>CM072511.1:86106563-86292553 GCA_036898135.1 Oncomelania hupensis | reverse complement strand
AATGTTTTCAGTCCACGAACACCATTTGTTGTAATGAAGCTAGTCGTTGTAATCATTGTCTTCAACGTCGTCATCATCATCATCATCATCATCATCATCATCATCATCATCATCATCATCATCATCATCATCATCATCATCATCATCATCATCATCATCATCATCATCATCATCAGTGACATTATTTATGCATGCTGTACAATTACACTCACCTGTATCTGTCGAGAGATACCACGTGCCCATCTACATCAGTTGCTTCAAAGTCGTACACGCTATCATCTGACTGCACAGCCATTTAATAAATTAGAGTAAACAGCGTCCACCCTGCATGGGATGCCTTTACTGTAAACTGACCGGCTGGAGGAGTGCCTTCAGTGTTACCGTTGGAGTTGTTTCAGCAGATCTTTTATACGATCAGGTGCGAGTCCTCTTTCAACCAAGTTGTGGTACAGATTCGGCTCTTTGCAGTCCGCTGGACCCTATAAACAATGACTAACTAAATATCCCCTCTCAGCACTATGGATAAGTTGGTTGGTTGTTGCTATTGGCGTATTGGTGTTGTCGTTGTTGTTGTTTTGCTTTCTCCCTCCTCTTAGTTTTCTTCTTGCGTTCAGTGACAAAAGATTTTGCCTATCTGCCTGAGACTACACTGCAGTTTTAACGTACAAGAAAGAGGGAGTAAGTTTTAGACAAAAGCTCTCTCTCTCTCTCTCTCTCTCTCTCTCTCTCTCTCTCTCTCTCTCTCTCTCTCTCTCTCTCTCTCTCTCTCTCTCTCTCTCTCTCTCTCCGCGTCTCTCTTCGTTGGTACGTGAAAATGTTCACCTGACGTAAAGTTAAAATGTCTTCCTCGTAACACTACAGTAGTAGGGAAAGGGGATGGGAGAGGAGGAGGAAGAGATGAAAAACGCGGGGTATAGCGGGGTAGGGGGTGGCTGTGGGGTATATATATATATATATATATATATATATATATATATATATATATATATATATATATATATATATATATATATATATATATATATATATATATATATATATATATATATATATATATATGTATAGACTTCCTTTTTGCTCATTGCGAGTTATGCAAAACAATGCTATATCGCCATTGTTACTTTTCGGTTTTAGTGAGTTGTTAGATACTCATAAACCACCTAAGTAGATTAGGGTGCCAAGTTGATTTGCACGTATCGCATCTACGGTCACCCACCAAAATCTAACTGCTCATATGTAGCCCAACCAACCGAACGAGAGAGAGACACAGAGAGAGAGAGAGAGACAGAGAGAGAGAGAGAGAGAGAGAGAGAGAGAGAGAGAGAGAGCGAGAGAGATCAAAGAAAGAAAGAACACACGAACAAAGCACACCAACTAACAAAACAACTAACCGAAAACCAACCAAGAAAACTAACCAACCAAGCAAGTCTCTCCATACACTCGCATCGACAATAACTCTTGTTGTTCTTCTTTATTTCTTCTTTTTTTCTAAGTTCTCTGGTGTGTTTTAAACAAGTTCAACCTTATTCACATTCCTTGTTAAAGTCAGTCGGATGACTGTCCAGCACGTTTCACGAACTCCACGCAACCACGATAAGTTGTCCAGCGTACACTACATCACATCAACCGGATAGCTTAAGGTCTTCCTGTTCGTCACTCCACTAATGTGTGAAAGGGAAATGCTATATATTGTCACAGCACTGTTGATTTTGTTCGACTATTACAAAATACAGAATATAGACTTACCTTGAACAAGGAATATCGAGTTCCGCACATAACTCATGAAGATAGTTTATAACAAGGTTCTGATATATTCAATCCAGTTCAACAAATCTTTAATACCAGCAACGGAATTATATAGGCTTACAGCCATGTGTGTCGATTTCAATAGATTAAAAAAATGCAAGATAAGCGACATTTTGTAAAAACTAACATTACAATTTTTTTTTAAGGTTTGTTCATATTTTCTCTAACACATATCTTACATACCCCTATTACACGTCAATGCCATTATAAAAAATTAAAATAAGAAAAAAAAAGACCTTGTAATTAATAAATTCATTAAAAAACAATATCAGGAATACAGTAATTATTGCACAACAAAGTATTAAAACGATGTAAATTATTAATAGATCGCAAGCAAAGCAAAGGGATACAATTCAGTATAAAACGCAGACCAACACAAGGGAGGCAAACATCAGAACAGACATCAACCACGCAATGTGTGATTTTTGGGCCCTTTAGACTAAAGTGAAAGGACAATTCTCACACATTTAAAATATTGGTTCTTCTTGATTAGGGGCAGCTCTGTTTGTTTTACATCTGTCTTCGTTGCCTCGTGGCGCAGTGGATTAGTCGCCGGTTTCCAATGCTGAAGGTCGCGGGTTCGATTCCCGTAAGGGTCGAACGTATGTGACTTAGGTACGAGACTATTGAGGTCACCGAGGGTTTTCTCCGGGCAATCCGGCGTGTATGTTGGTACAGATCGCCGCGCTTTGAGCCTGATTGATTTGGGGAAAGGCGCGAATATACCATCCAGTATTCTTCTTCTTCTTCTTCTTCTTCTTCTTCTTCTTCTTATTATTATTATTATTATTATTATTATTATTATTATTATTATTATTATTATTAAGTAGAGCATGTACATGGTCATTCAGCTACTAAGATCTATAGTTTAGTTCATATTGATATGGTGATGCTCTTCATTGAATGTGTGTATGTGTGCGCACGCGTGGGTGTGTGCGTGTTTGTGTATGCGTTTGCTTGTTTAGGTTTTTGTTTTGTTTCGAGTGTGTGTTTGTTACCCTGTTTTGTGTTTGTAACTGAAAGGCGCAAGTAAAATTTGAAATAACATCTCTCTCTCTCTCTCTCTCTCTCTCTCTCTCTCTCTCTCTCTCTCTCTCTCTCTCTCTCTCTTTCTCTCTCTCTCTCTCTCTCTCTCTCTCTCTCTCTCTCTCTCTCTCTCTCTCTCTCTCTCGCTCTCTCTCTCTCTCCCTTGCTCTCGCTCTTTCTCTCTCAAACTCTCTCTTTCTCTTCCTTTATTCAAACGTACATCAAAGAAACATTGCCTGATGTTCTTGTTTCAACCGTTTAGCAGTGCGCTACGTAATTATTTCATGTGCATTTGATGTGTCTTAAAATGTATGTGTAATTGTCCCACCTGATTATTTTATATACATTGGGTTGTTTGTTATGTATTGTGTAATTTCAACACCAATATTGATTGCCACAAATTTTCTTTGTTTGCTGCATAATAATTATTATGGTTATTTGTTTTGTCGTGCTATAATATTTATTTGTCTTATACTTTTCTCATTATTGTGTGTTGTGTATTAGTGCTTCTGTTATTTACACTACGTTTATTATTTTTATTTCCAGGAGGTGTTTTTAATGTCTTTTATTGTTTTGCGTCGTTGTTTTGATGATGCACACACATTTCCTTGTGTTTGCATGAGGACAAAAAAAAATATTCTGATTCTGAATCTGATAAGATTCCGGTGAAAAGTTTTATTTTGATCGGATGTTATTTGCCTCATTCTGGAAGGTTATAATCTTTACTGGATTGCAGAAAGGCTATATAAATAATGCAAGCGAGGAGATATTTTCGGAATGTGATCCTGTATGCAGCTGCCGGTGCTTGCTGAAAAAAGCTGGAAAACTTTATACGATTCCTGCCTTGTTGCTGAGTGAACCGGCTGCGTTGATAAACGAATATTAAGAATCAATTTCAAGTCTGAATCGACTATTGATAATCGTGTAAAACCATGAAACTATCCTGTAACACTAAATATTATTTAGTCAAAAGAGAAACGATGTTGATGTCCATTGATATGGTTAAGAGCCAGGTTTCACAGTCAGGTTGCGGGGAGTGGCGCTCGCAATCACCATTATCATAACTTATATTACGTTTAAGCCACTCGTACAATATTACCGAATACAAACTGCCTCCTCCCTCCCTCCCCACTAACAAGCCAGGTTTCATGCTGTATTTATGAGCCTAGGCCCAAGACATGCAATATCGCCTTCACCCACCTCCCCCCCCCCCTATCTCTCTCTCTGTCTTTCACTCTCTCTCTTTCTCTCTCTCCCTCTCTCTTTCTCCCTATCTCATTCTTTTTTTTAATTGGCCTATACGCCTGTAAACATCGAAGCTGAATTATATTTAACTTCTTGACTCAGTTTATTTTAGATAAGACAGAAAACAGTTTTGCTACTGAACAATGGACGAAAAAAAGGTTTAAAAATGGAAGTCTAAGTAAATCTTTGCTGGAAACACAGGGAGATTTTCGTTTCTACTTCCAGATAACCTTTCTGACATTTGTTCTAATTTCAGGAGAGTTTAACAGTTAAAATATGCGCGAGGATGCTAACATACATTATTATCAAATCATGGAAACGTTTAGCAAGGCGATTATTTTTCTTGTCTTTTTGAAGCTGTTTTGCCACATTGGTAAGTTATTTTCTAAAACTAATTGACATTTGTATCTGCAGCATCAATTGGCAAAATCAATAGTTCTTGTTAAATAATAATAATAATAATAATAATAATAATAATAATAATAATAATAATAATAATAATAATAATAATAATAATAATAATAATAATAATAATAATAATAATAATAATAATAATAACTATGATCATAATCATCATCACCATCACCATCATCGTCATCAATCCCGCAGTCAGTCGGGCCGATGGGGAGACATGAGGAATACTGAGCAGAGAGTTTTTGGCCTCTTTGGTCTATCTGCTGATGTTGTTAGGCGGCGTGGCTTGTCCAACGGCGTCCATATTTTGACATCATCTGTCCAGCTCTTTCCTTTGCGACTGCCTCCTTCTTCTGTTCCTTGCAGGGTGATGTTGGCTGCGTGACGTGGTCAAACCATGCCAGCTTCCTCCTCTTCTTCGCAATGGCAAGGAGCTGTTCTTGAGGGCCCGCAAGTGACGTGACCAGGTTCTTGAAGTGATCATTGGTCTTGCGTCATGCCATGCGATTTGCTGCAATCTGCGGTAGCGTTTAATTTCAAAGGTCTTGATGCGGTTTTTTTTCTTTCTCTAAATTCTGCTGTCAAGATCCAGTTTTTAACAAACCGTACAGCAGAGAAGACAGTATCAAAGAAGACCTGAAGAGTTTCACCTTGGTGCAGAAATGAATTTCACAATTACACCTGCAGGTATGATGTTGGTCAGCAGGCTATGTGTGTGGGTGTATGCTGTCTATTTGTCTTTCTTCTCCCCAACTTCGATCTCCACCATCTCTCTCTCTCTCTCTCTCTCTCTCTCTCTCTCTCTCTCTCTCTCTCTCTCTCTCTCTAACTCTCTCTCTCTCTCTCTCTCTTTCATCTCTCCTTCCCAACGGCCAGTGGCAGAGCACACCGATGCTCCAGATTCGAATCTTGAGGTCACTTGGGGCCATTGTTTTCACTGGCCGTCTTAGAAGTATGATTACATTGGGGGTTCAGTGCTGAGTTAGGTCCCTACCTTCTTTTCCCTCGGATGCTTAACTTCCACACCATCTACCATATCGCCAATGATGAGTGTGGACCTTAACACAATGTATATTCTCTCTTCCTTCCTCTGTCTCTCTGTCTGTCTTCTCTCTGTCTCTCTATCTCTCTCCAATACTTCCATCAACTGATTCAAAATTAAAAATAGCTAGCATCCTCCTAACAAACACCTAAATTACAATAAAGCTGTTTTAATGTACAAATACTGAAAAATAGAGCTTCTGATTATTTAAAAGCACATTTTTTTGCAAATCATGATCTCGTTATTCATCTTTCAGATATAATGTAACATTTCCACAACCACGCTTATACATATTTAAAACATATCTGTCATATTCTGGCCCAAGCGTGTAGAATTCTCTACCACAAGATGTCAAGGATAGTAAATAATTAAATCGTTTAAAACTAGACTCCACAAATTTCCATTCTCCATTTGCTCCTAATATTTAAGATGATTGTATAATTTTTGTTCTTCCTTACCCCTGCAACAATTTAATTTTGGATAATGTGTGAATATACGCGCGCATTTGTGGGTTTTTGCGGGGATGGTTGTGGGGTGGGTGGGAGCTAGGGGTATATATATAGGGGGATAGAATAAGAGGGAAGTATGTTTATTTTTAGGTATATTATT
Organism: Oncomelania hupensis; assembly: GCA_036898135.1. Taxonomy (NCBI): domain Eukaryota; kingdom Metazoa; phylum Mollusca; class Gastropoda; order Littorinimorpha; family Pomatiopsidae; genus Oncomelania; species Oncomelania hupensis. Next base: position 86,286,411 of record CM072511.1, on the reverse strand, counting down.
AGTCTTAGTTATTTCTTAGCATAGTTAAGATATATGTTAGTTTCAAATTAATGTTATGTTAATTATTTTGTTTGTTCTAATGTTTATTAAGGACTAGGTTTAAGACAGGTCCATAGGACCTAATACTATTCTCGTATTAAAGGTTTCGACTTCTCGACTTCGACTTCTCTCTCTCTCTCCCTCCCTCCCCCCTCTCTCTCTCTCTCTCTCCCTATCTCTCCTGTGTGTAAGACTATTCCAGGCCAATATGAAATTCTGGGTTTCTAGGTATCTTCAAATTCCTTTTAAGTTTATTCTATTGTCAGCAGAGGGCGCGAACTGTCCAGATGGCTGGATGGCTTATTCCGAAAACTGTTATATTGTCATTTCCCAGTTAGTACACTGGTTTGAAGCCTTGGTAAGTAGGCCTATGATGATGGTGGTGGTGGTAGTGCTGGTGGTGGTGGTGATGATGATGATGATGATGATGATGATAATGATGATGATGATGATGATGATGATGGCGACGATGGTGATAATAATGCTGCCAATGATGATAACCATAATAATAATCATGAACTGATGTTGTTGCTGGGGATGATGTTGGTGTTGTTTTGTACAGCAAATCTATCAATTAAATAGAATGTTCATGATCTTTCCGCTTTAGAGGAAAATATAGTAATCACCCGATCAGTATGTTCAAAGTGTACATTATCCCGCATGTAAGAAAAGTGCAGCATAAAGTCATTGCTTTCCTTTTTTCATTTAAGCGAAATAATTATTTAGTCGTAACTTGGTAATGAACTATCAACAACTATCAACAAAATCAACCACCTAATAAATCAAATGTATCAAATTCCCCTTCTTACCCACTCCGCCCCATGACTTCTTATTTACATCTCCTCCACCCCCATTACTACCACACCTACACAAACACGCACCCATCACCCACCAACCCACACACACACACTCTTCATCATCCACGCTGAAACTCTCTGAAACCAAAAAAAAGGATAAACCTCATTTCGTTTCCAGGAGGGCTGCAAAGCCACTGGAGCATCACTGGTGGAAGTGAATGACTACTTTGAGAACCAATTTCTAGTGTCCATGATGGCAGCTCATCGTGGTATGGTCATTATACTAGCCTATTATTTTACTATAGGAATTGGTAACGCAAGATTTCATCACGTGCGTTGCTTATGCACAAAGGCTAATATACAAAGACTATGTAATTTGTTCTAATCACGTAACATATAACTTGTTATTTTAATGATCCTAACCATTGTTATGGTACTCTTAAATGTAATCTAGTTATGAGATAGGCAACTTGCTCAGTTGTGTCTTTGCTGTGTACAGTATTTTATTACTAATATGTTTTAAGAATGTTGCTACTGCACTGTATTATGTAATTGATTGTTGACTGTCATCTATGTATAGGTGAATGTAAAATGTTCTAGTCATGCCTCTACCTTTTAAGCACTGCCATTATAATCATGTATAGGCCGTGATATGTATAGTTTAAGACAACAACTTGTGCTGTCATTAGATTATTTTGTGTGTGGGTGTGGGTTCGTGTGGGTATGTGTGCTTTTTCTGCATGAATATAAAATTATTAGTTATTATTGATGTGGGGTTCAGATTGTGGATGTCTGTATTTGATTGGAATTTAAGGTTGCTGCTGTGCCATTAGAAATGAATGTGTCTCTGCTGGTTGTGTATATAAAATGGATATATTGCATGCTTCTAACGGACGAGCCAAAGACAAATTTCTGTATGTGATGAACATCAGACAATAAAGTTAAATTGTATTGTATTGTATTGTATTGTAAGAGAAACATGGTTCAGCGTAAATAGTTAGTTACATGTATTCATTGCTTACAGGGTCCAGCGGACTGCAAAGAGCCGAATCGGGACCACAAAATCAAGACCTCAACTTGACTGAAAGAGGACTCACCCCTGATCCGCATAAAAGATCTGCCGAAACAACCCTAGTGGTAACACTAAGGCAGTCCACCAGCCGGTCAATTTACAATAAAGGCATCCCACGCAAGGGACGCTGAGGCTATACTCTAATTTATCGAACCCCCGTTTACAAAACAAAATAGAATACAAACATCATTATAAAATATCAACAAAAGTCAAAACACATACATATATAAAATGCCTAAAATTGATAAATGACAAAGGGATAAATGCATTGAACGGCGCCACAAGAGATGATGGTGTCAGCTACTTAGTCTTCTTCTTTTTGTACAGTTATTATCATTCGCATTTGTACAGCTGGAGTTTGTTGGATCGGGTTGTTCGACTACGTGGTGGAAGGTACCTGGATGTTGCCAACAACACATTCTGCAACGCGTTACACCAAATGGGGGAGCGGCAGGCCTAGCAACAATGACGAACAAGACTGTGCAACTATTATATCCAGCGGCTACTGGGACGACTACGGGTGCAGTAGTGTCCAACTGTGGTTCATCTGCGAAATGTATGTACAGACCTATAGCTCTAAAATGTCATGTTGGATAAAATGATAAATGGTACAGGCCCTTGACGTTAAAATACTGTGTGCATTTCCCATCTCTTTGGGCGATATACACCGTGATCACTTGTGGTCCGGCACAAACTTTTGTCTACTTTAAAATACTGCTAGAGTCGGGAACAAATTATGATACAGACTACTGACGGTTGCAAATTGACCCGACCCTTGATGGATTGAATTTCCGACATGATAATATTCGGACTCACGTAAACCATTTTTTGCAGGGTGGGAGGAGTGAGTCCCATTGGGTAGTTCCGCGCAATCCTCAGAAGTACACAGGAAGCAATACACAACATTGCTGACGTCTGGTGTTCGTTTCCTATGTATGTTTACATACAAAATGTATACAAAGAAAGTGAATAAATCCGGACTTGATTGTTTGAATTTGTTTGACCAATTGTTCTCTTTGTCTCTCTCTTTCTGTATGTCTCTTTCTGTCTGCCTCCATCTCTCTCTCTCTCTCTCTCTCTCTCTCTCTCTCTCTCTCTCTCTCTCTCTCTCTCTCTCTCTCTCTCTCATAAACAACATTGCTGACGTCTGGTGTTCGTTTCCTATGTATGTTTACATACATAATGTATACAAAGAAAGTGAATAAATCCGGACTTAATTGTTTAAATTTGTTTGACCAACTTTTCTCTGTGTCTCTCTCTCTTTCTGTCTGTCTCTGTCTGTCTGTCTCTCTCTCTCTGTCTCTCTCTCTCTCGTTAATATTATGCCCAAGAAACGTCTGTTTACGATATCCCGACCGACCCTAATTTTTTGGCCCGACCCCACACACTTTTTTGGGATCGTGTGACGGTGGGTCTATTGTTACTGTTACTGGGCTCTGCACAATGGAATGCTATTACCCACACGTCTTTGTCTGCGGGGATCGGCTAGTATAATCACCATGTGACTAATCTTAATACATTTATTATATGTTTAGCCTGGTCAGTGTTAGGCTGGGGTTACAGAGATAAGGAGAAAATGGTACAAGATTCACTGACACACTAGCTTCCACACGGCTATGAAACGTAGGTACGAGTAGTCCAGCCACTTGTTAACAGTAAATATCACACATTTATTTCCTCAACTCTATACATAATTCTTCAAACACTATACTAACTTAAATGTCCAAATTAACTTCGAATAGTTTGCTCCTTGATGGATCTATGCTGCTACAGTTCTTGATAATTTCTACTGTCTCATCATTGGGCTATTACTTCTTTCTGTCCTATGGTTCGCTTTTTGGAGAGTGGACTACCGCACAGTCCTTTTAGGACAGGGTGTGTGCACGTTTTCTGTGTCACTTAGCTGATTCGTTGAGGTGTGATGATGGTGTCTTACTGCAGGCCGAATGTCAGGGTGGACTCTAAGTGGCCTATCTCCTGCATCGGACCAACAAGCCTGCTCGTTTGCACAAAATAAGACAAGTTTCTGCAACACCTTGTATACTAAGGGTGTGCAGAGCGCCTCACTGATGGCAGAAATAGCCCTCAGTGATCGCTCCACTAATACAAACAAGGGACGATCATTTTTCTAAGTCCGTGGTCCACTGGACTCTCCAACATTCTTCCTACACATATACATACATCATTGCTAAACTAAACACATGGAGAAGTAGTTAACAATATACACAATCTCGGTACAGCCACTGGTCTGCAATACTACACATAGGAGAAACAACAGGTGGGTAGTGGGTCTACCTCATGGTGTCAAAACCGGTCGGGTTCGCCATGTGGTCAAGCAAAGTTTGACTAACATTCACAATGATAAAACATGGCAAAACTTCACAAACATAATCCAACAATATTATGAATAATCGCGGTGAAACAAAAGATCGATCATTTACCTTTTTGACAATGTCAGGCTGTGGCTATACTGTGATGAATTGAATTTCACCCGTCATCTGCTAGTCTACTGCTAGAGAGATCTGTCAGAGCGTTGCTCCTTCTCGTGTGAAGTTCAGACAAAGAATGACAGTCCCTAGCCTTGTGGTTCGCCAAGGCCCGCGAAAACTAGTCATACCAGAGCGGCCTCTAGCGGGATGGGGAGGGTGTGGGGGTGGTGGCTATACGTCAGCAGGATGAGGTCACGGCCTACCCTAGCGAGAGTTAGCTTACACATGTGTAGCACACAACTGATTTGCGTCGTCTGCTAGCCAGCGACCTTAACTTACATAGGCTACAGCAGGCTGAACTATTTAAGGCAAGAAGCTGTAGTGCAGGACCGAACTAGCCTTCTGTGACAGATCGTCTGGAAAATAAATTGAAAAAAGCCAAAACAAAATCGCACCCGAAGTGGAAAAGGTTGGTTTTTTTTAAATTAAAAAAAGAATCCGACCTACCGCTCCTATTTTATTCCTCTATGTTACTGCAAAACAAGCATATTATGTTTTTTGCCTTATCCACAGTCTTCGCTACACAACTCGATGCGATGCAAGAGTGCCGTAATATTAAGTGCATAAAGGGATCAGTAACATTTACCAATACGAAAAAAAGTCGCCTGTCATTACTCTAAAGCAGCTAAACAATTTCGTGCAACCTACGTTCTTATCTAGAAAAAAAAACTACATGCATGCATTGAGTCTTTTTTTTTTTTTTTTAAACATACAATAATTAATATTTGGAACATTTCGATAAGCAACCCAATAATCAGCTCATTATTATACCAAATAATGTTTTACGGTCATTGTTGTTACTGCAGTGTAATGTAACATTTTTTAAATTATCCCGAAAAGATTTTTTTTTTTAAAGGATTGCTTATGTCAATATATGTATATGTTTGTGTATGTGTGTGTGTCTGTTGTGTTTGTGTGTGTGCGCGTGCATATCTTGATTATTTTGTTACATTATGATGTAAGTTATTGTTATAAAGTTATTTTTTTTACACTAAATGGTATTGTTACAAGCCCCAAAGACAAGATGTATTAAAAAGCACACCCAATGCTAACTCTTTCACCCTTGTTAAATAAAAATGTTCTTATCTACATTCGCAAAATGCGGAGAAAGGGAAATAGCCTCGGCAATCATAATGGAAACACGAGTATGCTCCCTTACTTAATGCAACACTAGTGGTCCGACCGTCAATACAAATTACACAGAGAAATAACGGCTAGTGTAATGATGATGATGAAGACATAACGCGCGCGCACAACTCCTCGAATAAAACAAATACTTATAATTTTCCTTATCATTATGGCGTCATTTAAAAACAGGACAGATTATGGTTGTTTAAGTTAATACACGAAGGAAAGCGTATATCTACCGAGGAAGCCTTTTGGCAGTTTGAGAGTGGAAGTTTTATTAATGCTCAATAAAAGTTGTAATTCATTCATTCATTCATTCATTCATTCGTTTATTCATTCATTCATTCATTCATTCATTCATGTCTAATAATAATGTTTCAATTTGATTACTTTTATAAAATGTTTACAAAGATTATGAGTTCTTGTATATTACTTGAACAGGGATGTTGGTTTCAGTCGTCTCCACAGCTGTCCGTCTTTGCACTTACAGATGGACTTTGTACGTGTTTTATATCTAAACTTTCATACTAGTGTTTCTTAGGTTGAGTGCGGGTTTGTATGGATCTTCAGTTTAAAGAAAATGATACGAATTATTTTACTGGTATCCGTTTGGTATTTAGTGGTTGTCGCAAATCTGGTGTTACCGGGTGATCACTACTGATGAAGGACTTCCTTGACTTTCATGACTTACCCCAGAACGTGGTTTTATTTCAATTAAAAAAACCTAAGGTACACCATTTCTTTCCAACACTTTACAAACACACAACACGTTTTTCCAAGTTCGATTATTTTTATTATATTCCGTTATTTTTTCTTCGAAATCGGAATGATGTTTTGACGATACTTTCCGTCGTGGTTACCGAAATAAGTTCGTATCACTTAACTTATATTTTCATCTTCATAGTAGTCGTTGGCAAATGAAGAAACCCGGTTTAAGTTGAGTTGGAGGAAATGTTCATCAGAGCTGGAATTTGACGTCGATGTCGCCGTTAGATCTAATTGCTGTCCGTGACCCTCCAGTGACTTCTGTAGCCATCGTTGACGTACAGTCCCATCGTAGAATCAGTCATCCCGATCATGAACAAGACATCAGAGAAGAATCCAGTGCAGTCTCGAAGATGAGATCGTCACGGAAACCCAAGACGAATAAAACCACAAAAAATCACCTGCCGAACAAAACCAGTCTTAGATATTTGCATGAAAAATATTTTCATACAAACTTAAACTCCTCCAGGTCCGACTCTGCTTGGAAAAACACATTATGATTAATCAACACATCAGTCCCCTGAAAACCAACTGCATTCAGATGAACCAACTATCTTACTCTGGAAAACAAATGCATTCAAATGAACAAACTATCTTACGCCTTTAGAAAACAAATGCATTCAATGCACCAACTATCTCACTTCTCTGGAAAACAAATGCATTCAATGAACAAACTATTTTTCTCCTCTGGAAAATAAATATATTCAATGAACAAATTATCACACTTATCAATGTCCTAGGGAAATTATCTTGAATGAAGAACAATCAAAATATTTACCCTGCGGTGCCAGAATTCAGCTAAAACTGATCAAACGCTGAAGAACAACTTATTTTCCTGGCCCAACCACGTTAGACATCATTCAGCATCAAGCTAAACTGTTGTTGGCATCCCATAGAACAAGTTGCCTCGGAGCTTGGGTAAAATCCTCCCTGTCCAGTCTAGATCTTCCTCCCAACTGATCTACCGACAGTTTTTTCTAACCGATTTTGCCTCACTTCCAATTCACCTAGGCTACCACACTTTTACCATTAGAACAGCCAATGAAAACATCACAACGCAAAAAGTAACTATCACCTCAATTATTATATTTTATAAAGTTAATAGTTTACAACCTCTTTGCTTTCCCTTAAATTTTATTATTGGAACTAATCACGATCTTTCACACAAAAGAATCATCAATAAAAGTCGTCCATTTTATTCTTTTCCAAGAATACAAAAAATGGCAATTGACAGTAGCAAAACTGACGTCATATTCCTAACTCTACCACAGGCACTCTATATAAAAATTTGCTCTTGGAAAATAAAAAAACTCGCGAGCGTTTCGTTTCGCGACAGTGGTCGTTTGTATCATGTTAATTGTGTAAATTACGTGATATCTTGAGCTCCAACTTGCTTAGCAGTGTTACAATTTTCCAACTTTCTTGTTATTTATTTATTTATTTATTTATTTATTTATTTATTTATATTTATTGGTAATATTTTTTTCGCTTTAAACATTTAGTTTGCACAGTGTGTACTTTTGTAAGTAAATGTAATTTATGAATAAAGTGCAATATGATAGACCTGATTGTAATCTATTTTGAACAGATTTTCATTCCGTATTCAGTGTCTAGTCAGTGTGCATGTAGAATGCAAGCTTTATGCGTTTTAGATAGGAATATCAATGGACTCTATAGTGTTTGTAACAGATAGAGTGACATTCCGCAAAGTGTCAAATCAATAACCTCCTTTTTAAAGTTTTGTTTCCGTAACATTGGTTTCAAGTCGATCAACGTGTTGTTCCAATGTAAAAAAAAAAAAAAAAATCAATGAGCACTGCTTTCGATGTTCTATCTTGTTGGGTGCGTTTCCATTATTTATGCAATTTGTGGTAACCTTTCATCCTCTCAGACACCCTTCCCTCTTCCTCTACATACAGATGCTTGATTGTAAAATATGCAAACTGACGTTTGTTTATCCTTCATGTGCTCATATCTGTTTGTTTGTTTGATTGAAGGTTTGTTCACTTAAGTGATTTCACATATGAAAAGATTAAAAGCATGGAAAGTAGGCAACAGTTTTTCAAAACTAAAACTAAATTTGAAAAAAATTTGGGGCGGGGGGGGGGGGGGTGGTGGAGGGGGATTCGTTCGTATTTTTACTAACACATACCTTAAACACCCCTATTGCACATCAATGCCACAAAAAAAAATTAAAATAAGAAAAAAACAGACCTCGTCATTAAAAAATTCATTAAAATACAATATCAGGAATACAGTAATTATTGCACAACAATGTATTAAAACTATGCATATTAAGAATATAGCACAAGCACAGCGAAAGAAAACAATTCAGTATAAAACGCAGACCAACACATGAGAACAGACATCAACCACGCAATATGTGATTTTTGGGCCCCGTTTAGACTAAAATGAAAGGACCATTCTCACAATTTCAAAATATTGGTTCTTCTTGATTAGGGGCATCTCTGTTTGTTTTGCATCTGTTTTGAAGTAGGGCATGTATATGTGCATTCAGCTACTAAGATCTATAGTGTAGTTCAAAATGATATGGTGATGCTCTTCATTGAATGTGTGTGTGCGTGTGTGTATGTGTGTGTGTGTGTGTGTTTGCTTATTTAGGTTTTTGTTTTGTTTCGAGTGTGTGTTTGTTACCTTGTTTTGTGTTTGTAACCAAAAGGCGAAAGTAAAATATGAAATAACATATCTCTCTCTCTGTCTCTCTCTCTCTCTCTGTCTCTCTCTCTCTCTCTCTCTCTCTGTCTCTCTCTCTCTCTCTAACTTCCTTCATTCAAACGAGCATTAAAGCAACATTACCTTGATATTGCGTAACCACTGATGTTTTTGTTTCAACCGTTTCGCAGAGTGTTACTTGATTATTTCATGTGCAATTGATGCGTCTTAAAATGTATGTGTAATTGTCCCACCTGATTATTTGCTATACTTTGAGCTATTTGTTATGTATTGTGTAATTGCAACACCAATATTGATTGTCACATATCTCTTTTGTTTGCTGCAAAATAATTATTAGAGTTATTTGTTTTGTTGTGCTATTATACTTATTTCTCTTGTCGTTGGCATATATGACTGAAAATCGCAGAATGTGAGCGTGAATGATACAAGGTACGATTGTAAGAATTAGGTTTCCACCTAAAATTTACATATAATTAAACACAGCCGGAGCAATGTGTTAAGATTAACTTTTCTCATTATTTTGTGTTGTGTATTAGTGCATCTCTGTTATTTACAGTACGTTTATTATTTTTATTTTTAGGAGGGTCTTGTATGTCTGCGACGGTGGGTCTATTGTTGCTGGGCTCTGCACAATGGAATGCTATTACCCACTCGTCCTTCGTCGATGGGGATCGCTAGTAAATCTCCCTGTGACTCAACTTAATACATTTATAAGTTTAACTCGGTCTGTGCTTAGGCTGGGTTTACAGAGATAAAAAGAAAATGGTAAGAATTTCACTGTCACACTAGCTCTCACACGGATATGAAACATAGGTAGTCCAGCCACTTGTTAACAGTAAATATCACACATTTATTTTCTCTACTCTATACAAGATCTGCTAAGTACGATACTAACTTAAAAGTTCAAATGTCTCTTTGAATGGTTCGCTTCTTGATAGTTCTATTAAGCTACTGTATCATCATCGGGCACTTGATGCATTCTGCCCAAAGGTCAGAGTTCTGGAAAGGTGGACTATTGATGTCGTTAGCTAACAGGTTTGGTGTACTGGTGCCAAAGTCACTTAGCTATTGTTCGATGAGCTGTGTTGTGGTTGATTCGTTGATGAGCTGTGTTGTTGTGGATTCTTCTCCTTGTTGACAGACTGGTGGGCTCTCGTCACGCAGTGCTTGAGAAGCCAATGCAGGACGACTGTCAGTGAAGACTATTTCTTGTCTTTCATCTGGTCAGGCCCACGATGCCTGCTTCGTCTGCAAAATATTAGACGAAATTCTGCACCACCGTGTATACTAGGTGTGTTCAGAGCGTCTCACTGAAGGCAGAAATAGCCCTCAGTGATTAGCTCCACATATCTATATATATATAAGCGACGAACATTCTGCTAAGTCCGTGGTCCACTGGAATCTCCACTCTAATTTCCTTTGCATATATAAATATAAATCATGGCTAACTATACACATAGAGAAATAATTAATATTATACACATTCTCTGCAAAATACATAATATTATAGGCTAAACAACAGTGGGTCTGTAGGGACTGCGTCATGGCGTCAAACCGGTCGGGTTCGCCACGTGGTCACGCAACGTTTGACTAACAATCCAATTCTGAACATGGCAAATTTCACAAACCTAATTCAACAATAATATCAATACATCACGATGAAACAAAAGTATGTTCATTTACCTTTCTGACAATGTCAGGCCGTGGCTAACTTGGTTGAATAGAATTTCCACAGTTCCTGCATTTTAGTCTTCAATGGAGAGATCTCTTAGAGCGTAGCTCTATCTTGCTTGCAGTCTACCACATGAATGAAACTACCTCGGCTGTCTGCCTAAACCGGGTAGAACTGGTAAACCTAAGCGCCCTCTGTCCGGACTACTGCTATACGTAAGCTGAATGAGGTCATTACCTACTCGGCGAGCTTCAGCATAGAAAAGTGTAGCCCACAGCAGACTTCTGTCGTCTGCTGCAGAGTAACATTACTGTACTAAGGTTACAGCTGACTAAGTAAGGCGAGAAGCTAGGGTGCTGTGTAAATCTAGTCTCTTATCACAATGTCTTTTATTGTTTTGTGTCGTTGTGTTGATGACGCACACATATTTCCTTGTGTTTGTTTGAGGACAACAAAGATTCTGATTCTGAATCTGATAAGATTCAGGTGACGAGTTTTATTTTGATTGGACGTTATTTGCCTCATTCTGGAAGGTTCTAATCTTTACTGGATTGCAGAGAGGCTATATAAATAATGCACGTGAGGAGTGATTTTCGGAAAATGATCTTGTATGGAGCTGTCGGTGTTTGCTGAATAAAGCTGGAAAACGTTATACGACGACTCCTGCCTTGTTGCTGAGTGAACAGGTTGCGTTGATAAACGAATATCAAGATTCAAGATCAGGGCTGAATCGACTTTTGATAATCGTGTAACACCATGAAACTATCCTGTAACACTAAATAGGCCTATTATTTAGTCAAAAGAGAAACGATGTTGATTTCCATTAATTTTGTTAAGAGCCAGGATTCACAGTCAGGTTGCGGGGAGTGGCGCTCGCAATCACCATTATCTAAACTTATATTACGTTTAAGCCACTCGTTGTACAACAATACTCAACAAGCCAGGTTTCATGCGATATTTATGAGCACAGGCCCAAGACATGCAATATCGCCTCTCTCTCTCTCTCTCTCTCTCTCTCTCTCTCTCTCTCTCTCTCTCTCTCTCTCTCTCTCTCTCTCTCTCTCTCTCTCTCTCTCTCTCTCTCCCTCTTTCACTTCCAAAAAAATGCATACTTTGAATATGTTTTCCGTAAAATTATTTTTTAAAATCTTTGATTCTCAAATACAGCCCATAGCTATGGTTCGGAAATATGGGGCTTGGACAAGGCTGCGATTCATTGTGAGAAAGTACATTTATTTGCATTAAAAAGGTTTTTAGGTGTTGATACTCGTACTCCCAATGATTTTGTATACGGTGAATTAAACCGGTACCCTATTCAGATCAATGCAATTGTAAGCTGTATGCGATATTGGTTACAGTTAATACGCATGGAACCTCATCGTCTCCCTAGAAAGGCGTATGTAATGTTGAGGACGTTAGATGAGAAGGGAGCAAATACATGGGCAACGAATGTGCGATCATGTCTTTTTATGTATGGTTATGGTTTTGTATGGTTAAATCAAAGTGTGCAAGAGATCAAATGTTTTTTGAGAAAACAGCGACTTGTGGATTGCAGATGGCAAGACTGGCGTAATCATGTATAAAACAGTGACAGGTATAAAATGTACTGTTTATTGGGGGCAGTGATCATTGTGTTAAAACTTATTTGGAATTAAGTATTGACAGACATTTAATTTTTATAATGACTAAATTTCGCTTTGGTGTGTCAGATATTGGTGTTCATTATTACAGATATGGAAATGACAAACAAGCAGCTGTAAAATGCCCACTTTGCATGGAAAAAGAAGAAGATGAAGTCCACTTTGTATTATGTTGTCCAGCCTTACATAACTTAAGAGTGCAATTTATTGCTGAAAAATATTATGGAAATCCATGTGCATCTAGACTGTGTATTTTGAGGGCGTCTAGTAATCCGAATGTAATTAGGAAACTAAGTATATACTTGTACAAAGCCTTTAAATTAAGAGAAATTGCTCTATCGTGATTTAATCGGATTGAAAAGTATACGTTTTTTAAATATATATAATAATAATGATGTACACACCTTTCATGAAGGGGCGATGCCTAAATGAATAAATAGTCAATCAATCTGTCTTTGACTCTCTCTCTCTCTCTCTTTCTTTCTCTCTCATTCAAATTTTAAAAATGGCCTATAGACCTGTATACATAGAAGCTAAATTGTATTTAACTTCTTGACCCAGTTTGTTTGAGATACATGTAAGATAAAACCTATCTTACATGTATCTCAAACAAACTGGGTCAAGAAGTTAAATACAATGGATGACACAATTTTTTTTAAATAAAATGGAACTCCAAGTAAATCTTTGCTGGAAACACAGGGAGATTTTCTTTTCTAATTCCAGATAACCTGGCCTTTCTGACATTTGTTCTAGTTTTAGGAGAGTTTAAAATGTGCCCCAGGATGCTCACATACATTATTATCAAATCATGGAGACGTTTAGCAAGGCGATTATTTTTCTTGTGTTTTTGAAGCTGTTTTGCTACATTGGTAAGTTATTTTCTAAAACCAATTGACATTTGTATCTGCAGCATCAATTGGCAAAAACAATAGTATATTGTTGAAGAATAATAATAATAATAATAATAATAATAATAATAATAATAATAATAATAATAATAATAATAATAATAATAATAATAATAATGTGACGGGGGGGGGGGGGGGGGTTATTGTTGCTGGGCTCTGCACAATGGAATGCTGTAACCCTCACGTCTTTTCTATGGGAACCGCTAGTGAGTCACCCTGTGAATTACTTTAATACATTTATTTGTTTAGCTCGGTCTGTGTTAAGGCTGGGGTACAGAGATAGATAGAAAAATGGTAAAAGATCACTGTCACACTAGCTTTCACACGGCTATGAATCATATGTAGTCCAGCCACTTGATAACAGTCAAAATCACACATTTATTTCTTCTACTCTATACACGATCTTCGAAGTACGAATCTAACTTAAAAGTTCAATTGTCAATGCGAATGGTTCGCACGCTGATAATCTAGGCAGCTACTTTTTCTTCATAGGACACTGGCTACTAGCGTTCATGAAGAGTGGACTACTGTGGTCCTTTTGATACAGTTTTAGTGCACTGTTTCCTGGGCATTTAACTGATTGGTTTCGTGGTTGAAGTGCTGCGTTGAGGTAGCTTCTACGACACTCTGTGTTGTCGTTGCTTGTGTTCGACAGGTGGGCTATCTGCGCTCGATGCTGTAGAAGCCTCGGCAGCCAACTCGAATCGTAGATTATGTTCTATTTTTCGCTGAGTTGGGCTCACGATATCCCGCCTGCTCGTCTGTAACATATGAGACGAAATTCTGCACAATCCTGAATAATAGGTCTTTGCAGAGCGTCTCACTGAAAGCCAAAGTAGCCCTCAGTGATAGCTCCACATCTCTATACATAAGCGACGAACATTCTGTTAAGTCGGTAGTCCAATGGAATCTCCACTCTAATTTCCTATACATACATAAATATAAATCGTGGCTAACTATACACATAAAGAATTAATAATATTATAAACATTCACTGGTATTACCACTGGTCTGCAAGCATACATATAGGTTAAACAACAGTGGTTCCATCAGGTATACAACATGGCGTCAAACCCGGTCTTGCTTGACACGTGGTCGGCTTCTCCAGGTGGAAAGGCAAAGTCGGACTAACAATTCATTTCTATGCATAGCAAATTCCACAAACATAATTTCAACAATAATATAAATACATCACGATGAAACAGAAGTATGTTCATTTACCTGTTCGGCAATGTCAGGCCCGTGGCTACTTGTTTGAATTCCAATATTCATAAAGCACTGCTTCCCTGTTCTATCAGTGGAGATATTTCTCTGCTCGAGTGTAGCTGTGTACTGCTCAGAGCTTTCCACACAACTGACCCTATACTTAGCTTTGACTGAATCAGCCAGAACTGGTCCTAACCACTCTACATGTGTCCTGATTGGCTGAAACAATCTAAGTGGATACTACCACAAGATGTCAAGGATAGTAAATAATTAAATCGTTTAAAACCAGACTCCACAAATTTCCATTCTTTATTTGCTTTTGATATTTAAGATGATTGTATATTTTTTGTTCTTCCTTACCCCTGCGACAATTTAGTTTTTGATAATGTGTGAATATGCGCGCGCATTTGTGGGTGTTTGCGGGGATGGTTGGGGGGTAGGGGTAGGGGGAGAGGATAAGAGGGAAGTATTTATTTTTAGGTACATTAATAGTCTTAGTTATTTCTTTATTTATTATTATCGAGGATTTTTATAGCTTAACATAGTTAAGATATGTGTTAGTTTCAAATTAATGTTATGTTAATTATTTTGTTTGTTCTAATGTTTATTAAGGACTAGGTGTAAGACAGGTCCATAGGACCTAATACTATTCTCATATTAAAGGTTTCGACTTCTCGACTTCGACTTCTCTCTCTCTCTCTCTCTCTCTCTCTCTCTCTCTCTCTTCTCCCTCCCTCCTCTTTCTCTCCCTCTCTCCTTCTCTCTCCTGTGTGTAAGACTATTCCAGGCTAATATGAAATTCTGGGTTTCCAGGTATCTTCAAATTCCTTTTAAGTGTATTCTATTGTCAGCAGATGGCGCGAACTGTCCAAATGGCTGGATGGCTTATTCCGAAAACTGTTATATTGTCATATCCCAGCCAGTACACTGGTTTGAAGCCTTGGTAAGTAGGCCTATGATGATGGTGATGATGATGATGATGATGATGATGATGATGATGATGATGATGATGATGATGATGATGATGATGATGATGATGATGATGAACAAGATGATGCAGCATCTTCTGCTACTGTTGTTGTTGCTGGGGATGATGTTGGTGTTGGTTTATACAGCAAACGTATACCTATCGAAATGGAATGTTCAGGATCTTTGCGCTTTAAAGGAAAATATAGTGGTCACTCGATCAATACCTTCAAACTGTACATTATCCTGCAAGTAAGAAAAGTGCAGCATGAAGTTATTGCTTTCCTTTCTTTCAAGCCATAACTTGACAAATAATCAATGAACTATCAACAACCAACCAACTAATAAATCAACGGTCACAAATTCCCCTTCTTACCCTCTCCCTCTCCCCTCACCTTCCCTTCTACTTCTCCTCCACCCATACACCCCCTCACCCACACACCCCTACCCATCATACATCCCTTACCCACACATCCCTACCCATCATACACCCACCCACCATCCCACCCCACTTCCACCCACCCAACCAAACACCCGCCTACCCACCCACCATCCACCCACACTCCACCTTCACACTCACCCGCACACCCACCCACCCACCCACAACAACAAACACACACTTCATCACCCACGCTGAAACTCTCTGAAACCAAATTAAAGAATAAACCTCCTTTCGTTTCCAGGAGGGCTGCAAAGCCATTGGAGCATCACTGGTGGAAGTGAATGACTACTCGGAGAACCAATTTCTAGTGTCCATGATGGCAGCTCATCATGGTATGGTCACTATACTAGCCCATTATTTTACTATAGGAATTGGTAACGCAAGATTTCATCGCCGACGCTGCTTATGTACAAAGGCTAACTGTACCAAGACTATGTATGAGAAACATGGTTCAGCGTAAGTAGTTAGTTAGTTATTCATTGCTTACAGGGTCCAGCGGACTGCAAAGAGCCGACATTACATTACATAATTGTTGCTTTAGGTCCAGCGGACTCTTCCGAGCCAAATCAGGACCGGACCACCCCCAATCCGCATAAAAGATCTGCTGAAATAACCCTAGTGGGAAAACTGAATGCCCTCCACCAGCCAGTCACTTTACAATAAAGACATCCCACGCAGGGGACGGCTGAGGCTTCACCCCAACTTATCGAACCCCCGTTTACAAAAACAAAATAGAATACAAACATCATTATAAATTATCAACAAAACACATGCATATAAAATGCCTACATTGCTAAATAATAACATCATAGGAAGCCCTAGTGACCACCTGGCAGAAAGCGTCCAATATTCCCAAGCTGATCCAACAGACCTCATACACAAACAAGGAGTCTTGTCCCGGAAGAGTTTTCAAGAAAAAAGGTAGGAGACTGGTCTAGCGAAGAAGACGATAGTATAGCAGATTGATAGAACAGAGCAGGAATGAGAAAGAGCAAATGAGAAAGACAGCGACAGTGGGACTTTAAAGCACTAAATTTCCAGAAAGTGGGGATACTATTTATACTGAAATCCCCGGCACCACAACGGGGGAGCAAAGAGCCGAGTCGGGACCATAAAATCAAGACCACAACTTGACTGAAAGAGGACTCACCCCTGATCCGCATAAAAGATCTGCCGAAACAACCCTAGTGGTAACACTGAAGACATTCCACAAGCCGGTCACTTTACAATAAAGGCATCCCACGCAAGGGACGCTGAGGCTATACTCTAATTTATCGAGGAGGAGGAACAACGAAGCTTAACGTCCTATTGCATCAGCGTTAAGGACGATCACCACGTCGCCACCCTGACAATAATGATCATCATCATCATATCAAAGAGGAGATCCTACGGATCTCTGTTAATAATTATATAATAATTTATTGAACCCCCTTTTACAAAACAAAATAGAATACAAACATCATTATAAAATATCAACAAAACACATACATATATAAAATGCCTAAATTGATAAATGACAAAGGGATAAATGCATTGAACGGCGCCACAAGAGATGATGGTGTCAGCTACTTAGTCTTCTTCTTTTTGTACAGTTATTATCATTCGCATTTGTACAGCTGGAAATTGTTGGATCGGGTTGTTCGACTACGTGGTGGAAGGTACTTGGATGTTGCCAACAACACATTCTGCAGCGCATTACATTACATGGAGGAGAGGCGAGCCTAACAACGATGGCGATCAAGACTGTGCCACTATTACATCCAGCGGCTACTTTGACGACGACTGGTGCAGTAAATCCCAACGGTGGTTCATCTGCGAAATGTAAGTACAGGTTAGGGTCTCTTTACATGTAGCTCTAACATTTCATGTTGGATAAAAAGATAAATGATAATGATTGCAGGCCCTTGACGTAAAATACTGTGTGCATGTCCCATCTCTTTGTACGATAAACCTTGATCACTTGTGTCCTGCACAGACTTTTTTGTCTCCGTTAAAATGCTGCTAGTGATGGGAACAAATTATAATACAGAGTACTGACGGTTGCAAATTGAGACCCGACCCTTGATGGATGGAATTTCCGACAGTCGCACTTGATGATATTCGGACTAATGTAAATCATTTTTTGCAGCGTGGAAGGAGGTAGTCTCGTTGGGTAGTTCCGCGCAGTCCTCAGAAGTACACTGGAAGCAATAAACAACATTGCTGACGTCTGGTGTTCGTTTCCTATGTACGTTTACATACATAATGTATACAAAGTAAGTGAATAAATCCGGACTTGATTGCTTGAGTTTGTTTGACCAAATGTTCTCTTTGTCTCTGTCTCTGTCTCTTTCTGTCTCTCTCTTTCTCTCTGTCTCTGTCTGTCTCTCTCTTTCTCTCGTTACTATTATGCCCCCCAAAAAGTACGTTATCCCGACCGACCATAATTTTTGGCCCGACCCTAAACTTTTTTTGGGATCGTTTGAAAAATAAATTGAAAAAGCCCCCAAAAATCTCACCCAATGTGGAAAAGGTATTAAAAAGAAAAGAATTAAGAAAGAAGCCGATTTACCGCCCCTGTTTTTTGCCTTACGTTACTGTAAACAAGCATATTATATTTTGGCCTTATCCACAGTCTTCGTTACACAAATCGATGCAATGCAAGAGTGCCGTAATACTAAATGCATAAAGGGCCCAGTAACATTTCCCAATACGAAAAAAAAAGTCGCATGTTATGACTCTAAAGCAACTAAACAATTTCGTGCAACCTACTTTCTTATCTAGAAAAAAAAACCACATTGAGTCTTTTTTTCTTTTTTTTTAAACATAGAGTAATTAGTATTTTGAACATTTCGATAAGCAACCCAATAATCAGTTCATTGTTATACCAAATAATGTTTTACAGTCATTGTTGTTACTGCAGTGTAATGTAACAGGGTTTTTTTATTATTCCGAAAACATTTGTTAAAAAAAGGATTGCTTATGTCAATGTTTAAAATTTTTATGTTGAACCCAGATTTTAGTGGCTAAATTGCAATGATCACTCTCAAGGCAGTGGTGTTTCTTCCCTTACTAGGTACATGTAAGAAACTTGGTTTAAGACGACTTTTTATTTTATGTTATTGCTTTGTCAAAAAGAGGTTTGTTGTGAATTTGTGATTGAAATGTCGAAGATCCCAGAACAAAAATCATTATATAATTTTATTATTTTATGATTCTAAATGTAAAATTGCCAAATGCATTCCTTAACTATGCCTAGCGCAGATTTCTGTGACGTTAAAAATCTTAGTTAGTCTGCAATCTGGTTTCAGAGCTAAGCATTTTTATCATACATACTCTTACATCTATCATATGACAACGGCTTACTACTAGTCATGAGCACACATTTTTCCGGAGCATTGTTCGTTGACTTTGAAAAAAAACTTTTGATACATTTGAAAATGGCCTGCCCTGCTGTTACGTAAATTACAGTTTTATGGTACTAGATTAAATCTCTGGATCTTCTAAACCGTTCATTTCTGACCGAGAGACGTTTGTTTTCATTAATAACCAAAATTCACAGTTTGAGGCTGTTATTGCTGGAGTATCTCAAAATTCGAGTTTAGGGTCTTTATTTTCTGTCTATTTAAATGATGTTCCCCTTCATGTTTCTACTTCTTGTAATCATGAACTCTTTGCGGTTGACACTACATTACACTCCAAGATTACAGAAATGCCTAGCTTAACCTCCTTTGTACAAAAAGGGCAAATGATCTACAGGATTGGGCTGCATTTAGTCACAGGACACCTAATCCAGACAAATCTAAATCCATGCTAATTACAATTAGAGAAAAAAGGCAAAGTTCTTCTATGAAACTCCCTCTCCTAAAACTTTGCAACAAAACAGTTGAAGAAGTACAATGCCATAAACTTCTTGGCAATAGTTTGTCTTAATTGCAACATATTTTACATGTTGCTAAAACTATTTCCAAAAAAGACATATCATTCTGTTATCAAGGATCAAACATTTTAAATCTTCATTCTCGTATAATATTCTATTTGGAACATAATCAACCATTTATTGATTATTCTTCAACTATTTGGGATTCTGACAGTAGCAACGCAATTAAGTCTTTATTTAGTATTCACATACGTGCAATTAAAATGCTTATTCCTAAAAACAAAATATCTCTGAATGATTTCGAACAGATCAACACACTAGATTTTTTCTGGTAATGCACATCCTATCTTTCTACTCTTTTTTTTTCCTAGGAAAACTGCCAGATTTTCTACCAAACGAAATACCTCATTTCCAAGAAATGATCTGTTTAAAACCAGTCTGTCATATTCAGGTTCTACTTTATGGAATAACTTTCCAGAAGTTCTTCGCAGTGCAGTACACATCCTTTAGAAAACATCTTCTACAGCACATTAAAATTAGCTAATTAGGAGTTCTATCTTTATAACATTCATTAGGTTGTTTTAAATAAGTTGTGTGTGTGTGTGTTTGTGGGTGGGCGTGTGCGTATGTGTCTGTTTTGAGTGTGTGTGTGTGTATGTATGCGTGTGTGTGTGTGTGTGCGCGCGCAGTCGCGCATATCTCGATTATTTTGTTACATTATGATGTAAGTTATTGTTTTAAAGTTATTTTGTTACACTAATTGGTATTGTTACAAGCCCCAAGGGTAAGATGTAAAACAAAAGCACACCCAGTGCTTACTCCTTCACCCTTGTTAAATAAAAATGTTATCTACATTTGCAAATGCGGAGGAAGGGAAATAACCTCAGCAATCATAATGGAAAAACGACTATGCTCCCTTACTTAATGCAACACTAGTGGTCAATACAATATACACAGAGAGCTAACGGCTAGTGAAATGATGATGATGAAGACATAACGCGCGCGCACAACTCCTCGAATAAAACAAATACATAATTTTTTTTTATCATTATGGCGTCATTTAAAAACAGGACAGATTATGGTTGCTTAAGTTAATACACGAAGGAAAGTGTATATCTAGCTACCGAGGAAGCCTTTTGGCAGTTTGAGAGTGGCAGTTTTATTAATGCTCAATAAATGTTGTAATTCATTCATTCATTCATTCATTCATTCATTCATTCATTCATATCTAATAATAATGTTTCAATTTGATTACTTTTATAAAATGTTTACAAAGATTATGAGTTCTTGTATATTAATTGAACAGGGATGATGGTTTCAGTCGTCTCCACAGCTGTCTGTCTTTGCACTTACAGATGCACCTTGTACACCGGCATTTATTACTACAATGTACATACATACATACATACATGGTTATTGCTTTAGGTCCAGCGGACTCTTCCGAGCCAAATCAGGACCAGAGAGACGTTATCTTAAAATGTTATAAAAGTGGTTCAAATCTTAAAATATACTACAATGTACAGCAAGGTTTAGACTGATTCAAGGCAAATGTAAGCAGCAGGGCATAGTGTGCAAATCGTCATCATCATCATCATCATCATCATCATCATCATCATCATCATCATCATCGTCGTCGTCGTCGTCGTCGTCGTCATCTTCATCATCATCATTATCATCATAAACAAAACTTTCATCAAACTCTCGCCATTAACCGTTATCATCATCGTTATGGTCGTTCACGTTGTCGTCGTTACCTGTCATCTTCATCGTCCTTATTGTGGTCATCGTCGCCATCATTATCATCATCATCATCATCATCATCATCATCATCATCATCATCATCATGATCTTCATTATCATTATCATCATCATCAACGTCGTCGTCTTTATCATCATCGTCTTCATCATCATCGTCATCCTAATCAGCATTATCATTTTCGGCGTCATTTGAAATACAACAACAAATACCTTTTTTCCATAATTCTTGTGGTATTTAAACTGTTCATTTGGGCTTTTAATGCTAATTGTTAATTTAATTTAATGTAAACACACTTTACTTTACTTTACTTTACTTTACTTTACTTTCCTATCCTATCATATCCTGTCCCGTAACCCGGAGGTCGTAGGGGCACCACAGATGATCGTTTAACCAGCATACTCCATCTTTCTCTGTCCTCAGCAGCAGTGATGGCTTCGCTCAGTGTCAAACCAGTCCATTCTCGAATGTTGTCCTCCCACCTCTTTTTTCGGTCTCCCTCTTCTTCTACCTCCTTGCAAGTCCTTGAATAGTCTTTGCAGACTGATGGTCCTGTCTTTCCAAATGGGCTTCAACCTTGTCAGGGCAGCAGTTGTTTGTGCGATCCTGGAGAGGACTTCCTGTCGGAACCCATTGTCTGATACAATGGCTCCTAAATATTTGAAGCTATGCACTGTGTTGAGGGATTGGCCTTGGACTTTGATGTCCGTGTTGATGCCATTGGTGTTGTTGGTCATCATTTTGGTTTACTTTACTTTACTTTACTTTATTTTCCAGATGGCCTGTGAAGCCGCGGAAAGCTGTCTGGTGAAAATTGATTACGATGCGGAAAATCTTTTTTCTTTTTTTAGGGGGGGGAGGGTAGGGTGGGTGGGTGTTTGATGAGCAACGTTCCTGGTGCCGACAAACAGAATGACCTCAGGAATGGACATTCCTCTGAGCCCATTCCCAAACTGCACCGCATAATACCCACTGGAATAGTCCACAACCCGATAATGCTATGGGCTGTGAGGGCTGTTTAGAAATCAAGAATATAGTATACTGGAATAACTATAACTGTAGCCGATTAAACTGGTTCAGTTGTGAAAGATGGATGTCAAATTAAAAATGTTTGGGTTTAGATTTTTTTTTTCTTCTTATGTGTTTTATTGAACTTTATTCTGTTTTGTTCGTATTTTCTTCTTTTTTTGGGTGTGTATCTTGTATTGTTGGCGCGAGTTGTCTTTTTTTTTACGTTGTATTGTGTACTGTGTTGTTTTGTTTTATGAACACCTTTTTATTAATGTGTGTGTGATTTGTTTGTTGTTGGTCGTGTAGGTGGTGGTCAGTTGATAATGATATGGTGTGTGTGTGTGTGTGACGAGGCGGGCAACCAAGCTCTGAGGCAGACAGCACACTCATACCCTCCACACATCCAGTCGCCCCTAACACGCGCGCTGGCTAACTCGCCTAGGCCCCGCCCCTCGGGGATCACCTTAAAGCCTAACACCCAGCTAGACCCGTGGTCAGTCGCAAGCCACGAAACTTCGAAGCCACTACAATCTGTCCTGGACACGTCCCCATCGACCGGCGGACCTCTGAGCTACGGCAGTACTCTGGTGCTTCGACCCGTCTAAGTCAAGACGGGCTGCTGTCAGGGCGTATTCCTCACCCCTGTACCAGCCTTAAGTCGCTGACCCGCTGCAGGCCCCTGACAACCCAGGGAGTCAACGAGAAGCGTTTCACTGAATTTCATCATCTCCCAGACAGCTAGCAACGTAAGCTGAAATCCACGCCTGTACCCTCAAACTAGGATTGCACCACAGGTCATTGCGCAAGAAGAGTGACCGACTGACCCGCATTGCCATAGACGCCACGCTACCCTGGTCAACTGACCATCCAGACTATCCTGGACCAACCACCGCCCTCGAAATCAGAGCTAAGTTGTAGCCCTACGAGCATCACCACTCGCTGATTATCTGGAAGTACTCTGGACACTCAGATACACTCCTGCCCTGTGATGATAACAGTCCTCAGTAGCACTAGTACCCCTGAAATCGCCAACCCAGAATATCTCCGAGCTACTCCCTACCCATACGGACAATATCCAATGACTCACTCTTCCTATCCTATCCTATCCTATCCTGTCCCATAACCCGAAGGTCGTAGGGGCACCACAGATGATCGCTTAACCAGCATACTCCATCTTTCTCTGTCCTCAGCAGCCCTCATGGCTTCGCTCAGTGTCAAACCAGTCCATTCTCGAATGTTGTCCTCCCACCTCTTTTTCGGTCTCCCCCTTCTTCTACCTCCTTGCACTGTGCCTTGCAGAATGGTCTTTGCAAGGCCTGATGATCTGGTGACGTGGCCATACCATCGGAGTTTCCGTTTCTTCACCACTGTGAGCAGGTCGTCGTGTTGTCCAATGGCTTGTGTGATGGTCTGTCGGACTTCAACGTTGGTGATGTGTTGGGTATAGGAAATGCACAGAAGTCTTCTGTAGCACCTCATCTCCATGCTTTGTATTCTTCGTTGGAGATCTGCTGTGAGGGTCCATGCTTCGCAAGCATATAGGAAGATGGAGATGACCAGAGAGCGCAGCAGTCTTACTTTGGAATGTAGACTGATGGTTCTGTCTTTCCAAATGGGCTTCAACCTTGTCAGGGCAGCAGTTGTTTGTGCGATCCTGGAGAGGACTTCCTGTCGAGACCCATTGTCTGACACAATGGCTCCTAAATATTTGAAGCTGTGCACTGTGTTGAGGGATTGGCCTTGTACTTTGATTTCCGTGTTGATGCCATTGGTGTTGTTGGTCATCATTTTGGTCTTCTCTGCACTTATTTCCATTCCATAAGCTCTGGAGGTGGTGTCAAGCCTCTGTACAAGCTGTTCAAGTTCTTGTTCCTCTCCAGCCAATCCATCAATATCATCCGCAAAACGAAGATTGGAGATTGCTCTGCCCCCTATGCTGACTGTGCCTTCGTGATCTGCAAGAGCATCTGACATGATGCGCTCTAGGAAGATGTTGAAGAGTGTTGGGGAGAGTAGGCATCCTTGACGCACACCGATTGTTGTTCTGAACCAGTTCCCGATGACGCTGTTATGGAGGACTGCACTGGTAGCCTTGTCATACAGGCTTTTGATGACTTCTATAATTTTAGGGCTGATGTTGTACACTTTCATGGTTGCCCATAGAGCTGCATGCCAGACTCGGTCAAATGCCTTCTTGAAGTCTATGAACACATGATATAGATGTTGTTGGTGCTGTAGGTATTTCTCACAGATTATTCTGAGGTTGAAAATCTGTTCAGTGGTACTTCGCCCTGCCATGAATCCTGCTTGTTCTTCAGCTATGATTTGTTCAGCTTGTGGTTTCAACCTGTTGAGTATTATTTTCAGGAGGACCTTGCTGGGATGGCTGATGAGGCTGATGGTGCGGTAATTTTCACACTCCTGAAGGTTACCTTTTTTGGGAAGAGTGATGACAAGCGACTGGGTCCATGGTGTAGGCCATTCCCCACTCTGCCAGATCTTGTTACAGATAATGGTGAGAGCATCAGTCATCGCTTCTCCTCCTGCTTGTAGCAGTTCCGCTGGTATGTTGTCCACTCCCGCTGACTTCCCTTTCTTCAGCGATTGCACTGCTGCCTCAACTTCTTCCCGGAGAATTGGGAGGATTTCTTCTTCTTCTCTGCTCTCGGGACATGCTAGAACTGATGGGTCTCCATTTGGTGTATGGTTGTAAAGGTCAGAGCAGTACTCTGTCCATCTGTCCAAGACTTCTTGTTCTTCTGTAAGGCAAATGCCAGACTTGCTTTGGATAACGACCCAATTTGATTTAATAAAACCTCCTAGTTAGAAATTGTACCTCTCTGGACTGGCCCTTGTATGAATTTCTCAACTAGTGTAGCCTTCAATCTTTCTCGTCTGCACCTTGACTGTCTTCCATTTTATTTAGTCTCTCCAGCTCTAGTCTCTTGAATGTCATCACAATATTGGCCTAAACAAGGGAGGCAATGCAGTGCTAGAGATTAGTAGCTTACCCTCAATCCCCCCAACCCCTTTCTTTGTGACATTAACTTTGGCGACCCCGACGAGACTAAAGACTTAGGTTCCTATCCCAACCCGACGAGACTAAAGACTTAGGTTTCCCATCCCAACTAGACGAGACTAAGGACTTAGCTTAGATTCCACCCCAGCCCAGTATAGATAGGACCTAGCCCCCTAAGCCTAGTAGTGTATAGCATAGCCCCATAGGTCCCTTACTGGCTTTCCCGACTGGTGGTGTCTCGCAAAGGTTTTTTTTTTTTGCATTCATTTTTGTATTTTGATTTGATTGCATTTTGTCTTTGTGGTTGTGTTGTGTTGTATTCGCCCCGTGCAGTTTCATCGTAGCTCATTTCAGCCCACCCCCTTGTTTTCCGTCAGTGTACCCCCTTGTGTGCGCCCCTCATCACGGTTAGGACTTTTCAGGGTAAGTCACCTCCCTTACCATGGCCGACCGGGGAGAGCTTGCGCTTAAGTACAAGAGTATTGGCGAGAGCTTAGGGCTCGCCGGCACCGAACTCAAGGACTACGTCCTGGCCAACGTAGATGCGGACGTGGCCGAGGAAAAGTTGAAGAGGGAGGAGAGGGCTAAGGAGCGAGAGGCGAAGAGGGAGGAGGAAGAAAGAGCAGCGGCACGGAAGAAAGAGGAGGAGAAAGAGCGCATCGCCGCGGAGGAACGAGCCGCCGCCCGGAAGAAGGAGGAGGAGAAAGAGAGGAAAGAGGAGGAGAGAGAGCGTCTCGCCGCGGAGGAAAGAGCCGCCGCTCGGAGGCGAGAGGAGGAGAAAGAGAGAGTCGCAGAGGAGGAGAGAGCCGCCGCCCGGAAGATCGCCGAGGAGGAGAGAGCCGCCGAGCGGAGAAGAGAGGAGGCGAAAGATAGGATAGCAGAGGAGGAGAGGGCCGCCGCACGGAAGAAGGAGGAGGACGAGAGGATCGCGGCACTTGAGGAGAAGAGGAAGGACAGGGAACTAGAACGGCGCCGAGAACTACTCCAACTCGAGCGCGATCGCCGCGAGCTAGGCATCGGATCGCCCGCGAGCGAAGACTTCTCACTCATCGCCCCCAGCTTCACCGCCAGCGCCGGAATATCCGCAATCCCCCCGCCGATTCCGGGGATGAACTTTCCCCTGGACCCATTCGTCGAACGAGACGAATCGATTGAAGTTTATCTCGCCCGATTCGAACGAGTCGCGGGAGAAAACAGCCTCGACCCCCAGTACTGGTATCGCAAGCTTAGTCATGGCCTTAAGGGGAAGGCCTATGAAATCCTGGCCAAGACGCCGACTGCCGAGGAGGGCGACTACCCCGCCCTCAAGAAAGCTCTACTGCATGGATTTGAGCTCTCAGGTGAGCACTACCGCAAGAACTTCCGGAACTCCCAGAGAGAGAAAGGGGAGAAGTTTACGCAATTCGCCGACCGGCTAGCCACTCTACGGGACAAATGGATAGAGCAAACGGACGAACCAAAAACGTACGACGGACTGCTCGAATTGATGCTAGCCGAACAACTCAGAGGGACAATGCCAGCGGAACTTCGGACTTTCGCCGCCGAACAGGGAGCCGCCCGACTAGAGGACCTGATCATCGTCGCGGACCGCTATCTCACCGCCCACCCCGACGACAGACAGCCTCGCCGGGATCCCCCCGCACCCTCGTCACCAGATACCCGCCACCAGCCTCGCCGGCCCGTCCCACCAGCGAACCACCGTCCACCCCCGCCTAAAGGACGCCCAAACCCCGGAGCAGAGCCTGGGAAGCGGAGCTCAGAGCTCTACTGCGGCTACTGCCAGCGCCGAGGACACACCCGCGAGAAGTGTTTTCGCCGCATCAGCGACCAGCGTCGCAAACAAGGAACGGTATTGGCCCTACGCCAAGTCACTCCCGACGGGAACCCGGTAACCCCCGTCGCCACTCCCACCGACCGACCGGCCGTCACCGAGCGGGTGACTGTCAACGATCACCGTGCCCACTGTCTATACGACACAGGACTCACGTTCGACGCCGTCGTCCGCCGCTCGCTCATCAGGGAACAGGACCTGACCGGCGAAACGATCACCCTGAAGTTGGCCGACGCGTCACAACCCAGCACCACGCTCCCTATAGCCCGGATCAAGGTCACCAGCCGATACGTCACGGGAACCATTCAAGCCGCCGTGATGGACCAGCCCCTGTATGACTTGATCTTAGGATGTCGCTACGTATTCTTGGGTATGCCGCCCCAGCCTGCGGAGTCGATGGCCGCCGTCCAGACGCGCGCCCAGGCGAAAACAGCCGCGACACCACCCCCGATACCCAACCAGATGCCGGAACAGATCCGGAAGGCCCAAGAAGGCGACGTCACCCTCCGCAAGTGCTACGGAAAGCTTCCCGCCGCACGCACTCCACCCAAGTCCGGGGACTTTTTCGTCGAGGACGGACTCCTCTTCCGTCAGAAGGACGACCATTCGCAACTCGTCGTACCTGCGACCCTTCGCCCCCAAGTCTTGGAACTTGGCCACAGCATGCCCCTAAGTGGACATATGGGCATAGGAGCGACCACCCTACGAATCAGCGCACAGTACCACTGGCCCGGGATGACAGAAGACGTGAAGCGCTACGTCAAGTCCTGTCGCCAGTGCCAACGATACTCGCCCCGCCACCACACCGTGCCGGTTACCATCAGCCCCACCGTCGTCGTCGGAACGCCCTTCCAACGAGTGGCTGTCGACATAGTAGGACCCCTTCCGCGGACCAAGAAGCGGAACCAGTATCTGCTTACCCTTGTCGACGCTTGCTCTATGTGGTGTGAGGCCGTTCCACTGCCGAAGATTGACGCCGCCCGAGTCGCCGACGCGCTCGTCACGATATTCACACGAGTCGGATTCCCGGACAACATCTTGACCGACAACGGGTCCCAGTTCACCGGAAAACTCATGCAGGAAGTTTTCCAACTACTTCGCATTGTCAATATCCGTACCCCACCCTACCACCCCGCCAGCAACGGACAGGTCGAGCGCCTGAACGGGACTCTCATCTCGATCATCCGCAAGGTCGCCGACGAACAACCGGAAGCGTGGGACACCTACGTCGCGTCAGCGCTCTTCGCGTATCGAGAGACCCCGCACACCTCCACCGGATACACGCCTTCCACGCTGCTTTTTGGGAGACCCCTTTCTGGACCTCTAGCCGCCCTACGACGCAGCTGGACCGACGCCAAACTGGACGAGGCACCGGTCGACGCCACGAAATACGTCACCAAGCTCCAGGAAACTCTCAAGGCCACATGGAAAGCAGCCTCCGCCAACCTGAAGAAGGCGAGAGAGAGACAAGCCCGCTACCATAATCGCCGCGCCCGGGACCGAGAACTGCAGGTAGGAGACCAGGTCCTACTACTTCTCCCCAGCGGCACGAACAAGCTAGACATAGCTTGGCAAGGACCCTACCCGGTGCTGGAGAAGCTCTCACGTACCACTTATCGCATCGAGGTAGGCGGAAAGCCCAGGACCCACCACATCAACTTGCTCAAGAGGTATCTGGAGCAACCCGCACCCGCCCCAGACACCCACTCGCTACTCACGGTCGCGCTGGCCGTCGAGGTGGATGGTACAGAGACTGGCGTCGCCGAATTTCCGCTACAAGGGAAGGAATCCTTCCGGGACGTATCTCTGGACCCCTCACTCCCCGCCGGCCAGCAACGCCAACTACGCGCCATCGTAGCCGAGTACAGGGAAGTCCTCACCGACATACCTGGGAGGACGGACCTAGAAGAAGTCCAACTAACCCTGACGGACCCCACACCCGTCCGACAGAAACCGTACCCCGTCCCGCTATCCCAGCAGCAGGTAGTAAGGACTGAAGTAGAGGCTCTGCTACAAGCCGGAGTCATCGCTCCCTCCCGTTCCCCCTACAGCGCAGGTATAGTGCTATCACGGAAGCCCAGCGGAGAACATCGCCTCTGCATCGACTTCCGGCAGTTGAATCTCGTAACACAGTTCGTACCCGGACCCCTGTCCGACCCGACGGACTTGTTTGCGAAACTACAGTCCGCCAGATATTTCTCCCCAGGGTGGATCTGAGCAAGGGCTTTTACCAGATCCCCGTGCACCCTTCATCCCGCCAGTACCTGGCCTTCAGCACGATGGACGGCCACTACGAGTTTAATGTTCTGCCGTTTGGTCTACACAATGCCCCAAGCATTTTCAGCACGATGATGCGGAAGCTGTTGGACCCCCTCCACTGCCCATCCCTACACTCTTTTATGGACGACATACTCGTCGCCACGGAGACATGGGAGGAGCACCTGCCAGTGGTGCGCCAACTCTTGCGCCGCCTCAAAGAAGCTGGCCTCACTGCCCGGCCGACCAAATGCCAGTTCGGCTACCAAGAGCTGGAATTCCTTGGCCACACCATCAGCCATGGACAGCTCCGGCCTCTGGAAAAGACTGTCCAGCGCCTTCGAGACGCGCCCCGCCCCAAGACCAAGAAAGATGTCCAGTCCTTCCTGGGACTGAGTGGCTTCTACCAGAAGTTCGTACCAGGATACAATGGGATTGCCGCGCCACTATCTAGCCTAACCCGGAAAACCGCACCAGACCGAGTCCTCTGGACCCCGCAGTGTGAAGCTGCCTTCCAGGAGCTCAAGGATAAACTGACGTCGCAGCCAGTCCTGCGACTACCCAACCACGGACAGCCCTTCGTCCTGCGCACGGACGCCAGCGACGTAGGCCTCGGAGCCGTTCTTCTCCAACGAGACTCCGCGGACGCCCCGACTCTCTTCCCCGTCGCGTACGCCAGCCGGAAGCTAAAGCCGGCTGAGCAGAACTACGCCACGTCGGAAAAGGAGTGTCTCGCCCTCGTCTGGGCAGTCCAGAAGTTTCAGCTGTACCTCTACGGCTCACACTTCACTGTCCAAGTGGATCATCAGCCGCTTTCCTTCCTGGCGACGTCCAAATCACTCAACGCCCGGCTGATGAGGTGGGCTCTGCTGCTCCAAGCCTACTCTTTCCAGCTGGAGCACATCCCAGGAAAGGATAACCACGGCGTGGACTTCCTCAGCCGCCATCCCGCAACAGACTCCATCGAGTCCCCACTGAGGGCCGACGCCCCAGCCTTCATACCCGCCGCCGCCCACTAACCGTAGCCGAGACCCGGCAGCTCCGCGGACCCCAGCCTTGGGCATCCGCCATCTACTACCAGGAACCCCGCATCGCCCCGCATCACCCGGATCATCTCAACCATCTTCGTATCCCGCAGCTGACCTCAGAGCTGATTGGCCGCATCTCAGTCGAGGCCTAGGACCTCGCCTTTTTCCTTAGGGGGGCCTCTGTGACGAGGCGGGCAACCAAGCTCTGAGGCAGACAGCACACTCATACCCTCCACACATCCAGTCGCCCCTAACACGCGCGCTGGCTAACTCGCCTAGGCCCCGCCCCTCGGGGATCACCTTAAAGCCTAACACCCAGCTAGACCCGTGGTCAGTCGCAAGCCACGAAACTTCGAAGCCACTACAATCTGTCCTGGACACGTCCCCATCGACCGGCGGACCTCTGAGCTACGGCAGTACTCTGGTGCTTCGACCCGTCTAAGTCAAGACGGGCTGCTGTCAGGGCGTATTCCTCACCCCTGTACCAGCCTTAAGTCGCTGACCCGCTGCAGGCCCCTGACAACCCAGGGAGTCTACGAGAAGCGTTTCACTGAATTTCATCATCTCCCAGACAGCTAGCAACGTAAGCTGAAATCCACGCCTGTACCCTCAAACTAGGATTGCACCACAGGTCATTGCGCAAGAAGAGTGACCGACTGACCCGCATTGCCATAGACGCCACGCTACCCTGGTCAACTGACCATCCAGACTATCCTGGACCAACCACCGCCCTCGAAATCAGAGCTAAGTTGTAGCCCTACGAGCATCACCACTCGCTGATTATCTGGAAGTACTCTGGACACTCAGATACACTCCTGCCCTGTGATGATAACAGTCCTCAGTAGCACTAGTACCCCTGAAATCGCCAACCCAGAATATCTCCGAGCTACTCCCTACCCATACGGACAATATCCAATGACTCACTCTTAGAATTACTCAACTCAGACGACCCAATTTGATTTAATAAAACCTCCTAGTTAGAAATTATACCTCTCTGGACTGGCCCTTGTATGAATTTCTCAACTAGTGTAGCCTTCAATCTTTCTCGTCTGCACCTTGACTGTCTTCCATTTTATTTAGTCTCTCCAGCTCTAGTCTCTTGAATGTCATCACAATATTGGCCTAAACAAGGGAGGCAATGCAGTGCTAGAGATTAGTAGCTTACCCTCAATCCCCCCAACCCCTTTCTTTGTGACAGTGTGTGTGTGTGTGTTGTGTGAGTGTGTATATGTGTGGGTGGGTGTGGGTGTGGGTGTGTGTGTGTGTGTGTGTGTGTGTGTGTGGGTGCGTGGGCATGTAGAAACGACGTTACAGTGACACACTCATGGAACTTCACATGGTTTCTTTTGACTTTTTTGGAAGGGCGCCCTATTTTGACGTCAAAATAGTTCCCTGCAGAGTTAGAGCTGTTTTAGGCCTAGGGTTAGGTTAAGGGTTAGGGTTAGGGTTAGGGTTAGGGTTTGGGTTAGGGGTTAGGGTTAGGGTTAGGGTTAGGGATAGGTTCAAAAATTTGAAAATGTCAAAATAATGTCACGAAAATGAAAAGTGTGTCAAAATAATCCCTGTTTTTTTCACAACAGTCATCATAATGTCGTTTTTACAAAAATGTGTGTGTGTGGGTGTGTGTGTGTGTGTGTGTGTGTGTGTGTGTGTGTGTGTGCATGTTCAGTATTTCGATTTGTGGTTAGCATTTTTAAATTCATATTTTTAAAGTGGGCAAGCACATTTAAAAAAATAAGACAGTTTGAGATGGTGTGGGCGATCTCCTGTTTCATTAATTACCATATCAGTGTTAATTAAAAATGACTTATCGTCGATATATGACTTTTTTCTTTATACGTTACGTGTTTTATTTGATATACTTCTTTATATGTAACAGGGAAGCAGATAATTTTTTCGGATAATCTACTACAACTGCAGTACTGTGTTATGCATGCTTGGATTTCCAGTCCCGTTATAACCAGTCCCCACATTCCTCGACAAGAGTATAACAGAAGCTACTAGAATGGAATGAAAGTGAAGATCATGGTAGCAGCATCTATAGATAACAAGCTTGTATTTTTGTATATTGAGCTTTATTAGTGGACGACATCGATCACGATCACCACTATCACCATCATCGTCATCACCATCGTCATTATCATCGTCAACGTCATCGTCATCATCATTGCCATCATCATCGTCATCGTCACATCACCACCATCATCGTCATCGCCGTTGTCGTCATCATCATCATCATCATCATTACAGGGATTATTGTCGGGTGTACGATTGTTCAATAAACTTATACTAGAAATCGCTGTTGTTACTCTGTCGGTCTGGGTTGTTTTTTTTTCTCTCTCCCCCTCTGTCTGTCTGTCTCTATCTCTGTCTCTCTCTGTCTGTCTGTTTGTCTCTGTGTCTGTCTCTGTGTCTGTCTGTCTGTTTGTCTGTCTGTCTCTCTCTCTCTCTCTCTCTCTCTTCTCTCTCTCTCTCTCTCTCTCTCTCTCTCTCTCTCTCTCTCTCTTTCTCTGTCCTCTTACTTTCGTGTCGAATCCCGCAAGTGACATATCGAAGCTACCTTTTATCACAAGTATGGTTAACATTAATATGCACATGAAATCCGGTTAGGAAAGTACGTATTCGTGCGCAAGCGATATTTGTTTAACCTTCTCCCAGATATTAGCATGGCTAGTTCTGTTCTCGTTTGTACGCAGGCACGCGCCGTCTTCAGTTTATCCGTCTTTCGGGTGTTTTATAGATCTTTCAACTTTATAATTACCTGACACAATTTTGTCTCCACTGATTTTAATTAATTTCAAAATCTGACATACCTGTCAAGTACTACGGATTTTTGCGTAGCGCTACGCATTTTAAACATTTTCCCATTGCTACGGCGTATCACAAAGCTGCTACGCAATTTTTCAAAAGTGACGATAATATTTTTTAACCAAGGGGGTTTTCGCGCGAAAGTAGTCTATTCCGGTCGAGTCCGGTTTAAAGACACTTAGTAAAAGCACCGCACTTCCGCAACACGTGTTCGTTCAGAACTTCAGTCTACAATCAGTCTTTGTGAGGGAGAGACAGACGGAGTTGAACAAAGAAAATGGCAAAGCCTCCACCTAAACATCTCAAACGACGAGGAAGGCACCTTAAACCATGTTTTGTGAATAAGCAAATTTGTTTTGGGGAAAAAAGTTCATCTGCTTTTTCTGTGTCAGTGATTGTCTGCCTTGTTGTGCATTAATAAGATTTTACAATAAATTTGTAAACACATTGGATGTGTGTGTGTTTATATTGGATGCAGAAGTTTCCAGTTTTGTTGCGAATCGCGTGATTCACATTAGTGCTACACCAAACCTCCATTTGCTATGGTTTTTCTGTTAAATTGCTACACCACAACCCGAAAACCCCTTGACAGGTATAAAATCTGCACCAAACACCACTTTTTTAAAAACATATTTTGTTATAATTTAAATTGAAAATGGTGTTTTTCGTGCCTGCTCTATTCTTTTAATTACATTTCGTTTCCTTCCGAATGTTGGAAAGGTTATAGGATAAATGTCTGATTAGCAAAAGGAGGTCCGAGAGTATTAGATGTGATTATTAGGCGGAGTTTTGCAGCTCTTGGATTTTCGTTGTGCCTATAATAGATGCAAGTTATGAAATATATGTAATCATAGGAGCGTTGGATGTGTACCTAAAATTGTAAGGTAATCTCTCTGTCTCTGTCTCTCTCTCTCACTCTCTCTCTCTCTCGCTCTCTTTATTAAAATATAAATATATACATTTATCTCTCTCTTGTATTAAAATGCATTAAATTGCTTAGTGATTTGTTACCGTAGTTAAGGAATATGTTTGTTTCAAATTATTTTATGGTAATTATTTTGTTTGTTTTGCATTGTTTATTAAGGACTAGTTGTAAGACAGGTCCAAAGGACCTAATGCTAATTATCCTATTAAAGGTTTCGAGTTCTCTCTCTTTCACACATGTACACTCTGAACTGTTGCTATGGCTAGCTATTTGTGTATTTCCAGACGAATAAATGGGTTGCCATCTAGTGATGATTGTGTTCGTTCTGTCGGGCAGATGAACGTAGCCTCTTGTGTTATTTTCATATGTTGTTGTAGTTAGTGTTGTTATGTTTGTTGGAGTGTGTGTGTGTGTTATTTGTATATGTGTGTGTGTGTGCGTGTGTGTGTGTGTGTGTGTGTGTGTGTGGGTGGGTGTGTGTGGGTGTGTGTGTGGGTGTGTGTGTGTGTTTGTGTGCAGATCTTCTACAAGTCACATAAGTTTAATCATGCTGAATAGATCGATGCCATATAGCAAAACGTCCCACTCGACCAGTACATTCCAATCTTTTCGAGTGAATGTCAGCACAGTCATTCGTCTCGCAAAACACAACTACAAAATAATCCTACCGTCAGAGAAGGTAGAGAACGTAGATCCAATATGTCTGGCGTGACAATCACAACATTGACTCTACGACATACAGCTCTGCGTGCACCATCCTGCACAATAGGTAACTTTGATCAAACACTCCATTAGCCTACCTAGACTTTGAAAGCCATGCAGGGTGTCTGAGCCTGTTGAAGCATTGGGGTACATTGAATCTGAATGGGGCGTATGCCTCTGCAGGCTCAGCTACGCTGCCTAATAGTAAGCTGGTGCCGTGAAATATCAAAATTCAGCCAAGCTCGAACTTCGTAACAGATTGCTGGATGTCGGCGGTCGAGTCTTTCCATACTCATTGCGGGCATGTACTATCCTTAAAGGGAAATAAAATGGCAATTGAATGATGGAACTAGTAATAAATTCAATAATAAAATATACACAATTTGTGTAATTGTATTTAATGTACCCTGCTTTCAGAATTGAGATCAAGCTTTCCAGGATTTTTGAACATTATTATTATTATTATTATTATTATTATTATTATTATTATTATTATTATTATTATTATTATTATTATTCACTATTCGCGGGTGAAATTCGGGTTGCCTGTGGCCCACACAAACAAAAGCCAGCCGGAACAAAAGAATAACCTGTGGTTTGCTTTGTGGGCACTGTACTGTACACTGAAATAACCACCAGGCTGATAACAGCTTGCAGTAAGATCAACGAATGAATGAATTAATTAATAACAAAATTTAAGGCTATTAAGTGCATAAATACTTCCACACAGGATGAGCCGCATATAAGAACAATTCGTTCATTAATTAATTCATAATCACAACGCTGTGGCCATGCCGTGCTCACCGTCAATTGGTCTAGAGGGTCTATATCTCGAATATTTATTCTACTATTTCTATTGCGTGTCACTTGTGTGTGTGTGTGTGTGTGTGTGTGTGTGTGTGTGTGTGTGTGTGTGGGTGTGTGGGTGTGTGTGTGTGTGTGTGTGAAGAGGGGAGGGAAGATGGTGTAGACCTAGGAGTAGGGAGTGGGCGGTGAGGAAGGGGATATTTAATAGTCAAAAGGGGCTGTGTTCATATTATGTTTATATGATCAGTATCATCAAGAACTAGTTATAACGTGAAAACAATCGATCTCCTATACTTGCCAGAAATTCCACGAACGCATTTCTCCTTGTCACAACGATACGTCAAGATATATCATCATCATCACCATCACCATCACAATCGAGGCAATACACATTGCTGCGATCGGTAGAAAGTATCGCCAAAACTCCCGCTAGCAGCAGGTGAACGTATTCCCTCCAACCCTTCAAAGTATACTTTGGGCTCGCTGCTAGCCGCGGATGCGAACCGCAGTATAATTTCTCTATAAGGGTTCGGGTAAGGGTTAGTTGGAGGTCTATCCCTAACCCTTTTCTCTACAAAATTGCGCTTTTTCCGTCCCAAAAACCCATTTGCCTTCTTGGATTCTCAAATTGTATGAAACCGAGTGAGGACACTATCCGGCGTCAACAAACGGTTCGGAAACATTCTCAAACGGTTCGTAAAAGACAGTTGACCTAGAAACAAATACAGCGTGACCTAATTCGTCGCCTAGAGGAAACGAAACTTACTTTTCCTTGCATTTATATATATAGTCCCTTCAAGGGACAAGGGACATACTTTGGCCGGCTGCGCAGCGCCTGCCTGGAGTATACTTTCTTTCGATCGTAGCTTTGTACAATGGGTGCACAATCATCATCATCGTCATCATCATCATCATCATCATCATCATCATCATGGTCGTCGTCGTCGTCGCCACCATCATTACTATATAAATTATAGCAATGAAACGCTTACGCCCAGCGCTGTCAGTACGCAGTTTTCCTGTCTCACTTGTTGCGCTTATGGAAAAAAAGGTAAAAGGTAAAGGTAGTCCCATAGCCTTGTGGCCGTAGGGGAGCGTGATGCTGGAGATCACACTTATCTTGGGCCAGCGTAATGAGGGTGATGCCCAACTCTCTCCCTCGCTGCTTTACCTTCCCCACCCTCAAGAGAGTAGGTACTCAATCACAGTTGAGTCAACTGGGGGCGTTGTTGTTTGTCGCTTCACACCTTAGCGGTCACCCATCCAAGTGCTAACCGCACCGGACGGTGCTTCACTTTCGACACAGTAGCGAGTGCTCCAACCACTGCACTATCCGACACCCCGCTTATGGAAGCGTTGCAGAACACACGGTTTTTAACGCTGTTCTTTAGCTGCTGCGCCCCGCGCTTAAGGTCCGAAATTGTAGAACTCACCTGTTAATGTCCCGAGCCGTCGCGATATGGGACGTGCTGTAAAGTAGCCACGGCTGTAGGCGTGGACTGAGTCGAGTATAGGTGTTGAAAGCTTATTATCTGTGTTATACAAGTGACAGTATGAATATAATATGTGAGTTTTATTCTGTTGTACTTTATTATGCTTTCCGATGATAAAATCGTAACTGTCAAAAGATATAACAGTATGATTTCAACTCGAAAGGATAGTTTGAAAAAGGATTATGAAAACACCACAATAACAACTAAATATAAAATAAAACAACATTAACTAACTAAATAAATAAATAAATTATGTTGATGGAATTCTGTAGGCGGTTATAATTTTATTAATTTGTGTTATTAGTCTTATTATATCTAACCTCAGTATTGCCACGTGAATTAGTCTACATTTTTTGACAAGGCAGCTTATATTTTCTCGTTAATAAATAAATAAATAAATAAATAAATAAATAAATAAATAAATAAATAAATAAATAAATAAATAAATAAACGACCTTTATTACTTGTGCTTTTCTGTTACTTAGAATTTTGTGGACAGTTATCTACAAATCACCTATGGTTTGATTTGTGTGCATTTGGCAGATTTGGACACTTGTCCTGAAAAAGTGACTCAGATACATGTCTATGTTAGTATGTGCACTGGGAATAAATGTAAAAATTGTGTGATCTATAATAATTATTAAATGTCGTCTGCATTGCTTCAGAACGAGACAAACATGAACTGTCTATATGGATTTAAAATTGTGAATTTGCCATTTTGGGATTAAAAAAGGTTGGACTTTTAGTTTTATTTGGTTGCATTTGCTTTTATGTATTTATTTATTACGATTTAACATGTATTTATTATTATAATAATTGTTTTTATTTAATCAGTCTTATATAGCGCTTTTTTAGCTCGAGAGCTGCTCAAGGCGCTGGTCGATACAGGATCTAACTCAAGCGGCCTGAGGCGCCCACCTGCAACCTTTGGGCGTATAGCCTGACGCCCAGACAACTGAGCACAATCCTGGGCGACCGGGGATGGGAAGTATGGACCTAATGCATGCTGGGTGTATTTGTGTAGCCGGCACTCACCCGTCTAAGACACGAGCGTCAGGATCTTTAAAGTCCGTGCGTTGGAATGCGTGCGTGCACAGACTAGACCTCGGTTTATACTCTCCTTCCAAGGAGTATTCACACGTGTGGCTTTAGATAGTTTGTTTTCTATTTTGTTATTTGTAACATTCGGTTACTTATTTAGTTTTATCCTAACAAAACTCTTACAATCCTCTGTAATGGATTTGCATACACATTTTTATTTCATATTGGTGCGTTATTCAAATACATTTTATTGTACAGCTTGTACACACAATGTACCATTCTCGACAGAAGAAAACAAAAACTACAATACATTACAGCAAAGCAGATGTGAATTGATTGTGTGCAATTTCAGAAAGTGAGTAATCCTGCAAAACGCATTTCAACGCGAGGGACACAAATCACAAATTGAACATTATAACAGAACAGGTTGAAATGTTCCCGCGCGCTATTCATGAATAAATATGGGTCCAACAAAGAGCCTTGCAGAACATCAAATATTCCAATAACAGAGCAACAACTTCCTTGCACAAATCAAAGCATGGTAGAAAGATAATTTGTTCAGTGATCCATAAGGATCAGATTGCTTGCCGTCAGCGCCTTGTGTGGTTAGTTCGATCTGTTAAGTTCGATTAGATCACTAGTCAAGCGTATTACTACACTCAAGTTCCATAGACTGTTCTGTTTGCGAACTGTCAAGCAGTATGAACAAGCAAGAATATTGATCTTCGTGACAGCCTACTAAAATGATTGGTATTATACTAAAACGGTATTTCTGCCGGTTTGGTTTATCTTTACATGATCTCTAATTTTGAGAGTTCTACCTTAAAGAACAGACGATGAAAGGTGAATTGTGCTATTTACCTTAAATATAAAAACTCACATTTCATCGTCTGCTATACTGCTTTACGTTACCAAAACCTTAGACGATTAAAATGACTGTAGGAACTTGTATTCTGGTAATGGGTTACTTTACAAGAGTTACATTGAATAGAAGGCACGATAAATTAATTGTATATACCCGTGACTATTGACAAAACAGGCGTGATTATAGCATCCAGTTACTCTGGCCTTTTCACAGCCACGCAACGGTGAAATAGATACGGACATAATGTCAGCCCTTGGAGTATCCACGGAGTATGGAGAGCCCAGTGGAAATGTCCAATGCCATTGACTGCCTTTGGAGAAGAATACATTGTAAACTAGAAGTGGGATTGTGGCTTGTTCCCTTTTGTTGCTGCTGCTTGTCCTGGTTTCTATGTAATGATGGGTTGGTAACCCTGCTTTGTTCGGTTACCCTACACTGTAACTCTTGTAAAGTACATACAAGTTACTGTATTCGGCTGCTTGGTCCCTACAGGTGTATCTGCACTATGTAATTATCTATTCCTAATTGTGTGTTCCTCTTGCTATATTGAACATATGAATTGATTTAGTATGCTGGCAGTATAGCTTCAAATTGGCGAATGCGTGTATAATGTCAACCATTCACTCAACGTCAGGCCAGAATTCTGAATTCTTGTAAAATCAGTGGCCTGCATGTCTAATGAATATGGACTCGCTATCAACCTCTGTAGGCAGAAGAAGTTGTGTGATCTGCTACCTAACCCTGTGCTACTTCGTCCAGAGTAAGTAGATAATTATATTACATACTGTCAGGGTAGTAAAAGATTTGCATTCGAGGTAATAGCACCTCGTCGGACTTGTGGAAAAGGGGATTTGTGAAAACTATGATTCACGCAGCTTGTCAACTTCAAAGCTTGATAGGCCAACATAAAAGAGATAATTTCCCATGACATAATATGAAAAATACGATGATCACGTTTATTTTAGTCATTCTGTGTTCGATGCAAGAAAAGGCTAACGATGTATTAATTACTATAGTATTGCATCAAAGTTTGCATCCGTGGACTGTAACTAAAGTGTATTTATTTACGGTTCGAAGTGGTACAGTGGTCTAAGGCGTGACACTTCGCGAACACTTGCTGCAGGTGAGAAGAACGGTTTCATCATCGGCTCAGGAGAAATGTTCGTGCGCTCGAATACCTGTAGCAGCTCTGAGCTCAAAAGCAATATTTAAAATAACTCTTCGCGTGTTGCATACTCGTCGTGGACCTGTCGCTCGTTTCCAAAAGGACAACAACAACATGTCATTCGAGATTTTTGGCTTGGCCAAGCATAGTTAAACGCGTCAAACAATTATTGATTAGAGATTTATGTGAAACAAACAGCTTAAGCGCGGTCTGCAGGTGGCACATTACAATGAAACGAATATAAAAGATAAATAGAAGAAAGATCGCCATAAAACATACAAACTCGGCTATTGGTCATTTTCTAACAACTTTAATATGATTAATGTTTAAAACATTCATTATTCAATCACTTAAAACTCTTTTGTTTTTCGGTTAAACGACGATTGTTGTTTTAATCTTTTAAAGACCAAACTACTTGATATATTTTCGGTGGTTGAAAGACCAGTAGAAATTTGGGGGCGCAGCTAACGGTAGTGTTAAAAGATCAATTGGCTGGTCAGTTTCTGTTCCATCCGTTTTACGCTTGTTTGCCTTTTAAAACAGCTTTACCTTAGCTGACCAATTAACACTGCAGTGAGAAGAGGAGAGAATACAATTATTAGAAAAAGGAACACTTTTACGTGTGTAATAGCGTCAACATTGTTATCATTATAGCGTCCAATCATTCCTTGCAATACCACAGTTTCTGTGCATAAATGTTTATGCATATGTGTATGTTAAGTATACTCGTGCAGAATTTGTTTCAGACAGACGGTGATTATCTTCTTCATTGTTCAGTAGATTGTTGATTACATTATGTATACGCTCTAATCTATGTTTGTGCTTGCAAATTGTATGTGCATGTTTAATAGTGCACCGCCTCTCGATCTTCAATTGGAACTCGTGTAAGATGAGCTGGAATCTGCGTCTTTCTCTATGTTTGTTTATTTCATTTTACATCTATTCACCGAAGTGATTTTAGAGGAAGCTGGGAGAGGAGGATTGTTGCTAAGTGGGATGCGAAGAGGAGAGAACAATTCAACAAAATGGTAAAATAAAATAAAAATTAATTAAGAAACTAAAAACATAAATGAAATAAAATAAATTAAGGATAACTCTTAACTTATAAATGTAATTTTCGATAATACTATAACATCAAACTTGTGCAATATTAATGTGCATAATAAAGAAAGCCAATTTTGTGTTTGAAATTTTGAGGATGTCAAGCTTTTTGTCAGAACTGGCTTATGTGTGTTGCTACATGTTTCACCCAAATACAGTGCGGATACTCCGCCTGTATTATAAAGATTGACTCGTTTATATCTGGACATGTTATTGTTCAAATACTGCGTGAAACGTCCTGCATTCTTCCAAGCAAGGCTATATATTTGTCTGCCATTCACAAGTATACCCACGTCAATCGACTTAAGGGCGAGAATTGAATCTGCGATTATTTTCTGATTAGCATACGTTACTGCAGCAAAGCTACCTTCAGTAACACCGGCCATATCAATACCACTGACGCCTACTGGGCTATTCTGGGACCTTTGGCACCTTAGTATTCAGTTGATAGTGTCCGGCCCGATTAGTCCACTCCAGGACTCTTAAGACACTGCGAAGTGGCCGGCCAGTTTGCTGGAGTGCCATTCCTAATGTAGGTCTTGTTCTGTTAAGAAAGAGAAAATGGATGTCAGAATCAAGACAATAGCATAGGTCAGCATAATTATGATGAAGAACCGCATTATGGTCTGTGAAGCGATAATTTCAATGTTGGTTCAGGAAAAGTAAAAGATGTGTGCAATGTCACAAAATCATAAAATGCAAAAATGAAACCAAGCAATAGACCAATGTAGCACACATTCGTGAGCAAACCTCTGCCCACGACGCTGTTAATCGAGATTAGCAAACACAAAGTAGTTCGCTGAAGTCGGGTTCGAAATCGCGTCGCCCAAGACACACTAACGCTACATGTTTATGAATTGTGTGATGTCATGAACCAACGAGCCACTTCTAACAGGCCAATTATTCAGTCAATCGTTCAATTAATATTTAGTTAATAAATCTCTCAATTAATGTCATAATCGATATCAATTAATGTTATTATAATAGATATATATGGATAAGAAATTGGGTTAACCCTTAACAGGTCTCGTAAATGTTGTTTTAGATTTCTATTGCTGTTTATAGACTTTGTACTTGCTGTTTGTCTAAATTTACAAAACTTGAATATTGACTAAAGTATATGCATTTAGTCTAGCGACATTCTAATTGTCTTGGCATGCTAGCTTGCGTGGATGTGAACGCACTTTACGTAAGTTCAGACTGATATGCATACATAAAACTTCAGTCAAGCACATTCTGTATGACCGTAGGTTTATAGAATTGTAGTATGCGAAAGGTCGCCAGAGGACTGTGTTTTAGTACAGTTCTTTAAGTCCTTTAGAACCTATCCTATCCTATCTTATCCCGTAACTCGAAGGTCGTAGGGGCACCACAGATGATCGTTTAACCAGCGTACTCCTTTAGAACCAACACTTACAAATGAAAAGCGGCATAATATGTAAACTTTGAGTGGGAACCTAAACTGTCTTTTTGTACTATCCACCTCCCGCTGATCCCGAATAATGCACACAATTTTGTCCTGTCGCATTGCTGAACACGATTTCACGGTCGTGGTCGATCGGCCAAACACTACATGCACTGTGTACACTCCTTTTTTCTCACACCGACTTTGATTTACAGTATTGAATAGAGATAATGGTATTGTGTTCTTTTTCTTCTTCGTCAAAGACTGTTCATTGAAGATTCTCCGCGGCTTTTGCAAACAAGTTAAGCGGATATATTACCGACTTGAAGCTTTCAAACTTGACAGTTTTCTTTTGGGTATTTGCGCAGTGACCGTGTACTCGCATGAGCAGGTGGATCAGAAGATTGTTGTTGATCTCATTATGTATCAGTCGCGATCTCTTTAATGTGCTAATTTAAAATGTAGTGGTTGTGCACATGTGTCTCTTTCCCCTTCTCTCTATTTCTATCTGCGTTCGACGGTTTTGTGTAAAAACGCAGTTCGTGGAATCACGGCAGTAAGTAAAACTATTCTATCGAAGTGCTAACAATTAGTGTACCTCGATTACGGGTTAACAGTAAGACAATGACAATCGCGTGATAAATTAAGCGTAGTCAGAGGGAACTTTAATCGGGTAACAGTTTATTGTGTGCCTGTAAATGGCCTTGTCAGTCCAGACGTTCTCTGACCATTATCTGATCTGTCGTTAGTTTGTTTTTCACGCCAACGGGCAAACGGTAGCCTGTCACACCTGTATGTATGTATGCCTCTTTACACTTGCAGAAAGGTTTACAAAGCATTTATCAACTCAAAGAACCACTCTCAAAAGTCTGTTGACATGTTGACATAATCTTGCACACGATGCTCATTGATTTAGGAAGGAACTCTGGACGATTATCATTATAGAATAGGCCTACTTTTCTCTACAGAATAGCAGGGTAGTAGAATGAAGTATAGTGTCTACGGGACATTGTCTAACAAGATTTATTTTCCGTCTCCCACAGAACTCCGGATTATGAAAGAAGATTAGCTGTACTGACATAGTATGAAGTTTGGTATCGTCCATTCCGCTTCTCGTCCACTGCAAGGCACTTGCTAAAACCAATAAATCTGCCTGATATGCTA
Organism: Oncomelania hupensis; assembly: GCA_036898135.1. Lineage (NCBI taxonomy): Eukaryota > Metazoa > Mollusca > Gastropoda > Littorinimorpha > Pomatiopsidae > Oncomelania > Oncomelania hupensis. The sequence continues at coordinate 86,242,357 of CM072511.1, read as the reverse complement.
CGATGATAGCTCCATTGATATAAGTGGTATGTTTTAACCTCCATTGGCGCGGTTTCTCTATCTCGTAAACTTCCGACAGGGCGATAGTATAGGTAAAACTATTGTTTAGCTATTGGGAGAGGAGTCTTAAGGCCGAGTAAAGCTTACGAGAAGTAGAGGAAGATAACAGTTGCTTGCAAACAGCTGTAGAGGAATGTCTTTTGTTAGCGTTATAATGGATAACAAGCTTCCTCTTTCTGTCGGGTAGATCATTGGTACGTGGGTATAAAATTCTCTGCAAAAAAGCAAACATACCCGTGTGTATGTACATGTACAAGTAGATAACATATACAGTACTTATGTAAACAATATGTATGTTATATTACCATTTAATGAATGAATTAATTAATTAATCAATTAATCAATTAATAATAATAATAATAATAATAATAATAATAATAATAATAATAATAATAATAATAATAATAATAATAATAATAATAATAATAATAATAATAATGGATGCTATGTACGCGCATTTCCTCAAATCACCAATCAGGCTCCAAGCGCGGCGATCTGTTCCAACATACACACTCACATGTTTCACACACTCACACACACACAACAAACACACATCTATTAGTTAAACATCGCTATTTGAAGATTGAAAGGAAATGGAATTTTTATTTTTGAAATTTTTATATTGACTGCATCCAATAACCTTATTGAAGGGAGAAAGGAAATCGGAGTACCCGGAGAAAACCCTCGGTGATTTCAGTAGTCTCATACCTCAGTCACACACGTTCGCTCCTTGCGGGAATCGAATCCGCGATCTTCGGGTTAGGAAACCGGCGACTAATCCACTTCGCCACGAGGCCAACCTTAAGACGATAAGCGCTTCTAATATTCCATTCATTTATACCCATTCATTCTTACAAAGGCATGTGTTTGGAACAAACAAGAATCGCTCGGAAGGGGGAAGGGGGGGGGAGGTGCGGTTAGGGTGGGTGAGGATTAAACATAAAACGTCTCTGGACTCTCTGTCTCGGAGACGAGAAAATTCGTCCAATTTGGACAAATTTCTTACTAAAAATGATCGTGCTTTACCTTGCATTTTCGATGTCTGAGTTCTCTGGCCTTTTATTATTATTATTGTTGTTGTTGTTATTATTGTCGTTGTTGTTGTTATTATTGTTATTATTATGTATTATTAATTAGAGAGAGAGAGAGAGAGAGAGAGAGAGAGCGAGAGAGAAAGTGTGTGTGTTAGAGAGAGAGAGAGAGAGAGAGAGAGAGAGAGAGAGAGAGAGAGAGAGAGAGAGAGAGAGAGAGAGAGCGTCTTCTATGACGCATGTTTAGTGTTTACGTCATCATCACTGACCTCATGTTTTATTTATTTTTCATCACTGAAGAAGGGCGTAGCCCGAAAGTCTTTGCTTTTATATTTTTCTTGGTGTTTTTTGTGTATTTTGTTTCTGATTTCTAAAAATGATCAAGTTAAATTATTCACTACTATTACGCGTTACAGTATTGAAAACCAACGTTGTAATTTTATCATCCTAGTGTGTCTGTGCCTATGAGGATAAAAGCTTTGATAATCAATATCACCTTGTAACCATTAAAGCGTGTCTATCTTTATAAAAGCCTTAATCCCCCTGAGGGGGTGCCATTTTTAAAAAATAAATAGTAAGCCTATCCCCACTTTCTGGAAATTTAGTGCTTTAAATTCCCACTGTCGCTGTCTTTCTCCTTTGTTCATTCTCATTCCTTCTCCGTCCTATCAATCTACTATACTATCTTCTTCTTCGCTAGACCCGTCACCTATCTTGTCTCTTGAAAACTCTTCCAGGCCTAAACTCCTCATTTGTGTACGAGGTCTATTGGATCAGTTTGGGAATATTGGACGCTTTCTGCCAAACGGTCACTAGGGCTTCCTATGATGTTATTATTTAGCAGTGTAGGCATTTTATATGTATGTGTTTTGTTGATATTTTATGATGATATTTGTATTCTATTTTGTTTTTCTAAACGGGGGTTCGATAAATTAGAGTATAGCCTCAGGGTCCCCTGCGTGGGATGCCTTTATTGTAAAGTGACCCGATGGTGGAGTGCCTTCAGTGTTACCACTAGGGTTGTTTCAGCAGGTCTTAAAAACGGATCAGGGGTGAGTCCTCTTTAAACCAAATTGTGGTTTTGATTTTGTGGTCCTGATTCGGATCTTTGCAGTCCGCTGGACCCTGTAAGCAACTAACTAATAAAAGCCTTAATCATTAACACCTTTTAAACCGAATAGATGAACATTGAAGTTTAACGTCTACCCCTACCATTGGCAATATGACAGCTCAGACGAGGATAACCATCCCAGGTAGTAAGGGGTAGGAGTCTAAATCAACACTAAACTATCAGAGCAATCACACTGCTAAGATGGATAGTGAAAATGGCCACTTTATATCTTGCCCAACTACGGGATTCGAACCTGGGTTCATCGGTGTGACAGGCGAACGCTCTAACACTGAGCTACGGCGGTGGGACGTCTGTAACCATTACAGCGTATTAATCGCATCGCCTGTTCAGTGATAATCCCTAGTGCATTGGGATTAATGAAAGTTTTGCTTTCAAGCTTCAAGTAACGCCTTTATATGGTAAATTATTGTATGACTGCACACATTTCGTGGCTAGTTTCCGATCTGTTGTTGTTGAACTGAATGAACAGATAGTAATATTATAATCAAGCACTCCGAGTTTTACTTGAAGATCTTGTTGTTGATTTCATTTTACTATTTCTCGTTTTTCTCGAGCAGTGGTCTGATGCGTACGACACAATAATTTATATAACTTGCGGCGAGTCCGCCTCTCGGGTGTGGTCCTTTGTTCTTGCTGCAATAATAATAATAATAATAATAATAATAATAATAATAATAATAATAATAATAATAATAATAATAATAATAACATAGGTGTGTTTAAACACATTTGTGAAATGATCAAGCGCCTTTAACAAGCGCTGTTTGAAAACAGTTCGTTTAAGGTTTGGCAAGGAAATCTACCAACATCGTCCTACCGCAGTGTAACTCGCAGCGTGAAATCGAGTTTGTCCAGCGTTAAGAATCGATAGGCCATCAATCACAGGTGCCCTTAACACTCAACACTACGACTAACACCTTTATCGATTTTTGTGCGGCTCGATTGCGAGGGATTGAAAGCAACTCAACTTTCCGTTTGCAACAGTGAGCTGGGACAGCTACAAACACGACGCGAGATAACGTCAAGGAGTTGGCGGTTCGGTGGGGGGGGTGGGGAGGGTGGGTGGGGATGGAAAGTAATGGGGAGGGTGTGGATGATAGGGTTAGGGTGGGAGGACAGAATTCTGTGTAGGGTAATGGTCATGATTATTCGGCTTTAAGATAAATGTGTAGAGAGTGAAGCTCGTTAAGGAAGGTGGAGTGAAGAGAAAATTCAATTCAGTTTAATTCAATTCAACAAATTCAACAAATCTTTATTACCTTTTACAAGGAAATAGGACACGCACTTGATCACTAAAATAAACAAAATCAAAATCAAAATAAAATACAATTAAAAAATTAAAGATAGTATAATATTTGTTAAAAATCTCTACAACGTGTAGGATACGATTATATATGCACACACACGCTATTAATTTATATAGTAACTTATGTAATAGAATGTAAAACAAAATCTCACAGATTAGGCTGTTTCTATCTAATCACAGACAGCTTATTGCCAGGATGCAGTTATCACAGAGTGACATCACACAAATCGGTTTACAAACAGATATTATCTATATATATATAAATTGCTTAGCCGGAAGTCCTTCTTCGCCTCTACTATAAAGTTTGTCCCCTATGGACGCTGATCTGGGCAGGTGCTGGCCACTGCTGATCGGCCTGCTGTGTGCTCAAAACCAGCGAAATCGTTATAGCCGACATTTCCTTACCGAACGTTTAACCGTTTCTGAGATAAATAAATAAACAAACTGTCCACAAACAGTAATAGCCTCATTCCGCGCGCTTCCATTAAAAATCAAATTGAGGTTTCAGCATGTTTTCCCATATAGACCAAAAAATTGATGATCTTTCTAGGAACCGTTGGTAGCTCAGTTAGTAAAACCTTTCGCCTACCGTGCAGGGCGACGCAAGTTCAAAGCTCACCCGGACCCTTTTTTTTTTTTTTAGTACACTAAAATATGGATATTTTTCTTTTTAATTTAGGCTTTTTACCTTTAATTTTTTATTATTATTATTATTATTATTATTATTATTATTATTATTATTATTATTATTATTATTATTATTATTATTATTATTATTATTATTATTATTATTATTATTATTATTATTATATCTTATATCAAAATTTCTTTTAAAACCTTGGTGTTTTTTCTGATTTCTATTTGTATTATTCTATATTTATTATTATTATTATTACTACTACTACTACTACTACTACTACTACTACTACTACTACTTATAAACTAATAATAATAATAATAATTATTATTATAATAACAATTATAATATCTTATATCAAATTTTATTTTAAAACCTTGGTGTTTTTTCTGATTTCTATTTGTATTATTCTATATTCAATATTATTATTATTATTATTATTATTATTATTATTATTATTATTATTATTATTATTATTATTATTATTATTATTATTATTATTATTATTATTATTATTATTATTATTATTATTATTATTACTACCAAGGATTGGGATGGGGTGGTACGTGTAGGTAAAAGGGGGCTACGGGTAGTTTTAAAGGGGCATGGGTAGGCATAACGGGGATACGGGTATATATAAGGGGGTATGGTGATGGTCGATTCCTTTCATCCATACCTGCGAAACGATCAACGGGGAAGTATCAAGGAGGGTACAGGTAGGAACCAAGGGTGTATGGAAGGTATCAAGGGGGTATGGGGAGGTATCAAGTGGGTTCGGGGAGGTATCAAGGGGGTATGATGAGGCATCATGGGGGGGGACGGGGAGATATCAGGGGGGGTATGGTGAGGTATGAAGGGGGATATGGGGAGGTATCATCGTCCAAATGAAACTCGCAGACAAAAGTTCTCTCTGTCTACATTTTAAACAGCATCATGTGTACCCTGGCTTGCCAGGGTACAAAAACCACTAGTAATCCAATAAAACAATAAAATTAAAGTTAAACTGCACATATAGACAACATTTCAACAACATTTGTTATTTGATTTAAAAAACGGTACATACATAAGATACACATCTAACCTTATTCCGGGTTCCCACTCCCCCCCCCCTTCCCTTCGTCTCACCTCATCCCCCTCTCAAACCACACACGCACAAACGCACGCACATTTATACACTATAGAGCCGGTTACAGCAAACAGAGGGAGCCCCAAGCAGAGCCATCAGCGCGTCATGTTTGAGTTGATCAAGGCCACGGCAGAGGGGAGAAAACTGGATCGTTGAAACGTTGGTGATGGAGATAACACTAATAAAAGAAGAGAGGGCAAAAACAATAGATTTACTGCTTTAATTTAACAGCTTTCGAATAAAATATGGCAATAATAAATGTATTATCAAGGGGGTATCGTTAATTATTTAGTTTAGTTGATTAATAATACGCCATTATGATAGGCGAATTGTCTACACGAATCAGAGTGCAGCGAGGAGGGCTTAAATGATATGAAGCCAATCATAAAATCAAATGTTGATTTCGGGGACAATAACATATTAACGGTTTAGAGATCAGATATTTACACCGCAAAGTGAAGAAGAAGAAGAAGAAGAAGAAGAAGAAGAAGAAGAAAAAGAAGAAGAAGAAGAAGAAGAATGAGGAGGAGGAGGAGGAGGAGGAAAAGGGGGAGAAAGAGAGAAGGAGGTGGAAGAAGAGGGAGAAGAAGACTGAGAAAGATGCGCAAGAAAAGAAGAAGATAAAGAAAAAGAAGGGATGTGAGGAGGAAAAAAAAGATTTGGTTTTATTTGATTGATTGATTTATTTGGTACAGAATGATTATGCACAGCGATAAATAAGCGCGGTTTTGTATTATTGTATTATAGGTCTAGCCCGCATAAGATTAGGAAGAACGCAAGACTACAGTACAGTGCTTTAAACCCACCGTTCTAAGGTACTCCTAAAATAATTGTTTTGTGTGTGGCGATACTGTCGTTTATCTTGATCTCCTGTCTGGCGCACACTGATCGGGCTAAGACTGTCAAGTGCTTAAATTCTCATCAACTCTTCTAGTTAAACTTTAAGGCTCAACCTTGATGAAGATTGATTAATACCACGGCTTGCTACTGTTCAGAAAGTTAAACATTCTTCGTACCAACGTAAAGTTAGTTAGCATGCGAAAACGTCTTGCAGTTGTGGTGTGAAGTAAAACCTTTTTACGTATATTGAGACTGAAAATAGTTGTTTTCTTAAATCAGTTATATGATCGATGCTGGAAAGTGTAGCATGTGCAAGAACGTATGACAGCTGTGATTTTGTTACTGCTGGTTTAGACTTTCAGTAGAACGGGATTTGTATATCGAGACTGAATAATATTGAAGGTAAGTATGATAGCGGCCGAAATCTTAAAGTATGACATGCGAACACAAATGTGGTTATGATTTTGGGAATTTATGTTATAGATTTAAAAAAAAATACAAGTTTGAAGTCTACAGCCTGCAGCATTTACTACAAGTGTGCATGTGTTTTTGTATTCCAGACTTATCTAGGATACTTTATCAGGTCGGACGGTCCGTTGCACACCATATCTGAGGAACCGTGCACTAGATAGAGTATGATCAAATTTCATTGGAATAATTATGGCCAGGGTTAATGGCCAATTTCCCGTGCCATCGAATTTGCTCCATCTTAAAATATAAACGTCGCTGGAGTCAATTCGTTGCTGAACACATTTTGCTGTAATTATACCTCAAGAACGTCTGACCCGATTTTGAGGATTTTTTTAGGTAGGATGGGGGAGGGAAGAAGGGTTGTAAAAAGGTGCATCAACTTAATGCCAATCATTCTGTGGTAGTCAGTTTGTCCGTCAGCCGACCAGTTCGTCGGTTTGCCAGTCGGTCTAATCATCAATTCGCCAGTCGGTCAAATCGTCAGTTCGCCGGTCGGTCAGCATTTCACTTTTCTGTTCAAAACCCTTTTATTGCTGACATTAACTCAAAATTTACTTGACCGATTTGGGTTATGTTTACTAGGAACCAGCTTCACGGGCCATCAAATTTGCTCTACCTCAAAAGATAACGGTCGCTGGAGTCAATTCGTTGCTGAACACATTTTGCTGTAATTATATATCAAGAACGGCTGACCCGATTTTGATGATATTTTTAGGGACGGTGGGGGATGAGGGGATGGGTTGTATAAAGGGGCATCAAATTATTGCCATTCTGTGGCAGTCAGTTTGTCCGTCAGTCGGTCAGATCGCCAGTCGGTCAGTTCGCCAGTTGGTCAGCATTGCACTTTTCTGTTCAAAACACTTTTATTGCTGACATTAACTCAAAATTTACTTGACCGATTTGGGTTATGTTTACCAGGTACATGCTTGTTTGTTTATTGTATTAAGGTCTCTAGGCAGGATTGATTTAAGACTAGGGAATAAAAGGGAAGGAAGTAAAATAAAGGGGTTGGGAAGACATTGAGCGGAAGGGATAAAGGAAGTGATATATTGCTAGTGGGAAAGTAGGAAACGCATTAACTGAACATGTCAACTAAACTTGATTTGAATTAAGAAAAAAATATATTAATTAATTAATTAATTAATTTAAAATACTACTACTACTACTACTACTACTACTACTACTACTACTACTACTACTACTACTACTACTACTACTACTGGTGCACTACTAAGCTTACTACTACTACTACCACTACTACTACTACTACTACTACTACTACTACTACTACTACTACTACTACTAGCAATAATAAATAAATAGATAGATAGATAAATAAATACATCAATAAATCAATAAATAATTCAGTAAAATTAATTTAATAAAATAAATTAAATTAGCATCCAATAACAATGTACAGTTAATCACCCTTATGCAATATTCGCATATTTAAAGTCATCTCTGTGCGATGGTCGTGTATCAAATATTATGACTATCTTTCCCTTTTTACAGAAAATGTCCAACAGGCCTATATATTAAAGTTGTGGCTTACGTTACTTAAACTTTGATGTAATTCTTATTTCCACTTTTGCGAATGAAAGATTTTGCTCATATACCTAAACTTCGATGTAATTTATATTTAAAATTTTGCAAAGATCAAGGCACATTAGCTTTCTCAACACGGGGGTGAATGTCTAACTATATATTGGAATGACTGTTTTAGACTTCACTTTACTGATTACATTGATTTTTTTATACGGAGATTGGATAGGTTAAAATAAGACTGCCATCGATTCAAAATTTGACGATGAAGCGTGTACTGTACATATAACTGCTGCAGTTGTGGATTTGGATAGGCCTTCTGATCTTCTGGATTTAACTAAGAGGGATTTAATGTACGCAGACTGGATAATGCAAGGCAACCCTCTAGTTTGGAAGTTAAAGGAAACGGGTATTGCTTATATGGTGACTAGCTAATTTAGTATATGCATTTCTTTAGTTATATGCCTTTTGTTCGTAGTATGCATTATGTCGATTCTTTTATTATTTGTTTTGTTTTGGGAAAGCATACTAACAAAGACTGTTGTGGATCCCTTCGTCAACATGTGATTTATGCAATTTATAGAACTTGAACATGGTTGTTATTCTTTTTACTTAAGGCCAAACTTTGCCGACAAAGCGTCTTAGTGAAGACTGTACGCATTGTTCTCTGAGGAAGAGGAGAAAAAGAAGAAGAAGAGAGGAGGAGAAGGAAGGAAAAACGGAAAGGTGAAGGAAGGAAAGAACAAAGTAAATAAGGAAACGTTGTTGTCAACTGCCTTATTAGATAATGTTAACATTGTTCTTTGGCATGCATATATGGGATGAGGAGGAGGCGGCAAAGAGGAAGAAGAAGAATAGAACAGAACAGAAGGAAGTATACAAAGAAAAATTTGCCGTCAATTGTCTTGAGGATTAGTAGTAGTAATAGTAGGAGTAGTAGTAGTAGTAGTAGTAGTAGTAGTAGTAGTAGTAGCAGTAGTAGTAGTAGTAATAGTTGTAGTAAGAGGGACAAGGGGCAGAATTTTAGTGGAATAGTTGTGGTAGTAGTAGTTAGAAGTAATAATAGATGAAGAAAACGTAGTAGTAGTAATAATAGTAGTAGTTGTAGTAGTAGTAGTAGTTTTAGCAGTAGTAGTAGGAGGAGGAGGAGGAGGAGGAAGAAAGGATAACAATTTCAACGTTAGTAAAGTTTTGCTTTTAGTGGAGAAAGCACACCTATAGGTTGACCACTTGACTAAACAGTGGTAAAAGATCTACAGTGTACATAGCCTACAATATATTATTATGATAAACCTACCTGTTCAAATACTTCAGCGTTGACGACGACATGGAGAGCCGTTTTGCAGTGTGTTAAAGTCGAAAGTCAACATCGTTTTAAGGGTTCTGGAAACGGAGGTATTTTTTAACCACGTATGCCTTATCACAACTCCAAGACTTGGTTTGATCCAGCCTAGTTGGTCAGAGCCCATTTCGTGCAGTGTTGGCATTCATAACACATGAGTGTAACATTGTCTGCCTGACTGTGTGTGTATTTCTTTGTCCGTATTGTATCCTTCCCAAATCTCACTTCTACAAACACTTTCATCATCCATTGCTATAGTCAGCAGTACCGCCATAATAACTGTGTTGCAGTTCCCAAGCTCTTACTTTTGTTTGTTTTTTCTATAATAGAAACTTATACTATCCTATCCAATCCTATCCTATCCCATAACTCGGAGGTCGTAGGGGCACCACAGATGATCGTTTACCAGCGTACTCCAAACTTAATCACAGCATAGTCCATAACTAAACGCAAATCGGATTCTTTGAGTGCTGTCCTATAGTGGAAATGATTAGGTTTTGCAGTAAACAATCTGCAGCGGCAATGCACGGGTAATTATTTGATTATATTGAGCTCCGCGTGTAAAAAGATCCACTTTTACTACTCGGCTTTATAGCATTAAATTTTGCTATTGAAATTTTTAGTTCAGGCAATTCCGCTTCTGTTATCTGAATGTATAGAGCAATATATTTTGTTTTTTTTAATGCAGATCTTCTAGGTCGGGCGGTAAAGTGTTAGATTGTTGAACTATGGCTGACTTTTAAATCCTGTCTGTTTTAGGGCTTTTCCTATTTATCCTATCCCGTAACTCAAATGTCGTTGGGGCACCAAAGATGATCGTTTAACTAGCGTACTCCATCTTTCTCTGCATTCAGCAACCCTCATGGCTTTGTTCAGTGTTAAACCAATCCATTCTCGAATGTTATCCTTCAACCTCTTTTTCTGTCGCCCTCTTCTTCTGTCTCCTTGAACCGTGCCTTTCAGGATGGTGTTTGCAAGACCTGATGCTCTGGTTACGTGGCCATACCACCAGCTTCCGTTTCTTCACTACTGTGAGCATGTCATCGTGTTGTCCAATGGCTTGTGTGATGGTTTGTTGTTGGTGAAGTGCTGGGTATAGGAAATACCCAGAAGTCTTCTTTTCACGCTTTACAATAACATGCTGAAAACTCAGGTTAACCCATTCTTATCGTAAAACTGTTTGTGGTATTTCTGGCTGTTTTGATGGCAGTTTCGTTTTATAAGGGTATGCTGAAAGGTTAATACGAACTTCATCTTCTTTGATTTTTTTTACAGTATCCAGTCATTCTTCATTTGAAACTTGCACATTTGTTCATTTGAACATTTTTAATTGCTATAATAATAGCAACCACTGTTTTGACGGTTTTTGGTGGACATTTTCGCTGTACAGCTGAAAGCTCTGGGTAAACAGTTCTTATGGCATGCGATCATTTTTTGTAATCAGTTTATAGTCCCCTCTCTTCCCGATGATAATTTTCAGAGAGGAGACTACCCTTTTCATTATTTGGGCGTTACCATTAAATATGTCTGTCGTAGCGCATAGCTTATTAAGAACACGCCACAGGCCCAAGGTTTTTAAAAACAAACTGTTATAAGTCCTATCTCATGCAATCAACGTTTTGTCATTTCTGACAGAACATCGCTGCTGAAAATGAGATTAAAACTAAGGCGTGGAACTACTCAAACTTCTTCTTCTTCTTCTTCTTCTTCTTCTTCTTCTTCTTCTTCTTCTTCTTCTGTTGTTGTGTTGTTGTTTCTTTCGTACATGAGTATTCCATGGAAACATAAAGGCATATAAATTATGTAGATTGCTTTTTTTCAGTATATAAATATTATTTTCGTTGATGGTTGGTTGGTTCTTTCATTAGCGTTTTTTTTCACCGAGATGATAAAGACTATGCATACACATTCAGACTCACGCATTTGAACAGGCACACATGTACACACACACACACACACACACACACATTCTTGTAATTTTAGAATGTAGGAATCGGATAGCACATTTTTGACAGAAAAAAAGCATTTTTGAAGAGAAAAGGGTTAGGGTAAGGGCTAGTTGCAGCGTTGCAACTAGCCCTTACCCTACCCCTTTTCGAGAAAGTTGACCTAGTTCGTCTCCTATAGGGGACGAAATAGGTCGAAATTTATTCCAAATTTCTTCGAAAATGGACTGCATTTTCTCCGTCCCGGATAGTGCACTCCTCTGTACTTAAAACATTCTCATGCACTACAACTGCACTCCCATGCACTGAAAAAGCACTCCCGCGTACTTCGAAACAAATGGGGAACGCAAGACAAATGAGGAACGAGCAAATTACCCCATTTTTGACTGAAAAAGTAAATTCCGTTTCTCATTTCTGTCGTTATACAACAACAACAACACACACACACACACCTTTATTGAGGCATAAGACATATGCCATTCGATTTTTTATTCTATTGTATTCAAATGTTAAACATGACAGAATTTGTTTTGCGTCTTCTGGAATAATAAAACAATAAAAACCATTTTTTATCCATTCACCAGAAAGGCATTCATTAAATAGAATGGATCCGCGATAGCAATAAGTATATCTCCGATAGCATAGCGGTAGCAGTAGTAGTATACAGCCCTTGTATCATAGATAGAAGGGTGGTTTACAGACTACGTCTTAGGCGAAACGAATCCGCCGCTCAAACGATTTAGTCCCAAACAGCGCACCGGCTGACCTATTATAACTTCGTTTATAACGAAAAATACGGTCCAATAATAACCTTGAAGTCATTGGTATAGGTCAATTTTATTTTATGCGGAACTGTCACCTATCACAGGCTTATCCGATCTTTAAGGAAAGATTACATTGGTCTTACGCGAATTGAGAATAAACCCGTTTGAGCGGTCGATTCGTTTCGCCGAACACGCAAGTGATCACACCCTGCCGATTTATAATACAAATGGCTGTGCGCTATCTACTGCTGCGCCATCGAGGACCTACATTTTGTTATTTTTATTTTATTTTTTTTTTTGGGGGGGAGGGGGTATCGCGGATCCATTCTATTTGGTAAATGCCCCAGTGCATTCACTTTTATGCCACAAAGCACGCAATACACGTCACAACCATGCCGTCACAAAACAAAAACGAACTGCTAGCAAGCACAAACACACACACAAACACACACGCGCGCTCACTCTCTTTCACGCATACACACAAATATAATTCATAATCACATTAAAACATAAGTTTTATTGATTGTAAGTTCTCATTCTCTACTAAGGAAACAATTTTGCAATAACTTTAAAATAAAATCCTAGTATAATAATACGTTAATTTGAACAACTACAATCACTGTGCTTATCTCTTATAGTTAATTTGTCATACTATATTGTTGGGAGAGTAAAAGACTGCTGTTCTTCCTGAATCTGACGCAAATAATATCGCTTTGAACAACTGCGCGACAGTACGCATGTGCATATAAATATATATTATTAGCTTAAAATACAAATAGATATGAGACATTACTGTTATAACTGATATATCAAAATACTGTTTGCTATTGATCTTCTCGCTACAGAATTGAGAATAGGAGGAGTCTGTGTAGCAAACAATGTGAATTGGTTTTATATTGCGACTCAACACACACAAAAGTAATTCACACAAATTTATGGAATGACTGAATATGATTTTTTTTTCTTCAAAAAGCCAGTAGTACTACATTACATTTTGATATATACTACAAAACTTGACATGTTTCGAACCGAAAATCAATGCTTATATTGTTTGGAGCTAACAATAACAAATAATGTATGCAATGCTATGTGCGTGTGCATACACTGAAAGCACTATAATGTTTTCAGTCCGTTCAGTCTGTTTCCAAATCTTTCCAGCAGGCTTTGGAATAATATTAATGTAATGCTTCGTAAGCCGGATACAAATCACTTCATTGCTAAATGAAAAAGGAATTTAAATATTGGGAAATATAGCCTACCGTTTGTCGCGGGACTCGTGTGCCTTTGGCCTGTTATGCTGAGAGAAATGTCGCCTCCTGAACTATCCACTGAAATGTTTATTTATACATTAATGGTAAATGATTAGAATCTGGTGAAATGCAGTTGATGCACGAAACTTGGGCTATCGGCACACGACACATTTCTGTAGTAAGCCTACGTTTGGGGGTGTTGCAAATTGTGGTCAGTGCTCATTGGTTAGGTGATTCCTAAGAAGGATGTTGGCTGTTTACTAAACTAATCTGACCCCACAAAACGTATTTCTGGACGTGGGGTGTTATCTCAAAATTGACTTTGATTATTTTTACTATGCAGATAGACTACATGATCTGCTATTCAGCCGTTTAGATCAGTCATATTTGCACTTTCTCAAAGATCAAGGTAGCCAAGATCCAACATTTTTTTTAAAAACGCGTTTTGCGCTGTTTCTAAGCAAATTGCAACACACATTTTGGTACTTTATTTTTGCTTGCAAATATTTCAAACAGCGGGCAATCGTTCAAATTTGTGGAGACAGAACACTTTAAAAAATGCTGATTTTCAGATATGTATGTGAATGTGGAAAAAAAAACATTTGAATGATTTGCCTTTTTTTAAAAACAACAATTCAGAGTTTATAGGGCCATGAGCAAGCCGTCTTGACATAGAGTTGTGCGCAATACAAAATTAATGGACACTGGATTAAACAGACTATACGAATTCTTTTTTTTTTCTGAGTTTTAGAAATGGAAGTTGCCACTAACCTGGACAACAAGGAGAACATCATTGCCACGAAGAATCACACCACAACATCCACCACCACCATCACCATAACCAGCAACAACAACAGCACCAACAACACCAAAGACTCCAACACAAATTCCCAGTTCTTGTGCTGGGGTTGTGGGGAGTTTGGTCAGCACTGTCAAGGTCACACCGATGACGTCGGCTTCCGGGATGCAAAAGTTACACATTTTGGACTGCCTGCAGACCATGGAACCATTACGCATATAGCCTGCGGAGCGAGTCACACGGTGGCTGCCACGGGTAAGAAAATATCGTTATAATTGTTATTGAATAATGTAAATATATATAGCCCTATATTGTGAATGTATTATGAGACAGATGACATATTAAACTCCCTAGAATTAGTGTTCAAGTTTTATTAATCTTTTTTTTCTGCTTTAGCAATGTTATTTGTACCATCATTTCTTCAACAATTAGCGGCCACCTTCACACTTTTTAATAGTAGTAATATCAGTTAAGTACAATTCGTCACTTGTTCCCTTGCGTTTTGGAACGAAATTGATTTTCGTGCGGCGTACTCATTTGTGTGTGCGTGTTTGCGTGTTGTATGCGTCTACGGGTGTGTATGTGAGTGTGTATGTGTATGTATGTGTGTGTGTGTGGGTGGAGGCATGAAGCGTGTATGGGATGAGTTTCAGGAGGTTAATTATGTTTAATACCGCTAAGTTACTGTAACATATACTGGCCTATATATTATATGTAATAAAATACCTGTTATTTTAGGACTGCATATTATTACGACTTAATCGTTTCTATTGAATGAAACACGTGATAAACAAAAGTATAAAGTTATGCTACATTGCAGTAATTTTCCTTCCAATGTTTTTAAGCAGATAACGAAAGTACGGCATTTCATATAGCTTTAAGGGAAGAAATCCATGACAGTGACCAGCCCCGAATGTTGCGATTAACAGTCCTCTCCCTTTTGTTACATTTCTCTCTCTCTCTCTCTCTCTCTCTCTCTCTCTCTCTCTCTCTCTCTCTCTCTCTCTCTCTCTCTCTCTCTCTCTCTCTCTCTCTCTCTCTGTCTTTCTCTCTCTCTCTCGCTCACAGAGTTCAAATTTCATTGCTTGTGTACTTAAATGAAAAGGATATTTCCTGTTAGTCATGCAAGAAAGTGATGGGTACCGTGACTGCTGCTAAATATTCATCGACATCATCATCATCATCATCATCATCATCATCATCATCATCATCATCATCATCATCATCATCATCATCATCATCATCATCATCATCTCTGACAGTGTAGTTGGAGTTGGGATCAGATGCGTCTTTATGTCGATTTTCACAATTCCTCTAATTTCAAGACTAATAACAACGTACAAATGCTGCAGTTAGTGTTTAGTTTAGTTTAGTTTAGTTTTATAGATTAACGTCCCCGGACACATAAGCGTATAGGGGACGGGTGAAACACCACTTACTCCAAGCACTGGCCGATTCCTGTACAGTATAAAGCGCATTGGTCATGAAATAGCCGCAGTGGGGAGTGTCCAGCAACCCCCGTTGGGGTGCCGGGGGTTTCAGTATAAATAGTATCCCCACTTTCTGGAAATTTAGTGCTTTAAATTCCCACTGTCGCTGTCTTTCTCATTTGTTCTTTCTCATTCCTACTCTGTTCTATCAATCTGCTATACTATCTTCTTCTTCGCTAGACCAGTCACTACCTTTTTTCTTGAAAACTCTTCCGGGACAATACTTTTTATTTGTGTGGGAGGTCTGTTGGATCAGCTTGGGAATATTGGACGCTTTCTGCCAGGTGGTCACTAGGGCTTCCTATGATATTATTATTTAGCAATGTAGGCATTTTATATGTATGTGTTTTGTTGATAATTTATAATGGTGTTTGTATTCTATTTTGTTTTTGTAAACGGGGGTTCGATAAATTAGAGTATAGCCTCAGCGTCCCCTGCGTGGGATGTCTGTATTGTAAAGTGGCTGGCTGATGGAGAGCATTCAGTTTTACCACTAGGGTTGTTTCAGCAGATCTTTTATGCGGATCGGGCGTTGTCCGGTCCTGATTTGGCTCGGAAGAGTCCGCTGGACCTAAAGCAATAATCATGTAATGTAATGTAGTGTCCAGCAGAGAAAGTATGTTTCGCGTTATAAATATCATGGCATCATTATATAGAACTTCTTGCAATATTTTACTTAAAGCGAAGGTCTCTCGACAGTGTTTATTGAAATGGTACCCCTAAATTGTGTCATATCAAATTTTTTTGTGTAAAAATGGGGACAGTGAATCATATTGTATCTTGTCTTTACTTTTTTAGGTATCATTTTGTTAAATATTTGCGTGGTGTTGTTTGAATTTCAAATAACATCATACCGCATAACCGTTGTTGTGTGCCCTCACTGCTTATAGTCATAAAACATTTCATGTAACAATATCCTACAGGAACACTATAATTTAAATATTATTTTATTTTAGGGGATATTATAAAATAGATACATCATTTTAAACTTCATGTAATGCATTTGATGTGATAATTACCGCAGAGATGTTACATGTATTTTTCACCATGGAATTTTGTCGCTGCGTTGGCTGTATTTCACGGACGGAAATTTTTCCTACTACACGTTCTCGGACTCCTGATCCCAATGGGCCTCATTGTGGCTGGATGGCTGGTGATGTTGTGATGCTGAGGGGACAGTAATTAAAGCACATCCGGAACCACGGAAGTCGGCGACGCGGCTGCCGTTCTGTTTGCTCTTTCCCTTCCTGTCTTCCTTTGCAAACCCCATTATTTTCTTCTTCCATTTCGTCTGGTCCTACTTTTGTGATGTTTGTGTGTCTTTCTCTGTGTGTGTGTGATGTGTGTGGGTGGGTGGGTGTGTGTGGGTGCGTGCGTGGTCGTGTTGTGTTCCTTTTTCGATGGCGATCTTCTCGCTACTTCTGACCATTATCATGCAAATTAGTGGTGGCAGGGTTCTTGGTTTTCCATTTTTTGTCTTTCATGGGGTGTCTTTGATTTTCTCTTCACCATCACCACCACCACCACCACCAGCACCACGACCATAACCTCCAAAATGCAAGTGCAGAATATCCAACACTTATGTATGCGTGAAACATGACTATTGGAAATGTGAATGTTTATCCTTCTTGGTAAGAGCCAGATAGTTGAGATGAAGAACAATTTTGTTTTGACGTAATTTTACACTGAATATTCCGCTTGTCAGGACACGTTTCTTTCAATCGGTATCTCGAAGGCAGGGATGGAAGAAGAAGAAGAAGAAGAAGAAGAAGAAGAAGAAGAAGAAGGAGAAGAAGAAGAAGAAGAAGAAGAAGAAGAAGAAGAAGAAGAAGAAGAAGAAGAAGATGATGATGATGATGATGATGATGATGATGATGATGATGATGATGATGATGATGATGATGATGATGATGATGATGTTGATGTTGATGATAATAATGATTGGAAGAAGAAGAAGAAGAAGAAGAAGAAGAAGATGATGATGATGATGATGATGATGATGATAATGATGATGATGATGATGATGATGATTGTGATGATGATGATAACGATGATGATGATGATGATGATGATAACGATGATGATGATGATGATGATGATGATGATGATGATGATGATGATGATGATGATGATGATGATGATGCTGATGATGATGATGATGATGGTAATAATGATTGGAAGAAGAAGAAGAAGAAGATGATGATGATGATGATGATGATGATGATGATGATGATGATGATGATGATGATGATGATGATGATGATGGAAAAAATCCCTGAAAGGGCTGGAAAAAGCTGAGGGAGAATAAAAGAAGAAGAAGAAACGGCTAGCTGAAATCTCCATATTGGCAGAATCATTGTACAACAACTCTGTGTGACCACAAAAAAGAAGAAACCGGAAGTCAGAGCATCGGCCAAAACAGATCGAGTTTTCTCCTCTCTCATTTCCTCAACCACCTCAGAGTGACTGAAAAGCTACACAGGGTTGATAGGTTTCAGTCGCACAGCATTTTTTTTTTAACATTGAAAATACGAATCCATTTCGATGAACATTTTAACATTTGATTTAGTTAGCTCAATGGGTTTGACAATGTAGATTTTATCGCACAGCTCGATTTTACAAACAATATCGATATCCAGTTTAAGAGCGCTGCCTTTAGGAAGTATAATGCCATCTCAGTTATCCACCTCACCGCCCACTAGCCACAGCCTTCACCCCCAATTGCACCCTCCCCCTACGTTTGTTTGTACGTTTTGTTGAGTCCGAACTCCTTTTAGTTTTACTGGTATATGACAATTCTGTTGTTGGTGTTTTCAAGGGGCCTGCAGAAAGAATGACTGGTTTTCTTCTCAATGAGAGTACGTAAAACTTGAAACTGTAGTACTAGTATTATTCTTAGGTTCATGTCCAGTCAGCTAACGAGACAAAGGAATAACAATAGGAAGAACATAATAAAAGTAAAGGAAGACGATTACATGGAGTTAGAAGGACAATATATTATAATTTCATATTATGTATCATTGGGACAGTGCTGGTCTAGTGAGGGTTAAGAAAGAAAGAAAGAGATTTCTCTTATATAGCGCACTTACAAGCTCAGAGAGCTTCTCAAGGCGCTGCCCCGTAATATCTAGCAATCACAAAATAGTTTGCTGAAGTCAGGATTCGAACCCACGTCGCCCAAGACGCACTCACACAAGTCGTGCGCTCTGACCACTGAGCTATCCCTGCCGCCAGAGGTTAGGATGGGGTGGAGGTTTGAGGGAAAGCGAGTTAGCTTTGGTGTGCATAATTACTGCTAACATTACGCAGAGCAAGTCAAGCAATGTTTACAAAAAAGCACAACGTTATGCGGACGACCCTATCTAGTTCGCTCGCGGGCATTAATTCCTAGCGCGCAGGATGGGGGTGTGCGGTTGATTTTACAAGTCCTTTTCCTGTTGGCCCTCTTCGATCCGGGCAGGGGGCGTCCGAGCTTGCTCTTTGTTACTCCAACAACGCGATAAATGAGATTTAATTTCCTGCAAGTCTTGGGGAATGGCTCTTTATGCTGCCAGCTTTTGGCCCTGGAGCCCATTCTGAATGATCTGAGGCTTTACAAATCAAGAGCGTCTTTGACTCGGTCTATCCTACGTCTTCTTAACCCAAGGTCCAGATCCAGTAGTTTGCTCGGCGGGATACCATGAACCCTCTGACTTGTCCTTTCAACGGTCGGGTTTATGTCATTCACTAAGTCATCTTGTCGGCTCTTTATGTTACTTCCAATAGTGTGACAGATTTCTTTACGACGCAGCCTTCTGTTTAGACTGTTGTTTATGCTAGCTTTGACCTCAGGAGATGGGGTAAAGTGGACGGGTTGGGGTTTATTTTAAATAATACAATATTAATGGCGGGCATAGGCAATAGCTCTTGTTATATGCAATTCTATTACCTGTTTGAAGGGCTATACAACTGGTATTATCTTTATTTAAGCCTTGTTTTCTGTTATGTACTTTAAACGCTTTGGCTTTGGGACTTTTCAGCGTAGTTACAGTGTTTGTATATGTATATATGTATAATATATGTATGTATGTATGTATGTATGTATGTATGTATGTATGTATGTATGTATGTATGTATGTATGTATGTATGTATGTATGTATGTATGTATGTATGCATGCGTGTATTATGTAGTTGTGTGCGTGCGTGTGTGTGTGTGTATGTTTGTGTGTGTGCGTGTGTGTGCATGTGTGTGTATGCGCGCGCGCGTGTGTATGTGTGTTCACAACCATGTGATTGGTTTACTCAGCCGCTTATTAGGTGTAGGATTGGCAAGATCAGACAATCAGAAACATGAATACACTTTAATAAATGTAATTTTAAAAACTTTAGTTTAGTTTACAGCAGCCTGCAGCTGTAAACATCACATACCACTTGCTTCAGACATTACTGTCATAATTACATAATTTATTTTACTGATGAGAACGACAAAGGTAGTAATAGATTTTTGCTGCAATTGTTCTTGTTGATTTAAAAAAAATATATACTTGTATACAACCACACACACACACATACACACACACCTACACACACACTCACGCACGCACACACACGCACATTCATACAGTTCACACTGTTGTGTAGTCATCGACAAATGTTTCATCAGAAAAGATTATTTAGGAGTCGACTGTACTCTGCGGCATATATGAACCTCATAAGAACTTCCAGAAGAAAGAGGATAAAAATGATGAAGAAGAATCCATGTTTTAAAATGAGACGGAAGTAGTTTGAAGATAAGAAAGAATGAACGTGGAAGAAGAAGCCAGAAAGAAGATAAAGCGGAAAAGAAGAAGAAGAGGAGGAGGAAGAGGATGAAGAGAGAAGAGGGGAGAGAGAAGAGGAGGAGGAAAAGAAGATTTTCAATATTTTAATTTAACGTCTTTTCACAACAATGTAATTTTAGACAACCATAACATAAGAGGATGAGAAGACGAAGAAGAAGAAGAAGAAGAAGAAGTAGTAATAGTAGTAGTAGTAGTAGTAGTAGTAGTAGTAGTAGTAGTAGTAGTAGTAGTAGTAGTAGTAGTAGTAGTAGTAGTAGTAGTAGTAATAGTAGTAGATGAAGAAGAAGAAGAAGGAGAAGAAGAAGAAGAAGAAGTAGTTGTAGTAATAGTAGTAGATGATGAAGAAGAAGAAGAAGTAGTAGTAGATAAAGAAGAAGAAGAAGAAGAAGAAGAAGAAGAAGAAGAAGAAGAAGAAGAAGAAGAAGAAGAAGAAGAAGAAGAAGAAGGAACAGACACAAAGAAGAAAAATACAGAAAGAAGAAACAGACATAAATATTCAGAGTAAGGAAAAAAGAAAAGTTTAAGAAGTGGAGGTCGAGTGCAGCACTCCCTGCCACTTACCCTCTCTCACCCCGTCAATCCAAATATCTCCAATCACCCCGTGTTGTGGAGAAAACTGGGCACATCGGGACAAGTGTAAAGAATGGGCTGTAGGAAAATCGTTGCGGGGTCGGGTTGGGGGTTAAGTAGAAACGAGCACAAAGCCGCGGGACCCCAGCAAAGCCCCAAAAGAGAAGGGTCCCGAAAGATCAAAATGGCAACGTGGGGGCGGCAAATGAAAAAAAGGCAACCTTTAAAAAAATTGAACTGTAGAAAGGCTGATCTCAAAGAGGCAACCTTTGAAAAAAAGAAAACTACGACAGTGCCAGACTGAGCCGGGCTGGCACTGATTATGTGTCAAAACGTGACCTCGTGTCGCGACCCGGGGTCGACCTCGTTTGTATCTCTCTGTGTTTCTTTCCAGACTCGAACAAACAGAGCAGGGTCCTGGGATCCGCGAGGCTACAGCGGAACCAATCGTAATATTACCTCACATGTATCGAAAGATGGCGCCATCACTCCAGTTTGGCTCCGGCCGTTGCTGCATTGGATGTGTATTGCTAGCGCAAAGGGAGAAACAAAAATCTCTTACTGCAAAGTCATAACACTAAATGCATGAGTATAGATAGGAAGGATAGACAGAAATACAAATCTCTAGTTGTACTCAAACGACGAAATGACAGAATGAAAAAGTATATGAAATGAAGAAGAAGTCTTGTACTGCCAAGACGAGATAACAAACTTCAAAGACCTTGGAAGGAAAGAAAAAAAGTCTTGTACTCAAAAGAACAGAGAAAGTATTACAGAATTACGATTTTAAAAAGGCAAATGTGCACAAACGATATTAAGACTGCAAAAGAACACTGCTAAAATAATTATTAAATTAAAGGAATCATTTAATGTAAACTAATAAAGATTAATGGAGAATCATGTCTACACCCACCATTGGCGATATGGCAGAAGGGGATCGCCATCAAAAGGAGATACAGAATTAAAGAAAAGAAGAAAGATGGACGAAGATAGACAGGAAGATAGCACTGCGCATTTCAAAAGAATTAGAATATTGAAGAGGCTTATTGCCATAATCCATACATAAAAAGAGACCAAAACCCGAGGCCTTTGAAGCTTGTTCTGTATAAGTTCTTACAAGAAAAAGGGTTTATGCCTGAAAATCCGAAGCTGAAACAAAAAGTGAAACCCGCAAAACAACAGTTCGCGATTACTTAAGAGCTAAGACGCATTCATAAATTCACGGATAGATTTTACAAATGAACTCAGAACAATGTATATAAAGAGAAAGCCTAAGGCGAATGAACATTTCAAATAAGAAGGGTTGTAAGTTGCAGCCTCGAGAGGTTTAGGAGAATCTAGACTAATAGCGTCAAGTCCATCGCTACACGTTCTGTCCTAGAGACTAGGTAGGCCTACTATGACCAAACTATACATTAGAATATAGGGAATAGGATGTCCGAGAAACGAAACTTTGTGCTGTAAATGAGAACAGCATAAAAGGAATTGTATGTATGTAGAGATGAGCATTTCGGGGGAGGGAAGATAGTAAAATTGAAAAGGTACACTAGGAGCTGGTATGACAGCTTTAGATCGATGATCCTGAAATGATGAGCCTGTCCAAAAAGTCTGAAAGATACGTTGTTTATTCGTGGGAAGTGAATGCCTGGTACATTCGAGTGCTTCGCGCAAATCGAATTCGGTACCTCATACATGTAGTAGATTCAGCAGTATATGTAGATTCTTTTCATTACCTCGTCATACTATTTATTCGCCCGGACTGAAGAAAGACGTAGTGCAACTAAGGTTTAAACAGTGAGATGCTAGACTGCTCGTATCAAAATTCCCTCTCCCTCTCATTCCGCTTCTCTCTTCCACTTCCAATTACCCTCTTCCTCCACCCAACATCATTTTTTTTTAATAAAAGAGAACTTATACGTGGGTCATGGGCTGGACTGGAGAAAATAAGTTTTCTGACTTGTTATTGTGGTAGTCTAGTTGCCATTCATAGTCAAATAAATGTATTACTTCCATCTGTGCAGACATAACAATAATTCACGTTTAGTCAAATGTTCGGTACACGCTCTTTCAGAGGCTACGTGCTTTATATAAGAACAATGCGTTCCAGTTTAACTTCAAATTTCCTGTGTTTGTTTCTGCCGTTTGGCATGATAACTAAATCTATAATTCAATAAGCAGATTTATTTATAGTCGACTCTTCTATAGAGGGACAGGTATAATAATAACTAAGTTTGTCGTTTATTAGACAAGACAACTACACAGAACCAAGCTCGGCTTCAGATCCAGTCAGCCATGCTGGCCGGTCCGAATGGGATGATGAACGAGATGTAAAAACTCTCTTTCTCATCACGTCCAGGGAGGTAATACACGGGGTTTCGGCACCCCAGCTGACAAGTAATTTATCGGGTCTTTGGGTCGGCTGAGTCACGAACTTTCCATTACAAGCTGAAAGCAGGGTGAGATCTTGTTTTTTCCATTATTATCCTCCAGAAAGGCGAGCCCAATTTATGGCCTGGGTTTATTTTTTTGAGAGTTTCATGATGGAAGATATCATTTTCATTTCAAGCTCGGGCAAAAAGGGATCACCCATGCTGTTGTCAGAGGCGATCATCATTGGACAAGCAACGCTGCTTGTCATACACTTTAAAAATAATATGTTTACATATTCATTTTTATAATTTTGACATCATCATCATCATCATCATCATCATCATCATCATCATCATCATCATCATCATCATCATCATCATCATCATCATCATCATCATCATCACTTTCATCATCATCATTATCATCATCAGCATCATCATTATCGCCAACATCAACATCAACGTCATCACCTGATTAGCAGATACGACGGCACCTTATAATTTCAAAGTTTTCCTTCTTTCCTTACTGAGATGTAAATATTGCAGAAATGCACGGTTCTCTCTACACAAGACCACATAAACCATGTCCATGTTTGTGACTCTTGACAAATTCCGGCGCTTTTTACCTCTGAATTAGTTTGTTCCATCGAACCTAGCATGCTGTATAATTACATCATAATAAATTGATTGTGTCGTTGTTGAACCACTCTTGTTGATGCGGGGCTCTTGTAATACGCTCGTAGCATGTAAACTATGAATTTATATCCATATTTCAGCACACGTCTTGCAGCTTGCAAAAGTAAATAAAGCTACAATATAAAGACTATTTTCTTGCTGGCATCAAAAGCCTCTTTGCGCGTCCCATACTTGTCCTTTCATTTTGCCTTATAAGATATTAAAACCAGATCCCATTTTCGTCTCTGTCCTCATCTTCCGTGTCGCTCAATAATGTATCTTCGTAGGCATTACTGAAACACGCAGACCCGACCTTCTGGATGGCGCCAATAGACACTGTAAGTCTTGGGCAGGGCAGGAAGGTGAAGAAGAAACAAGTGGCGGTAAAGATTTCCCGTCGCCTACCAATGGTCAGCGCCCGTGATTTACTCGCGTCGAGGTGGCGAGAGTAAACGGGGCTGGCAGCGAGGTCGACTCTCAACAGCGCCCCGCTACGGCCCCGGCCTCTTGCACAGAGTCCATCATTTCATGTCCTGCGTCGCCCCGACATTACGCCCTGCCCAATTTATATGCACGTAAATTCGCCCCTCCGCGACACCCTACCCAGGCCAGGATGAGATATAAAAATGAATTCTGTCATCCTGCCCATCACTCATTCAAATTCCGGGGGAAATTTAGCACGATTGGTTAAGGCGACACGGGCAGCCAGAGGAAAATGGAATTGCTGCCCGTCCCCAAGCCTAATAATCGCATCAAGCATGGCGGCTACCGAGAGGTTTCGGTTAGCCGAGCCCGCCAATGGATATGGCTATGCCGCCGGAAGGAGGGAAGCTGTCGCCAAAAGAAAGGGAGAAAGTGTTGGTGGGAAAGGTGTCGAAAACATAGCAAGAAGTTGTTTGGTGTGGGTTTTGTTTTTTTTTGCAAGAAGAGGTAAGTCGTCATGTTTCGGAACAGAGAAGATCAAAATAAGTTTGATAGAGCGAGATCTCAACAAAACAAAACAAAATGAAGATGAGGGGAAACGTTGAGAGGAAGGAAAGAGTGAGGTACCAAGGCAAAAGAAGGTACAGTGTATTCAAGAGGAAACGAAGGATGAATGCTAGAGGCACGAAAAGGTCGTCTTAGGTTAGCGTCAACAAAAGTTTTATTTCAGCCTAGAACTAAAGACGTCAGTTTGTCATGTCACGCGTATTTATGACTTCCGTCTCCAGCGCTGGCCGCAAGCGTTTGTTTCGGCCTTCAGCAAGACTGTTGGGTGTATCGTGTGGAAACGCGAGCAATGCAGGAAACATTTTACTCTCTGTGCCTTCTCCTTTCAAGACATATATTATCTGCTGAAAACTAGGTGTGTGGCAGCGTTCGGCACAATATCATCATCTTCCGCTGTAAAAGAAAGGTGTGTGTGGGGGGAGGGAGGAGGGAAGGAAAGGAGGGTAAGGGGCTGATAGATGGGGGTGGTAGAAAGGGAGGGTCTTCCAGTCTAGAGGACGTTGGAAATTAGTGCCCCGGAAAAAAAAAAGTTGGTTGGTTGTTTTATTAACGTTTTCTTCATCAAAATGATAAGACGCACACTCGCACGCATTTACCCACGTAAACGCGCACATTCGCACGCACACACATACATCACATTAAGTTTAAAATTTAAAAAAAATTAAAAAATAAACAATAATCAAATAAACCGAGCTACTGGACAATCAATTAAAGCTTTTGCTATCCTAACACTTACATCAAAATTTACGTAATCAATAGAACTCATAGTTTGTACATCAGTTGGCAAAAAAGGATGAATATGACTGCATTAAAGTAATACATGCCTCAAATATACAGTTTCATTACATATGCAGTTCACATTTTTACAATATTCTGTTTTAATTGAGTTCAGTATTATTCTATGTGTCATGCTTAGAACTGATCTGGTGATTCCACAAGGTTTATCATTACTCGGATTACATTTAACCGCTTTCACAAATTTACTTTCCATCGAGGTTTGAGTTTCTTTAGAAGATAACGGTCTTGTTATTGCCTGTGAGTTAATACTTGAAGCACCAAGATTTTGCAGCACGATCAGCCCAATCATTATAAAGAAAACCTCAATGTAATGGAATTCAGCAAAAGTTCACCTGAATACCATTAATTATCAAACCATGAATAATATTTTTTTAATTTCCACAATGTCCGGAAAAATAAAATCACCAGTTATTGTTTGGGTTACTGTGTGAAAAAAGGTAAAACAGGAGACAAATTTTCTCTTCTTACAGTCTCGCTCACCCTCCCCCTCTACGAGAAAAAATATTCAACATCTGGCGCAGTGAGCAAAGTGACTGAAGACTTGAGAGGTAACAATTACAGTAATGGTCTGCGTGCGTCGCACATGATTCCATCATTAGTCAAATCAAGTGATGTCACCGCTACCACCATCATAATCGTTTAAGATAATAAGTACTTCGGGTGAAAAGATGTGTGTGCGTGTGTGGGGGGGGGAGGGTCCATTGGTTCAAAATACAGCTTGAGGACTTAAGAGAAGTCCGTTCTCTTCTCAATAGCTGAAAACACAAATCAGTGCTCACGCCTGGTGAATTTTACAATTAAAAAAGAACTAATGCATTGTTGTTGTTGTTTTTAAAAAGTCGTTTTAATGCTGTTTTTGATTGCTATATTGTTTATACTGTTGATTTAAAGTGTTATCACACATTATAATGATTATCAATAATAGTTGTTTCCAAGGCTGAAAATCGATGCAAAAGTTAATTGTTTTCTGTTACACTGTCGGTAAGTTAGTAAGTGAAAGGGTGATTAACTTTTAGTGAAAAAAAAAGAATTGCTGGAGACTGCAATTTTGAATAGAGGAACTAAAACCGTGACGGCATGCAAGAAAATTGATGAGACGGGAGTGAGGCGGTTGACACGACACGACCAGCGCCACCTCGACTTCATCAGTCTCATTACCTCGCTTCATTTGCTGAGCTGAGAGAGCGCACGTTTCGCACGTGCCAGGCTGTGAAACGGCAAAACCACAGACACACTTTGAATACCACAGAACACGGTCCCTAGGATGTGAGACGGTGGGGAACTTCAGAAAGTTTCGTTTAATACGAGATGGACACCAGTACCATACTAGAGCGAAGGTCAGATGGCATCTGACTACAGTCGTTTGTTTCGTTCGTTCGTACTTACGTACCAAACGATACATCGATGCAGTCTAAGGCAAACTCGTACACCTTGAAACGGGTTCGATTATTTTTCAGCTTCTGCTGTTGGCGTAATGACCTTCGGACTAACGACTGTATGTTAACATGGACTATCACAGAAAAACTGAATATCAAGCACCTACCATAGGCTCTAAAGGAATTTCATATTGCGTTAGCGTTAAGGACGGATCCTCACGTCGCCACCTTAACAACAATGATCATCATCGTCATATAAAAAATGGTACTTCAATGTTAGGCTCCAAAGTCGGGGTAGTGAAGTATTTATTGGCGTGACGACGATGTCTTGCTGAAGGTTTCTATGACGAGTTCAGTTCTTTCTCCAGACGACTAAACGCAAACTCGAAATAGCACACACACGCACCCTAAGGATTTTAAAAAAATCTATACAGTCGGGTAGGCACAGTGGTCTCTGCACATAGCTGCTGTAGGTCTATAACTGCTTGTGACGGGTTCGATTATTAACTCAGTAGCTTAGCACTGTAGCATAACCGCTATGTGCAACCTCGTTGTCTTTTATGTGCGCAGCGAATTTATAGTGACAATTCCCAAGAATGTGATGCTTAGGTAGGCAATGAAGTTGTCAGTTTTTAAGGTCGCATCCTCGATCGTGGTTCAAATTAATAAACTAAGAGTAAATCTGAATACCAGTTTTTAAAAAAAGATGTAGTTTGTATCTGTTTATATCCAATTTATGTTACACATAGTTTACATGAAAATCCAAGTTTAATTTCACTATATAAAGAAAAGAACCTCAATATTGAAGAATCTATTGACATTTTATTGCATTGTCTGCCCGTATAATTTACATGTCTTCAGTTGATACATTTGTGTAGTATTATTACTTTTTCTGGTAATGGTTCAACTTTAAATTGTTAGATTTGCTTTTATATTTGCATGCCAATGCGTGAGAACGTGTGTACGTCAACAGAGGTTAAAATAAATTATTAAAATTGAAATTAAAATGAAAGAGTTGGTGGTGAAGCCGATACTGTTTGAAATAAGGGTGTGGGGTTGGGGTGATACTGCTTGGGATGAGAGTGAGGTGGAGGTGAAGTTTTGAAATGGGGTTAGGAGGTGAAGCGATGCTGTGAAATGAGCCTGAAGCGAACGACACCAGGACAGACACCCTGTCTTTATTATCATTGATAACTTGATCTTTGCTTTGTCTGCTAGTATTCCAAACACTACATTATGCGGATCGAGTGCATTAATGAGGACTAGAGGTCCTACTATGTAGTGTTTGGAGCTGCAGAGAGGGTGTATTGGAGAGGGAGGTGTGTGTGTGTGTGTGTGTGTGTGTGTGTGCGCGTGAGATAGAGAGAGAGAATACTGTGAAAGGGAGGGAGAGATCATATCATTTTTGTTCATCCTCCGCTCACACTTCCGGAACTGCCCCAACTCTGGAACATGCCATCAATTTCAGCATGTCTTGTTACTCGGCCGCTCTTCTCCACTCTGCATCTGTGTCTCTTTCCTCTTCCATACTCTCTCTCTCTCTCTCTCTCTCTCTCTCTCTCTCTCTCTCTCTCTCTCTCTCTCTCTCTCTTCTCTCTCTCTCTCTCTCTTTTTTCCATGGGTATGTCTCGCCATCTCTACCGTATTGCCCATGGCATTCTCACTTTGCATTCCTCTCTCTCTTCTCCCACCCCCACCCACTCATCCCACTTCCACCCCACTCTTTATTTTTCTCTAACCCCAACACAGAAGCACACACACAGGCACACCTACACCTACACAGACACACACACACACACACACAAACTAAATCGCGAATTACCCCGCTGCTGTTTGAGCTGGAAAGTGTGAAATGTCTATGACCAGTAGTCCTATTTTGTTCTTTACGTTGTTCTGGTAGGTTCAGAGGACATAAAAGTAGAGCATAAGATTTAGCTTTGATCGATCTGCCGCTTTAAAATTCTGCCCCATCTTTGGCACCCTTGATTTTAGGAATGGACTTTGCTGCAATGACATTTAATGTTCATCATCATCATCATCATCATCATCATCATCATCATCATCATCATCATCATCATCATCATCATCATCATCATCTTCTTCTTCTTCTTCTTCTTCTTCTTCTTCATCATTATCATCATCAACATCATCATCATCGTCGTCATCGTCGTCATTAGCATCATTATCATCGTCATCACCAGCAGCAGCACTACCAGCAACAGCAGCACAACCACTACCACCTCCAACATCACCACAATATCCACATCCATCACCAACCCACCACCACCACCATTAGCACCTCTTCCAACATCACCATCACCTCTTCCATCAGAAACGAGCCTCATTTCTCCCGATACTCGGCATGGCCTCTACGCCTAACCTTGGAGTGAATCGAAGAGGAAGGAGATGACTTGCGTTCTGACAGCTTCACGCGATGTTGCATGATGTGCTGATTCCCACCCCTACACGACCCAACAACTTGTCGTTTGCCCCTCTGGTCTCTTCTGCCCTTACCTCCCCCCATCCTCCAATTCTCATGCCCACCCCACAAAACAGTTTTTTTTAGGATGGTGGTTGATTGAAGTTTGTCTTCAAAGAAGATTGCATATATATTGAAACTTTTAAAAAAAACTGTTTCTTGTTTGCCATGTAACATTTATGCGTAGAAGAATTTTAGTTACTACCAACCCCAGTTGCACCTTTGACAAACGGAAGTTTTACCTCTGAATGTGAACATTCATGAATCAGGGCTAAGCCAACGGACATTTTGTTTTGGTGTTACGTTGAGACGCGCGCGATGGTGCGTGTGGGACGCGCGCGATAGATCAGATCGTTTTATTTTGCAAAGCATGCAGTAATAGAGTGTATTTATCTTTGATTTGATTTTGTGTTGTTAGAAAAAGCTTTGTATAACGTTGATAATTTTAGTTGGTCGATATTATTTGAGAATTTTCTAGAGTTGGTTGTTTACTATCGATCGAAGTGTGTGGATAATTCTAGTGGCAACTAGAGACGCTTCCATTCTAAATGTGGTTGTATGATTTGTTTGTTTGTTTATTTCATTTTACGTCTATTCACCGAAGTGATTTTAGACAAGAAAATAAAAGGAAGGTGGGGGAAAAGGATATGCGCGACATGGATGTGGGAAAGGAAATAACATTTAAACAAAATAGTACAGTAACATAACATGAAATAAAATCAAATAAAATTTTTAAGTATTCAAACAATATTTTAAAACTCTTTAAAACAAATAAAAAATTACTATGGAACATGCCAAACTTGTGAAATGTTCATGTACAGAAAAGTCAATTTTGTGAGATTCTCATATACGAAGTAATCAGAATAAACTTGCAATTTTTATAACAAATGTCCTACAGGACTATAAATTATAGATTTAGCGATGGTTATCCAATATTTACTATTTTTATTTTGAACATTATGAATGTTCTGTGGAATATATTGTGTTATTACCCTGCAATCATGAATGACATGATTTATAGTTAAGTTTTCATTGCAAATACAAACAATATCCTTGCAATATTTTGTCCTCCAAGAATTTAAAGCAAGACGATGTGCTAAAGAGGTTATTGCTCGAGGATACTGTGAATTATCACTATATATTATTTTTAAAGGAAAATTATTTTTTTTTTCGATTATACTATATGGTTGTATGACGTGAGACAGTGATGCCGAAATTTGTTCTGATTGGTTATAATTGAGTCTTGCCCGAATGTTCTTTATTTCTCTGGAGTTTGAGAGACTATATAAGTGCCGCACTGTTTCAAAAGAGAGGATTGAAAAGTGAAAAGTTGAGAGTGGAAAAAGCGATTGTATGCAGTTGTTGATGTTTGCTGAATAAAGTTGGAAAACTTCATACGAAGACTCCTGCCTTGTTGCTGAGTGAACGGATTGCGTGGATAAACGAATCTGAGTTACACTTATCAGGATTCAAGCATTGGGGCTGAATCAACAACTGATAAAAAACAACACCGAGTGTAACATTTGGAGTAAGGTATCGTGGAAGGAAAGCAATTAGTTTCCATAGTTTACATCTGTCTGTTTTTTATGTTTGAAGAGCAAATAAAACTACCGCCTTTCTGGAATTTGATCAAGGGGTTAACAGACTTATATGTTGTTCCTGACTAACGGTCATAGCATAAACTAAAAATGATCGCCATCAATACTGAAATTTGTTATTTTAGAATTTAAGCTATTTCAGGAAATAGGACTTCAGTATTAATGATGCTAGTACAATTTTTTTTGAAAGATGAACAAAAATAATTGCCTTTCCAGCCAGGCGTGAAGATTACGTCGAGAAATCTGTTTTGATGGCAGTGCTGAGTAGAAGGCGACGGCTGTGGAAAAGGGGGAGTATTAGGCACACGGAAGAGCAGTTAGGGTTCAGGTCCCCAGGGATCCATAACACGTCACCCACAGGATCAATCCCTTGCCATGTATATGTCAGATTCTCAGGATCGAAATGGTCACTCTCGGGCGGCCTGGGATCTTCGGTGAGTGGTGTTTGGAAGCTGCAATTCTTGAAATTCTGTCGATGCGAAGGCTTATTATAGTAGACCTATCTTGCAGTCTAAAATCATATTTAACAAACAGTCAAGCTTGGAATTGAGGAAATTTCGGTTTGGGGAGAAACTAGATCTAGGCAAGATGTTGGATTGCTGGTTGTGTGGTTTAAAGATTATTTCAATCTGAATTACTTTTACCAGAAGACGTGTAAATTCAGCAGTATCAAATTTTCCTGCATATTTTTCAGCTATTTTTAAGACGAAACGCGGGGAGAAGAAAAACAAAAACACTATCATTTCAGATTCAATTAGATGAGCCTTCAATAGTAATGATCTCTACCTAGCGAATCGAGCTAATTCTCCTTCATTTCTTCCCATATTTCTCAATGCATTCATTCTCTTCGATTTTTCTCCAAGCGGCTTTGCGTTATGGTCATGACAGAATTACCCAGATCAGGGTCTTCATGATGGACGGTACCAGAACGCCAGAGGGACACGGTCCTTCGTTTGCCTCCTTGCTAGTCCAAAAGAGCGGTAATGGGAAAGAGATGCAAAAAAGGGCGACAGTGTTGTCTCCCCTGTCTATAAATCTCCTGTCATAACCGGGGCATTTTGAGGGGGATGCGGATTGCAGACAGGAGATTGGGGAGGTTAGAGGAGGGAAATACGGCTGGTCGTGAAGGCCTTCATTAATGCCCCTGATGTCTTTTTTCTTTCTACCCGTACCATCCTGTCAGGACCAGAGGGCATCCAGTCAATCCGTGCAGCAAATAATCCCGATTTCTTTATGGGGAACACACACGCATTGTCGCAGAAATGAGGTTGGAGAAAGGGCGGTGTGTGGCCAATCCCCTCTCTCATCACTGAGACAATGGCGGTTATGATAGCCTTGCTCTTTTGTTAGTGTCGCCCTGCTATGACTTTGCCGACCTTTCCGGATCATGCTGGTGGTTATGGGTCTTGCGGTTCATACTAACAACAAAGACGTAGGCTGTTTCCGTGCCTTACGATCTTTAATCATACAGTTTTACTACAATTAAATTTCGTTTGTTTGGCGGACTCTTTTTTTTTTCCTCGTTCGTTTTGGATGATTGGTTTGTTAATTGTCATGTTTTAAGGCCGTGGATGTGCAGTGTAAGAACGATATAAGATAAGAAGATAAGATAAGAGAAGCTGTGGTTTTCTTCATTTGGCACTACCATTTACTTATAAGCAGTAGTTTACACAGTCGATGTGTTTTAAATGTTGTTGTTGTTGTTGTTGTTGTTGTTGTTGTTTGTTTGTTTTTCTTCTTCTCATGTATTGTGGAAAATGGGCTGGAAGGGGAAGGTTAGGGAAAATTGTAATACAATGTTTTAATCAAAGAGGTGCGTTACGTTACGTAAGTAGATTAAAGTCCCCGGACACATAGAGTATAGGGGACATCAAAGAGGTATCCGAGTACGATCCCTTATATACTCTTGAAGACTTCAATATTTTCGGTTCATTTAAGAGCGTGTGTTTGATGAGGTATTGTCGTGCAATGAAACCAGTCGACTTTCTCCTGTGATCAAGAAGATACAACAACTCGTGTGGGTTTTTAATGTTAATACAAAGTATGCATTCACTACAGTTTGCATATTTAAGTTCAGTAAATCTATTTAAAAAATAAATAAAAAATAAAATTACACCTTCTTTTCCACGAATTAAGATTAAAATCCTGAAATTTTAAAAGCCGCAATTCTTGTCAAATTCATTGGAAGGACAATATTCGCATGAAAACCTAGCTGGACTAATTTTGTTTTTAGGAAATTAAATTCTATGGTTAAATAACTTTTTGTCCGCTACTGGGTTGGAAGTTATGATTTACCCTCAACATCACAGACTATGTGAATTTATGCAGAAACATATAATCAACTAGCATATATTGGGTCTCTTAAAGTCATTCAGTCGATAAGTAGATATGTAGGCAGATGGATAGCTACATTAGATTGGATTAGATGGAGGGAGGAAGGGAGTGAGAGGGATGGATGGATGGATAGAGACATACATACATACATACATACATACATACATACATACATGGATAGATACATAGACACAAGAGGTTAACAACCCCTTGGGGTCATGAGCAATCTTGCCACTGTAGATTGTTTTAACCTATAAAGGGAAAAGTGAAAGCCCCAGTTGAAAACCTGTCTTGCCTTTGTAGGCATGACTGATTCACTGCGGCAACAGTACCCCCGTTGGAGTGCCGGGGGTTTCAGTATAAATAGTATCCCCACTTTCTGGAAATTTAGTGCTTTAAATTCCCACTGTCGCTGTCTTCCTCATTTGCTCTTTCCCATTCCTGATCTGTCCTATCACTCTGCTATACTATCTTCTTCTTCGCTA
The DNA here is from genome assembly GCA_036898135.1 of Oncomelania hupensis. NCBI lineage: Eukaryota > Metazoa > Mollusca > Gastropoda > Littorinimorpha > Pomatiopsidae > Oncomelania > Oncomelania hupensis. The sequence continues at coordinate 86,208,126 of CM072511.1, read as the reverse complement.
GATCAATGACCTACCTTTTTTCTTGAAAACTCTTCCTGGACACGACTCCTTGTTTGTGTATGAGGTCTGTTGGATCAGCTTGGGAGTGTTGGACGCTTTCTGCCGGGTGGTCACTAGGGCTTCCTATGATGTTATTATTTAGCACTATATGCATTTTATATGTATGTGTTTTGTTGATGATTTATAATGATGTTTGTATTCTATTTTGTTTTTGTAACCGGGGGTTCGAGTAGTTGGGGTAAAGCCTCAGCCGTCCCCTGCGTGAGATGTCTTCATTGTAAAGTGACTGGCCGGTGGAGGGCATTCAATTTCCCACTAGGGTTGTTTCGGCAGATCGTTTATGCGGATTGGGGGTTGTCCGGTCCTGATTTGGCTCGGAAGAGTCCGCTGGACCTAAAGCAACAATCAATCAATCAATCAATCAAGAGGTTAACATAGCAAGGGGATGTAGACTAGTGTAGGATATTTAACATGATAGGATAAGCACAATTGTTTCCAGTTGAATAACCAGTACACCCTCCAGGGTTTTAAGACAGCTTCCAAAGATAAAAAAATAAATTTGAGTTGAATGTAAATAGCAGAGTGCAGCATACCTAATCGAACATTGATGTTTAACGTCTACACCTACCATTGGCGATATGGCAGACGGGGATAACCATCCCAGGGAAAGAAGGGTAGGGACCTGAATCAACACTGAACCACCAAAGTAATCATACTGCTAAAATGGACAGTGAAAATGGCCACATTTTATATCGCCCACCACGGGATTCGAACCTGGGTCTTCGGTATACCAGGCGAACGCTCTACCACTTGAGCTATGGCGGTGAGCATACAACTTGTCAGCCATCAACATTTGTTTAGTGTGGGGAATAGGGTGAAGGGTCGGGGTGGAGGTAAGGGGGCCCATTTGGTGGAGTGGGGCCTTACTTTGTGTTGAAAGTGAGCTAGATCTCAAATGTTCAATCTTTTACGTTAGATAATATCATTATAGAAAAAATCTAAATAATCACCCAGGCACCATAGGCACCATAATAGACTATTACAGTACTCCCACTTGGTTCGTCCACAATGTTTTTGGAATATATTGATCATGCTCGGCTGCGTTTGTGCTAGCGCCTGTATTCTATGGGAGATAATCCATTTTATTGCTACAGCTGAGACAGAACATTTGGCTCGTTCCGATTCCCCGCTAATTTTAAAGTAAAAAGTGGGATTGTTCAAGCAAATAGTCCTCTCTCAGCGTAAATTAGATATTGTATAAGAAATCGTTTTGACAGTTTTGATCTCGATCTCAGCCTTAAAGTAAATCACAATGGCAATTTTAAAATTCAAGTCATTCGTCTATATTTATTGAGGAAGGGGTAATGAAAGTGAGTTTGGCGTTGCTTACTTCATTAAAAAACAACAACAACAACAACAAGAACAAAACTCATCACAGGTCTACATGCATATAACACGATGATGAAACCAGACACCGTTAATACTTGCACCAGCGTAGGGCCTACCATCGTTCACTATCATGCCGTTTTGGATTTGATGTCCAAACCACTGTGTTCATGTAACTGGAACAGCCGATGCCTGTTCAATTACAGAAGGGCAGGCAAGGGAAAAAATGTCCTCTCCGCATTACACGGGTCATTACTTTCGGTGGCGCCTGCTCCCTCTAGCGGACCGAAGTAATATCTCATCTAATTCCCTCCCTTGGCGCCACTCGCATGCAGCCTCTCACGGTTCGATCAGTTCACGAGGTTCTTCAATCATGACAGAAAAAGAAAAGAAAAGTTGAGGACTACAGTATGTAAAAAGAAAGATGTACTGTACAAGACAACATTAACTGGTTCTTTTTGCCCCTCAATAATATCCGAGAACATAACAGAACTGTGTGACATATTTTTCAGTAATTATAGTTTTAGACAAATAAAAAAGCAGAATGCTTTGAAATCACAAGCTCCTTCGACAAAGAAAAAAAGAAGAAGACAGTCGAGAACTTTCGTAATACGATTTTATTTATTAGGAGTGGGGTGGGTTACAGAAAAACGATGAACAGTCTGAAGTGACCAGGTTATTTCTTAGCATCATATGAGTAGCTTAGACAGAGATCTTAAGGAGACAGAGAAGCTATGTTTGGGCAAAGAAAACGAAGCTAGCCTGTCCCATTGTGGGTCTTGCGGAAAAGACGGAAGGACGTATCCTATGCATTCTATGCCTTGAGAGGTCGTGTGCAGACACCAGTAACTTCTTGTTGCCATTATTGGCAGAGAGATTGGGTTACTGTCGCCTTCATCGTGAGCGAGACCCGCCAATATTTGCGGCGACCTGCGGTTCATACGCGGGGCTTTTGCAGGGTCATAAGGTTTGCCGCTGTCAGAGACAGGCAGCAACCACATGCACATTGCTGGAATTCTTGAGTATCAGAAACTAGGAGGCAAATAATTTGCAAGACCAGGCTGAGGGTAGGGTCGGATATATAGGCTTAGATAACTCGATCCATAAAGCAAAGGGACATAATCGTGCTTGCTCTTCCGGCATCCTAATGAGCTTGCTTCATAAGAATAATTATTATGTGTAAAATAATTCCTGTACTCAGACTGAGTGCCTGGAACATGGAAAACGTGAATAGTCCTGCACATGACTGCTTTAAGCCTAGACCTCAACAGGCTCTGATAATCTGTGAGTTTAAAGTCTTGCGTTCTGTTGCTGAGATACGGTTGCGCGCAAGCAATAGACCAGTGAGAGATAATAAGAGATAAGTGTAACACACAACACGTTGCTTAACATTTTCGTTTAAGTGGTTTCATCAATTTTTTTTTTGCCGAAATACTCTCAATAAAGTATGACGACCGGGACCGGACCCAAAGGGTGAAAATACTCACTAAAGATGTCTTCCTAATAATATATACCCAAAACAAAACTCTGGAACCTTTGCTCCTGCCCAGCTAATGCAATATGCAGAGCAGCATGAGCTGTATCAAGTCCCCTTTCCCGCGGCCTTCCGATTCAATATCTCCGATGGTCCTTCAAGCAAAAGCATTATTTCTTTCAGACCACGGAGTGGGGGTAACATTCATGCTACACCCAAAATGACGCACAGCTAGAATGAAGCGAGTGTGGTATGAGGTTGTAGATGAAGAGGGGAAAACAGAATTAGTTAGTTAGTTAGTCATTGTTTATAGGTTCCAGCGGACTGCAAAGAGCCGAGTCAGGACCACAACTTGTTAAAAAGGGCTCAAACCTGATTGTATAAAAGGCCTGATGAAACAACCCCACCAGCCGGTCACTTTACAATAAAGGCATCCCATGCAGGGGACGCCAAAAGTCAATGATGGAAAAGAGGAATAGTGTATACAAAGCTATAATACATCGTCACCAGGTTCAAGGACAGTATGCACCACAAGCCACTTGAAATGTAACCTAATCCCGAATCCCGTTTTTTCAATTGCCACTGGGGAGTCTGTCACATATCATTTTTAATCTAAACCCCCCTTAAACGTATTAACAGAATATATTAGGTACACACGGCAAGGATGAAAATCGAGTTTTGTTTTCTCCGTGGAATCATGGCTACGGCAATGCCGCGTCTATTTTTGTTTTTTGCAATATGATTTTAGTCAAGCTAGCTACTTGTAGATCTAAATGTGGAAAATGTATATGTTTCAGACTCTGGAGAGGTTTACGCATGGGGAAACGGAAACAGTGGCCAGTAAGTATGATTCCACCTTTCTACACGTTGGTTCATGTTTAGACAAGAATTATTTCATCATCATGTGTACACCATCACACCACTCTTCTTCAATATTTCATTTTTATTATCGGCATCGCTTTCATAAAGGTCCTCCACCACCACCCTTTCCTTACTGTCTTCCATTCATCACGACGAATCTCTCTCTCTCATTCTTTCTCTTTCTCTCTCTCGCTCTCCATCTTCCTCCCTCTCTCTCTCTCTCTCTTGCACTCAATCAAATCAATCAGTCTTTCTTTCGTTTAATGTCTGTTGACACATTTAGATGATATTATGCAATTAATAATATGCTATTATGCAATTCGGTGTCGGATAGCGCAGTGGTTGGAGCACTCGCTACTGTGTCGCAAGTTAAGCACCGTTCAGTGCGGTTAGCACTTGGATGGGTGACCGCAAAACGTGAAGCGACAAATAACAACGCCCCCAGTTGACTCAACTGTGACTGAGTACGTACTCTCTTAAGAGTGGGGAAGGTGAAGCAGCGAGGGAGAGAGATGGGCATCACCCTCATTACGCTGGCCCAAGATAAGTGTGATCTCCAACATCACTCTCCCCTGCGGCCACAAGGCTATGGGACTACCTTTACCTTTTTTTAATGCAATTAAAATTGAATTTTAAAACACTTTTACTATTTAAAAACATAATTTCAAACAGTCTATAAAAGCCTACATGTAGCAACAGAAGATTTTGCAATAACTTTCACAACGTCTGTAACATTTGGATGATACAGAGCCATGTCTACAGACTGCTCATAATCAGTTATGTTACCTCCATTTACTTTAAATATTTCTTTTAAAACTGAGCATTCAAATAGAAAGTGGTGTACTGATAGACGTGTATTACCTATGTATTACATGTATTACACTCTTAAACACAGAAGTCCTAGAATTTTTGTCCATTCTCCACTATCACTACTCCTCTCTCTTGTTTCTCCGAGGCTTTGAATATCGAGAAGACAAAGTAGGCTTTGATTACGATTCATGTTCGATTGACGATGGTGATGTCTCGCTCCCTATCATGTCCTCATCGCCCTGACTGACAAATGGAGGAGATACCAGACAACCCAGCCAGCAAAAAAACACGATAGTGAACCTTGAGGAAAGTTGTAGAAAATTGCCCAGAATTACACTGTGCTTGTTTTTTTCTTCTTCTTCGACTTCGTTCAACAGTCGTTGAAAGTTTTTGTGTTGTATCGTCTCCATAAACTCATTGCAATATTGGACGGGCCCAGTGGCTTCAAAATGCCGCTTTGGACGTTTGGGTCACTGATTGTGTAGAAAGATGCTATCGACGTCCACGCCGTGAAAAAGCTCCGAACTGTTCTCGCCTGGCCATCTGCCCCCCCTGGTGGTGAGGCCATGGGTGACAACTGTGGTTGTGATCCCCGGACAAACAAAACTTGTCCACAAAGGGGCGTAAATCACTGATACGCATCATTCCGCTTCTCTCCCTTCCTTTTTGTTGGGCAATATTTTGGGCTGGAGGGGCATTATCACATTGTTGAAAGGTTAGAAAAAAAATCTTAATGAGAAATCCCGGATGCTTAGATATGCTAATTTTTTTAAGGAGAGAGGAAGATTGCGTGGTTGCAATATAACAGTCAGGATAAAGAAACGTAATCAAGTTCTGAAATCCTGGAAACTTTACGAGCCGTCATTTAGAAATGTGAATGTGACCAGATTATGTCCGTTGGCAAACACTAACAGACTGGATAAGGGATTGCAAATAGACAGAATATTGCGTTTGGAAATGACTGTTTTAAAAACAAAAACTGCACAAAAGCAGCCATGACCGGAGTACTTTTTAACAACTGATTCCAACTACTGTTTGGAAGTAAGTTATCATTATTTACATCAAATTTGTCCTAGATTACGTATTAAACATAAATAAACCGTGGTTCTAATAATAATAATAATAATAATAATAATAATAATAATAATAATAATAATAATAATAATAATAATAATAATAATAATAATAATTGTCCAATCAATAATTTTGATCACAAGGTTTCGCATCGCATTGAAGGACCATCGTTGTTGTTATATACAATGCGATGCGAAACCTTGTCATCAAAATTATTCATTGGACAATTATTTATTATTGTTTTTATTATTATTATTATTATTATTATTATTATTATTATTATTATTATTATTATTATTATTATTATTATTATTATTATTATTAGAACCACGGCTTATATATGTTTAATACGTAATCTAGGACAAATTTGATGTAAATAATGATAACTTACTTCCAAACAGTAGTATAATATACGTTATAATAATCTCTCTCACATCGCACCTCGCATCGCATCATATATATCTAGAGAGAGAGAAAGAGAGAGAGAGAGAGAGAGAGAGAGAGAGAGAGAGAGAGAGAGAGAGAGAGAGAGAGAGAGAGAGAGAGAGAGAGAGATTGCCTCGTCTAGTAGTTAAGCCATGGTCACACAGCCATTTACGGCTGAATCACGGCCAAAGCGCGTCCAAAATTTGTTACCCGTGGAGTGGACGTTGTTGTTCGCGTTGATGTCGAGGTTAAGACGAGCTACGGTCGAGGTATAGACGTGGCAGGACGCGGGGAGAAATCTGAACGGAATCGGACGCGGCAAAGATCTTGCCTCGGTCACACAGCACTCCACGTCTTAATCACGTACAAAAAGTTCGGAAAATCTGGTGGACGTGGTCGTACGTGGTAATTTTCGGTCAATTTTGGTTTGGCCGTGCTTTGGACGGGGTATGGCCGTCGGCGGCTGTTCTACTGCTGAAGCACTGCAACCACGTCCAGCCACGTGTAAGCCTAAAAATAAATTTGCACATGTTCACGAGAGGGAAAAAAGGCGACACTGCACGTGCCGAGGTCTAAGAAAATCAGAAGTGATACAGAAGTGATTAGGCAGTGATCAGGACGTCTTTCGAACGTGTTCGAGACGTCGTTAGGTAGTGCTATGTACGTGGAAAAATCCATTTGTCAGTGATAAAGCCGCTAAACACACGCTATTTCCCGTGATTCCAACGCGGTACATGCGTCCAATGACCGTGCTCTGGCCGTGACTGAACGCTAAACTTTCGCGTCTTACCGCGTCTCCCCAAGTTTTAATCACTGCCGTAACACGTATTACCACGCGTGTTTCACGTGTGTTGCACGTCTTTACCGCGTGTGTTACCCGTGGTTGTGCGCGGGCTAAAATTTTGAGCAGTTCAAAACTTTTTGCCGCGTCCGATGCCGTTCAGATTTCTCCCCGCGTCCTGCCACGTCTATACCTCGACCGTAGCTCGTCTTAACCTCGACATCAACGCGAACAACAACGTCCACTCCACGGGTAACAAATTTTGGACGCGCTTTGGCCGTGATTCAGCCGTCCAAAGCACCGCCAAACCAAAATTGACCGAAAATTACCACGCACGACCACGTCCACCAGATTTTCCGAACTTTTTGTACGTGATTAAGACGTGGAGTGCTGTGTGACCATGGCTTTAGCAAGGCAGGAGAGGGCTTGTAGATGATCTATGATGCGATCTTTGCAAGACGATGTCCACCAGTGTCCAGCTAAATGGCCAGATGACCTCAGTGTCCTGAAGCACCGCGCTGACTGCTGGCTTCAGTCAATAGTCGTTTAGGCGCCTTATCAGGCGCGATTAGCTTCTGGACCCCATTCACGCTTAAGGTGATTCCAGCCTTCTTTATGTACAGTACAGTCATCCTGCCTTTCTGGTCCCCATTCTTCCATCAGTACCTTCACTGCTTCCATCCCCATTGCATCTCCACTATCATTGCTTCCTTACAGTTTCCCAGGAGGTAGTGTTTCTAAAGCACCTAGTATGAGGCAACTGCGGGTAAAACGTAATTATGCGCTTTGTTTTACCCGAAATGCTGATTTGGATATAGAATGTATCTAACGATGTTAGGGCAAAATGCGATGTTTCAATATACAAAACAAATCCATCTTTCTGTCGTAAAACGTTATTGTGGAAATAATAATGCAAAAATCTGGCGATGTTTTCCGTTCTCCTGTGCAATAACATAATTATGTTCCTTTTATTCAGGATGAATGTTTGGTTTCTTATCACCAAAGAACACAAATATGGCCTACGCACAGAGAGTTGACACTTTTAATAATGCATTGTCATATACCGATAGTAATAATTATAGTGCAAAACACATCCAACTATTTCGAAGGTAGTACTGTTGGCTGCAGAATCCGATCTTCAAGATGGCGGCGACCCATTTGGGAAAGAAAAAAAAAAACTTCCACAAGGTATCACCATTCTTGGGACTTAGCATGCAGGCTGGTACTACTAGCGCCTAATCGTTGATCTGATCTGGCTGGACTGGTCTGGAAAGGGATGGATGAGTTCTCAATTTGTCCCCAGCTCCTTGACACCCCTTCGGGCTGTGAAGACAAGATGAGAGATTCATTAGCTGTATGTAAACAGGCATTAGAGTGCTGCTGGACTCCGATCGTACTGATTGCTTCCATACTCCCAAGAGTGGTAGCGTTCATTTTGTACTTTTGAGCCCATCTAGCGAGAGTATAGTATCAGCACCACCATCGCATTGAACACAAGGAATAAGGATGTGTCCGGTACTGTTCGTTCAGTAAAGATATGTGGTGTGGATGGTAGTAAGAACAGCGGCTGTTAAAGGGGTTGAAGATACATGGATAGTGTGACGGTGGGTCTATTGTTACTGGGCTCTGCACAATGGAATGTTATTACCCACTTGTCTTTCGTCTGCGGAGATCGGCTAGTATAATCACCCTTTGACTAATCTGAATACATTTATATGTTTAGCTCGGTCTGTGTGCGGATAGGGTTATATAGATAGGGAGAAAATGGTAAAAGCTTCACTGACACACTAGCTCTCGCACGGCTATAAAACATAGGTAGTCCAGCCACTTGTTAACAGTAAATATCACACATTTATTTCCTCTACTCTATACATAATGGTCTAACCACTCTATGAACTTAAATGTCCAAGTTCACTGTAAATAGTTCGTTCCTTGATGGGTCTATGTTGCTCCTGTTCTTGATATTTGCTACTGTCTCATCATTGGGCTATTTGTTCTGTTTGGCCTAATGTTGGTTTTCAGGAAAGTGGACTACTGCACAGTCCATTAGATCAGTGTTAGTGCGTTTCTACTTGCACTTAGCTGATTCGTTGAGGTGTGGTAATGGTGTTTTCACCTTTGTTGTTGACTATTGGACGATCGGAGCTCAGTGTTCGATGTTCCCCTGCAGGCCGAATGTCAGGGTTGACTCTTAGTGGTCTATTTCCTGCATCGGACCAACAAGCCTGCTCGTCTGCGAAACATAAGGCGAGTTTATGCAACGCCTTGTATAAAACGGGTGTGCAGAGCGTCTCACTGATGGCAGAAACAGCCCTCAGTGATCGCTCCAATTATACAAACAAGGGACGAACATTCTTCTAAGTTTGTGGTCCACTGGAATCTCCAACATAATTCCTATACATAATTATACATACATCATGGCTAAACTAAACACATGGAGATGTAATAATTAACAATATACACATTCTCTGGTACAGACACTTGTCTGCAATAATACAAATGGGAGAAACACAGTGGGTTCGTAGGGCATGCCTCATGGTGCCGAACCCGGTCGCGTGTATCAGCCACGTGGTCAAGAAAAGTTTTACTAATATTCACAATGATAAAACATGGCAAGACTTCACAAACATAATCCAACAATAATATCAATAATCGCTATGAAACAAAAGATTGATCATTTACCTTCTTGACAATGTCAGGCTGTGGCTATACTGTGATGAATGAATTTTACCCGTCACCTGCTTAGTCTTTCTGCTAGAGAGATCTTTAAGAACGTTGCTCCTTCTCGTGTGAGAGTTAAGCACAGAGTGACTACCTAACCCTGTGGTCAAGCTAAAGCCCGCGAAAATCTCGGAAGACCTGAGCGCCTCCTATACGTCAGCGGGATGAGGTCACTGCCTACCTTATCTAGCCTACACATGCTTAGCACAGTCCTTTACTTCTGTCGTCTTCTAGGCAGCGACTTTACGTTACACAGGTACAGGAGGCTGAATTATTGAAGGCGAGAAGCCTTAGTGCAGGGTCTAAGTAGCCTATTGTGACAGGTAGTAGTGGAGAGGATTAATAGAAGTTGAAAGAAGAAGAGGAGTTGAAGTTAATACGTTGTAGTAGCAGTAGCAATAACAAATGCAGCAATACTAGTAGTAGTAGTAGTAGTAGTAGTAGTAGTAGTAGTAGTAGTAGTAGTAGTAGTAGTAACAGTAGTAGTAGTTGCAGCAGTAATGGTTATTTAGCACACTGTCTCTCAAAACTAATAAAGAAGAACAAGCAAGCCGCCCTACAATTTCAGCAGCAGCAGACAGTGTTGCCAGGCCACGTTTGTGGACACACGAGACGGACATCGATGGGTTAAAATCGCTTTCATGTATATATATATATATATATATATATATATATATATATATATATATATATATATATGTATATATATATATATATATATATATATATATAATATATATATGTATATATATATATATATATATTGTTAATGTCTATACCTATATACTATACATGGCACGAGCGTTCCCCACACATGTCGCAATACTCATACCGTCGTTGTTTTTGCATATTTCATTCTTTTGATTTTTCTTTCTTGTTGACTACGATTTTGTAAACATTTTTTAATACATTTTAAGTTTATTAGTTTTTGTTTATTGTCCCCTTTTTCATTTGTTATTTTGCTTAGCGATGTTATTTCCGACCCCCACTCCCCCTCAGAGAGAGATTTTGTGGAGAGACACAAATATTTACACTACCAAGACAAAGTTTTACCTATTATCCCTGGCCAACTTCCTCTTCTCAATACTCTCGAGTACAATAACTTAAATGACGTGCGACTTATGTACCTACAGAGCCAGGGTTGGATACTTTTACTCTCAAGCGGTCAGCTGTAATAGTAAGATATTCCACAATAAGTTTGATGTCGCAGCTTTCCTCATTTTCTTGTTCAATTTTAACCAAAGCGGTTTATCGTTATCCCTCTTTGTTTTTTTCCTCTCCAACAGTACTCTATTCTCTAACATCATGCTCAGTTCTGAACCAAATAGGACATGGAGTAATCCCTTGCCACCAACTACTCAAACACCAAGCTCACACTCTTTAAACTCTTTGCTTGCTTTAGCTCTACTACTTTTGCTGGTCTGCGGAGATATAGAACTCAATCCAGGGCCTAACCCATATCATGAACTTAAAATTATTCATTTGAACTGTAGAAGTTTTCCACGACATAAAAGTTTAATTGAAGCTGAAAGTCACAAGTTTGACATCATTACTTGTTCTGAAACGTTGTTTAATCCTTCCCACACAAGTAATGAAACTGACCTCCAGAATTTCCATCCCCCAGTTAGATTAGACAGAGTCAACCAGGGTTGGGGTGGTGTTGCTATCTATGTTAAATGTCATCTCGTTTGTAAACCTAGACCAGATCTCCATGTACCCAACTTAGAAACAATATGGATAGAAACCCAGCTTAACAACGAACCATTACTAATAGGATCCTTTTACCGTCAACCTAGTCTGTCTGTTGAATACTGGAATTTAGTTCAAGAAAGCCTTCGGAAAGTCAACAACACGGGCTGCAAATTCATAATACTAGGTGACTTCAATGACGACTTCAATTCTCCCTCTAAACACTTGTTAGATACCCTCGATATGTTTAGTTTAAATCAGCTTACAAACTCAGACACAAGGATAACTGAAACTACTAGCACCTGTATTGACTTAGTAATGACACAGAGCACCAATTTAGTTAAAAACGTAGAAGTACTTCCTGAAATTTGCAGTGATCACTGTGTACCGTGCGTTACAGTTACCAACAGTATCAACACAAAATGTTCATATACAAGAACTATATATAATTATGATAAACTAGACTCTGACCAATTCTGTAATATGCTCTCAGAAATAAATTGGCACGAAAAGATCACAACAGGGAACATACACAAATGCGCCGAAGATTTCGCTGCGTCTTTCTTTGATATAGCCTGTACATGTATGCCTGTGAAAGTGGTCACTATACGTAGTAGAGATGCTGCCTGGTTAACTAATGAAATCCGCCACGCCCTTAAAAGAAGATATACATTATTTAAACATGCCAAACAAACCAATAAAACCAACGATTGGAAAGCATATCGACAATTTAGAAACCAGGTGACGCATAAGATTAAACAAAGAAAATTAGATTTTTTAAACGAATTAGACCAAAAGGCATCTGACCCTACACAGTTTGGAACCAAAGACTGGTGGAAATTAGTTAAAGCTTTTATGAACAAAAAAGGCATCTCCGATAGCATACCACCAATCCTATTCAACGGAAAACTATGCAATACCAATGAGGAAAAAGCAAATGCTTTTAATGAATATTTTATCCAACAATCAACCTTAGAAACACCTGATGACGACCCTCCTGAGCTGCCTTACCTAGAAAATGAACTTAATGAAATTGTAATTACCCCATCAGAAGTAGCCAAAGTTATAAAACATCTAGACCCAAATAAAGCTGTTGGCCCAGACAAAATTCATAATAAATTACTGATAGCAGCGGTTGATGTAATTTCTGAACCGTTAAGTCTACTTTTTAACCGCTGTTTGTCGGAAGGACTGTTCCCAGAAACTTGGAAAATAGCACATGTCACGCCAATTCACAAAAAAGGTCCCACTGAATTATGTACTAACTACCGTCCTATCTCACTTTTAAGCTGCATCGGAAAAATCCTTGAACGTTGTATCCATATCCATTTGTATTCATTTTTGAACAATAACAATATTCTAACTCAATCTCAGTCTGGATTTATACAGGGCGATTCTACTATTAATCAGCTAATTTTTATTTATAATGACATATGCCTGGCCTATAACCAAGGAACAACAAACCAATCTATCTATTTCGATATATCCAAAGCTTTTGATAGAGTATGGCACAAGGGATTATTAGCTAAACTAGCAGCTATAGGTATAAGAGGCAAACTTCTTCAGTTTTTTGTTGACTATCTTAAAAACCGTAGACAAGCCGTCGTCATCAAAGGCAGTAAGTCAACCTACAAACCCATCTCCGCAGGCGTACCTCAGGGGTCTGTCTTGGGACCTTTATTATTTCTTGTATACATTAATGATATTGTTGTAAACATTGAATCCATCATCAAACTCTTTGCTGACGACACTAGCATATCTCTAGCCCTAAAAAATCCCTGACATTCGAGCCGAAATTCTAAATTCAGACCTAGAGAAAATTAGTAATTGGGCAAAAAAATGGAAAGTAATTTTCAATGAACAAAAAACCGAACTCTTAACCTTTAAACGTGACACATTGCCAATCTATCCTCTAATATTTAATAGCACGACATTGTCTGAAATTGATCACCATAAACATCTAGGCCTGACATTGCAAAACAATTGTAAGTGGGATATACACATAAATAGCATAATTAAGACGGTAACTCTTCTACTGGCATGCTTACGGTCATACAAATACAAACTGTGCAGAAAAGCCCTCGAAGTCATGTATAAGTCCTTTGTTTTACCTCATTTTGATTATGGCGATGTAATATGGGACAATTGTACTGACGCTCAAGCTACTTCACTTGAAAAACTTCATCTTGAAGGGATTAGAATAATTGTAGGGGCAGTAAAGGGAACTAGCCATGAATCCTTGTACAGGGAATCCGGGCTCTGCCCATTGAAAGAAAGACGTAGGCGGCACAAACTACTTACCTTTCATAAAATGGTCAATGAGCGCTGTCCTGAGTATCTTTCCGACTTGGTCCCACCGCTTGTCTCGTCAGTTAATCCTTACCACCGTCGAAGGCCTTTCGAGCGTAGAGTCCCCGCACACAACATTGAAATCTACAAAAATTCCTTTGTCCCCTCTTCTACTATCATGTGGAATGAACTCCCTGAGGAAATTCAAGCCAATCCGTCAGTCAGTCTATTTAAACGACATCTCTCCAAAGACGACTCTGCAGTCCCGCCTTTTTATTATCATGGTGCACGACAACAACAAATTATCCATTGCAGGCTTCGGCTGGGTGTAAGCAACCTTAACTACGACATGTATCGTCGCCATTTGATAAACGACCCGATCTGCCGTTGCGGACACCCGGCCGAAACGTCTGAACATTTCCTGCTTTTTTGTCCTTTGTTTGACGATGCCCGTATTCAAACGATTGGTCTTCTAGATCCTATCCTAAGGGAAGTTAATACCTTACTCTTTGGAAATGCAGAATTGTCATTGCAAGAAAATGCCAAGACGTTTTCAACTATTCACACATTTTTACTTTCATGTAACCGATTTTGACCGCATATTATATTATATTATATTATATTATATTATATTATATTATATTATATTATATTATATTATATTATATTATATTATATTATATTATATTATATTATATTATATTATGTTATATTATATTATATTATATTATATTATATTATATTTTCAAATGTTATTTTCAACGACTTTCCACATACTTCGCTTTCTAACTTTGATCTTTAACACACTCATTAGTTTCTTCCCACAAGTATAACTCTCTCACACCCGCCCCTCCCCCTCCACGCCCTACCCCTCTCCCCCACCACCATCATGCACCCCCCCCCCGGGGTTTTTTTTTTTTTTTTTTTTTTTAAAATAATTTTTTTTGTCTTCCCCTTTACTTGGAAATCTTTTTTTGTCTAAAATTTCATTTTCTTTTTATAAAAATTTCTTTTTTTTATTAATATCTTGTATTTCTATCAATGTTCTGTTGTTGTGTCCTGTCGTCCGCCAGTGATATTTTGACACATTATTATGATTTGGGTAGTACTTATATAAGCCTTGTGCTTTTGTGCGCCCTGATGTTTTGCCTTGTAATAATATCTGGTTTGTTTGTTGAATAAATTTATGTTAAAACAAAATAGCTTTCACATATTAATGTTCCATGTGATGTGTTGTGATATATGTACCCAATGCAATGACAATAATGCTTTCAGAAATAAATGATGATATAGCGCTTGCTTAAATACTTTTTGCGGTCAAACTTGCTGGTCGATTGTTCTTTTCCTCGATCATGTCTCAGTGTCTCCCCGGCTTCAATCCATTTAATGCCATCTTCATCTTGGTGTATGTGTGTACTTGCAAGCCATGCAAATAAGGGAAGTGCGAATTATGATTATTTTCAGTATATGTGGGTAAAGAAATGTGGGTGTATGTAGCATGAAGATTGTAGGTTGTGTGTATGTGTGTACGTACTTGTATGTGCGTGCGTACGTACGTGTGTGGTGATTCTGATGTAGTGTGATGTGTGTTCATAGGTGCACGTTTGGTGGTAGCAGTGGTGTGTGTGTGTGTGCGTGCGTGTGTGTGTGTTGGTGTGTGTTTGTCGGTGTGTGCTTGTGTGTGTATGTGTGTGCGCGCGCGCATATGTGCGTGTGTAGGTCTGTGTGTTCTCGTCCGCGTTTTGTCTTTTGGTTTGCGTCATTATTTGTCTGTGCGGGTATATATCACGCGATAGAAGGGTCGACGGTAGTCTATGGAAGAGAAAGAGGACCGTGAAGACGGGGTCAATCCAGCAGCCTGCCCTCAATCTTTCATCTGATGGCTTTGGCCAGCCCTCGGGGTTAACTGCGCAAGATGGACCAGTCTGGGCTACAGAAGCTCTCCAGTAATTAAGCGAGCACGGTGCCCGAGGTGATTGCCATCAGGACCCCCGGGCAAGGCCCCAGGCCCCAGGGCCACTATCGTATCGAACAACGATTTGCTGCTTCTGGCCCCGACACCCGTTACAAGAGCCATTGACGTAATGCCGCAATGAGGATGGGGATGTGTTTTGGCCTTTTATGTCTTTTGAAGGGCCCATCTTCTTGTGATGTTGTTACGGCCTTGATGGGGACCTCGTGATCTGGGAGATCTCTAGTCTCATTCCGTGTCAAGCCTCCCTTGCTCTATATATCTTGACATGGCTTGGGCAGGAATGTTGCTGCTCTGTATCTTCGCAAGATTTTTATTTAGGAATGCATTGCAAGTCTCTGTGTGGCCGACTTGTACAGAAACTGTTAGTTCTCTCCGTCGTCCAGTGATTTGCGAGATAAATATTAAACTCCAAGATAGCAGACGATTCCTGATCGTTGTATGAATTTGCGGCATGATGATTGAATGGCATGACACAATACACACCTTTCAGTAAAGCAATCAACTAACGTATTCATTCCTTTGCTTTTCTCATTTGGATCCTTCCGTTCAGTCGTGCTGAATATATTAGCCTATACTTCAGAAATAGCTATATTTGTACTTAGATTTGCTTCGATAATGTATGTAGGCCACTGCAGTTGGAAGAACGGCATCCTTCTTATTATAATGCTGATAGTGACCTTTTCAGAATTGCAATTTTTACGAGGATGTATCAGAGGTATTTTCAAAATTCCTATCTCTTCTAACTTCTTCCCAACTTTTCAAAGTTTAATTTAAATTGTCTAATATCACCTAAATGTGTAAACAGACATCAAATAAAAATTGAAAAAGATTACTGCCAGCTATTGTTGTGTTTTTCACATGCCCTTAATTGCATCTTCCAAAATAATAAAATAAATCTCTGTTTAGGTACATCCCAATGAGATATCTTTGATTTTGGTGAGAAACTTAATTGCATCTTCCAAAATAATAAAATAAATCTCTGGTTAGGTACATCCCAATGAAATATCTTTGATTTTGGTGAGAAACTTCCTTGCATTACGACACAGATTTATCAGTTCCGTGTATAATATAAAAGTGCCGCTTGACTAACTTGCACTTCTGGCAATGTCTTGCTAATGGGCTACTATAGAATCTGAATCTGTCCGCTCATCAATGACATCTGTATTGCAGGCTTGGGAGCGGAGATCAGGAACCACGGTGGTCGCCGTCTCTGGTGACTTTGTCGCCGTCTCCACCCCCAGGGACCGGGATTCGAACTGTGTCATGCGGCAGCCGCCACACTTTTGTACTGCTGGACAACGGTCACGTATACTCCTTCGGCAACAACTTCTATGCGCAGCTCGGCTATAACTTCAGGCAGAAAAACTACAAGGAAAACCAGGTAATGGTGACGATGACGACGATGATGACGACGATGATAATGATGATGATGAGGAGGATGAGGAGGAGGATGATGAGGATGAGGATGATGGTGATCCCATATATTTTGGTAAGGCGCAGGTTGGCTAAGGATTTTAGGAGGATGACCAAACCAATCATAGAGAAAGAGTAGATGGAAAACATGTGCACAGAATGGGTTAAAGGGGGTGGCATGAGGTGGAAGGGGAGATTATTTAATACGAGTAACCAAGTAAAGTTGACCAATGCCTGTTCCCCCGCTATCGTAAGTCATTGAGGAGTTATGCCCCAGTTAGTACACTACACATATTATTTAATTATTTTAAAATTTGCATTCCTTAACAAAAGTTTAATAAATTTATGTTTTACCTGATATAACAACAATAACAATGATAGAAAACCAACAACAACAACAACAACAATAATTTCATTTATTTAGCGCGCAATCCAGACTCTCGGTCTGCTCTGACTCGCTGGATGAACTGGCAAAATACATGAGTGTTCCGTCGAGCGTCCGTCGTGTGTGTGGAATATGGGAAGATGAGACTGCGTGTGACTGTCACTTGATTATGGTCGTCTGTCTTTCTGCTTCCATGATTCCTTCATCCGCTTTTCGTTCAGTGCTGGCTTG
Source organism: Oncomelania hupensis (assembly GCA_036898135.1). Classification (NCBI taxonomy): domain Eukaryota; kingdom Metazoa; phylum Mollusca; class Gastropoda; order Littorinimorpha; family Pomatiopsidae; genus Oncomelania; species Oncomelania hupensis. The sequence continues at coordinate 86,190,611 of CM072511.1, read as the reverse complement.
AAAGAACGGGAGAAAACTCGTGTCGGCTCAGCTCACTATCGATTGCTTCCCTTGCACCGTTCTGGCGATACTATGTTGCGGGACGATCTTTACCTCCCCCCCACCCCCTCCTCTCCTCTCTCTCCCTCCCCCTCCTCCCCTATCTCTCCCTCCCCTCCTCCCCTCTCTCTCCCTCCCTCCCTCCCTCTCCCTCCTTTTCCCCTCACCTCAGTATCTCTCCCATCCCTTAACTCTCGATCTAAAATTTGATGTTGTTTACTGATGACGTTATTGAAAGGCACAGTGACGAAAATTACCCCGAGTGATATAATTATTACTTATGAGAATGGTGAAGAAGAAGATTGACGACGACGACGACGACGACGACGATGACGACAGTAGAAATGATGATGATAATTACCACGATGTTGGTGGTGTTTCAGCTGCAGCCGCATTTTCTGGAGTTCCTGAAACACCGTCCTGTCCGGCAAGTGGTCTGTGGAGACAAACACTCGCTTTTCCTCTTCGAAGACGGCACTATCTCTGTTGTAGGGTCAGTATTGAGACATTGCGTTGTGGAGGTATGTACGGTGTGGGAGAGTTTGTATTTATAAACTGTGACTCCAAGTGAGGGAGCAGTGAAGGGGTTGGGTAGGAGCGGGGGTGGAAGAATGTGGGGGTGTGGGGTATGAACGAGTATTACTTTGAATGAAATGCTTGCCAGCTTGATTCCAATAACCAAACCCTTTAGACGAATATACTCTGTTGTGTATATCGTCATTATTATTATTAATATTTATTTTATTTATTTACTATTATTATTATTATTATTATTATTATTATTATTATTATTATTATTATTATTATTATTATTATTATTATTATTATTATTTATACTATCCTATCCTATCCTATCCTGTCCCGTAAACCGCAGTTCGTATGGGCACCACAGATGATCGTTTAACCAGCATACTCCATCTTTCTCTGTCCTCAGCAGCCCTGATGGCTTCGCTCAGTGTCAAACCAGTCCATTCTCGAATGTTGTCATCCCACCTCTTTTTCGGTCTCCCTCTTCTTCTACTTCCTTGCACTGTGGCTTGCAGAATGGCATTGCAGAATTATTATTATTATTATTATTATTATTATTATTATTATTATTATTATTATTATTATTATTATTATTATTATTATTATTATTATTATTATTATTATTATTATTATTATTATTATTATCATTATCATCAGTATCATCATCATCATCATCATGTTCACCCTCTTCTCAGCCTGTACCAACCGTCCTCATTTATCATGATCATCACTTCCAATTCCATTGCGGCAAATTTTCGACTTTGAATCGATATCGCAATAAAGTTTTCTTGAACTATTTTGACTTTACCAACCTCCTGCTCTTCTTCATCTTTCCCTTCCTCTTCATCCTCATCACCGCCTTTGTGTCGTTCTGTACCCAGGAACAACGCACACGGTCAGATAGGAGACGGCACACGAGCGGAATCGACAGTCCCTAAATACATAGATCTGGAACAATGCATCACGTCCATCGCATGCGGATCTAACCACAACCTGGCCATCACAGGTAAATATTACTGCTACTTTTACTTCTACTCCTCCTCCTCCTTCTCCTACTACTACTACTACTACTACTACTACTACTACTACTACTACTACTACTACTACTACTACTACTACTACCAGCATTCTGACAGTCTCCAGCTTACGTATTCCAAGTACATAAATAAAAACGGCGAACGGTCCTTCTTGCTTTTCAACCCTTACAGTTTTGAATTCTATTTCCTTTAACTCTGCGCTATGTCGAATCATCTTTTTCCTTTCCCTCCGGACTAAAAACACAAATTTTCAACAGTGTCTATCCTTAAATCTCTATCCTGATCTTTTCTTCGTAAAATACTTAAAACAGTCATAGTCGTTGTGTGCGTGCGTGTGTGTGTACTGTATATATGCGTGTGTGTGTGTGTGCGTGTGTGTGTGTGCGTGTGTGTTTGTGTTTATTCTCATTTGGTTTTTCATGTTTTGCTTTTGCTTTATTTATTTATTTTTCTTTTTTTAAGTTTTATTTCTTTTACATTAATTAACTAATTAATTCTTTTTTTTCTGTAAAGGCTATGAGCTCTAGTGAGGAAGGGCGCTGTACAAATGTTAATTACTACTATTACTATTACGGCTACTACTACTACTACTACTACTACTACTACGACTACTACTACTACTACGACTACTACTGCTATTGCTACTACTACTACTATTACTACGGCTACTACTACTACTACTATTACTACTACTCCTAGGGCTACTACTACTACTACCACTACTACTACTACTACTACTACTACTAGGCCTACTACTACTACTTCTACTACTACTCACTTTTACGGTTCGAACTTCTGCCGTCAGGTATGCTTCTAAAGAATGTCAGGACTCGCACAGCCGGCTACAAGTCCATCTTTTAGCCCAAACAATATCTCTGATCACTGCCTCTCTACACAGGTGCTGATGGCTTTGCTGAAAGTCTTCAGTGCGAGCATTTCGTGTGTGTGTGTGTATATACACCTTTATGGTATAGGGTTCTTATAATCACCTCTGAACATGGATTCTTGTTTTGATTCATTGGCTTAGTTTTGTGCTTTACTGTTTTGATTGTGAAGTATTGTATTGAGTGAGGAGAGGGTCAAATGTGATTTTATTAGGTTTAAAAATTGTATTGAAAAAAAGTTATCATTGTAATGCCTGATTGGAGTAGTACATTTTGTTTTCTTGTTACAATATCAGTATTGTAACTCGGCCACATTTGTTCTGTAATGCCCTTTGATAACAAAGCATGCAACTGCTTAAAAAGATGAAAGCGGATTAACCTGAATTCTTAATGTACATGAATTTAAATTGTAATTATTATGTATTCTTGACCTATATAAAGTTAAAATGGGAGTAATGTGAATTCTTTATGTATATGAATTTAAAATGTGATCCTGCGCCTGCTGTAATTCCTTTTGGGGCAATAAAGTTGTGTTGTAGTTGTACTGTACTGCTACTAACAATAATCGATGCTGTATTGGAATTGAAGTGTAAATGTGTACCAGGTATAGTAATATTAAAAGATATGAACGAATAAAACAATTACACACACACGCACACTCCCCCCCCACCCACACACACACATTTTTTTTTCAAGGAGGGGTTGGGTGGACCATGATTGAATATAAATATATATATCCACCCAATCCCTCCTCGAAAAAAATGTTAACGTTATACGATGAAGGCAAATAAATGACCAGATTACCTCCCCTGATCTATATAAATCACTCGGTACCCAAAGCAAGAACATACAACAAACCAACAACAACAGCAACAACAACAAACACCAACAAAAGACACCCCCACACCCTCCCTCAATAATCTATGCTGATTTGGAATTGAAGTGTAAATATGTACCAGGTATAGTAATATTAAAACATATGAACGAATAAAACAATTAAACACACACATACACGCACACATATAAACCCAAAGCAAGAACATACAACAAACCAACAACAGCAACAGCAACAAACATCAACAAAAGACTCCTCCTCCCCCCCCCCCCCCCCGCGCCCTTTCTCCCTTCCGTAAAAAACAAAATAACGACAATTGTCAAATTTCACAAAACGGTCACCAATTTCCAAGCGAAAGATTAGCTTGCCCTTTTAAGACTGCGCCCGTGACTTTCACAGAATAATGTGAAAGTTTGTGTGGCAAGACTCATCCAAGAAAACAAAGAACAATACAAGACCCATATAGCTAGACACTGAACTGAAACGAGGACTAAACGAGAACTGACAGAACAATGGGAAGGTGACGACAACGGTCCAAGACCTACACCGAGTAACTGCGATTAAAAGAAAGTAGCGCTTCATATCAGTTCAATGTTACCTTCCTTTGCCGCTATATAATTTTGCACAACGGTGGGCGCTGGATACTCTTGTGTCCAGGCCTGGGGCCATTGTTTACAAGCCCGTAATCCATCTTTGCCAGACTGGCAGGGTAAAACAATAAATAAAGGGGGACCGTTTCCGCGGCCAGAGCATCCTCGGCACACACTGAGACCTGCGAAGCAAGGTGCCTTCGCCACTGCCAGTGACCCATTGATCGTTCTCTCTCAAACTCCAGCGCCTTGAACTAGAAGAGCTCTATATTGGAACGATTACATAGAAATAAATAACTTTTAAATAACTGTTAACGGTCACAACGTCTATTTTAAAGTAATTTTTTCCCCCTAAAGTAGCAAACTTTATAGCTCAAAAGCGGGTCACCGAGATCCAAGAATGCACACACACACACACTAGTTAGCTGAAATCGCACCCCCCCTCCCCCCCTTCTCTCTCTCTCTCTCTCTCTCCCTCCTCCCTTTCTTCCTCCCCCCGCCCCCTTTCTAAGTAGCACACTAGCTGCAATCCTGTGATCTTTGTGTAACGCCACGGACCACCAAACCACCCAAACCATAACAATGCAACTCGTTTTGGAAACTTATTTTATTTGGGGGCAGTGGACCAGAAAATAGACAATAAAAGAAGCCCATGCAGTCACAAGAGAAAGAAGACAGATTATAAGATGACACGCTGAAGATTCAGTAGAGCGTTGTGCAGCTGTCTGTTCCGACTAAACACAAGCATGAAAACACTGTTATAGACAGGAAATGGCAAAAATGACTGCAGGTGAGAGAGACACATGTAAAACCTCATTTCAAAAGGGGGTCTTGCCGGTGGGAAACGGGGCGTTAAAAATTAAACGAGCGGCATGCAATTAGAGAATTATACTGAAAGCCTGGCAGATTAAGGACTCCAGGATTTTCCCATATCGCACACTGCACGGATAAGGAGTATTCAGGCACGTTTAAAAGAGGTGAACGGCTATGTGTTTCTTTGTGCAGTGGATGCAGTGAAGGATAATCTGTATGGCTGTTCCCTCTTAAGATATTATCATGCTCTCTCTCTCTCTCTCTCTCTCTCTCTCTCTCTCTCTCTCTCTCTCTCTCTCTCTCTCTCTCTCTCTCTCTATCTCTCGCCTTTTCAGAGAAGACACCTTCCTTTCCTTCATTCATCTACACCCTTCAGGGGCGGATCTTGGGGGGGTGCACCGGGTGCACGTGCACCCCCCCCCCCCCCCCCCCCCCCCACGGACGACCAAAAAAAAAAAAAAAAGAAGAAGAAGATGAAAGAAGAGGAAGGAGAAAAAGAAGAGGAAGAAGAATATTCAGAATATCCATAATATTCATAATAATCATCATGCTAATAATCATAATGCTAATCATCATCATCAGCAGCAGCAGCAGCAGCAGCAGCATAATAATAATAATAATAATAATAATAATAATAATAATAATAATAATAATAATAATAATAATAATATTAATAATAATCCTATCCAATCCTATCCTATCCTATCCTGTCCCGTAACCCGAAGGTCGTAGGGGCACCACAGATGATCGTTTAACCAGCATACTCTATCTTTCTCTGTCATCAGCAGCCCTGATGGCTTCGCTCAGTGTCAAACCAGTCCCTTCTCGAATGTTGTCCTCCCACCTCTTTTTCGGTCTCCCTCTTCTTCTACCTCCTTGCACTGTGCCTTACAGAATAGTCTTTGCAAGGCCTGATGATCTGGTGACGTGGCCATACCATCGGAGTTTCCGTTTCTTCACCACTGTTAGCAGGTCATCGTGTTGTCCAATGGCTTGTGTGATGGTCTGTCGGACTTCGTCGTTGGTGATGTGTTGGGTATAGGAAATGCCCAGAAGTCTTCTGTAGCACCTCATCTCCATGCTTTGTATTCTTCGTTGGAGATCTGCTGTGAGGGTCCATGGTTCGCAAGCATATAGGAAGATGGAGATGACAAGGGAGCGCAGCAGTCTTACTTTGGAATGTAGACTGATGGTCCTGTCTTTCCAAATGGGCTTCAACCTTGTCAGGGCAGCAGTTGTTTGTGCGATCCTGGAGAGGACTTCCTGTCGGGACCCATTGTCTGATACAATGGCTCCTAAATATTTGAAGCTATGCACTGTGTTGAGGGATTGGCCTTGGACTTGGATGTCCGTATTGATGCCATTGGTATTGTTGGTCATCATTTTGGTCTTCTCTGCACTTATTTCCATTCCATAGGCTCTGGAGGTGGTGTCAAGCCTCTGTATCAGCTGTTCAAGTTCTTGTTCCTCTCCAGCCAATCCATCAATGTCATCTGCAAAACGAAGATTGGAGATTGCTCTACCCCCTATGCTGACTGTGCCTTCATGGTCTGCAAGAGCATCTGACATGATGCGCTCTAGGAAGATGTTGAAGAGTGTTGGAGAGAGTAGGCATCCTTGACGCACACCGATTGTTGTTCTGAACCAGTTCCCGATGGCGCTGTTTTGGAGGACTGCACTGGTAGCCTTGTCATACAGGCTTTTGATGACTTCAATAATTTTTAGGGCTGATGTTGTACACTTTCATTGTTGCCCATAGAGCTGCATGCCAGACTCGGTCAAACGCCTTCTTGAAGTCTATGAACACATGCTATAGATGTTGTTGGTGCTGTAGGTATTTCTCACAGATTATTCTGAGGTTGAAAATCTGCTCAGTGGTACTTCGCCCTGCCCTGAATCCTGCTTGTTCTTCAGCTATGATATGTTCAGCTTGGGGTTTCAACCTGTTGAGTATTATTTTCAGGATGACCTTGCTGGGATGGCTGATGAGGCTGATGGTCCGGTAATTTTCACACTCCTGAAGGTTACCTTTTTTGGGAAGAGTGACGACAAGCGACTGGGTCCATGGTGTAGGCCACTCCCCACTCTGCCAGATCTTGTTACAGATAATGGTGAGGGCATCAATCATCGCTTCTCCTCCTGCTTGTAGCAGTTCCGGGGGTATGTTGTCCACTCCCGCTGACTTCCCTTTCTTTAGCGCTTGCACTGCTGCCTCAACTTCTTCCCGGAGAATTGGGAGGATTTCTTCTTCTTCTCTGTTCTCGGGACATGCTAGAACTGATGGGTCTCCATTTGGTGTATGGTTGTAAAGGTCAGAGCAGTACTCTGTCCATCTGTCCAAGACTTCTTGTTCTTCTGTAAGGCATATGCCAGACTTACTTTGGATCGTGGAGACTTTGGGCTGTTTGACACTTGTCAGCCGCTTCACTGTCTGGTAGGCCTTCTTGCTGTTGTTCTTGTTCAGACTGTTCTCTATTTCCTGGCATTGATCTTCTATCCAGTTCTCCTTTGCTGTGCTCATGCCTTTCCGGATGTCATTGTTGATTTTTCGGTAGACATCAGCTCCCTGTGAGGTGTTCTTTTTCTTTTTCATCTCTCTTCGTTTATCACACAGATCCAAAAGTTCAGGTGTGATCCACAGCTTCTTCTTTGGTCGGTGCTTGCCAAGGATCTCAGTGGCGGCATCTGTCACAGCTGAGTTGAAGGTGGTGGTCATGGTGTTGACATCTACTTCACCAGCCCCCAAAATGAGCAGTGGTGCAAATTTCCCTCCAATTGTGGCCTGAAATAGTTCTGCCACCTCCTGGTCTTGCAGTTTGTCCAGGTCGAACTTCAGTCTAGTGCACTTTGCTGTATTTACTCTCTTCAAGTGGAGCCGGAAAGACATAATCACGAGATCGTGGTCACTTATAATAATAATAAAAATAATAAAAAGAAGAAGAAGATTTAACTATTTAACCATTTGATAAGTGTATACGTGTTCTGTGTGCGTGTGTGGGTGTGTGTGTGTGTGTGATTGCACGTGTGTTGTCAAGCGCGGCGAGCTCGCTTTCCTTACCGTTTGCGAGGTACCGCGCGATACAAATGTACTGTATTATTATTATTATTATTATTAAAAAAAGAAAAAATAAGAAGAAGAATAAGGACAAAAATAATAATAATAATAATAATAATAAAGGACAAATAATAATAATAATAATAAATAATAATAATAATAATAATAATAATAATAATAATAATAATAATAATGAAGAAGAAGAAGAAGAAGAAGAAGAAGAAGAAGTTGTTTAATGTATTTAAAGTCTTTCCACCAAAGTGATACAATAATAATTAATTTAAAGTCTTTCCACCAAAGTGATACAATAATAATAATAATAATAATAATAATAATAATAATAATAATAATAATAATAATAATAATAATAATAATTGCCCATAAACTGTTGTTTTGAAAGAATAACTGTTCTTTGCTATGAATCTGAGGTAAGATACAAAAACTTCTCTCTATCCCACCCCCCCCCCCCAAAAAAAAAAAAAAAAGTGCACCCTCCCGCGTGAACCTGCTGATCCGCCCTTGCCCTTCTTTCTTTTATTCCTGCAGCACATCATCATCTTCCCTTGCTTGTGCATTGTCATTCTTTATAGGTTAGTGGACGTCCTTCATAAAAAAAATGCACTGTTTCTCTTGACAGTTGCTTCCTCCTCTCTCTCTCTCTCTCTCTCTCTCTCTCTCTCTCTCTCTCTCTTCTCTCTCTCTTTCTTCTCTCTCTCTCTCTCTCTCTCTCTCTCTTTCTCTCTGATGTTCACCAGTTTCTACAATATAATGCATGCCAAGCTAATATGTACAATAAATAAGGACACATTTACTTTTACTTTTAAAAAAAACCCTGACGGACAGTTTTGTATTATTTATAATTTGAGACTTTTAAATTATTCATTTAGCAAGGCATTTGGTGTGAGTAGATAGAGAGAGGGAGGCTTTCGACATAGAGAGACCTGTGGCGGAATGGGAATTATAGCAATAATATTTTAACCCATGGGCAGATCCACTCGTTGTGTTCGTCTTTTAAATATATGTATTGTAATATAAAATAGAGCATCACGTAATGAGCATACTTACAACATTTGGACTAAACTCGACGTAATACCGGTGAATAGTGTAACTGTTAGATAACTTTTATTTTCTTGCAGAATCTGGTGACGTGTACGCGTGGGGTTATGGCAAAGGATGTGGACACCGAAGTCATGACGTATTGACACCGGAACTCATCAATTTCAAGGGGAGAGAAATCATCCAGGTGGCAGGTGGAGCGACGCATAGCTTGGCTTTAACTGGTATGTTTATTTATTTATGTTTTTTTTTTAAATTTACTCATTAGTAGTGTGTTCTAATGTGCATTATATTTTAAAAAATCTTTTCGCCACGACTGTCCGACACATCTCAGTCTGTCTCTGTCTGTTTCTGTCTGTCTTTCATACTGTCTGTCTGTCTGTCTGTCTGTCTCTCACTCTCTCTCTCTCACTCTCTCTCTCTCTCCAACTCCCTTGTTGATTTATTTATTAATTTATTTACTTAATAGTAGTGTGTTCTAATGTGTATTATAAAAAAAATCTTTTCGCTACGACTGTCTGTGTCTGTCTGTTTGTCTGTCTGTCTCTGTCTCTCTGTCTGTCTGTCTGTCTCTCCCTCCCACTCCCACTCGCCCTGCTGTCTGCTTCTCTGTTTCGAAAACACCATCTCTGCTCACCTTTTAAACACGATCACTTCAAAACTAGCCGACCGTAATTTGTTGTTTTTAAGAGAAAAATCAATGGTGGAGGTATTACCGTTCCTTGCCTGACCTCGACGCACAAAAGCCACGTCCGGTTGACACTTGCATGGGACAAAATGGCCGAACTGATCCGCTGCTCTAATGAAAAGCCCTTGTGGGTTAAATGAACGCTTGTAATCATTCATGCCCGCATCTTACACAGATGATCAGTGAGCGACTGAGGCATATACTACACTATAAATATCGCCACCCGAAATTTCTACTGACATAATAAATCAGCACAACATTCTTACTAGTGAGTTGCGCCACCATTACATCCGTGCGGTTAACTATAAAGATCATCAAAAACTTTATCTTGTTGGAAAAAAAAAGAAGTAGGAAACAACAGGTTTTTATAGGGCACAAGGAGTAGATAGTCTCAACACAATCAATAATAGCACCTTGGACATACCCCTCTTTAGATTTAGATGCAGTTCTTCGAGGATTAAATAAAAGTTACCTCCCTTTCTCTAAGGCCAGAGGTTTTCTAGTGTGGATGCATGCATGTCTACATGCTATAGCCATTTTGTTGTGTGTTTGGCTCGTCCGTGGAGCGACTGGTTTTATAAGATGTCTCCCAATAAAATTAACGTAGATTATGACTGTTTAAAATGTGTTTGTTGTCCAAGTTGAAAATCCCCCCCCCTCACTCCCACCCACCCCCCGCCTACCTCCATCCCACTCCACCCCACTCCCCCCCCCCAAAAAAAAAATAAATAAAATAAATAAATACATGTTTCTTGTTAAGAGGATTACTTGCTTTTAATTATCAAAGATCGTAGATCTATTTATGCTAATAATAATAATAATATTAATAATAATAATAATAATAATAATAATAATAATAATAATAATAATAATAATAATAATAAGAATAAGAATAAGAATAAGAATAGGCAATTTATACAGCGCTTTCCAAAATCACAAAGCGCTTTACACAAATGTAAACACACCATGCGTACACTGTTCAATAACACGCAACCCCATACACATCTCTACACCCAAAAACACTCACCCGTGGCGCATAACAAAAGGGCTGTCTAAAAAGATGCGTCTTCAAGTTCATTTTAAAAGACGCTAGTGAAGGACTGTGACGGACGGACCGACGTAGCGAGTTCCAGGTCTGAACGGAGAAGAAACTGAAGGCTCAACCACCGTGTCTCACCCTGTCGTATCCTGGTAGACGGAACATCCTTTCATCTGCAGAGAAAGCGAGAAGGAACATAGTCAACAGTTCGGAAAGATAGCTAGGAGCAGTTAAAGAGATGATGTGGGAGCAAAGACATGAGGTTTTATATTTAATTCGTTGTTCAAGTGGGAGCCAGTTTAGTTCTTGAAAGAGAGGCGTTCAATGCTATGATTTCCGTGCTTTGAAGATGAGTTTAGCTGCAGAAATTTGGACTTGCTGAAGAGGTCTAAGGACGTTCTGTGTGCAATATATTATTCCACCCCCCCACCTCCACCCCCACCCCCCGCTCTTCCTCCAGCCATTTGTGAATCTAAACGTTGCGCTTGAGAAGTCTAAAGATCGTCTGCTTGATGCAATACAGAATATAATTATCTCCCTTAGATGACCCATGTAGACCCACACACACAAAATAAAAATAATGGGAGCGTGACCAACAGTCTTTAGCGCGTCGTTGGCTGTGTATTAGTAAGGGGAGAAGTTTGTGTACCTGTGCTAATGGGTGACGCTTGTTGACCGTATCAAAGACCTCTTTGTTAGTCTCTCGACGTGACTTGTCGAGAAAACTGCTGACAAGCTTGGTAAATAGCTTTCACCTTAATGATTAATAAACTATCCTATGATCATACTATCTATAGTGTAAAAGTTTGAAGAAAAAAAAGGTCTCAATCTCCCTTTAAATTTGCAAACATAAAATCACGTAATTTTATGAGTTAATACATGAAACTAGCTCTACTATTCCTTAGTTTCTTTCACTATATAAAGATTTGCCCTAACTCAGTGGTTATTGCGCTCAATGTGCCATCTACGTTCTTCTTATTTCTTCTTGGGTTGTAGAACCACGCAATCAGTACAATGATTCATTTGCTGCGGTAAATGCCAATTTGTTTGCTCTGCGTGTCGTTGCTTTAGATTTTAATGCCAACCCTTTTGGGATTTGCTTTTTTTGCAATCTAAAGACAGCAGATATGTTTTACATTTAAGTGCAGTGCTAATCGCCAGTAACAATTCTTTTAGATCTCGAACTAATTTGTTTTATTTTGTTAATGTTAGGTTGTGTGTATTTGGTTATCCATGCAGTGTTTTCCTTCTTTTCATGTTTTCTCGGTTCTTCTTCTTCTTCTTCTTCTTCTTCTTCTTCTTCTTCTTCTTCTTCTTCTTCTTCTTCTTCTTCTTCTTCTTCTTCTTCTTCTCTTAAAAAAAAGAAACTTTTCGCATGGAGAGTTGACATCATCTTATCTTATAACGCGCTTCAACCATTAATGGCTTGAAAAAAAAATCCTATGCAATACTAAGATTACCTACACCATTTACAGCTCGAATTACAATCAGAATAATCGGGTTTTGCATAGGATATTTCAATTGTTGCAATTGATGCCATCGCCCCATCAAACATGGCGTGCGAACGTTTCTCTGTCCACAATATGAGCAATCGCAAATTGAAATTTCACAACAACGACAACATAAAAGGAATATAAAGAGCACCACCACCACCATCACCAACAACAAAACAACAACAACAGCAGCAGCAGCAGCCGCCGCAACAACAAAAACAATAACAAACAACATTAGAAGCAGCAACAACAATAACAAACCAAACAACAGCAACTAGAACAATAACGACCGTCACGACGGCGACAACGGACGACATGTAGGCATAGTTAAATTCTCATTTGAAATAATTAACACCATGTCACAAACACACGCACCGGTAATACCCAATAACCGACAGTGATGAAGTGTCGAAAAGGGGGAATAATGCGTTTAGGCTGTGACACTGATGATAGGAGAGTTGTTGTTCTTTGCCCTAGGGCGGTTTGTGTTACCTGTAGTCAAGGTTTGTGTGACCTCCCACTTCACGCATCCCTACAAAATGATCGATTTTTTTTTCAAAACGAAGGCAGCAAGGGTTGAAGTTTCGTAGCATTGATCGGCATATTGGTCTGGTCTGGCACCTGTGACAGTTAGTACTCTTCTCTTGTCTGATCCTTTGTTTTTGTTCCATTTTTCATACCACCAGTATTCCGGGTTATAGAATTATGTTCCCAGAGTGGTAGAGATGGTGACTACGATGATGGCAATGATGATGATTGGACACGTAGAGGTTTGTGCTTTTTTTTTTGCGAGGAGGTTGGGAGGAGAGAGGAGGTGGTCAGAGGGTAAGGGGTAGTCGGTGGGTAAGGAGGGGGGGTGGGGAGGGGGAAGAATTATTTCAAATAAAGAGAAAATTAGATGTAAAGTTTCCAGATAAGTTTAAAAAGGCAAAAATTATAAATTTCGGTTCAGTTATCCTTGAAATAATGCCAAAAAGAACCAACAACAACCAAATACCGTGGATTTTCAACAACACAAAAAGTTAAAATCGGAGCGACGGACGACCGCTGACCGACAATCGGACTACTACTGGACCATGGTCCATGATTTGAAGTACCTGTAAACCAAAACTCAACACAATCGCTTCAGACGTTTTTTTTTTTTTTTACATTGGGCAACTCGTGTTTAGCAGCAAAATAACTCACTGACCTTGACCTTTGCGGTCGAGCAAATGTGATAGCACCAGAGGTAGGCCACTAACCTAGGTAATGTTCCTGTTAATTTTGGTCAAAATCCGTTCAGTGGTTCTTGATATGGTTACCAACGGACGGACCAACAGACCGATCGACATTTGATTCCCCCGATTTTTTCAAAGTATTTCCAGATACATTTGGGAATACAAATGTAAGAGAAGATGTTTTGGGAGAGATAAAGAGAGAGAGAGAGAGGAGTGGGGTTGGGGGGGGGTGGGTGAGGATGAAGAAGAAAGCAGACGTGGCCTTTGTCTTGCCTGACTGGTTGATTAGCGCAAGTCACGCTTCATTAATGGGGCTAGGGACCTGCTGAGTCTCAAGCTCAAGTCCCTGAAACCTACAGTAATGCACACCCTTGTGTAGTAAGTTGGTGGGTTCGTTGTGAGGAGTAGGGGAAGCATGTTATGTACATGGGTTTGTGTGTGTGTGTGTGTGTGTGTGTGTGTGTGTGTGTGTGTGCGTGCGGTCAGACACAGGGCTACAGTGTATGTTTGTGCTTTCCAATTACGTTTGGTTGAGGTTTATTTTAGCGGTGTGGATTTACAGTCATTAATGTCCACCACCGATACTCGTATTGTCGTTATTCATTTACGGATGAGTGTAATTCTATGTCTGCAGGGCATGCGTACGCGCATTTTATCACTAAAATTAGTTGGATGGTGGGCTAGTTTGGTAGCAGGCATCGAAGAGTTCTTTTAAGTTAAGGGAGAAAGAGAGAGAGAGAGAGAGAGAGAGAGAGAGAGAGAGAGAGAGAGAGAGAGAGAGAGAGAGAGAGAGAGAGAGAGAGAGAGAGAGAGAGAGAGAGAGAAAGGTATGTGCATGCGTCATTTTCATTGAGAGAGAGAGAGAGAGAGAGAGAGAGAGAGAGAGAGAGAGAGAGAGAGAGAGATGTATGCACATGTTCATGTGTGTGTGTGTGTGTATGTTGTGCATGCATACATGTATATGCATTGTGTGTGTGCGCGCGCGTGTGTGTGTAGGTGTGTGTGTGTGCGTGTGTGTGTGCGGGTGTGTGTGTGTGTGTTTGCAATATTTGAGAAGGCTAGCAAATTGGAAACTCTGCCCCTCTCTTATCTAGCGCCAACGCTCCTTAAACCTTTAGCGTGCTGTACTGGCGCTGATGTTGATATTCTACCTGGGACAGCCACACCCCTGGCGGTTATTCTTTTAACGTGCATATTTATTTCCAGTCAAATAAACGGATTTAGTAAATAAATCAAGTTCGTCTTTTTAAGCAGCATGATTATCTAAGGTGCTTTAATTTGTTTTAAAAAAAAAAGAAAAAAAGGTTAGCTTGTTTTGTCCTAGATCCCAAATATTTGGAACTAGTTCGCTGTTTTGGTTGACCTTTTATACCTGTCTATATGCCTGATGTATTCAGTTTTTTTTCTCCAGTTTTGAATGTTTTTAGTGTTTTATCATACTTTGAGTTAACACATACTTGTTGTTACACAGAATTAAACAAATTTAAAAGTATACTTGTCAAATATTTGTCACATTTCATCAGATATCATAACCATTCCGCCGCTAATTGCGATCCTGTCCGCCCTATAAACATAAGAAATAACGCTCTAAACTGCCGGACTGGAAATGTGTCGAAAACCTGGCCCTGAACGCCGAAAGCGTGGTACAGTTATTCGCAAAACACTATTAACCCTTTCTCCGCGAAAGACGAACTCCAGAAGAATAATTATTTTATGTTACGAACTGACAACTCTTTTGACTCTACGTCTATCGAGATTTTACCACCCAAAATCATCTCGATCCGACCCTGCTTTGACTGGCCTATAGCGCACCAGGTTGTCAGAGCTGTAGGTGTCGCTGGCTGTTCTGGGTCGCCATCTTTATGACCTTCAGGGCGTCGCAGGAGTCGATAAGTTACGACCCCCGGGCAACTGCCACTTGATACACTCTGACCCCCCTCGCGTTCTCTTGTGCTTTTCATCATCAACATGTGCCCCTCTAAAATAAGTCGGCGTGCAGGAGTGGGGCCAACGCCAAAGAGGCAGAGTTCTTTTCTCTTCTTGCCGGTGTAACGTGCCGAAAGCGTCCCTGGCCCAAATTAACTCCCGGGAGTAAAACCAGGCCGTCCCAGATTTACTCCCGGGAGTTATTCTGGTCCTGGACCAGATTGACCCCCAGCCTGTTCCAAAATCACTCTCTGGTGAATGAAGATTACATAGGAACAATTGATGTTATGCACTCTACTGTGTTCCAGATCAGCCTCCCGGGAGTTAGTTTGGCGCACATTTTTCAGTACCAGAATGACTCCCGGGAGTTAAAGTGGGTCTGTCCTAAAACAGCCCCCCATGCAACAGAGAGTAAATCTGGGACTGGCCCCAGATACACTCCCGGGAGTCATTCTGGGACAAATTTAGATGTGACAAAATGACCCCTGGGGGGCTAATCTAGAACCGATGAGAGTCAGATTGGGTCAGGCCCAGACTGGCCCCCTCTAGCCTATTAAAAGGAGCAATTGAAGACTGCGTCAGTAATCTCATCAGAAAAAATCATGGGAGTAAAACGGGGACAAGACCAAAACAGGCCCCCTAACAAAATGCATGTAAAATACAATGAAAGGGGGAGTCAAATGGGGACGTGACCAAAACCGCCCCCCTATCCATTAGATGCAAAAAAACACTGCACAGGAGAGTCAAACGGGGACAGGACCAATACCCCCCCCCCCTACCAATCAGATGCAGAAAACACTGCACAAGGGAGTCAAACGGGACAGGGCTAAAACCGCCCCCCCTATCCATCAGATGCAAAAAAACACTGCACAGGAGAGTCAAACGGGGACAGGATCAAAACTGCCCCCCCCCCCTACCCATCACATGCAGCAAACACTTAACTGGGAGTCAAACGGGGACGGGATCAAAACCGGACCCCCCCTCCCCCCACAACCCATCAGATGCAGTAAATACTGCAGAGGAGAGTCAAACGGGGATGGGATCAAAACCGCCCCTCCCCCTTACCCATCAGATGCAGCAAATACTGCATAGGGGAGTTAAAACGGGGACAGGACCAAAACCGCCCCCCTATCAATCAGATGCAAAAAACACTGCACAGGAGAGTCAAACGGGGACAGGACCAAAACCGCCCCCCTACCCATCACATGCAGCAAACACTGAACCGGGGAGTTAAACGGGGACAGTACTAACCCCCCCCCCCTACCCATCACATGCGGCAAACACTGAACCAGGGAGTCAAACGGGGACGGGACAAAAAAACCGCCCCCCCCCCCCCCTACCCATCAGATGCAGAAAACACTGCACAGGGGAGTTAAACGGGGACAGGACCAAAACCGCCCCCCTATCTATCAGATGCAAAAAACACTGCACAGGAGAGTTAAACGGGGACAGGACCAAAACCGCCCCCCTACCCATCACATGCAGCAAACATTGAACCGGGGAGTTAAACGGGGACAGTACTAACCCCCCCCCCCCTACCCATCACATGCGGCAAACACTGAACCAGGGAGTCAAACGGGGACGGGACAAAAAAACCGCCCCCCCCCCCCCCCTACCCATCAGATGCAGAAAACACTGCACAGGGGAGTTAAACGGGGACAGGACCAAAACCGCCCCCCTATCTATCAGATGCAAAAAACACTGCACAGGAGAGTTAAACGTGGACAGGACCAAAACCGCACCCTCCCCCCCCCCTACCCATCAGATCCAGAAAACACTGCACAGGGGAGTTAAACGGGGTCAGGACCAAAACCGCCCCCCTATCCATCAGATGCAAAAAACACTGCACAGGAGAGTCAAACAGGGACAGGCCCAAAACCGCCCCACTACCCATCACATGCAGCAAACACTGAACGGGGAGTCAAACGGGGACGGGATCAAAACCGTCCCCCCCCCTTACCCATCAGATGCAGCAAATACTGCATAGGGGAGTTAAACGGGTACATGACCAAAACCGCCCCCCTATCCATCAGATGCAAAAAGCACTGCAAAGGAGAGTCAAACGGGGACAGGACCAAAACCGCCCCCCCTACCCATCGCATGCAGCAAACACTGAACCGGGGAGTCAAACGGGCACGGGATCAAACCCGTCTCACCCCCCCCCCAACCCATCAGATGCAGCAAATACTGCATAGGGGAGTCAAACGGGGACAGGACCAAAACCGCCCCCCTACCCATCACATGCAGCAAACATTGAACCAGGGAGTTAAACGGGGACAGTACTAACCCCCCCCCCTACCCATCACATGCGGCAAACACTGAACCAGGGAGTCAAACGGGGACGGGACAAAAAAAAAACGCCCCCCCCCTACCCATCAGATGCAAAAAACACTGCACAGGGGAGTTAAACGGGGACAGGACCAAAACCGCCCCCCTACCCATCACATGCAGCAAACATTGAACCGGGGAGTTAAACGGGGACAGTACTAACCCCCCCCCCCTACCCATCACATGCGGCAAACACTGAACCAGGGAGTCAAACGGGGACGGGACAAAAAAACCGCCCCCCCCCTACCCATCAGATGCAGAAAACACTGCACAGGGGAGTTAAACGGGGACAGGACCAAAACCGCCCCCCTATCTATCAGATGCAAAAAAAAACACTGCACAGGAGAGTTAAACGGGGACAGGACCAAAACCGCACCCTCCCCCCCCCCCCCTACCCATCAGATCCAGAAAACACTGCACAGGGGAGTTAAACGGGGTCAGGACCAAAACCGCCCCCCTATCCATCAGATGCAAAAAACACTGCACAGGAGAGTCAAACGGGGACAGGCCCAAAACCGCCCCACTACCCATCACATGCAGCAAACACTGAACGGGGAGTCAAACGGGGACGGGATCAAAACCGTCCCCCCCCCCCTTACCCATCAGATGCAGCAAATACTGCATAGGGGAGTTAAACGGGTACATGACCAAAACCGCCCCCCTATCCATCAGATGCAAAAAGCACTGCAAAGGAGAGTCAAACGGGGACAGGACCAAAACCGCCCCCCCCCTACCCATCGCATGCAGCAAACACTGAACCGGGGAGTCAAACGGGCACGGGATCAAACCCGTCTCACCCCCCCCCCCCAACCCATCAGATGCAGCAAATACTGCATAGGGGAGTCAAACGGGGACAGGACCAAAACCGCCCCCCTACCCATCACATGCAGCAAACATTGAACCAGGGAGTTAAACGGGGACAGTACTAACCCCCCCCCCCCTACCATCACATGCGGCAAACACTGAACCAGGGAGTCAAACGGGGACGGGACAAAAAAAACGCCCCCCCCCCTACCCATCAGATGCAGAAAACACTGCACAGGGGAGTTAAACGGGGACAGGACCAAAACCGCCCCCCCCTATCTATCAGATGCAAAAAACACTGCACAGGAGAGTTAAACGGGGACAGGACCAAAACCGCCCCCCTACCCATCACATGCAGCAAACATTGAACCGGGGAGTTAAACGGGGACAGTACTAACCCCCCCCCCTACCCATCACATGCGGCAAACACTGAACCAGGGAGTCAAACGGGGACGGGACAAAAAAACCGCCCCCCCCCTACCCATCAGATGCAGAAAACACTGCACAGGGGAGTTAAACGGGGACAGGACCAAAACCGCCCCCCTATCTATCAGATGCAAAAAACACTGCACAGGAGAGTTAAACGGGGACAGGACCAAAACCGCACCCTCCCCCCCCCTACCCATCAGATCCAGAAAACACTGCACAGGGGAGTTAAACGGGGTCAGGACCAAAACCGCCCCCCTATCCATCAGATGCAAAAAACACTGCACAGGAGAGTCAAACGGGGACAGGCCCAAAACCGCCCCACTACCCATCACATGCAGCAAACACCGAACGGGGAGTCAAACGGGGACGGGATCAAAACCGTCCCCCCCCCCCTTACCCATCAGATGCAGCAAATACTGCATAGGGGAGTTAAACGGGGACATGACCAAAACCGCCCCCCTATCCATCAGATGCAAAAAGCACTGCAAAGGAGAGTCAAACGGGGACAGGACCAAAACCGCCCCCCTACCCATCGCATGCAGCAAACACTGAACCGGGGAGTCAAACGGGCACGGGATCAAACCCGTCTCACCCCCCCCCCCAACCCATCAGATGCAGCAAATACTGCATAGGGGAGTCAAACGGGGACAGGACCAAAACCGCCCCCCCCCTACCCATCAGATGGAGAAAACACTGCACAGGGGAGTTAAACGGGGACAGGACCAAAACCGCCCCCCTATCTATCAGATGCAAAAAACACTGCACAGGAGAGTTAAACGGGGACAGGACCAAAACCGCCCCCCTACCCATCACATGCAGCAAACATTGAACCAGGGAGTTAAACGGGGACAGTACTAACCCCCCCCTACCCATCACATGCGGCAAACACTGAACCAGGGAGTCAAACGGGGACGGGACAAAAAACCGCCCCCCCCCCCCCCTACCCATCAGATGCAGAAAACACTGCACAGGGGAGTTAAACGGGGACAGGACCAAAACCGCCCCCCTATCTATCAGATGCAAAAAAACACTGCACAGGAGAGTTAAACGGGGACAGGACCAAAACCGCCCCCCTACCCATCACATGCAGCAAACATTGAACCGGGGAGTTAAACGGGGACAGTACTAACCCCCCCCCCCCCTACCCATCACATGCGGCAAACACTGAACCAGGGAGTCAAACGGGGACGGGACAAAAAAAAACCGCCCCCCCCCCCCCCCCCTACCCATCAGATGCAGAAAACACTGCACAGGGGAGTTAAAACGGGGACAGGACCAAAACCGCCCCCCTATCTATCAGATGCAAAAAACACTGCACAGGAGAGTTAAACGGGGACAGGACCAAAACCGCACCCCCCCCCCCCTACCCATCAGATCCAGAAAACACTGCACAGGGGAGTTAAACGGGGTCAGGACCAAAACCGCCCCCCTATCCATCAGATGCAAAAAACACTGCACAGGAGAGTCAAACGGGGACAGGCCCAAAACCGCCCCACTACCCATCACATGCAGCAAACACCGAACGGGGAGTCAAACGGGGACGGGATCAAAACCGTCCCCCCCCCTTACCCATCAGATGCAGCAAATACTGCATAGGGGAGTTAAACGGGGACATGACCAAAACCGCCCCCCTATCCATCAGATGCAAAAAGCACTGCAAAGGAGAGTCAAACGGGGACAGGACCAAAACCGCCCCCCTACCCATCGCATGCAGCAAACACTGAACCGGGGAGTCAAACGGGCACGGGATCAAACCCGTCTCACCCCCCCCCCCCAACCCATCAGATGCAGCAAATACTGCATAGGGGAGTCAAACGGGGACAGGACCAAAACCCCCCCCCCCCCCCTATCAGATGCAGAAAACACTCTACAGGGGAGTTAAACGGGGACAGGACCAAAACCGCCCCCCTTTCCCGTCACATGCAGCAAACACTGAACCGGGGAGTCAAACGGGGACGGGTTCAAAACCGTCCCCCCCCTCCGCAACCCATCAGATGCAGCAAATACTGCATAGGGGCGTCAAACGGGGACAGGACCGAAACCGCCCCCCCCCCCCCACCCATCAGATGCAGAAAACACGGTACAGGAGAGCCAAACGGGGACAGTACCAAAACCGCTCCTCCTACACAATTAGTTGTAACTACAAAACACTGCACAGGGGAGTTAAACGGGGACAGGATCAAAACCGCCCCCCCCCCTCCCCTACCCACCTCATGCAGCAAACACTGAACAGGGGAGTCAAACGGGGACAGGATCAAGACCGCCCCCCCCCCTAACCCATCAGATGCAGAAAACACTGCAGAGGGGAGTCAATCGGGGACAGGACCAAAACCGCCCCCCCACCCCCACCCATCAGATAGAGAAAACACTGCACAGGGGAGTCAAACGGGGACAGGACCAAAACCGCCCCCCCCCCCTACCCACCACATGCAGCAAACACTGCACGGGGGGAGTAAAACGGGGATAGGACCAAAACCGCCCCCCACCCTTACCCATCACATGCAGCAAACACTGCACAGGGGAGTCAAACGGGGACAGGACCAAAACCGCCCCCTCCCTATCACAAGAAGCAAACAC
The DNA here is from genome assembly GCA_036898135.1 of Oncomelania hupensis. Taxonomy (NCBI): domain Eukaryota; kingdom Metazoa; phylum Mollusca; class Gastropoda; order Littorinimorpha; family Pomatiopsidae; genus Oncomelania; species Oncomelania hupensis. Next base: position 86,169,273 of record CM072511.1, on the reverse strand, counting down.
TGCACAGGGGAGTCAAACGTGGACAGGACCAAAGCCGCTTCCTCCCCCCTCTACACCATTAGATGTAACTACAAAACACTGTACATGGGAGTCAAAGGGGGACAGGACCAAAACCCCCCCCCCCCCTCTCCCTACTCATCAAATGCAGCAAACACTGCACAGGGAAGTTCTATATTTCGTTTTAAAATAAACGAATAAAACAATGTATTGTTTGTGATTTGTTAGTTGCAATACAGTTAGTACAATATTAACTTTGTTCTCTGTTTTACCAGAGGTTGATTAACTTTTAGTTTTACATAATAACATGGCTTATCAGTAACGATATGACATCATTGGGGTGGCTCAGTAGCGCAGTCGGTTAGACCGCTGCTTTCCTATGCCGAAGGTCGCGGGTTCGATCCCTGCAAGGAGCGAAAACTTTGTGACTCAGGTACGAGACTTTTCTGGCCACCGAGGGTTTTCTCCGGGTACTCCGGTTTTCTCCCTCCCATCAAAATAGATGCAGCCAACAAAAGTTTAAAATACAAATCAATTTTCCTTTCCATAAAAATTTAATAGTGATCTGCCACCACGTGCTTGTCTGTTCTGTTTCTGTGTTCATTGCGTGTGTTGGTGTACGGGCGCTACGTGCTTGTCTGTTCTGTTTCTGTGTTCATTGTTTGTGATGTATTCTGAGCGTGTGTTGGTGTACGGGCGCTGCGCTTTGAGTCAGTATTAATTTGAGAAATTGCGCGTATCAATATCCTGCATTATTATCATCAGAACAAAATTAAATTGTGCAGCGCAGTATTTGTTAAGTACTAAATTATATGTTCTTGCTATCCACCCCCCACCCCCTCCCCCTTAAATCGGATACACACAAATTGTGACACAGAAATGTCGACCCGTGACCATTCAGCGATGCGGAAAGCGCGGTAAGGGTAACTGTGCGTGCCCGCAAGCAACGTGTCGAGTGCGGCTAACAATAACACATTTGCGGGCGGCGCATCTCTCTGTTCAATGAGGTAAAATAAGGTGATCAGTGACGTACTCACTGGAAAAAAAAATCAAATAAATTAAATTTAAATTCATAATAATTTATATTTTTTAAAAAAGCGTAAAAAACTACTTTTTGCAGAAAATTACTACATTCAATATTCGCGATTTTCATTAGAAAGTGAAAAGTATTATGAATAAAAATGTATTCTTTCTTTTTATTTTAAACTCTGTGTTTGTGTGCTTTATTGCCTTCTATGCACCTTAGAAAAAAGTAGCGAAAAGGTAGCGACTACTTTTCATAAAATAGTAGCGGAAATGTAGCGGCTAAAATGTTCATTAAACTAGCTGTCCCAACCCTGAATATTTGTGATTTGGAGGAAACATTGTTAGTGGGGGGGGGGGGGGGGGAAGAAGGAGGTGACAATTGTGTGGATGTATACGTAATTTGTTTTATTATTATTTGTCTTATTTAAGAAAGTGTTGTTATTCTATCTTATGTTTTCTTTATCCATGCGCAAAGCAAACGTTTGAGTTACCATAGCCTAATGTTTTGTTTTGTTTTTATTTTTACATAATCTCTTTATATTCTTTTGATCTTTTCACACAATATTAGTGTACAAGTGCAAGGATTTTGAAAAAAAATCGCATGTTGGTTGTCAAAATGATGCTTAGTTACTGAAATTCTGCGCCTGTTATCAATTATTTTGGTTTAGTTTTTGCTAATCGTGGGCGGAATTGACATACTGTCTGCACAATACTTTATTTTCTTTTCTACTTTTTTTTGGGAGGAGATAGGAGAGGGGGGGGGGGGGGGTGCGTGTTTGTGATGTATATGCCACATCGCTCAGATTTTATTATCAGTAATCACACACACACACACACACACACACACACACACACACACACACACGGGCTACACACACGTGCGCGCACAGACACATTACGCAAAGAAAGAAAGAAAGAAAGAGACACGAGATAATAGAAGAATGTACATGAGGATCAAGTGTGGACTAACGTAATGCAAATTCAAATTTTAATTTAAACTTTCAAAACTGGCGTGAAATGATCATGCAAATTGCAAATATACATTGATCGGTCCGAGCGTGGGAACAGCTGTGGGACATTGTTTAGAGGCTGGTACCTGAGCCAACATGGCGCAGCACGACCTTGCGAGGTATACACGAATATGTCAGTGTTGAGAAAGGTCGCTGATGCAAAGATGTCTACTTCAGTCGACCAGACTCCTGGTTGATCCATACGACTTGTTCGAACATAGTCTTCTTTGTTGGATATTTGAAAATACTTTTCTTCATTGTCTTTTACGTGAGTTGCAATCAGTCTCCTCAAGACTAGGTGTTTGTTCTGAGAACCGACAATGAAAAAACTAAGAGTTCTGTAGAAGCAATTTCCGTCTCCAATTATTCTGATACTGTCCTTCGGGGCATCATGCACAGACACGTTGGGGACGTCCTGGACGTAATGTTTCTTTTCTATGTCTACATACAGAATGTCTGCCACGTTCTCCTGCCAATACCAATCCACTGGTCTGAAATGCATTTGCCTATCTGAAAACCCCTGTGCGTTTGGTTGTGGTTTTTCTGTAGAGTCCGATTTAGGCATTTTGGCTCTTTTGAATGGAACGTTCTGTTTCCTTTTGCGAGAGCCATGGACACTTCCGCCTTCATTGGGAGACTGCTGGTTTTTTTGTGTAGCCTCTGGTTCCGAAGTCTCTGGTTTTGATTGTGTCCCATTTCTGGTAGGAAGTTCTTGTTTGCTGGACTGGTTGGTTTCACTATCAGCTTGCTCTTTCACCTTCAAGTTCGAAGCGTTGTACAGGTGCTTCAGGATTTTCCCTGTCTTCAGGTTTTTCAGCTGGACTCTGCCTTTGTCTAGTACCTTTTCAACCTCATAAGGTCCGACCCAGAAAGGTTGTGTCTTGTCCCTAAACGCGTCGTTCTTCTGAAATTTTTCAGAAAAAACAACTGAACCAGGATGCAAGTTGTGCGTTGAGCTGAATCTTTTGTCGTAATATTTTTTTTGTTTAGTTTGTGCTTTTTTGATATTTCTGTAGACTTCTTCGTACAAGCTATCCATGCTGCAAATATCTCTGCCCGCATCTTTTTCCTTGTCGCGCTCTTTGCTGCCGCTGTCGCTGTCTGCACCTGCATCACTGTTCTTTGCTTTTTTCTTGTCGCGCTCTTTGCTGCCGCTGTCGCCGCTGCTGCTGCTGTCGCTGTCTTCACCCACATCACTGTTCTTTGCTTTTTTCTTGTCGCGCTCTTTGCTGCCGCTGTCGCCGCTGCTGTCGCTGCTGTTGCTGTCGCTGTCTACACCCACATACGCACGTACACACACTCGTACGCATACACCTACCCACACGCACCCTCTTTCCACCTACCCACCGACACACACTATAGCATAAAGAGACTCAATATGCCTACAGTTTAAATAGTCATGCATACATAATATCAACATGACAATCTCAACTTTGATATGATGATGATGATCGTTGTTGTCAGGGTGGCGACGTGGTGATCGTCCTTAACGCTGATGCAATAGGACGTTAAGCTTCGTTATTCCTCCTATCAACATGACCTTGCGTACAACAGGGTACCCGTACAACAGCATCAGTAATATTCAAAGTGGACTTACAAATGTAGTGCAAAGCTAATACAAATATTTCCATTACATCCTGTGTGCAAGGGTCGATTTACTCTCATGTGAAATGTGTTACATTACATGATTATTGCTTTAGGTCCAGCGGACTCTTCCGAGCCAAATCAGGACCGGACAACCCTGATCCGCATAAAAGATCTGCTGAAACAACCCTAGTGGTAAAACTGAAAGCTCTCCACCAGCCAGTCACTTTACAATAAAGACTTGTATGTGTGTTAGGTGAGGGGGACGATTTCAGCCTTGTGCCAATGTAAACTCTCCTGTTCAGTCATTGTTCCATCTGAGTAGGAGGACAGTTTTTTTTCCTGTCCCGGGGGACTTGTAGGGAAGCGGAAGCGGTTTTTGTCCTGTCCCTGTTTGACTCCCCTGTGCACTGTTTTATGTATCGGATGGGTAGGGGAGGGGGGGGGCGGCGGTTTTTTGTTTTGTCCTCGTTTGACTCCTTTGTGGAGTGTTTTCTGCATCTGATGGGTAGGGGTCGGTTTTGGTCTTGTCCCCGTTTGACTATGCGTGTTTTCTGCATTGATGTGTAAGGGGGGCGGTTTTGGTCTGTCCCGTTTGACTCCCCTATGCAGTGTTTGTAGTTACTAATTAATTGTCCTGTCACCGTTTGATCCCCTGTGCAGTGTTTTCTGGATCTTCGGATGTGTAAGGGGGGGGGGGGGGATGGTTTTTGGTCCTGTCCACGTTTGACTCCCCTATTCAGTGTTTTAGGGGGGGGCGGTTTTGGTCCTGTCCCCATTTGACTCCCCTATGCAGTGTTTTCTGCATCTGATGTGTAAGGGGGCGGTTTTGGTCCTGTCCCCGTTTGACTCCCCTATGCAGTGTTTTCTGCATCTGATGTGTAAGGGGGGCGGTTTTGGTCCTGTCCATGTTTACTCCCTTATGCAGTGTTTTATGCACTGATCGGTAAGGGGTCGGTTTTGGTCCTGTCCCCGTTTGACTCCTCTATGCAGTGTTTTCTGCATCTGATGTGTAATGGGGGGGGGGCGGTTTTGGTCCTGTCCCCGTTTGACTCCCCTATGCAGTGTTTTCTGCATCTGATGTGTAAGGGGGGCGGTTTTTGGTCCTGTCCCCATTTAACTCCCCTATGCAGTGTTTTCTGCATCTGATGTGTAAGGGGGGCGGTTTTGGTCCTGTCCCCGTTTGACTCCCCTATGCAGTGTTTTCTGCATCTGATGTGTAAGGGGGGCGGTTTTGGTCCTGTCCCCATTTAACTCCCCTATGCAGTGTTTTTTGCATCTGATGTGTAAGGGGGGCGGTTTTGGTCCGGTCCCCGTTTTACTCCCCTATGCAGTGTTTTCTGCATCTGATGTGTAAGGGGGGCGGTTTTGGTCCTGTCCCCATTTAACTCCCCTATGCAGTGTTTTCTGCATCTGATGTGTAAGGGGGGCGGTTTTGGTCCGGTCCCCGTTTGACTCCCCTATGCAGTGTTTTCTGCATCTGATGTGTAAGGGGGGCGGTTTTGGTCCTGTCCCCATTTAACTCCCCTATGCAGTGTTTTCTGCATCTGATGTGTAAGGGGGGCGGTTTTGGTCCGGTCCCGTTTTACTCCCCTATGCAGTGTTTTCTGCATCTGATGTGTAAGGGGGGCGGTTTTGGTCCTGTCCCCATTTAACTCCCCTATGCAGTGTTTTCTGCATCTGATGTGTAAGGGGGGCGGTTTTGGTCCTGTCCCATTTAACTCCCCTATGCAGTGTTTTCTGCATCTGATGTGTAAGGGGGGCGGTTTTGGTCCGGTCCCCGTTTGACTCCCCTATGCAGTGTTTTCTGCATCTGATGTGTAAGGGGGGCGGTTTTGGTCCTGTCCCCATTTAACTCCCCTATGCAGTGTTTTCTGCATCTGATGTGTAAGGGGGGCGGTTTTGGTCCGGTCCCCGTTTGACTCCCCTATGCAGTGTTTTCTGCATCTGATGTGTAAGGGGGGCGGTTTTGATCCTGTCCCCGTTTGACTTCCCTATGCAGTGTTTTCTGTATCTGATGTGTAAGGTAGGCGGTTTTGGTCCTGTCCCCGTTTGACTCTCCTGTGCAGTGTTTTGTAGTTACAAGTAATTGTATAGGAGGGGCGTTTTTGGTTCCGTCCCCGTTTGACTCCCCTGTGCAGTGTTTGCTTCTTCAGATAAATAGGGGGGGGGGGCGGTTTTAGTCCTGTCCCCGTTTGACTCCCCTATTCAGTGTTTTCTGCATCTGATGTGTAAGGGGGGCGGTTTTGGTCCTGTCCCCGTATGACTCCCATATGCAGTGTTTTCTGCATCTGATGTGTAAGGGGGGGGGAGTGGTTTTGGTCCTGTTCCCGTTTGACTCCCCTATGCAGTGTTTTCTGCATCTGATGTGTAAGAGGGAAGGGGGTCGGTTTTGGTCCTGTCCCCGTTTGACTCCCATGTGCAGTGTTTTGTAGTTACAACTAATTGTGTAGGAGGGGCGGTTTTGGTCCTGTCCCCGTTTGACTTCCCCTGTGCAGTGTTTGCTTCTGATGAATAGGGGGGGGGGGGTTTGGTCCTGTCCCCGTTTGACTCCCCTATTCAGTGTTTTCTGCATCTGATGTGTAAGGGGGGGGGGTTTTGGTCCTGTCCCCGTTTGACTCCCTATGCAGTGTTTTCTGCATCTGATGTGTAAGAGGGCGGTTTTGGTCCTGTCTCCGTTTGACTCCCCTATGCAGTGTTTTCTGCATCTGATGTATAAGGGGGGCGGTTTTAGTCCTGTCCCCGTTTGACTCCCTGTGCAGTGTTTTGTAGTTACAACTACATGTGTAAGAGGGGCGATTTTGGTCCTGTCCCCGTTTGACTCCCCACGCAGTGTTTTATGCATCTGATGTGTAAGGGGCTGGGTGCGGTTTTGGTCCTGTCCCCGTTTGACTCCCCTATGCAATGTTTTCTGCATCTGATGTGTACGGGGGGCGGTTTTGGTCCTGTCCCCATTTCACTCCCCTATGCAGTGTTTTCTGCATCTGATGTGTAAGGGGGGCGGTTTTGGTCCTGTCCCCGTTTCACTCCCCTATGCAGTGAGTTCTGCATCTGATGTGTAAGGGGGGCGGTTTTGGTCCGGTCTCCGTTTGACTCCCCTTTGCAGTGTTTTCTGCATCTGATGTGTAAGGGGGGCGGTTTTGGTCCTGTCCCCGTTTGACTCCCCTATGCAGTGTTTTATGCATCTGATGTGTAAGGGGGGCGTTTTTGGTCCTGTCCCCGTTTAACTCCCTTGTGCAGAATTTGATGCACCTGATCGGTAGGGGTCGGTTTTGGTGCTGTCCCCGTTTGACTCCCCTACTTACTTTGATTAGCTGAGGGGGCGATGTTGGGCCTGTCCGTTTTTAACTCCCATATTAAGAACTAAGAATACATTGAAAAGACAAGAGAAGTTGGGGGGGCTGTTTTGGTCCTGTGATCCAGTTTTACTCCCGGGAGTCATTTTGGAACAGGCTGGGGGTCAATCTGGTCCAGGACCAGAATAACTCCCGGGAGTAAAACCAGGCCGTCCCAGATTTACTCCCGGGAGTTAATTTGGGCCAGGGACGCTTTCGGCACGTTACACCGGTTCTGAATTCATTCATAACGGTTAATAAGACTAGATTAACTACCAGTCAGCTGATTTGTAAACAAAATCCCAGTGTGGGTTTTTTGTGCTGCAGTTGGCGTAGCGAGTCCAGTCGTTAGTTGTAGGCCTATATTGTGCAGTATGTAGACGAGCTGACAATTTTCTCAACTTCATAGTCGGGGAGTGAGGGGCTGGCGGAAGGGGGCGGGGGTGGAGGGAGGGGGCGGTTAGTCTTTTCTCTCATGTTCTGTGGAGGTACGGCTGATACAGTGTAAAGATAGGGTGAAAGAAGACCAGGTCTAGTCTCAGCCACACGTAATGGGTGCGGCTACGGTACTGAGCATCACGCAGGTCATTTGAGGCATTCATGCTAGAAACCCTTGCTTTAAATGCAAATCTTATATTGTGTGAGGCATATTTTACATTGGATATATGTTCACTACTAACGCCTTCGCATCTAAGACGAGCTCAGGCTAATATTTAATAGAAACTCACTAGAAATTAAAGTGGTACTCAAAGGTATGCAAAGGCCAATGCAAGCTTGTGTTGAGAGGATTTTCTTGGAAGCCAAGGAAAATGAAAAGGTTTAAGCCTCGCATTAGAATCGATACTTTCAGTTGTAATAAAATGAAAAACGGGTCCGATCAAAACGTTTTTGCATATACAGCATGTTTAAATGTGCTGACTTGTAGAAGAAAACAAGATGTTCCCATTTTGCTTTTACAGCTTGTTCGTGGTATTAATGTCTCATATTTATATTTATTTATTTAATCACTTTTATATAACGCTTTACCAGCTTAAGAGCCGCTCAAGGACACCATAAATCGTATACACATATGAAATATATCACAGTGCCTATTTGTTCTAAGTAATCAGTACATTAATTAATGGTTTAGGATCTTCGAACCTGTCACAGTGCCCTAGAAATTCCATCTAGACTCTGTAGTTGTTGTACGTGTGCAGGCTCCCGTGTCCGTTATCGCAGGAAGGCGATAAACTCCTATCGTCTCTCCTCTTTTCTCTTTCCTGCTCTTCACACTCCATTTCACGCAGGTGTCTGTTCGTTCTACATCAATATCGTTAAGAGTCAGGTGCGCATTTCTACAACGGGCATCTGGAGCAGTGTGTGGATTAATAAAATGAAGTCTGCAAGGCTTTTGCTTACGTATATATTGCATTGTTAAGAGATGGAAAGTAGTGGAGAGTTAACAGTGATTCTCCTCTAACAAAACAAAATAAAAGGAAAAAAACAAACATTTGGCACCCCAAAGCTTGCTGTGGCAGAATTAGAGTAACATTATGGTGAGGACCTTGCACGGCATACCTCTTAGTCCGTCTTCTCTTCCTATCCAAATAATATTATTAATGATACGATTTGGACCGTAACCTCGCACCTCTGCACTGCATCCCAATTTCCTGGGTGGTGCTGCTGCACCTGGGGTTTTCCATGTGTCAGGGTGATAAAACCGAAATGATCAGCCAAGTTCGACGCCTTTCCCTGGGTGGGAAATTACAGGAACAGAAGAAAAAGAAGAAGAAGAAGAAGAAGAAGAAGAAGAAGAAGAAGAAGAAGAAGAAGAAGAAGAAGAAGAAGAAGAGATAGGGTTTTTTTGTCACAAGGAATGCCAAGTTCAATCTCGTAACAGCAGTATCCTCAAGAAGAAGAAGAAGAAGAAGAAGAAGAAGAAGAAGAAGAAGAAGAAGAAGAAGAAGAAGAAGAGAGAGAGTGTTATATATGTATTGTTTGGTATTTTGCCTCTTTCTTAAGCCTTGAAAGTGACTGATTTCCAGTTATTTGTCTTATCCTTCTGGTTCATCGCCTGCTTCATTTGTGCTGCCTGTGATAGCATCGTGTCTATGTTGCTCTCTTGGTGTTGCTTGCTGCTTGTGTTACATCGTTTGTTAAGATAATTGGTTCCAATTCAAGCTGTCGGTCTGACGCTGTCTTTGCTTAATCAAGTGTGCTCTCTTTGAAACCAATACAGCTTGCTTTATTTTTCTATTTTCTTTTACGTTTTTCTTGTTTCTATTGATTCGTCTTGCTGTTTCGGCTTCTTATTCGGATGCGCCATCATTTCGTCTTCTTCTTCTTCTTTTGAAGTCTTGTAACTGCACAGTATTTGATGTTGTTGTTGTTGTTGTTGTTGTTGTTGTTGTTCTTGTTGTTGTTGTTGTTGTTGTTGTTGTTGTTCTTCTTCTTCTTCTTCTTCTTCTTCTTCTTCTTCTTTGATTCTTCTTCTTCTTCTTCGATTCTTTCTCTCTGCAATCAACCGTTCTTGTTCCAGTATGTTTGAAACTGTAGAATATGGAGAACTGACACATTTTTTTAATCCTTTGGATTTTGCACGAGATTCTTCTTGTTTTTCTTCCACTTGCGCTTCTTGTTCTTCTTGTTCTCCTCCTCCTCCTCCTCCTTCTTCTTTTTATTCTTTATTTGTGTGCAATACACGTGAACATTGGACTGCACTAGAATGTCTAAGACATGATTGGTTATATATTCTGCTGTTTTGCGCAATCAAAGGTTGAGAGGACTGGAAATTGCGTTCAAAACCTGCGCCATAGAAAATGCAGAAGTCTGTCACAAGGAATGCCAAGTTCAATCTCGTTACAAAAGAATCCTACAGAAACTGCATGTGCCCAACACATGAAGCGTTATCGGTGCTTGTCAAAAGCCTCTGACAGGTCGAATATGCGGGAAACTAGGGTCCAATACAACTGTGCATCTCTTGGGTCCTAAACCACGCGACTTGTAATTCTTGATCAGCGACAAAGAACAAGGCATGCACTGTGTTGAGCCACACTTGCAGCCTGTCCGCTCCGATGACCACATCACCATTCAAATTGTGTGTGTGTGTGTGTGTGTGTGAGGGTGTGTGTGAGGGTGTGTGTGTGTGTGCGTGCTTGTGTGTGTGCGTGTGTGTATTAGATCGAATTCAGACTTATTTTTTTAGTAGTGTTACATCTGCATAAGGGCATTCTGCTTGTATTCGCATTGTAAGAATTGTTTCCTTCTGCCTTAAATTCGCAGGACTGATCTTGTATCGTTCTGGAAGCAAGAAGATGCCGCGTCTTGGCGTTATTAACTCTAGGTCAGAATGGAATCCGGGCAGATACCAACAAAACTTTCTTCCCCTCCTCCGCGTTTTTGTTCGTGAACCTCGAAAAGGCGATGGAAGGTTAATTTAACGGAGCTTTTGCCGGAGATGGCGGGGATGCAAGGGTTAATTTAACAGTTTCTTTTCATCGTCTTCCCTGGTGGCCCTGGGTTAATTTAACTGTGCGGCGCTAGCCATTCTTAAGGCTGAGGCGTCATTGTTCAGGTGGCCGAGAACTGATCGTGCGGGGCTTCCAATTCTGATTTTTCATATGGATCCACGGCTGCTGGTCTGACATTGAGCTCCCCCCTTGAGCACAAGGAAGCCCCATATAGAAGACACTCCTGTTTTTCCATTCAGTCACCCAGATTTTGACAACAGTACGACACATCGAGATCAGTCATAAGTCGTTGTGATCTTAAGAATGTTGGCCTGTATTTATTTGCTAAATCCGTCCTTTCATTTATTTATTTATTAAAGACTATACAAACTATCCATCTTCTCTTCGACCACAGCGGGAACAACCGTCAAAATTGCCACCATCATCCAACCTCCTTCTCGTCCTCATTATCGCCATTATCACCACCACCAAAACCCATCGTTAACGCCCGGCCGTAGTCATCGCCATCAACATCATTATCATTGTGGATGATCAATCAAAATGCGGCTTCCTTACCAGAAATGAAGCCGCATTCTGACTGATCCTCCACAATGATAATGCACCAGAAAGGGAGACAACTGCATGCTGTGTGTTGGTATCGGGATGCAAGGGATGGAAACGTCACATATAAACCACGTAAGCGGCGAGACCTGTCGGCGAGAAGTGCTATATGTCTTGTTGCTCATGAATATTCAGCACGGACACACCGTCATTTGAAATCAATGCGCGAACTGAAGCATGATGGCACAACAGGCGCTGAAATCGAACTATTGTTTCCATTCCCCAGATTTCTTTGTTGAGAATATGAATTGTTGAAAAAATCTTTTTTTTTAAGTACGGTCTGTGTCTTATTGTATTGTTGTACTCATTTGTATGTCTACATCTGGGGGAAATTAGATGACGTTCTCATTTGATTTTTGTCAAGAATCAACACTCACATATAAACACTCAGGGCACAATCAGCATAACTATATACCCTTAAACACTTTAAATTGCTTTGACGCTGTTCAGCGACCGCTTTCGTATTTCAAGTAAATAAATAAATGCATACATAACTACATAAATAAATAAATAACTAAATAAATAAATAAATAAATAAATAAATAAATAAATGCCCAGCAGTAAAAGAAATTGAAATTATTCGAGAATTGAGATCTTAGGCGTAAATGGCAAACCGAACGCCAAATTTAGAATTAACATCTTTGTCACGGTAAAATTACAGAAATTTGTTATATGTGTACACATCAGCTTATTTGGGAAATACAGCAATAAAATAAAGCTAACATGTTAATGATTGTTGGTATTAGTATAAGCAAGTCGATATCAGATATTCATTATAGGCTTAAAAAAAAAAAAAGGTAGAGCGCTCCTCCTGCAGTAAAAGATTGTTTTTTACCGACACAAGAATAATATAATACGAAATGAACTGAATTTTGTAGTAATCTTCCTAGCGGAAAGTAAGAAATCTGTGCCTGTGGTTGGACGATAAGTATCGCGAGACCTTGTACTTACCCCTGTGGTAGTTTCTGTCACCAGTGACGTGACCTCTGACTCACAACCTCCTAGCAGGCCCAACAACTGTCTCCCACTTTCTCCGTTTTCGACACTGTCCTACCTGCTGCTAACTGTATCACTTTTTTTTCTCTAGTAACCATGATTTGGTTTAAACTAACGTTTTGGAGAAACAAATAGCTTACAAAAGGAAGTAAAGGTAAAGGTAGTCCCATAGCCTTGTGGCCGTAGGGGAGCGTGATGTTGGAGATCACACTTATCTTGGGCCAGCGTAATGAGGGTGATGCCCAACTCTCTCCCTCGCTGCTTTACCTTCCCCACCCTCAAGAGAGTAGGTACTCAATCACAGTTGAGTCAACTGGGGGCGTTGTTGTTTGTCGCTTCACACCTTAGCGGTCAACCATCCAAGTGCTAACCGCACCGGACGGTGCTTCACTTTCGACACAGTAGCGAGTGCTCCAACCACTGCACTATCCGACACCCCAAGGACACAAAAGGAAGTATGGATACTTAAAACTTAATCTATGAAAGAAAACGCAGTGTTTTAAACTCCTCAAATTCTAGCACGAACAAATTTTATTTAACACGCTGTGATGAAAAGAAGCCATCTAAAATTGTCTCCCTTGATGAATCCCTATTCTCGAGCTGTGTTGTTTAACTTAAGACTGTATAACTTTATTATCTATATTTTACATAACTGGAGTATGAACTGCTTGATCGAGTAGTCCATAGCATACCTTCATCCGCTACAAATTTGGGTGTTTTATTGTGTAACCAATGGAAATAACACCAACTTGGAAAGTTGTCGAAAGTATTTTCTGTCAATGCAAAAAGAAAGGTGCGGGAATAAAAGAGGATGATGTTGGTCATCTTTTTTTTTTAGAAGGAAGGGGACTTGCGGAGGGTTATTTGCAGACCTTGCCTTCGCTGGACCGTGACACAGAAGGTGCAGACGATGCCTGTCCCCCCCCCTCTGCCCTTCTCCTTCCCCTTCCCAACCCAACCCCCATTCATCTTAGTCCATTCAGCCACTCTATCTCCGCTCACCCATCTCCAACACTTCCGTTCTGGGATCCCACTGTACGCAGGTTTAGCAGGCAGTATTTTCTAGACCCAATCTCCCTGTATATCCCATTCCTCTCCTTTCCACTTTCATGCAGAGGGAAACAACATGCAAATGGTTGTTATCGTTGCTAAATAATATTCTCATCCTCTCCTTCTCGCACACACACACATTTTAACAATTTATTCAGAAATTACGAAATTACGTTGTGGCCAAGTGGGCTAAGGCGGGACTAACTTGCCTTGTCCCCAAGCCAGAAACCAATGGCGCCGACAGGTGTGGGTTCGATCCGGCTTCTGGGCGTTATGTTTCTCTGAATATTATTTACTTTCGACTCGAGCAACGTCTCGGGGGTTTTCTCCGGGTACTCCGGTTTGCTCCACCAGCAAAATTACAAAAAAAAAATTCAAAATTACTAATAATGTTAGGTAGGTTGGGTTTGGGCGCGCCACAGGCTGCGACTACGCCTTCCCCAGGGGAGGCGGCCCAGAATTTCGCGATAGAAAGGGATAATAAACTGTTACCCCCCAAAAAAATTACAACACATCGTCTTCTAATAAAAATGAAATGTAAGCATGGAAACTAAAAGGCGCATTCCCCCAGTTGGGGTGCCGGAGGTTTCAGTATAAGTAGTATCCCCACTTTCTGGAAATGTAGTTCTTTAAATTCCCACTGTCGCCGTCTTTCTCCTTTGGTCTTTCTCATTCCTACTCTGTTCTATCAATCTACTATACTATCTTCTTCTTTGCTAGACCAGTCACCTACATTTTTTCCTGAAAATTCTTCCTGGACAAAACTCCTCATTTGTGTGTGAGGTCTGTTGGATTAGCTTGGGAATATTGGACGCTTTCTGCCAAATGGTCACTGGGGCTTCCCTATGATGTTATTATTTGGCAATGTAGGCATTTTATATGTATGTGTTTTATTGATATTTTATAATGATGTTTGTATTCTATTTTGTGTTTGTAAACGGGGCTTCAATAAATTAGAGTATAGCCTCAACGTCCCCTGCGTGGGATGTCTTTATTTTAAAGTGACTGGCTGGTGGAGTGCTTTCAGTGTTACCGCTAGGGTTGTTTCGGCAGATCTTTTATGCGGATGAGGGGGTGAGTCCTCTTTCAGTGAAGTTGTGGTCTTGATTTTGTGGTCCTGATTCGGCTCTTTGCAGTCCGCTGGACCCTGTAAGCAATGAATAACTAACTAACTAAAAACAAAAGAAACTCGCAATCAATCAGGCGCACAATCACTCTCACTGGCACAATAGATAAGCCGTAAACTAATCAGTTTTATTGGACATGAATCATTGCTAGTCAATATAAATGATTATCCGACCATTTTTAACAATTCTGAGTTAATTTGGTAAATAATAAATATAACAAATGCCAAATTTGGGGGGCTTTCTGCTCTCTCTGTCTCTGTATCTGTGCCCTCTCTCTCTCTCTCTCTCTCTCTCTCTCACACACACACACACACACACACTGTGACGACACGAGTTTTCAGGTAGCAGGAAGAATTATACTTTTTACGAAGTTACACTTCTCCGTATATAGTGTACATAGAATAGCGTGACCGATTTACTTTTTGCGTATGAAAGGTGCAGTTTCGTAAAGTCCGTGCGTAACGAAGAAGACAGGGGGTAGGCCAAATTCAGAACAGGGATACGCGTAATAAAGAATGTGCATACTGACGAGAGCTCGACGTTTTGCTTGTGGCCGGTGCGGTTTTGGTAGGGCAGAGTGGTTTGAGATGCTTTTGCGAGAAGGACGAATCTAACCAGGCAGCAACCCTGTGACAGAGGTCATTGTAGTGTAGGGTACTGTCGGAAGGGTGTGTTTATTGTCTATATAGCCACCCAAGGTCTTATGCCCTCGTCGGGATAAGGATGTTTAGAGTTCGAGAGGAAGAATATTAACTGCCATTTGTCAATGAATGTAGAGTTGTATTCTTAAGGTGTGTGTTGTTCTCGATTGAACACCCACCAAGAATTAGTGTCTGTTACAGCACTAAGGTGACCTCATCCTCAGTTATAAGTGTTATTTGGGAAGTGAAATAACCAGCAATAGCAAGACAAAGTGACTCTCAAAAGACTAACCAGTTTGTATTGTGACAGTGCTGTGTTGTGTTGTGGTGTTGGGGGAAAGGTGTATCACGAGCCGGGGCCTAGAAGGTTTGGGCTGTTGCTTCTGATGTTACTTCTTATGCTGCTTCTTATGTTGCTGTTGACGTTTTGTTGCCGTTGTTGGCGCTGATTGGTTTCTAGCCAGCCTGGGGTGTGCCTTTGCCTCTACAACAGAGAGGTGTTGTGGTGGTCTCTGCCACTGCTGCGTGTTTTGCCTATGTGTCGAGGCAACACTATTTCAGGAGGTTTTCACACCTAATTCATGCACACACAGACTCACACTGCACCACACCTAAAACATATTCATTTAGTTAGAAGAATCATCCGCTTATTGTGAAAGAGACTGTTTAGCTCTCTGAGCTACTTGACAAAAACGTTGGAACAGTGCTTCTGTGCTACAGCTTCACCTAGATAGTAGTTTATGATTAAAGATTCAAACGCCATCGCTTATTATTTGAAGATTTACATTTTGAATTGATTTATTGATTGTGATTTTGTTGTACACATTTTGTAAAGAAACTGTTGTTGTTTAGTTCTGTTTGGGGTTGTACAAGGGGAGGTAATTGTTAGTTAATATTGGGACGGGGGTCTTGATAGGGGTTGAGGGTGGTTAGTTCCCATTTGTCCTGTGTTTGCCTGTTAGTTGTTGAATAAAAGAGTGTGTTTGTATTCTGGCATTTTTGTGTTAGTTTATTTTGTTTGAGTTTTATTCCTGTCACTCGCTTTATGTGCTGAAGTCACAGAACCCGCTCGGGGGGCCGTGACATTTTGGTGTCAGAAGTGGGATAGACTCATCTATTTTGTTAGGGTAGTGCCAGATGTGTATGTTGTGTGTTTGAGTTGTTGTGTGAAAGGGTACGCAGCGGGCGGTTGGCGGGAGTGTGGGTGTATTGCACTAGGGAACACACTCGGAGTGCAGCATTAACGGGGAATTGGGTAACAGGGTTCACTTGCTCGCCTTTAGGGGTACGACGGTGAACGATTCCTCGGCTCCTGTGACTGTTGTGTTGCGTATTCATTCTGTTAGGTGTTTGTATCAGTTAAGTTTTCTCTGATTTGTGTATTACTAACATTTGTTCTTCCCTTCTTTTCCGACATGGCTACGCGGGATGCTCGAGCCGCGATGCGCCGCGACGCTGGGACCCGTAAGGAGGAAGCTGAGCAGGAGGAGCGGGACTTCGGTGATGACGGCTCAGTGACAGGGTTGCTGGAGGAACCTTACTCAGTGAGTACTCAAATGACTATGCCTAAGATGTATGCCAAATCGCCCGGTGCACAGAGCAAAGTCGAGGTCGCGCTCAGTGATAGCGAGAGGTTTAAACAGATTGGGGAAAGTCTGGGTTTCCGAGACGGAGCGTTAGCGCACTACGTAGTTAGTGAGAAGAAGAGGGAGAGAATGAGGAGGGAGGCAGCGGAGAGGTTAGTTAGGGAGGAAGAAAAGAAAGAAAGAGAAGAAGATCGTCGGATGGAGGCTAGATTAGAGGCCAGGAAGAAAAGAAGGAGGGAAGAAGATCGTAGAGTCTGGAAGCTAGATTAGAGGCTGAGAGGGAGACCGCGTCGGTTGGAGCAGAGGATAGAAGATGAGAAGCGAGAAGAGAGAGCGGCTAAGGAAGAGGAAAGGAGGATGTTTGAGATGAGGCTAGAGGAGGAACGCAGAGCCAGAGATGAAGACAGAGCTGATCAGAGGGAGAACAGGGCTAGAGATAGAGGGGCAAACTATTCAGTCAAGCTTAAACCCTTGGAGGAGAGAGAGGACGTGGAGGCCTACCTCCAGATGTTCGAACGAGTGGCCGAGGTTCAGGGTTGGAGGAGGGAGGTATGGGCGGTTAGGCTAGCGCCTTTGTTACAAGGGGAAGCCCGGGACACCTACCTTCGACTAACGCCTGAGCAGGCCCAGGATTTCGACATTGTGAGAAACGCGCTGTTGAAACGCTTCAGGAAGGACGCCGACTACTATCGTAGGCAGTTTCGAGAGGCCAAGAAGGAAGCTGCAGAAACGTTTCCTCAGCTAGTAGTGAGATTAGGGTCGTTGGTGAAGAAATGGTTTTCGCTCGCCGACAAAGACATCACCGACGTAGAGCAGGTTTTGGACACCTTCATTGGAGAGCAGCTTTTCTCCATCATGACTACAGAGTTAGAGATCTACGTGAGGGAGAATTTACCGACGACTAGCCATGCCGCAGCAGAGTTAGCACAGCGTGTGGTAGACGCCAAGCGGGCAGCATCAGCACCGGCACCCGTACTGCCCAGTCAGAGACGCAGTTTTCCCAGACGACCGGAGGCTCCTCAGCAACCTAGCAACCGGGGAAGTCAGGGTCAGAAGACAGGGAGGACGGAAGGGGGTAGTGGGGTACGTCGTTGCTACCGATGTGGGTCGGAGAAGCATGTGGTCAAGGACTGCAAGGTCAAACCTCAGACAGTAGGCCAGGTTACAGTGGGACGGACTATTTCCACGGAGACCGCACCTCGGGCTAGCGTGTGTGTGCAATCAAACCTTATGATCCATGGGGCCAAGGTAGGGCGAATGGGCAGGACGTTCGAGTATTGAGAGATACGGGGCGGAGATAGGGGCAGTCGCGAGCAGGTTAGTCAAACCAGCTGATTTGACGGGTCGGACTGTCGAGATTTGCTTGGCGAATCGATCGAACGTGGGTCTGTTACCTACTGCTTGGGTGGAGTTGGATTGTGCGCTGGTCAGGGGGAGAGTGGAGCTGGTGGTTTTCGAGGACGGGCCCGATATCATCCTGGGTAACTGGGTAACGTTTGATAGCGGGGAAAAAAGTCCTGTTTCCTTGTTCGGAGGTGAATGCGCGATGGCTGCAGCAGTGCAGACCCGGGCGCAGGTGAAGGCCGAGAAGAAGAGGGAGGTACCCTTAGCAGTAGTCGAACCATCCCAGATCTCTGTTAGCACCCCAGAGCTGATCAGGATGCAAGAGACCGACGAGACGCTCGCGAAGGCGAGAACGTTGGCACAGAGTGGTGGGGCGATAGCGTCAGGTAGGGCGTCAGCAGAGTTTCGCAAGAAGAAGGGGGTGTTATACCGGGTACACACGAAGAGAGGTAGCCAGGTCACGCAACTGGTAGTCCCGAAACAGTTGAGAGGGGGGATCCTTCAGTTGGCTCACGATCCACCCATGGCTGGACATTTGGGAGGGAAACGTACCAGGGAGCGGATCTGGGGAACATTGTATTGGCCGGGAATGTGTGCCGAAGTACGGAGGTATTGCGCCAGTTGTCCAGAATGTTAGAAGGTAGTACCGAGGGGACGGGTGAGGAAGGTACCACTACAGCAACTTCCGCTGGTGGACGAGCCATTTCAGAGGGTGGCCGTAGACATTGTGGGACCCATCAAACCCAAGTCAGATCGGGGTAACATGTACATCCTAGTGGTAGTAGACTATGCCACACGCTACCCTGAGGCTGTACCGCTCAAGGGCATAGAGGCAGAGAGGGTGGCAGAAGCGCTGTGGGAGATTTGGTCGAGGGTGGGCGTTCCTAGGGAAGTTTTGACAGATCAAGGGACGCAATTCATGTCTGAAGTCATGCGGGAGATAAACAGACTACTGTCGATCCACGGGAAAGCTACCACACCGTATCATCCACAGTGCAACGGACTGGTTGAGCGATTCAACGGGACGCTAGTGTCCATGCTCAAGAAGTTAGCCACAGAACAACCTACAGCGTGGGACCGCTACATTCCAGCGCTACTATTTGCGTACCGAGAAGTGGCACAAGAGTCTACAGGGTTCTCTCCCTTCGAGCTTCTATATGGAAAGACCGTGCGGGGACCGATGGCTGTGTTGCGAGACCTCTGGACCAAAGAGATACAAGAGGAAGAGGTGAAACTGAGTAGCCAGTATGTGGTAGACTTGCGTATTCGCATCGAGGAGACATGTAAGTTGGCACAAGGAAACCTCAGAACCGCGTCAGCCAAGCAGAAGCGGCACTTTGATAAGAAAGCGAAACGGCGTTTGTTCAATGCGGGGGATCAAGTGTTGCTACTGTTGCCAGAAAAGCACAACAAGTTGCAACTAGCATGGCGAGGACCATACGAGGTGATCGAACGCGTGGGAGAGTGCGACTACCGGATCAGGATGCGTGGAAAAAGTAAACTATACCACGCCAATCTCTTGAAGAAATTCCATACCAGGGCGACGGTAGCCACGATCGACGTGGACGACGAAGGGGTAGAGGAGGAGGAAACCATGCCAGTGGATGGGAATATTCCGGTGACCACCGTGACGGCATCGGCGATCACCCCGACTGTGTCAGAGACACCCCGTGATGGAAAGACAGAAAGAAGCTGGAATGCACCACGATCTACGATCAGCAGGGGCGACGATCACATCAGGGAAGATAAGAACAGGTTGATGAAGTGGGCGATTCGTTTGCACCCATCGTTTGGGGTTGTAGAGCGTACTCCAGGGAAGGACGATCGACCAGCAGCTTTTCTCAGTAGGAGTATTAGGTAGCATAGGGGGTATTGAAATTCGCGTCGTAGTTAAGGTTCTTCAAGGTGTTAAGAACTGGGGGGGGGGTTGTGTGACGACACGAGTTTTCAGGTAGCAGGAAGAATTATACTTTTTACGAAGTTACACTTCTCCGTATATAGTGTACATAGAATAGCGTGACCGATTTACTTTTTGCATATGAAAGGTGCAGTTTCGTAAAGTCCGTGCGTAACGAAGAAGACAGGGGGTAGGCCAAATTCAGAACAGGGATACGCGTAATAAAGAATGTGCATACTGACGAGAGCTCGACGTTTTGCTTGTGGCCGGTGCGGTTTTGGTAGGGCAGAGTGGTTTGAGATGCTTTTGCGAGAAGGACGAATCTAACCAGGCAGCAACCCTGTGACAGAGGTCATTGTAGTGTAGGGTACTGTTGGAAGGGTGTGTTTATTGTCTATATAGCCACCCAAGGTCTTATGCCCTCGTCGGGATAAGGATGTTTAGAGTTCGAGAGGAAGAATATTAACTGCCATTTGTCAATGAATGTAGAGTTGTATTCTTAAGGTGTGTGTTGTTCTCGATTGAACACCCACCAAGAATTAGTGTCTGTTACAGCACTAAGGTGACCTCATCCTCAGTTATAAGTGTTATTTGGGAAGTGAAATAACCAGCAATAGCAAGACAAAGTGACTCTCAAAAGACTAACCAGTTGTATTTGTGACAGTGCTGTGTTGTGTTGTGGTGTTGGGGGAAAGGTGTATCACGAGCCGGGGCCTAGAAGGTTTGGGCTGTTGCTTCTGATGTTACTTCTTATGCTGCTTCTTATGTTGCTGTTGACGTTTTGTTGCCGTTGTTGGCGCTGATTGGTTTCTAGCCAGCCTGGGGTGTGCCTTTGCCTCTACAACAGAGAGGTGTTGTGGTGGTCTCTGCCACTGCTGCGTGTTTTGCCTATGTGTCGAGGCAACACTATTTCAGGAGGTTTTCACACCTAATTCATGCACACACAGACTCACACTGCACCACACCTAAAACATATTCATTTAGTTAGAAGAATCATCCGCTTATTGTGAAAGAGACTGTTTAGCTCTCTGAGCTACTTGACAAAAACGTTGGAACAGTGCTTCTGTGCTACAGCTTCACCTAGATAGTAGTTTATGATTAAAGATTCAAACGCCATCGCTTATTATATTTGAAGATTTACATTTTGAATTGATTTATTGATTGTGATTTTGTTGTACACATTTTGTAAAGAAACTGTTGTTGTTTAGTTCTGTTTGGGGTTAAACAAGGGGAGGTAATTGTTAGTTAATATTGGGACGGGGGTCTTGATAGGGGTTGAGGGTGGTTAGTTCCCATTTGTCCTGTGCGTGTATGTTAATTGTGGAATAAAAGAGTGTGATTGTACTCTGGCATTTTTGTGTTAGTTTATTTTGTTTGAGTTTTATTCCTGTCACTCGCTTTATGTGCTGAAGTCACGGAACCCGCTCGGGGGCCGTGACACACACATACACGAACACAAAGAAAATATATAACAAATAGTGTGTAATGTTAATTTATTGATTAATTAATGGATTCATTTATTATGACTGCGCTCAACGAGGAATAAGTGCGCCAAAAGGAATGTGGAATGAGAGTGTGCTCTAAACTATCAAAATAATACTCTCATTCTACATTCCTTTGCATGGCGCACTTATTCCTCGTAGTGAGTGCTGAATGTCCAAACATTTGCATTTAAATAGTATGACATTCAAATTCAGACAAGTTCGAAAGAATGACAAGATCAGGTGAAAGACACGGCGTTTGTAGTGTTTCAAGAGTTGTGACAGATCAATTAGAGAAATGGGACGAAGATTCACAGGTCAAGTTTTCCTGTTGCCCCTCTCGCTTTTCCTTTCTTTGAAAGCTTGATACTGTAATCTAGGCTTCCCTTCTTGCAACAAGCACATCTTGTGCCCACTGACTATTGGAGGGCGATTTCACTATTCAGATCTTTCGAGAGTCAAAGGCTTTCGGTATTGTGTAGCATCAGAGTAGTATCTGGCACAGGTAGTCAGGATGGTCCGAATCTTCCGTCAGGTGGGAGGGCAAGCTCAGTGGCCCAGAGGTGGGAGGAGCAGAGGGTCGAATCCCTGCTGTGTCGTCTCAAACAACATCTTTCAGGGCGCTAACAAGTTTAGAGATGTGCTGGGGCTAAGAGAGTGATACTGAAAAGAGCAGAACAATACCTGGTTTTGCCCAAATGCAAAATGTTTTGTGAGTAAGGGTTTTGTGAGAAATTGGAAAAGCGTCTTGAAGGCTAGTTACATTGTTAATGCCGAGCGGGTGTTGGATTAAGTGTCGTGAGAGAACTGACCCTTCGTCGTCTTCTGTTACTGCGTCTTCTTCTTCTTCTTCTTCTTCTTCTTCTTCTTCTTCTTCTTCTTCTTCTTCTATGTTAGTTTATTGTGACTCTTCACCTGCAATTCGAATTATGCTAGTTCCGGTAAACAGATTAAGATTTGCACGACATATGCCATATTAGTAAGAAAATAAACATTGAACATTTTAATAATAATAACAATTTTTGTTACTTCCAATAGCAGTAGTATTCACCTATCAGTAACGCTATTAATCCATTCTATGAAAATAACATTGATGTACGAATCCAATACTCCAAATACTATGACTAAATGAACAGGAACTCAACCATATTAACTAGCGTCTGCCGTCTTTACGCTCTTTGTGCTGCTGACCACGATTATGTTGCAGCGGATGATCACCAAAAGCCGTTCTAATAAGCACCTCCGACCGCAAAAACAGTCATAAACCTGTGTCCACCCCGGGTTTCTTGACCGTTTACTTTATGGCAATGGCCGGACGTGAGGAGAAATGGTGCCTGCAGCTTGGTCATGAAATGCCTATCAAGACATTTTTAAAAAAAGCAAACCGTCCGTGACAGCACCCCCTTCACCCTTGGCCTCTGAAGGACTTTATGTTTTGCAGGGCGCATGCTCGATACCCGACCCTAGGGTCAAGCCTGGGGCTCTTGCCATCTGCTAAGCAGATCATGTCCGTCCAAAAAAGAGAGAAAGCAAAGCGAAGAGAGAGAGAGAGAGAGAGAGAGAGAGAGAGAGAGAGAGAGAGAGAGAGAGAGAGAGAGAGAGAGAGAACGTGAGCTGAGGGGTGGATGAATGATGGTGATATATGTTTTAGATATTTGTAGTTATTTATAAGATCTGGCAGTAAACGTGAGATTTTTAAGCTTACGATACAGATGATGTTTATGTATTATCACAGAGTATAACATACTCTTTGCTATTATGTATATTTACGGTGTGTATATTCTTTTTGTAAATGATGTAGATTATGTGTCTTGTGAGTTTGGAAAATGATTTTATTTATAAAAAAAAAACATGCCATAATCTTGAGTGTGTGTGAGTATGAGAGAGAGAGAGAGAGAGAGAGAGAGAGAGAGAGAGAGAGAGAGAGAGAGAGAGAGAGAGAGAGAGAGAGAGAGAGAGAGAGAGAGAGAGAGAGAGAGAGAGAGAGAGAGAGAAATGTCTTCATTTTCAACGCTCACAGTCACACAAACCACCAGCATACTGACCAGAACACCTCTTTTTATCCTCTTCCATTTGTCCCCTCCTATTTTTTTGGACTAAAAATCGCGTGCCCACCTCTTTCTTCCTCCGAGGGCCGGTGTGACCTTTTCAACTAGTGTTTTGGGTGAGAAGAAGGGGTCATACCCCACCCTTCTTGGTCACCACAACCCTTGACCCGCTCACAAGATCATAAAAAGTAACACCTCTCCCCACACGCTGTCCGGACATAAAGACATCATAGGCCGTTAGCTGATGATGGGTATCACTCACCTCTACATGTCCGCCTCTCTCTCTCTCTCTCTCTCTCTCTCTCTCTCTCTCTCTCTCTCTCTCTCTCTCTCTCTCTCTCTCTCTTCTATCTCTTCTTCTTCTTCTTCTTCTTCTTCTTCTTCTTCTTCTTCTTCTTCTTCTTCGTCTTTCCGTCATGCATGCGTTTTCATCCATTCTTCTGGTTTTCTTTTTGCACAGGTCATTGGACGTGCACTACCTCGCTTTTTAAGGGGCAGTAATTTAGTCCTGCCATATGGCGCGTTTAAGGACTTTTGCAAGGCGTCTGACCCAGGATCTTTTTTATGATTATTGTCTTGGGCACGCTAGCCATTGTCCAGTTTGTAAGCGTCCAAGGTCCGCTTTTCTCTTGAGCCCGAAGGGATGGTGCCATTAAAAAACGAAGATATTTCCGCTTCAATGGCTTGATGAGGATTCTGGCGGTCAAGAGAGTTGTTAAGAAGGTGACTGGGGTGTCATTTTCGGAGTCTGTGTCTTTATAACTATACGTCTTGGCCGCTGGGTAATTCGAGCAGAAAAACACGCCGTACGGCACGCGTCGCTTCCGTTGAATGTTAATTTCGTGTTTGTTTGTTGTGTTTTTTTTTTCTGAATGAAGCGCGAACTATATCTAATTGCCGGTATTTATTATGTTTTGTTTTCTAAATGAAGCGACACTAATTTAAATTGTTTAATTAAAAATATAAGTTTTTTGTTCTTTCTTTTATAACTAGAGAAACTAGATTGAGCATCTCCTCAGTAACATTGAATTATGTGCATTCATCAATTGTTAACAACTTCGGCTTTTAATTGGTAATTTAGAATTGGATTCAAATTGTTCGAGATCAGCTTCTTCAATCGTAATGCTTCAAGATACAGATTGACAACGTAAATAAACAAGATTTGTAGAAAGGCTGGTGATGCCTGAAGAAGGCTTCGGAGGTCCAGTTTGATCAGCATTAAATTTTGAAAGACACTGAATGGCAAGGTCGATTTTCGAGGTGTTACAAGTATAGAACTGGCAAGTAAACCGAAATTCTAATAAAAGATTTGGAAGTACTTTATATAGAGACAAATCACTGCTTGACTGTAAAAGGTTAGATAGTAATATAGAAAGGCTAATTTATGGATTAATTAGATATAATAGGTAAAAAACGTTGGGGAGTTTGTTGAAGAACCAGTTTAATTACTGAATGGACAGATTGGAGAGGTAGACCGACGAAGCAACTGGAAAGGATAATGAGGTTGATTTATGAAGTAGAGAAGCAGAATGGTGACGGAAAAAATAATGTCGGTATCGCTAGTCCCGAGCGGCACCACTACACTCAACGGAATCAAATTAGTTTAGAGGCATTGGACCCCATCCATCATCCATCCTATACAAAAATAGTTTGCTTTAAGTCAGGATCAACCCCACGTTACCCAAAACACGCTCGTAGGTCTATATACAAGCTTGCACCGTGGAACCAAAGCTTCAGCTTTGCCAGCACGCTGGCATGGTAAAGAGAGCAGGATAGGGCTTCGTGGGGTTGACACTCGCACTTGACCTGGAAAGCAAAGGTCTTGCCACTTTCCGGTACCTTCCTTTCAACAGTTCCAAGACCCCTCACCTCCACCTTTAACCTAGCTCGCACCTTGTCCAGGGGTTTTGTTTCTTTACCGCCCTGCAGTCCTGCTCCCCTTCACCTTTCCATGTTTACACAGTCATCTATGTACCTGTTAAGTTTCCACCCTTGCACCTTGCCCATTCTCCTTTCTGTGTTCTTCTTATTACTTCATTTCCTCTCACACATGCACAGTTTTTCCTTCCAACTGTGCTCATTCTTTGCTTCTTTGTACCTGCGTGCATTTTGTATTCATTCTCTTCTTTTTCACTCACACCCTTTTTCTTATGTCTCCAATTTATTATTATTATTATTATTATTATTATTATTATTATTATTATTATTATTATTATTATTATTATTATTATTATTATTATTATTATTATATTATCATTCTTCTTCTTCTTCTTCTTCTTCTTCTTCTTCTTATTATTATTATTATTATTATTATTATTATTATTATTATTATTATTATTATTATTATTATTATTATTATTATTATCATTCTTCTTCTTCTTATTATTATTATTTATATTATTATTATTATTATTATTATTATTATTATTATTATTATTATTATTATTATTATTATTATTATTATTGCCGATATAGACTCGTAAACTCGTGGCTCAGTGGGTTAGTCGCCGGTTTCGTATGCCGATTCCCGCATGTGGAGACTGAGGTATTCAGGTCACTGAGGGTTGCCTCCGGGTACTCCGGTTTCCTCCCTCCCTTCAAGAATGGTATTGGATGGAGTCAATCTAAAATTTCAAAAATAAAAACTCCATTTTCTTTTCCTGTCTTTTCATAGTGATCTCCCTGCCTTTACACCACCTGTTTGAGTGAAAGATGTGTGTTCGTTGTGTGTTTGAGAGTTGCGGAAACATGTGAGCGTGTATGTTGTTACGGATCGCCGCTCTTTGAGCCTTATTGGTGATTTGGAGGAAAAGCACGTATAATAGCATCCATTCTTCTTCTTCTTCTTCTTCTTCTTCTTCTTCTTCTTCTTCTTCTTCTTCTTCTTCTTCTTATTATTATTATTATTATTATTATTATTATTATTATTATTATTATTATAAATGTTTTAATAATATATTTATTATTATTATAGGTCTACATGTTTTTGGAATATATAGGCGGTGTAAGCAATTCCCTTTTTACTAGTGTACAGTTCTTATGTAGCGCTTTTCCAGCTCAAGAACTGCTCAAGGCGCTGGTCGAAGCAGGATTTAGCTCAAGCCACTCAAAGCGCCAAAGCCCCAGACAACTGAGCGCACCTGGATGAGCGAGAATACCAAATAACAGTGCTTGCTGGTTGGGTGTAGTCATGTTTTTGGTACTTACCCGTCTAGGGCATCAGCGTCAGAAGTCTGTCTGTACCATGGGATGCATGCCTGCACAAACTAGACCTCGATTTATACTCCCATCCGAAGGAGAAATGTAGCAGAATTGTATTCAACATTGCGTTTTTCACATCATTAAGAGAGAGACAGACAGTCAGACAGACAGACAGACAGACAGAATATGGGAGGTGTTCGGGACAAGGGGAAGTAAGAGGTGCCACAGGAGAGGATGGGAGAGAACGGTGCACCTTCTTTTTTGTGTGTGTTTGTTTCATTCACAAGGAGTCTGCCCTTTGCTTTAACCCTTCACACCCAGCACGTGTCGTGTGTGTGGGGGCAGGAAAGCAGTATACTGGTTCTGTTTGACCCCACGTAGCTCCGTAACATTTTCGACATGTGTTTTATCCGGGCCAAATGTTCCGCCACTATCGAATTAACTCTTTGATGTCGGGGCGCGCCTTTAGTGGGACTTTTAAGGGTTAATTCAAAGGGCGCCCTTCAGTTAGCAAGGAATGGCGGTGCTTATCGGCACCAGTTGTAGACTAGGTGATGTTTTCTAACAGCTCCCCTTTTCCAACGATCAAGCTTTCCACCTCACTCACCTAATAGCAACCTCATCATTAACCTTTAATAAACTCTGTCTATCTGTCTGTCTGTCTGTCTCTGCCTCTCTCTGTCTCTCTGTCTCTCTCTCTCTCTCTCTCTCTCTCTTTTTTTTTTTTTTGAGTAAATTTACGTCCCCGGACACATTAAGCGTATAGGGGACGGGTGAAACACCACTTTCTCTCTCTTGTTTGTTGTTGTTTGTAGATTAAAGTCACACGACACTTTCGCATATAGGTGACTACTGGACCGATTTATACTGACACCAGCGGGCCAGTTGTTGGTAAAGGGGAAAATAATATGATCACACGTTGACCAATCCGGGATTCGAACCAGCGACCTTTCGGTTACTAGCAAGACGCTCTTAACAACTGAGCTACCCGGCCCCTCGATTCTCTCTCTCTCTCTCCGGCCTATTTATATAATTCTGTAGTATAATATAATGTAATGTGTGCGGGTTCGGGTATTTTGGTAAACAAACTGCACTTTGAGAACTGATAGAATGTTGTTTCTCACATAACAACAGCAACAACAACTACAACAACGGCAAGACAACACATAAATCTGCTTAAATCACAAACAGGTAACCTCTCCCTCTCCCCATCTCCCCAAATCTGATACAACTACTAACAGCTGGTTTGGACTGAAATCGACGTGTTGCAAGTAAAACTACACTATTAAAGAAAACCGATAACATCTTCTTCTCACAGTATAACACGAAAAAAAGGATGGTCCCACCAACTAACCACAAGAAACATAAACCGATATCTCCACCCCAGTGGACCGACACCCGTTTAAGGTCCAAAATTAACATTTTAGGGAAAGCCCAGACTGCTTTTCCCAAAGGAAGATACCATCTAAAAATTAAAGTGTAAGCCCCTTTTGCCAGTCTAGTGACCCGTCTGTAGTCGCTTATTTCTTAATGATGGCCGTATTTTTTTGGGACTAGTGGTTTTTGTACCCTGGCAAGCCAGGGTACACAGGTTGCTGTTTAAAATGTAGACAGAGAGACAACTGTTGTCTGCGAGTTTCATTTGGACGATGATATCTCCCCATATCCCCTTGATACCTCACCATACCCCCCCCCCTCTGATATCTCCCCGTCCCCCCCCATGATGCCTCATCATACCCCCTTGATACCTCCCCGAACCCACTTGATACCTCCCCATAACCCCTTGATACCTTTCGTACCCCCCTTGTAACCTACCTGTACCCTCCTTGATACTTCCCCGTTGATCGTTTCGCAGGTATGGATGAAAGCAATCGACCATCACCATACCCCCTTATTACCCGTATCCCCGTTATGCCTACCCATGCCCCTTTAAACCTACCCGTAGCCCCCTTTTACCTACACGTACCACCTCATCCCGATCCTTGATAATAATAATAATAATAACAACAACAATAATAATAATAATAATAATAATAATAATAATAATAATAATAATAATAATAATAATAATAATAATAATAATAATATTGAATAATACAAATAGAAATCATAAAAATCGCCAAGGTTTTAAAATAAAATTTGATATAAGATATTATAATTATAATAATAATAATTATTATTATTAGTTTATAAATAATAATAATAATAATAATAATAATAATAATAATAATAATAATAATAATAATAATAATAATAATAATAATAATAACGGACCACCCCATCCCGATCCTTGGTAATAATAATAATAATAATAATAATAATAATAATAATAATAATAATAATAATAATATTGAATATAGAATAATACAAATATAAATCATAAACACCAAGGTTTTAAAAGAAAATTTGATATAAGATATAATATTATAAATAATAATAATAATAATAATAATAATAATAATAATAATAATAATAATAATAATAATAATAGTAATAATAATAGTAATAATAGTAATAATAAAGGTAAAAAGCCTAAATTAAAAAGAAAAATATCCATATTGTAGTGGGAAAAAAAACATAAAAAAAAAATGGCCCGCGACGGATTCGAACTTGGGTCGCCCTACACGTTAGGCGAAGGTGTTACCAACTGAGCTTTCAATGCTTTGTACAAAAACACGAAATTTTTTGGTCTATATGGGAATACATGCTGAAACCTCAATTTGATTTTTAATGGAAGCGCGCGGAATGAGGCTATTGCAGTTTGTGGACATTTTGTTTATTTATTTATCTCAGAAACGGTTAAACGTTCGGTAAGGAAATGTCGGCTATAACGATTTCGCTGGTTTTGAGCACACAACAGGCCGATTCCCAGCGGCCAGCACCTGCCCAGATCAGCGTCCATACCGGACAAACTTTATAGTAGTGGCGAAGAAGGACTTCCGGCTAAGCAATTTATATATATAGATGGTCAATAAGGGTGATAAAGACGATCGAAGTGGACCACAGAAACTATCTTTAAAGTGCACATGACGCTCGGACAACGGAACGGAACGGACCGAAACCTTTTTTTTTTCCCACACTCCGGCTTGGTGGTCAAGCAACCTGAGTATTGTTTATCCAGTTTTATGCTTTCTGACTATAGAGCTAGCGCGACAGTTGTGCGTGACAGTACTCCGCATCAGCGGTCAGTGGAGAGTGAGCGAACGGCATCAACTGAGCGGTGACCGAAAACAACACCTAGAGAGGGATAGCTAAAAGGAGGGAGGAAAGAAGAAGAAAAGAGAGAAGAATACAGGAGTGTAGGCGGATGAACTGTCTTGCTGACTGGCTATGCTGAATGCAGTCTTGTCAAAGAGAATAGGGTGTCAACTTAAGATGGACAACGACATTATAAAAATGCAGGGTAGGGGTGAGGATGAGAGGAAGAAAAGGGAGGGGAAGAAATCGTGTTGTTGGAGATTTGTGGGGAAGTAAAAAAGGCACTGTTTCTGAGTAATGTGAAAAGATGTGCACCAAAAAAATTTATTTATTAAATCAAATGTTTCACACTGTTTTATTTTATTAGCATTCATTAATGAAATGAAATTCTGTTTTGTTGGTGCTTTCTTTCTCTCTCTCTCTCTCTCTCTCTCTCTCTCTCTCTCTCTCTCTCTCTCTCTCTCTCTCTCTCTGTGTGGGGGTGGGGTGTGTGTGGGTGAGTGTGTGTGTGTGTGTGTGTGGTCTATAGAACACGGCTAGCATTTTGTTGTTGTTGAACGAACAGTTAATGCAGATGTTGATTTCGCACTAGGTTAACAATATTGCTATAAACTATTTGGGGACGCCATTAAGTCCCCTATACGCTCTATGTGTCCGGGGACACAAATTTACTAAAGAAGAAGAAGAAGAACGGACGCCATAGAAACGCACCGTAATTCAAGAAAGATGTTTCCCCTTGGAGCTCAGAAGTGACCAGAGAAAGAGGATTGGGACTTGAATCGAAAAGATCGGGTGTTAGGAGACAGAAGTAATGAAGAAAAGCTGTTTTGCAAGAATGGACAGAGAGGACGAGAAGGGTACAACAGGAGAGGGCTAAGGGGTAATAATAATATAATAGAAGAATGCAAAACGAGGGCCGGAGATAATGGTCGAACGCTGAAAAGGAAGGTGAAGCAACAGGTAATGAATATCGTGTGAACGGAAGTCGCGGAATAAAAGGTGGTCAGGGAAGCGAAACAGAGTGATGATGACCGCTGGCGTGTCGCTTGGGGTCAGCCTGGTTGGACAAAACATCTTGACATATCAGTCGACTGTGTACGGTCACCTTTCTCTCTGCCTCCCCACCTGCACGCAACTACGTCCAAAACATTTATCAGTTTCTTACACACTGTTGGATTACCAGTGGTGGTAGTTCTGATTAGCGCTCTCTCTCTCTCGCTCTCGCTCTCTCTATCTCTTTCTCTCTCTCTCTTTCTGTGTTACTCATTTATTGTCTATTATTTATTGTCTATTTATTGTTTACCTAATTGATTTAGACTAATTCTCTCTCTCTCTCTCTCTCTCTCTCTCTCTGTCTGTCTGTCTGTCTCTCTCTCTCTCTCTCTCTCTCTCTCTCTCTCTCTCTCTCATTTCCTGGCATGATCCCTACAGCAGTTCTCATACGTATAGGAACACAGCAATATTGTACTTGTAATGGACCACCAGTTCTTTTTTCCCCATGATTTTAGGATTTTGATAGTACAGATGACATCTTAGTCCAGAAAATTATGACCGTACAGCAAGTAAAAATACTTCATTCCTGTGGTTGATTTTTCTTCCGATCAAATTTCAAAGATACATTCACCACAAACCCCCTTCACCTCACCCCATCCCATCATATTTACAATTACATTTACTCACGAACCTTCCATCAACACAAACCTCTTCTTCGCTGTGGGTTTATCAGTATTAAGTCGCTTTCAGACCTCCATACTTAATTTGAATGTTCTTTTTTGCTTCTTCAATTGTATTGACCCTGCTTGCAGTAAGGAATCTGTTGCTTTTTGTTTATTCTTGCTCACAAGAAGTATCAGGGTTGATCTGAGGCAAACCGGTCTATGATAATCAGAGTGCTTTTCGTCATGTTTTCGTACATCCAGTTTTCTTCTCTTTGCTTTCACGGTATCTTTTAATCTTTCCGAGAGTGTGCTATTGTCCATTTTTATTATTTTCACTGAAGTGGTGGAAGAGTCCTCCCTGCATGAGTGTACCGGTGTTTCTATTCTTCTGCCTTCTTCTGTCTTCTGTCTCAGTGTCTTATCCGTCTCACTGCCTGTCTGTCCCCAAGCCCGCCACGCAGAGTGTCACTTTGCCACCTGCAGCAGCCGCATCCTCAGCCGCATCCTCATAATTCCTCTATCTGGCCACCGCGGCTGGCAGTTGACATTTCGCATTGATCATAATTACCACCAGCGCCTCAGCACCCTCCCTGCTAGCCTACAGAGAGACAGAAGAGGAAAAATATTAGTTAGCGGCGTAACGGAACTGAGATAACGCTGAACTGATGTATAGGCCGCGCATGGGAGGGGGAGGGTGGGGGGGGGGCGGTCGTTAAATTAATGTTTGTTCAATGATTTTATGCCAGTTGGATTATTATAGTGACCGATTTTGTTAACAATAGTTTATTCAATGATATCATGCACCAGTTGGTTGGTTACAGTGTTCACCGAATTAGATAAGACGCCTTGAAATTGGTAAATTTTCTTTCTTCAGCGATTTTATACTCTGGCGGTTTTATACAGTCACCGATCAGAATAGGACGCCTCCAGTTCGTTATTGTCAATTTGTTCAGCGATTGAAATGAATTATTGTATTATTCTGACTGGTATGATAAGGACGCGGACACTTCGTTAAAGTTAGTTTGTTCAACGACTGTAAACTTCTTAGTACCAATTACCGGATGTGTCAACGTTTAACTCTTTAAATTATTTCAAAGTGTCAAACGTTTTGTGTCGAAGAGAGTTAAGACTACAGTGAGTTAACAATAGAATCAACCTGGACAATGTCTGTAACCATACAAGAACGGAATGACGCAGCTAGAAAGCGTTAAACATCTATGCCGGAACAGATTAAATACAGTGGGAAGTCATGTTTTAATTCTTTTAGCTTGTTTGCCCGTGTACGTTTGTACTAAGGTATCAGTATAGTTTTGGAATATTACTTATCGGTCGCGTTTCAGCTCTCGAATTTACAGAGCTAGCATCTCTTTGTTACATGATGCTGATTTGGGAGAAATAAGTACAGTTTAATGACAACAGAGGCAACAACAGGGGTAAAGAAAAAAAACAGCAGAATAAAACACAACGTCAACAAAAATAGACAAGCCCATTATTTACATTGCACAAAAATGCCTAAAAGGTCACCTGCAGTTAATGATATCCCAGACTCGCAGTATCTTTTAAGTCGTTTGCACGCAAACGGTTGACATGCTCCTCTTGGCGGTGCGGCGATGGGGGAGGTGTTGGGCGGAGGCGAACGCGACCGGACCTGTCCGTGGAAGCTCAGGATAAGAAAATTATGTCCATTGACCCCGGCAACAGAGCATCAAAAGCCAGAGGAGGCAAGCTCGCAGTCTGAAGGTTGAGTCTTGACCGAACTTACCTCTGATAGTCTGTATATACCGACCATGATTTCGTCACCAAATAGAGGACGTTCCGCCCAATTTTGAACTCCCAGAGTAGCGCGATGGTCACGTCAACCTTAGTATGGTTAGTGCAAATTATTTTGGGAGGAAGAGGGGTAATGGGAAGAACAGGATGGGTGGATAGATGGAAGGGAAAATAAATGCGGTGTGGAGTTTTTGTGAGACTGAATGGATAAGTGTGGGAAGGGGCAGGTGGGAGAGGAATGACCGTGGTCTGTGTAGACTCAAACTAGCTGTTTTCTTCTTTGGTCTCTTTGCTCGTGATCATTGTAGTCGTCGTCGTCATCGTCATCGTCATCGTCATCATCATCATCATCATCATCATCATCATCATCATCATCATCATCCTTCTTCTTCTTCTACTTCTTCTTCTTCTTCTTCTTCTTCTTCTTCTTCTTCTTCTTCTTCTTCTTCTTCTTCTCTTCTTCTTCTTCTTCTTCTTCTTCTTCTTCTTCTTCTTCTTCTTCTTCTTCTTCTTCTTCTTCTTCTTCTTCTTCTCTTCTTCTTCTTCTTCTTCTTCTTCTTCTTCTTCTTCTTCTTCTTCCTCTTACCACTTCCTTCTTCATCCACCGCCCCCTTATCTATCCCAGACTATATGGTAATGCAGGAAGGAGAGGTGGCATGTTAAGAGTACTGAGTGGCCTTTCCTGATCTGGCCTTGCGGTATAGACGTTACATTCTACCGGTGATTGACCACAACTGACCAGAAGAAGAAATGACCACCTAAAAGGGCAGAGGTGAAGTTCCCACGCTGACCACTGGCCCTTCAAAGACAGGTGAAGACGGGGTGGGTGGGGCGAAGCTGGACAGTACATCTTGCAAACAAAGGGAAGAGTTTGTAGAAGAAAAGGGGTAGAAGAAACGCAGTCAGAAGAAGGGTAAATTAATGGGGGTGGAAGAAGGTTGAAAAGGTAGAAAGGAGAAGGAAAGTCTGCAGGGAAGAGAAGAAGAACAGAAGAAGGCTGAACTGGTAGGGAAAGGAAGAAGAAAATAGCTTGGGAAGAAAAGAAAAATGAGTGTAGGCTAAGGAATGTAAAGTCCCCGCCCTGTCTCCTCACCCCTTTCCTATACATACATGTACACCCGTTCACACTCTTGCGCACGTCTTCGCTTACTCATAGAGCTCAATATTTTCTGGTGATCACAAAATAGGCAATATTTAAAAAGAAATCAGTTTTGACCTCTCGCGGAGGTGTACTCAGAATATAATTCATCATCATCATCATCATCATCATCATCATCATCATCATCATCATCATCATCATCATCATCATGATCGTCGTCGTCATCGTCGTCGTCGTCATCATAGTCGTCATCGTCATCAATATCATCATCATCATCGTCACCATCGTTACAATCAGGCGATCAAAACCTCGACCTCTTTCTTGAAGGCAATATTCACATGTCGTGAAAGAGAACAATGCTGCCTTTGCATTATTTTATTTTCGGAAATCCCCACATTTCGCTCAAACGCACACCTGACTTTGGCGATGGGAATTAATTTTTGTGGGTAAAGTGGTCCTTTGATAACGTCCTACTTCCCGCCAACTCCTCTCTCTCTCTCTCTCTCTCTCTCTCTCTCTCTCTCTCTCTCTCTCTCTCTCTCTCTCTCCCCTCCTCCTCCTACCCGCCAACTCATCTCTCTCAATCTCTCTCTCGGAAATGATAAATAAAGAAAATGCATCTAATTTAATTATAAGTGATATTTTAAATAAACTAATACAGCCAATTTATAACCACAAGAAAATGGCAACTACTAATATTTAAAGAAGACACAAGCTGTTGATTGCATAATTATAAAAAAAAACACAATTTCTTTCACGGCATGAGTTTTTAGACATTACGACCATGCAATATATTCTTATTATAATTATCACTCTAAAAGAATATAGACTACAGTTCCCCAATTAGGTCATGATTAACGTTATGCTTTATTTTAGTAACATTACATTACATTACATAATTGTTGCTTTAGGCCCAGCGGACTCTTCCGAGCCAAATCAGGACCGGACAACCCCCAATCCGCATAAAAGATCTGCCGAAACAACCCTAGTGGGAAAACGTAATGCCCTCCACCAGCCAGTCACTTTACAATAAAGACATCCCACGCAGGGGACGGCTGAGGCTTCACCCCAACTTATCGTACCCCCGTTTACAAAAACAAAATAGAATACAAACATCATTATAAATTATCAACAAAACACATACATATAAAATGCCTACATTGCTAAATAATAACATCATAGGAAGCCCTAGTGACCACCTGGCAGAAAGCATTCTATATTCCCAAGCTGATCCAACAGACATCATACACAAACAAGGAGTCTTGTCCCGGAAGAGTTTTCAAGAAAAAAGGTAGGAGACTGGTCTAGCGAAGAAGACGATAGTATAGCAGATTGATAAAAAAGAGCAGGAATGAGAAAGAGCAAATGAGAAAGACAGCGACAGTGGGAATTTAAAGCACTGAATTTCCAGAAAGTGGGGATACTATTTATACTGAAACCCCCGGCACTCCAACCGGGGTATTTTAGTAACAAAAACATCTTTATT
Organism: Oncomelania hupensis; assembly: GCA_036898135.1. Taxonomy (NCBI): domain Eukaryota; kingdom Metazoa; phylum Mollusca; class Gastropoda; order Littorinimorpha; family Pomatiopsidae; genus Oncomelania; species Oncomelania hupensis. Next base: position 86,133,690 of record CM072511.1, on the reverse strand, counting down.
TCCGCGTGCTCTTCGCATGAACCGTTTGAAATTTTTCTTTAAGATGCTCTACTGTAGTGCCGCTGACCAGTAAAGCACGCAGTCGCAGCTTCCACTGGCAGTGCACAACACTAGTGGCTGAACTGCTTTGCCCCAAGGGATGGACTGTTCCTGGCCCAGGTGGCTAGGGCAAGAAGACTGACCCACGGCCTGACAGAGTATCAGAGATACAGGGTGCTGTTCTTTCGGACTTCATAGGTCGCCAGCTGTCTCAACTAGAGCTGTTTTGAGATACTCTGTTTGAAATTACCCCCAGGGGTCAGCGACCTCTCCGGCCACAAACAGTGGGCAGTGGTCAAGTAGACGGCGAGCCCCGGCTCACAGGCCACGACCTCATTAGCTGACCTACGACCTGAAAGGTCTGAGTTCATCATTATCTCTGTGGTGCCATTTTACTTGCCTTCAGTCTTACCCCTTTCACAGCGCAGCCGGCGTTGTGGTTTCAGTTGAATCAAGCTCGCATATCGTTGCTGTTTCGGCTAGCACTCCCTTTCTAATTGAGGATTACTATCCTAAATTTCAATGCAGAATACACACAAATATCCTGAACAGTTATCAACGGATTATTGTTTCAGACGTATAATTCCCTAATTTGGGTCTGCTATCTAGAAGTTAAAATGATGGGTAAACTTCAAACATAGATGCGAGCTACTTCTCTGAAGAATGCGAGCCTAAATATTCCGCAGTGCATAATCATATCCCACTGTTTGAGCAAGACTTGGGTGCGGCTAGCATTAAGCCGCTAGTGGTGTTAAACAACAGGGTCCTGATGACCGCCTGTCTCTGTGTGTCTGTCAACTGCCTTTGTCCTCTCACCGAAGCATGTGCAGCACCGGAACGTCTTTTAATACAAGGGCGGCCAGAAGAAAAGCAGGAGGGAAGACATGAAAAAGAAGAACGACCTTAGGTCACCCGAAAGAAAAGAACAAGGGGAGAGCAGAAAGAAAGGAAGCGGCGACCTTGGGTCATGCAACTTTCAAAGGAAAGGGAATGACAGAAGAGGTAAAGAAAAGGAAGCGCGACCCTGTAGGTCAAGACCAAAGACAAGAGACAGAAAGACAGCGGGAGCAAAATGAATAGCAAGATGAGGCGACCTTGTAGGTCAGCCAAGATTTCCCCCTCTTTGGACACCCTGCGGAGGAAGCTGAAGATTAGATTTCCAAGCTTTAACGCCTTGTGTCATTAACATAGAAAGTGGTCAAGTGGCGCTGGCCCGCGCTGGTTGGACAACCGTCGAGGCCGAAGGCAGGTGAAGACGATGACGATGACCACAACTTGAAATTCCTCTCGGGCACGCTGGGTTATTTACCAGTGTCTCCTTTAGATGCACAAGACCTCCAGACCTCAAATGCTAAAGGCCAAGACCCCAAAGACCTCAAGCCAGAACCTGCAAGACCCAGCAATTCGCTTCGGCACCTTCGGGGTTCGTTTTTCTATGGAAGGCTGCTTTGTGTAGAAAGCAGAGGCCTTTGTTCAATACCGGATGAAGATCTTACGGAGGTCAGGTAGGTCTAGCGTCCTGTGGAGACTGGTCAAGGAGGTGTCCATTGTCCAGCTTGCCTTACTGGCATCTGGTCATTTTGTACTGTCACCTATTCTAACCTTTTTGACATAGTCCTGTCCTTTAACTCATAGGTCTCCAACTGTGTCAACATGATCATGATTGTGTGTGTGTGCGTGTGTGTGTGTATGCGTGTGTGATCACTATTCAGATATTGTTCCGCAAAACATATTAATACATATATTGTTATTTTAAGGTGTTTCCGCATAGGGTTCCCACCCCCCACCCCCACCCCACCACACTCGAAGTAGACTATTTCCAATTGCCCTTAATATAAACAAAGTCTGACTTTCTTGTGTGATATGCTTTTCATTTCCTTTAAAACTGCAAATGAAATGAACATAACTGCAAGATACGTGTTTACGAAAACCACTTTTGTCTGATTATTATACTGATCTTTAGGGGCCACCTATGTCTATTTAGGGTTAGTTTTCTTGACAAACTTATGGTTAGGTCGGAATTCATGTTTATAGTCATCTAGTTGATATTTGCCAATCGGAAGATGGTTAACGCTATTTTTTCGAGATAATGAGAACAGATAAAGGAGAGAGGGAAAGACAAAAATAATGTTTTAATACCAACGTGACAGATTGTCTTTGTGCAATTTGGACTCAATTTTTGGCGACTTTTAACTGACATTAAAAAACACACCTCTCCTCTGTTTAAAAGTTCCTCCCACGCCACAAGTCCACAACATACACATCAACCGTCTCTCTCTTCCACTTTGCTGAAAGCTGCCCCGCGCACACACATCCATCACGGCTAAAACAAAGGCTTTGGGGGTATTCATCTGACATACGATTCTAGCTGCCGTTTGGCACAAAATGGCGCCTAAATGAGACACAATGAGGGGCGTGCGACTGAGGTCGCCTCGTCTTCAAAAGAGCAGCTAAAGGGAGATCATTTACATGTAACTACACATGGCGGCAGTTATGGGCCTTCAGAGTTACACGGCTTGTCGCCTGCAGGCAAAGCATAGTAAATGCGGCATGTAATCGAAACAGTTCGGCTGCATTTTGCACCATGAACATTGTGCATTTGCTGCTTCACATAGTATTAAGACGATTAATATGTGCAGGATTAGTGCGACCATCCTATGTAAATACATAAATGGTACGTAATCCTACAAAGAAGCTTAGTCCGTAAATCTACGTGAGCGACTTCTAGGCTCATTTAGTGTGTTGTGTTTAATAAAATACAATATTACCCCCAGCTACTTGCACCACACCACCACAAAGCCGTGTGATTGTCTTCCGAGTGAAAGAAGAATAACACATTAAAATAAAATAAAACAAAACAAAACATAAAACACTGACATTGGAATGCCGAAAATTTGGCAAATCAAATTGAGTGGATAACATTTTGTCGTTTACAAGTGTGTGTATATATATCTATATCGATCCATATGTATAGAAGTTGTACTCTGAAACATCAGTTTTGGAAACTGGTGTTTTTGTATTGTATTTCCTTGTTAGATCTATGGGACAATTCCCCCTCCCCAATGACAATCAGTGGCATAGGTTTATTTTGCCGTAAATTGTATTGCGGCTCAGCGTTTGGATGAAGTGTGTTTTGCCATCGAGGGCGGAGTAACGGAGGGTCATGATAGGTCTGGCTTTGATGTGGGTTGTTGGCCGTTATTATCCTCCGCAGTTGAAACAATGTCGAGGATAATGACCAGGCCAGATCACACACACACACACACACACACACACACACACACACACACACACACACCTACACACACACACACACACACACGCACTTACACACTTACACACACATATGACACAATCAAATTATGGGGCTGTAGGGCAGACTGATCTCAGGAGACGTAGGGGGTGATGGTGGAGAAGTTTAGGGCGTGTGTTCGATCCGGTAACAGGAAGGGTAGTGGCCAATGAGTGCAGTCCTTTCCACCCACCGTTCTCCCGAGAGTTCTCAAAGTGCTTATTTCCCTGTGGTCGATTTTGTGTGTGGAGCATGTTGGCATCAATTGGATGGCATTCGATAGATGAGTTTCTAAACCACGATGCTAACGTCATCAGCAGGTCTCTCTCTGTCTCAAGCAATCGGGGGTACTGGACATCTAAGTAGCAACTTTAAATGAGCAACGCAAGCACGTCTGAACATCACACCTGTAATTGCCAATGACAATGTGGATATGAGCGATAAGGCCCCACTTCTCAGAACACCTACAACCCCAGCGCTCTCTACTTTGACAGGGTCTACATGGGCTTCACGGCTATTTGGACATCAAAATAGTGCCTCCCAAGATGCACTTAGCGCTAAAAACACTACAAGTGAAACCACTCCCTCGTGCAACATGCTAAGTTGTCCTGCTAGTGATGTGCATCAAGAATACACTAGACCTCCACCTCGATCTGCTTTTAATGGATCGAGAACGTACAATAATCCATTTGTACAACAACATAACCATATGCAGTTTATTTCTTCAAAAGTAGTCTAGACTATTCCGGCTATGCTTTGTGGAATAACTTTCCTGAAGATCTTCGTACTCCAGAATCTAAATTTACTTCATTTAATTTCTTAATACACATTAATTGTTGTTGATTGATATTAACAACAATAATTGCAATTCATTTAAAAAAAATGATTTGGTTTAATTATTTCTTTGTTTATTTGTTTTTGTTCCATTTTGTTCAGGCTATAACATTAGTTTGTTCTATTTAATTGTTATTGTTACAAGCCACAAGGGCAAGATGTAAAAAAAAGCTCATCCAAAGCTTACTCTTTTATGGCCTCGTGGCGCAGTGGATAAGTCGCCGGTTTCCTATGCCGAAGGTCGCGGGTTCGATTCCCGCAAGGGGCGAACGTATGTGACTTAGGTACGAGACTATTGAGGTCACCGAGGGTTTTCTCCGGGCACTCCGGTTTCCTCCCTCCCTTCAATAATGGTACAGGACGCAGTCAATATAAAAATTTCAAAAATAAAAATTCGATTTTCTTTCCGTCTTCTAATAGCGATCTTTCTAACTTTACACCACTTGTTTGAGTGATGGATGTGTATTTGTTGTGTGTGTGTGAGGGTGGAGGAGACAACTGAGCGTGTATGTTGGTATAGAGCGCCGCGCTTTGAGCCTGATTGATTTGGGGAAAGGCGCGTATATATAGCATCCTGTATTATTATTATTATTATTATTATTATTATTATTATTATTATTATTATTATTATTATTATTATTATTATTATTATTATTATTATTATTATTATTATCTTTGCAAAATAACATTATTATCTTATTTTATATTCTCTCTCTCTCTCTCTCTCTCTCTCTCTCTCTCTCTCTCTCTCTCTCTCTCTCTCTCTCTCTCTCTCTCTCAAGATAACATTTAGAATCTTCCTTATGAAGGATCAATTCTGGCGGTCGCCCCAAATGCTTATTCTTATTTCGGTCTCACCAATCTTTTGAAATGGCAGGTTTACTTGCCACGTCAACACTTCTGGCGCGCTATTCAATTTTGTTTTCTTATTGTTAATCCAGAAGGAGAGGACAGGATTTGACTGCTAGCGCGTGTTGCTGCTACATGCACACTAACGAGTACGCTTTGTCTTTTAATGGCATTTGTTTGTCTCGACCTGTGACTGCATTATGTAAATCACTTTGCCCAAGCAATCTTTATTCTGGAAGGTGACTGCAGCATCACTCGTTCTCGTATTGCTAAATACATACACACATAACGGCCTTTACTGAGTATCAGAGATCTATCAGGTCTCAACTTGATTGATTGATTGATTGTTGCTTTAGGTCCAGCGGACTCTTCCGAGCCAAATCAGGACCGGTCTCAACTTGATGGGATTGGATATGGAATTTTTCTATTTATTTTGTAAATTATTTTAGATTATATTTATTAACCGTGCGAGCGAAATTTGGTTGACTTCTCAAGGAAAGCGCGGCAGCCGCTGAGTAGGGCAGCGCAGGATTACGGGAATGGGGGACAAAAGTGGAAAGAGAGAGGGGGAGGGAAAGGTTGATATGACGTAGTGCATGCAGAGGCACTGTGTTCTAATGGTAGTGCTTCGGCTTGCGGATCGGAAGGTCCCGGGTTCGAGCCCTGGCCGGGCCATTGTGTCGTGTCCCTGGGAAAGACACTTTACTCCTGTTTTCCTACTCCTTCGGATGAGAGTATAAACCGAGGTCTAGTCTGTGTCGCATACATTCCATCATAACGGACTTTAAAGATCCTGACGCTCATGTCCTAGACGGGTGAGTGCCGGTGACAAGAAAACACCCAGCATGCACCTAGGTCCTTCTCCCCCATCCCTGGCTGCCCAGGATTGTGCTCAGTTGTCCGGGCGTCAGACCATGCGCCCAAAGGCTGCGGGTGGGCGTCTCGGGCGGCTTGAGTTAGATCCTGTATCGGCCAGCGCCTTGAGCAGCTCTTGAGCTGGAAAAGCGCTATATAAGAACGATTAAATAAATAAATAAATAAATAAATAAATAAATAAATAAATAAATAAATAAATAAATGCAGAGCGTGCCTTTGCATTTGACATTCATACAGCTAGGACATGAGCGTCAGGAACCTAAAGTGTCCGTATGTGTGCACAGACTAGACCTCGGTTTATACTTTCATCCAAAAGAGTAGGGGCAACCGCGCTGCCGGAGCGTTAAGGTCATGTTATCAGCATGCTAGGCGGAACGATCTCGGCTGCTGTCTCTGTTCGCCTAGCCGTTATTGCTTTGTCTATTTACGTACTCGGCTACAGTGGCCAACATTTCGAATAGCGAAAGATCATTTACGTACACTATTTCCATGCATGCACGTGGTGCAGAATATTATTTTTTTTGTAATTCATTATGGAGCATCATGTCTGATGGGTCGCTTGTGACGTGAAAGCTCGGCAAATGTCACACGACTTGATGCTGATTCCTACCATTCATAACTTCGTGTAAGTTCTATAGAAATACTCCTCGTCGCCGGTTGAACGTTTGTGTTAAGTCGGATGATATTGTAATGCTACCAAAGGCGCTGACCGCGGGCAATCACAATCAAGCTCAAACCGCCCACGAAGCGTGTGTAAGGTATTCTGAGCACTGTTAAACGTTGTGGACCACAGCGTTAGCCAGATCGACCATTGTGAAGGCCTATATATACATACATTATGTTGAGTTAGTAGCCGGCACTTGTGGCAGGCTGACCCGGTTGCTTAACGTTGCACTGCGGCGACACAGAGGAATGTGGACCACAGTGTAATTATTACCCTACAGAAAATGGACTCATGTGAGAATTTATAAAAAAAATCAATTCTTCTGTCTCCAACAAGAATCGAACCAGAGCCGCTTGCTTATCAGACAAGCAAACTAGCGACTGCATGGGCTATACTGATACTCCATGGATTAATTCGTGGATTTGGTTGCTTTGTTTATTATTTACTTATGCGGGATGTAAAAGGTCTAAAGGACGTTCATCGATCCTATACAATCGTTGTTTATTGTGCAGTTTGTATTTAGAAACGCATAAGGGTATTCAAATTTAAAAAAGATATTTTTTTTCCCTGCTGTTTAGACGAAACCGTAGCCATTTGCACTGTGACGCCTACAAGGCCACAGATGAGATAGGTAATTATGTTAAGCCTCCTGCTAACGATCGTCTCGACTTTGCATGATAATTATTGATATGTATATACTGTTTGGCGCACGTAACCTAGTTTTGCTGTGACCTGTGGTACTCTAATGACTAATACTTATAGTAAGGCAAATGCTAATTGTGAATACATTATTATTATGTTTATTATGATAATATAATATCGTCATGATTTCCCACGCTATACACATGTCTTTAATCATAATTTTCTTGTCAGTAATCCTTGCTACCCGCACTTCTTTCTGTCAGCTATTATTATTATTATTATTATTATTATTATTATTATTATTATTATTATTATTATTATTATTATTATTATTATTATTATTATTGTGACAATACAGAGTTATGCTTTTATTTGTTGCCACATGTCATGTCCATGAAATATTGCCAATCAACCAACCCTCTTCTTCTGCCATCCGGTAAGCAATAAACGTCTAACATCCAGATTAACTGCACTCAGTAGTATGTAAACATAAAACAACGTCAAGAATTTTTAAAAACTGGAATATTTCCACAAATTCAAAGATAAAACAGCCCACTGTGTCAAATGGGAAGAAATTTCCATACAGTCTAATCTAATATTCATCACTTCTATAGCGCGCAACTTCATGCGACGAGGACCGCTTTGGGCACTATACAAAATCAAACCTAACGGGGCAGCGAGTAGTTTACAAGGTATAAATCGAAATGCATTGGTCATCAACAATATCTTATTTTATTATAGATAGCTTTTAAATGTGCAAGGTTTAGCTCCAAGAGGTTCCATCCATGACATTTTTAGCCCATGGAAAAGATCTTTCAACGTGGTGAAAGTATGTATTAGGAAGCCCTGTGCAAGAAAATACTGTCAAACAGTGAAGACAGCCAGCTACTTCTGCAGACTGATTAAAACACCTATATAATATGCTTAAAGGCTTAAAGAACAAGTTGGAGAGCAGAGGTGGACATGCATTCTTTAGCGTCGTCAGTCAAGTATTCTTCGTGATCTCACTTTTGTTCACGCCACGTTTGCTATTCTTGTCTTTTTTTTCTCTCATTTACTCTGCTGCAATCGTTCTCTTGACTGAACTACGCTTTCCGTTTATATATTTTTGTTGTTGTTGCAGTTTATTATCCCTTTCTATCGGGAAACTGGGCCGCCTCCCCTGGGGAAGGTGTAGTCGCAGCCAGTGGCGCGCCCAAACCCAACCTACTTAACATTATTTGTGATTTTTGAAATTTTGCTGGGGGAGCAAACCGGAATACCCGGAGAAAACCCCCGAGACGTTGCCCGAGTCGAAAGTAAATAATATTCGGAGAAACCTAACGCCCAGATGCTGGATCGAACCCACACCTGTCAGGCGCCATTGGTTTCTGGCTTATGGACAAGGCAAGTTAATCCCGCCCTAGCCCACTTGGCCACAACGCTCGCTTATATAAGGTAAAGCTAGGATAATTTGGAAAGAAAAAAAATAAGGAAAGAAGGTGTAGTAGCTAAGGGGAAATAATATTAACAAGATATAACAGGAAGCACGTAGGTGGTTCGGTGTTGACGTAAGTATTAAGTAGGCGATGAGACTTAATTAGCGGCGTTTCATTGACTGAATTCGTCCTTGAGGTTTTAAATTCTTTCCATGAGGTTCAAATGAAATTATTGTTACATTACGCGTTTGTGTCAAAAACTGCTGACGAACACAAAGACAGACTCAGAGACAGATAGACAGAAAGGGAGGGTGCATTATAATTGATTGGCGGACAAAATAATAATTATGAAAATTATTATTCATGGGCGAACATTATAATTTTAAACGGATGATAACTATTATAATTGTGGAGTTAAAATAATAGTGGAAAATTAAGATTAACTATGCAGTTGAAATCTGACATTAATTAATGAAGATTTATGTAGGAATCCAATCTTATTGACATTTCTTCAGATATGATTGCATTCTGAGAAGATCTGTTGACGCCTAAACAGATTTTCTTCGCTTATTCATGCAACCGGCGAGATACATTTGATTGGAAATGAGATCTAGCACGAGAGAGAATGTATGGGGCTGGGTGAAGGGGGGTGGGTTTAGGTGGAGGGCAAATTGAAGTTTCTAAGGGGCAGGAAGGGGCACACTGATGAGGTACAGGGTAAGCTCAAGGGCCACATAAAACATGTACCGTAGTGTACAAGGGAGGTAAACATTTGTCCGCCGGTTTTGCTCTCCCTTGCATCGGGTCACGCTCCTCTCTCACCTGCGGGTCAGAGTTCTATTTTTTTGCGCGGAGGATCGCTCTTGATCCGGCGAAGCGGGCATTGTCGCGGCACTTCTTTAGGCCAATATTGACCCAGCTTGCTGCTCGGGCTTCTGTTAGCTCGAGCTCGACAAAAGCATCTTAAGAAAACGCTAGCTTACCCCGAGAGAAAGGCTGTACTTGACTGCACCTTGCAGTGTTGCATCTATGTCCTTTCGGCAGTAAGTGGGTGAATGTTTGATACAGCGTTCTGGTCTTAAGGTAGCTGTGGTATCTTGTCTGTTGACCGTCAGGTCGGGTGCTGTTGACTCGCTCATCCCACTTGTGTGTTAAGGAAGTAAGCGAGCAGGTAAGGACGAGATAAGAAGAGGGTGGTGAGAGGGAAGAAGGTGGGAGGGGGGGAAGAGGGCAGACACACACAAAAAAGAATATAGACAGTCGTACAAATAGGACTAGGCAGGGGGAAAAATCGGTTGGTAGGGATCTGAAGACCAAAGGCAAGGGGGCAATGTTTGTTTTATGAAGAAGGGATATGCACATAGTACAAGACGTGGATTTGCTGCACACGGAGCTTTGGAGAGTAAGGAGGGTTTAGAAAGGTAGAGTAGTAAGGGGGGGGGGGAGAGAGAAAGGCCGTAAATTAGAGAGAGAGAGAAAGAGAGGGAGTTTGTATGTCTAGAATCAACTTTTGAAATACACTGTCTGATTAACCAAATACTGATATAATATGATGTGCCTGGACTAATCGAGCTGAGAAGTCTCTGATTATTCAGTGTGATATCGGAAATGTGTCATTTGATTTGTTGTCCGACATTACGTCTGTTTACGTACTTGCAATCGTTCTTATATTAATAACGAGCACGGTCACAATAATACTATTAGTATTACACTTCTACTTCTTCTTTGCCGATTAAGGCAACCACTACACTGCATGGTTTCATAATCTGTTTCTCACACAGAGAAAGATGTAAAAAAAACAAACCACGAAGACGAAAGCATTAAGACAAACCAAACCCATTTTTTCCCACAGTCTGAGACCTTCATATTTCACCCTTCTTTAGCCTTTTTCTATTGGGTACAATAGAAAAGGTGAATAGAAGCCAAACCCTTTCCTGCTTCTTAATTGTTTCTCGAGACTGACCGTGCGCTGACCAGGCCAGCCTGTAAGACGAATGCACAATGCAGGCAGGCCAAGGTGCATCCTGGAGGGCTTGACCCAAAATTTCACACACTCGCTAGTCGGGAAAAACCCCAACTGGACAGTAGTGATTCGTCTTCTTCTTTTTTTCATCTCCCTGCGCAGTCAGTCAGTCCATATGCGGCGCATAGAGCTCGCTACGGTGCAGCGCCGGTTATAATGCACTCAAGATAATATGGATGATTTTTTTCTTTCTTCCCTGTTGCTGTCTTTTTACTTTATAGTGTTCTTTCTTTATGTTTGATCGCTTTCTTTTTTTCTTTCTTTCTTTCTTTCTTTCTTTCTTTCTTTCTTTCTTTCTTTCTTTCTTTCTTCGTTTCCTTTTCATCGTTCTTTCTCCATACCCACTGCCGTAGCTCAGCGATAGGGCGTTCGCACTGCACCCCGATGACCAAGGTGAATTGAACCTCGTGATGATGCCAAGATAAAAGTGGCAACTTTGTCAATGTCCGCCTAACAATAATAATAATAATAATAATAATAATAATAATAATAATAATAATAATAATAATAATAATAATAATAATAATAATAATAATAATAATAATAATACAGGATGCTATATACGCGCCTTTCCTCAAATCAATCAGGCTTAAAGCGCGGCGATCTATACCAACGTACACGCTCACCTGTCTCATCCACCCTCACACACACCAAATACACATCCATCACTCACACAGGTGGTGTAAAGGCAGGGAGATCGCTATTATAGAAGACGGGAATAACATCGAATTTGTATTTTTGAAATTTTTTATATTGACTGCGTCCTGTACCATTATTGAAGGGAGGGAGGAAACCGGAGTGCTTGGAGAAAACCCTCGGTGACCTCAATAGTCTCGTACCTAAGTCACATACGTTCGCCCCTTGCGGGAATGGAACCCGCGACCTTTGGCATAAAAAACCGGCGACTTATCCACTGCGCCACAAGGCCACCCCAATATGATTGTTGTGGTGGTTCAAGGTTGATTTAGGGCCCTAACCTTCTTTCTTGGGATGGTTATCCCCGTCTGCCATATACGCTAATGGTGGGCAGAAATGTTAAATTTTTTTATTTTTTTTTGCTTTCATTTCCATCGTTGTGTGGGGGATTAGAGCGGGGAAGGGGAGGGAGGGGGTGTAGGGAAATAGGAGAGCTTTAAATAAGCTTCAATTCTTTTTTTCTATCTCCACCCTCTTTCACTGTTTTTTTGTCGTTAGACAGATTTCCTTCTTTCTCCCTTTGACTCCCCTCTCTTCTTCTTTTTCTTCTTTACTATGCCTCAAAAGGGAAGGGGAGGAGAAGGGGGGGAAGGGGGGGTGGGATGTAGGGGGGAAAAAGTGCGAAGGACAACAGCAAACACACGTGCCTTTCGCTCCTTTGCAGTGTAGATCTTCGCAATTAAGCGGGGACTAACGATACGATTACATTCGCCGCTGGTTGGTTCAAAAGGGGGGTTTGTGTTTAGATTGACACAGGTCGGTTAGGTCTCGCGAGATCTTGCCACACTCACATAATGGCGACTGCGACTTGCAAATACAACACTATTCGTTGACAGAGAGCAGTTGATCGTAGGCCTACTACACAAAAGCCAGATCACTGGTGTCAATGACATATTATCAAACTTTTTAAAGGGCAAACATGTACATGTGCAGTACTTGCATATTAAGGGGCGGACGAGGGGGGGGGTTCCGGGGTTTCCGGAAACCCCCCCCCAGCCCAAAAAAAAAAAAAAAAAAAAAAGGAAAAGAAAGAAGAAGAAGGAGAGAAAGAGAGAGAGAGAGAATACAATTATAAAAATAAAAATAAAAATAAACATAAAATAAATTATATATATATATATATATATATATATATATATATATATATATATATATATATATATATATATATATATATATATATATATATATATATATATATATTTATATATTTATTTATTTATTTTATTTATTTATTTTTTTATACGAATTTTGGAAACCCCCCCCCAAAAACTAACTGATCCGCCCCTGTAATTTCGCTTTGAAAAGGTCAGGATCGCTGGGTTTCGTGAAATATTTGCAAATATGTAGAATACCTGCGCATTGCTTTGAAAATGTCAGGGTCGCTGGATTTAGTGACACTGACATATTAAACTTGAAGAGCAAATAATGTAGAATGACTGCGTATTTCTTTGAATGCATATGATAAGCTTATAGCGGGTTGCAATGAAATGTTATAATCAAATTTACAAATCAAAATAAGTAGAATGCCTGCGCCAACATGTAGTTATGAAAGTCAGCACTGCTAATTTCAATGAAATATATGAAATGTTAGAGGGTAAAAGATACATTGCCATATATGTGGGACAGTCTACTTACCCATGATTGTTTTGCACTTGCAGCCAAAGTCCTGCAGTAAGACGCAAATTAATATATACACATTGAATTACAGCCCCTGTTGAATTTTGCTTTGCTCAGATCATCTTATCTTTAAGATTGAAAACGGCTAGGCAGCATGAAGTCATCCTATCCTATCTTATCCAATCATATCCCGTAACTCGAAAGTCGTTGGGGCACCACAGATGATCGTTTAACCAGCGTACTCTATCTTTCTCTGTCCTCTACAGTCCTCATGGCGTCACTCAGTGTCCAGCCAGCCCATTCTCGAAGTGTTGTATTCCCGTTTCTTTTTCTTTCTCCCTCTTCTTCTGCCTCATTGCACCGTGCCTTGCTCATGGTCTTTGCAAGGCCTGATGCTTTGGTTATGTGGCAGTACCATCGAAGTTTGGTTTTTTTTCACCACTGTAAGCAAGTCATCGTGTTGTCCAATGGCTTGTGTGATGGTCTGTCGGACTTCGTCGTTGGTGATGTGCTGGGTGTAAGAAATGCCAATTATATAGGTCTGCTGTTGAGGGTCCATGTTTTGCAAGAGTATAGGAAGATGGAGACGACAAGGGAGCGCAGCAGCATTATCTTGGAGTGTAAACTGATGATCCTGTCTATCCAAATGGGCTTCAATCTTTTCAGGACAGCAGTTGTTGGTGCTATCTTGGACAGGATTTCCTGTCGTGACCCACTGTCACGAAGAAAGGGGTTGGGGGAATGGAGGGTAAGCTCTTAATCTCTAGCGCTGTATTACCTCCTTTGTTAGGCTAATGATGCGATGACATTCAAGAGATTAAGGCTAGGGCTACTAATTAAATGAGAGACAGTCAAAGGGTAGACGAGAAAGATGGTATACTACACTAGTTGAGAAATTCGAAAACAAAGGCCAGTCTGGGTAGGTGCAATTTCTAACTAGGAAGTTTTATTAAATCGAATTGGGTCGTCTATATTGAGTAATGCTAAGAGTGAGTCAGGGATAGCGTCTGTATCAGTAGGGAGTAGCTCGGAGATATTCTGGGTGGATGATTTCGGGGGTACTAGTGCTACTGTGGACTGATATCATCACAGGGCAAGAGTGTATCTGGATAGTCTCTGGCCAGATAATCATCGAGTGGTGATGCTCGTAGGTCAATAACTTAGCTGGTTATTGAAGGGCGGCGGTTTGTCCAAGATAGTCTGGGTGGCCTGATGACCAGGCTTGGCGTGGCGTGGGTAGCGATGCGGGTCAGTCGGTCACTCTATGACGCAATGACCGAGGGTGCCAATCTTGGGTGAGGCACAGGCGTAGTTTCCAGCTTACGTTGCTAGCTGTCTATGGAGTGATGAAATTCGGGGGAAACGCTTCTCGTTGACTCCCTGGGTTGTCAGGGGCCTGCAGCGGGTCAGCGACTCAGAGATGATACAAGGCGGGGGTATGCGCCCTGCACAGGAGCCGTCTGTAACGCAATACAGACTCTGTATCAGCTGGGGATAGGTATATCCTGGGTTCAGCGCCTGTTGGCGCGAGTTGCCCATTCAGATTTCAAATTGGCTGACCGGTCAAGGTTGAGCCGGCGTATACCAACAGTCTAACAATGCAACTAGGTTTATGGGGCCAATGTGGAGCTTACTGGCAGCCGCTAATATATGATACCTTCGGCGCATTAAGATGGGGTAGTGGCAACAGGGGCAAATATTTATACATTGGGGGCATGGGGGGAAAGCAAATGGAGTAGGTACCGGACAAAGGGGTTGTAGGCAAGGGTCGTACTGGGGGACTTTAATCTATATGGAGGGACAGCATGGCATGAGATATTTACACATGGGGCTAACATGGAGCATACAAGTATAAATTCAAACATGGCATGAGTCACATAAACAAGGCGGATAATATATACAAGGCAATAATACATGTCACAGCAACACATCAAGACAAAACTATAAACACGAACGTACATATCGACAGGACATACGAACGTGTGGGGCGAACGACGGGTGATGGGTCTGCTACATGACAAAGAGTAAGTTTCCTCTCTTACCTTGACTAAGACGGGGTGAAGCACACGAGTACTGCTGTAGCTCAGAGGTCGCCAGTCGATGGGGACGTGTCTTCGGACAAGTTGTTGTGGCTTCAAGGCTGGATGGCTTGCAACTGACACCGGGTCTGGTTGTGTGTCAGGCTTTAAGGCGAGGCCCGAGGGGCGGGGCTTAAGCGAATGAGCCAGCGCGCGTCCTAGGGGCGACTGGATGTGTAGAAGGGGAAGCTGGATGGTTGGGAGGGATGAGTGGGTGCTGTCTGCCTCAGGGCTCGATTGTACGCCTCGTCACAGAGGCCCCCCCAAGGAAAAAGGCGAGGTCGTAGGCCTCGACTGAGACGCGGCCAATCAGCTCTGAGGTCAGCGGCGGGATGCGAGGATGGTTGCGATGATCCGGGAGATGCGGGGCAATGCGGGGTTCCTGGTAGTAGATGGCGGATGCCCAAGGCTGGGGTCCGCGGAGCTGCCGGGTCTCGGCTACGGTTAGTGGGCGGCGGCGGGTATGAAGGCTGGGGCGTCGGCCCTCAGTGGGGACTCGATGGAGTCTGCGGCGGGGTGGCGGCTGAGGAAGTCGGCGCCGTGGTTGTCTTTCCCTGGGATGTGCTCCAGCTGGAAAGAGTATGCTTGGAGCAGCAGAGCCCACCTCATCAGCCGGGCGTTGAGCGATTTAGACGTCGCCAGGAAAGAAAGCGGCTGATGATCCACCTGGACAGTAAAGTGTGAGCCGTAGAGGTACAGCTGGAACTTCTGGACTGCCCAGACGAGGGCGAGACACTCCTTCTCCGACGTGGCGTAGTTCAGTTCAGCCGGCTTTAGCTTCCGGCTGGCGTACGCGACGGGGAAGAGCGTCGGGGCGTCCGCGGAGTCCCGTTGGAGTAGAACGGCTCCGAGGCCTACGTCGCTGGCGTCCGTGCGCAGGACGAAGGGCTGTCCGTGGTTGGGGAGCCGCAGGACTGGCTGTGACGTCAGTTTATCCTTGAGCTCCTGGGAGGCAGCTTCACCTTGCGGGGTCCAGACGACTCGGTCTGGTGCGGTCTTCCGGGTTAGGCTGGAGAGTGGCGCGGCAATCCCATTGTATCTGGGTACAAACTTTTGATAAAAGCCACTCAGTCCCAGGAAGGACTGGACATCTTTCTTGGTCTTGGGGCGGGGCGCGTCTCGAAGGCGCTGGACAGTCTTCTCCAGAGGCCGGAGCTGTCCATGGCTGATGGTGTGTCCAAGGAATTCCAGCTCTTGGTATCCGAACTGGCATTTGGTCGGCCGGGCAGTGAGGCCAGCTTCTTTGAGGCGGCGTAAGAGTTGGCGCACCACTCGCAGGTGCTCCTCCCATGTCTCCGTGGCGACGAGTATGTCGTCCATAAAAGAGTGTAGGGACGGACAGTGGAGGGGGTCCAACAGCTTCCGCATCATCGTGCTGAATATACTTGGGGCATTGTGTAGACCAAACGGCAGAACGTTAAACTCATAGTGGCCGTCCATCGTGCTGAAGGCCAGGTACTGGCGGGATGAAGGGTGCACGGGGATCTGGTAAAAACCCTTGCTCAGATCCACTCTGGAGAAATATCTGGCGGACTGTAGCTTCGCAAACAAGTCCGTCGGGTCAGACAGGGGTCCGGGTACGAACTGTGTTACGAGATTCAACTGCCGGAAGTCGATACAGAGGCGATGTTCTCCGCTGGGCTTCCGTGATAGCACTATACCTGCGCTGTAGGGGGAACGGGAGGGAGCGATGACTCCGGCTTGTAGCAGAGCCTCTACTTCTGTCCTTACTACCTGCTGCTGGGATAGCGGGACGGGGTACGGTTTCTGGCGGACGGGAGTGGGGTCCGTCAGGGTTAGTTGGACTTCTTCTAGGTCCGTCCTCCCAGGAATGTCGGTGAGGACTTCCCTGTATTCTGCTACGATGGCGCGTAGTTGGCGTTGCTGGCCGGCGGGGAGTGAGTGGTCCAGAGATACGTCCCGGAAGTATTCCTTCCCTTTTAGCGGAAATTCGGCGACGCCGGTCTCTGTACCATCCACTTCGACGGCCAGCGCGACCGTGAGTAGCGAGTGGGTGTCTGGGGCGGGAGCGGGTTGCTCCAGGTACCGCTTGAGCAAGTTGATGTGGTGGGTCCTGGGCTTTCCGCCTACCTCGATGCGATAAGTGGTACGTGAGAGTTTCTCCAGCACCGGGTAGGGTCCTTGCCAAGCTATGTCTAGCTTGTTCGTGCCGCTGGGGAGAAGTAGTAGGACCTGGTCTCCTACCTGCAGTTCTCGGTCCCGGGCGCGGCGATTATGATAGCGGGCTTCTCTCTCTCTCGCCTTCTTCAAGTTGGCGGAGGCGGCTTTCCATGTGGCCTTGAGAGTTTCCTGGAGCTTGGTGACGTATTTCGTGGCGTCGACCGGTGCCTCGTCCAGTTTGGTGTCGGTCCAGCTACGTCGTAGGGCGGCTAGAGGTCCAGAAAGGGGTCTCCCAAAAAGCAGCGTGGAAGGCGTGTATCCGGTGGAGGTGTGCGGGGTCTCTCGATACGCGAAGAGTGCTGACGGGACGTAGGTGTCCCACGCTTCGGGTTGTTCGTCGGCGATCTTGCGGATGATTGAGATGAGAGTCCCGTTCAGGCGCTCGACCTGTCCGTTGCTAGCGGGGTGGTAGGGTGGAGTTCGGATATGGCGAATGCGAAGTAGTTGGAAAACTTCCTGCATGAGTTTTCCGGTGAACTGGGACCCGTTGTCGGTCAAGATGTTGTCCGGGAATCCGACTCGTGTGAATATGGTGACGAGCGCGTCGGCGACTCGGGAGGCGTCGATCTTCGGTAGTGGAACGGCCTCACACCACATAGAGCAAGCGTCGACAAGGGTAAGCAGATACTGGTTCCGCTTCTTGGTTCGCGGAAGGGGTCCTACTATGTCGACGGCCACTCGTTGGAAGGGCGTTCCGACGACTACGGTGGGGCTGATAGTAACCGGTACGGTGTGATGGCGGGGCGAGTATCGTTGGCACTGGCGACAGGACTTGACGTAGCGCTTCACGTCTTCTGTCATCCCGGGCCAGTGGTACTGAGCGCTGATGCGTAGAGTGGTGGCTCCTATGCCCATATGTCCACTTAGGGGCATGCTGTGGCCAAGTTCCAGGACTTGGGGGCGGAGGGTCGCAGGTACGACGAGTTGCGAATGGTCGTCCTTCTGACGGAAGAGGAGTCCGTCCTCGACGAAGAAGTCCCCGGACTTGGGTGGAGTGCGTGCGGCGGGAAGTTTTCCGTAGCACTTGCGGAGGGTGACGTCGTCTTCTTGGGCCTTCCGGATCTGTTCCGGCATCTGGTTGGGTATCGGGGGTGGTGTCGCGGCTGTTTTCGCCTGGGCGCGCGTCTGGACGGCGGCCATCGACTCCACAGGCTGGGGCGGCATACCCAAGAATACGTAGCGGCATCCTAGGATCAAGTCATACAGGGGCTGGTCCATCACGGCCGCTTGAATGGTCCCCGTGACGTATCGGCTGGTGACTTGGATCCGGGCTATAGGGAGCGTGGTGCTGGGTTGTGACGCGTCGGCCAACTTCAGGGTGATAGTTTCGCCGGTCAGGTCCTGTTCCCTGATGAGCGAGCGGCGGACGACGGCGTCAAAGGTGAGTCCCGTGTCGTATAGACAGTGGGCCGGGCGATCGTTGACAGCCACTTGCTCGGTGACGGCCGGTCGATCGGTGGGAGTGACGACGGGGGTTACCGGGTTCCCGTCGGGAGTAACTTGGCGTAGGGCCAATACCGTGCCTTGTTTGCGACGCTGGTCGCTGATGCGGCGAAAACATTTCTCGCGGGTGTGTCCTCGGCGCTGGCAGTAGCCGCAGTAGAGCTCTGTGCTCCGCTTCCCAGGCTCTGCTCCGGGGTTTGGGCGTCCTTTAGGCGGGAGTGGACGGTGATTCGCTGGCGGGACGGGCCGGCGAGGCTGGTGGCGGGTATCTGGTGACGAGGGTGCGGGCGGATCCCGGCGAGGCTGTCTGTCGTCGGGGTGCGCGGTGAGGTAGCGGTCCGCGACTATGATGAGGTCTTCTAGTCGGGCGGCTCCCTGTTCGGCGGCGAAAGTCCGAAGTTCCGCTGGCATTGTCCCTCGGAGTTGTTCGGCTAGCATCAACTCGAGCAGTCCGTCGTACGTCTTTGGTTCGTCCGATTGCTCTATCCATTTGTCCCGTAGAGTGGCTAGCCGGTCGGCGAATTGCGTAAACTTCTCCCCTTTCTCTCTCCGGGAGTTCCGGAAATTCTTGCGGTAGTGCTCACCCGAGAGCTCAAATCCATGCAGTAGAGCTTTCTTGAGGGCGGGGCAGTCGCCCTCCTCGGAAGTCGGCGTCTTGGCCAGGATTTCGTAGGCCTTCCCCTTAAGGCCATGACTAAGCTTGCGATACCAGTACTGGGGGTCAAGGCTGTTTTCTCCCGCGACTCTCTCGAATCGGGCGAGATAAACTTCAATCGATTCGTCTCGTTCGACGAATGGGTCCAGGGGGAAGTTCATCCCCGGAATCGGCGGGGGGATTGCGGATATTCCGGCGCTGGCGGCGAAGCTGGGGGCGATGAGCGAGAAGTATTCGCTCGCGGGCGATGCGATACCTAGATCGCGGCGATCGCGCTCAAGCTGGAGGAGTGCTTGGCGCCGTTCAAGTTCCTTGTCCTTTCTCTTCTCCTCAAGAGCCGCGACCCTCTCGTCCTCCTCCTTCCTCCGTGCGGCGGCCCTCTCCTCCTCTGCTATCCTCTCCTTCGCCTCCTCTCTTCTCCGCTCGGCGGCTCTCTCCTCCTCTGCTATCTTCCGGGCGGCGGCCCGTTCCTCCGCGGCGATGCGCTCTTTCTCTTCCTCTTTCTTCCGGGCGGCGGCCCGTTCTTCCGCGGCGAGGCGCTCTTTCTCCTCCTCTTTCCTCCGTGCCGCTGCTCTCTCTTCCTCCTCCCTCTTCGCCTCTCGCTCTTTAGCCCTCTCCTCCCTCTTCAACTTTTCCTCGGCCACGTCCGCATCTACGTTGGCCAGGACATAGTCCTTGAGTTCGGTGCCGGCGAGCCCTAAGCTCTCGCCAATACTCTTGTATTTGAGCGCTAGCTCTCCCCGGTCGGCCATGGTAAGGGAGGTGACTTACCCTGAAAAGTCCTAACCGGAATGAGGGGCGCACACAAGGGGGTACACTGACGGAAAACAAGGGGGTGGGCTGGATGAGCTACGATGAAACTGCACAGGGGCGAATACAACACAACACAACCACAAAGACAAAATGCAATCAATCAAAATACAAGAATGAATGCAAAAAAAACCCTTTTCGAGACACCACCATTCGGGAAAGCCAGTAAGGGACCTATGGGGCTATGCTATCTACTAACTAGGCTTAGGGGCGGGGTCCTATCTCTACTGGGCTGGGGTGGAATTTAAGCTAAGTCCTTAGTCTCGTCGAGTTGGGATGGGAACCTAAGTCTTTAGTCTCGTCGGGGTCGCCAAAGTTAATGTCACGAAGAAAGGGGTTGGGGGAATGGAGGGTAAGCTCTTAATCTCTAGCGCTGTATTACCTCCTTTGTTAGGCTAATGATGCGATGACATTCAAGAGATTAAGGCTAGGGCTACTAATTAAATGAGAGACAGTCAAAGGGTAGACGAGAAAGATGGTATACTACACTAGTTGAGAAATTCGAAAACAAAGGCCAGTCTGGGTAGGTGCAATTTCTAACTAGGAAGTTTTATTAAATCGAATTGGGTCGTCTATATTGAGTAATGCTAAGAGTGAGTCACGGGATAGCGTCTGTATCAGTAGGGAGTAGCTCGGAGATATTCTGGGTGGATGATTTCGGGGGTACTAGTGCTACTGTGGACTGATATCATCACAGGGCAAGAGTGTATCTGGATAGTCTCTGGCCAGATAATCATCGAGTGGTGATGCTCGTAGGTCAATAACTTAGCTGGTTATTGAAGGGCGGCGGTTTGTCCAAGATAGTCTGGGTGGCCTGATGACCAGGTTTGGCGTGGCGTGGGTAGCGATGCGGGTCAGTCGGTCACTCTATGACGCAATGACCGAGGGTGCCAATCTTGGGTGAGGCACAGGCGTAGTTTCCAGCTTACGTTGCTAGCTGTCTATGGAGTGATGAAATTCGGGGGAAACGCTTCTCGTTGACTCCCTGGGTTGTCAGGGGCCTGCAGCGGGTCAGCGACTCAGAGATGATACAAGGCGGGGGTATGCGCCCTGCACAGGAGCCGTCTGTAATGCAATACAGACTCTGTATCAGCTGGGGATAGGTATATCCTGGGTTCAGCGCCTGTTGGCGCGAGTTGCCCATTCAGATTTCAAATTGGCTGACCGGTCAAGGTTGAGCCGGCGTATACCAACAGTCTAACAATGCAACTAGGTTTATGGGGCCAATGTGGAGCTTACTGGCAGCCGCTAATATATGATACCTTCGGCGCATTAAGATGGGGTAGTGGCAACAGGGGCAAATATTTATACATTGGGGGCATGGGGGGAAAGCAAATGGAGTAGGTACCGGACAAAGGGGTTGTAGGCAAGGGTCGTACTGGGGGACTTTAATCTATATGGAGGGACAGCATGGCATGAGATATTTACACATGGGGCTAACATGGAGCATACAAGTATAAATTCAAACATGGCATGAGTCACATAAACAAGGCGGATAATATATACAAGGCAATAATACATGTCACAGCAACACATCAAGACAAAACTATAAACACGAACGTACATATCGACAGGACATACGAACGTGTGGGGCGAACGACGGGTGATGGGTCTGCTACATGACAAAGAGTAAGTTTCCTCTCTTACCTTGACTAAGACGGGGTGAAGCACACGAGTACTGCCGTAGCTCAGAGGTCGCCAGTCGATGGGGACGTGTCTTCGGACAAGTTGTTGTGGCTTCAAGGCTGGATGGCTTGCAACTGACACCGGGTCTGGTTGTGTGTCAGGCTTTAAGCGAATGAGCCAGCGCGCGTCCTAGGGGCGACTGGATGTGTAGAAGGGGAAGCTGGATGGTTGGGAGGGATGAGTGGGTGCTGTCTGCCTCAGGGCTCGATTGTACGCCTCGTCACACCCACTGTCTGATACAATTGCTCCTAAATATTTGAAGCTTTGCACCGTGTTGAGGGATTGGCCTTGAACTTTGATGCCAGTGTTGATTTCATTGGTGTTGTTGGTCATCATTTTGGTCTTCTCTGCATTTATTTCTATTCCAAAGGCTCTATAGGTGGTGTCAAGCCTCTGTACCAGCTGTTCAAGTTCTTGTTCCTCTCCAGCCAATCCATCAATGTCATCTGCAAAACGGATATTGTAGATTGCTTTACACCCTATGTTGACTGTATCTTCGTGATCTGCAAGGGCATCTGACATGATGCGCTCTAGAAAGATGCTAAAGAGTGTTGGAGAGAGAAGGAATCCTTGACGCACGCCGATGGATGTTCTGAACCAGTTCCCGATGGCGCTGTAGTGGAGGACTGCACTGGTAGCCTTGTCATACAGGTTTTTGGGTTGATGTTGTACACTCTAATGGTTGCTCACAGAGCTGCATGTCAGACTCGGTCAAACGCTTTCTTGAAGTCTACAAACACATGGTATAATGTTGTTGGTGCTGTAGGTATTTTTCACACATTATTCTGGGGTTGAAAATCTGCTCAGTGATACTTCTCCCTGCTTTGAATTCATCAGGTGTTATATTAAACAAATCTCACCCTCCTGTCAACGTTATGCACATGTAATGTACAGAAACAATCTTTTAATCACCTGTCTGTTTCTTTGACAGGGTGTACAAAGTTGTACGACTGTGATATTATTTTTTTTATTTTTTTCCTCGCCTTTTTTTCATCTGAAAGTTATTATATTTTTCCTGTTTATTTCTTTGATACAGCTGGGGGCAGGGTGTACGCCTGGGGGTTTGGCACGGACGGGCAGCTAGGGTTGGGAAGCGTGATGATGGCCACCAGACCTCGTCGCCTTACACAGCAGTGTCTGGAGAAAGGTGCCTCCTTCATCGCATGCGGCGACGCCTTCTCTGCCGTTATCACAGGTAACAATGTAATTAATGGATGAATGGACTTGGATCGATAAGCTGACTTATCGTTCGATTAATTGATTTCTAGATGGAGGGATTGGTTCGTGGATTAATTGATTTCTTGGTGCGTCTCTCCCCCACCGTCACCACCACCAACCTCCGATTTACATTTTATACCATGGTTATATAACTGCCGTCAAAACAGATTGAACAAGTTGGTGAATTGGTATATGGATTGATACGTTAAGTGAGTCTGGTTTCTTTTCTTTTCTTTTCTTTTTTTTTGTTTGGGGGGGGGGGAGAGCGGTGGGTGGGGGGTAAGGGGGGTAAATTGGAGAAAGTAGCTTTGTATTCTACTATTCATATCATGGGTATTTAAACATTTAAAGAATCCTTCAAGCTTAGTAATATAAAAATTAAAAAACAATGTAACTATTCCCATTACAGTAAAGACCTATCCCATCCTATCCTGTCCCATAACTCGGAGGTCGCAGAGGCACCACAGATGATCGTTTAACCAGCATACTCCATCTTTCTCTGTCCTCCGCAACACTGATGGCTTCGCTCAGTATCAAACCAGTCCATTCTTGGATGTTGTCCTCCCACCTCTTTTTCGGTCTCCCTCTTCTTCTACCTCCTTGCACTGTGCCTTGCAGAATGGTCTTTGCAAGGCCTGATGATCTGGTGACGTGGCCATACCATCGGAGTTTCCGTTTCTTCACCACTGTGAGCAGGTCATCGTGTTGTCCAATGGCTTGTGTGATGGTCTGTCGGACTTCGTCGTTGGTGATGTGTTGGGTATAGGAAATGCCCAGTAAAGACATTGGGTATAGGTAATGCCCAGTAAAGAGATTGGGTATAGGAAATGCACAGTAAAGACATTCTCACATATTTAGTATGTAGACATAATGATTGGCTAGATGAAAGGCTGTTGAAGCGGAAACTACGGCTTAATATACAAATCAAAAGGAAAATAAATAAGAAAACAAAAGGAAAATATGAAGGCAATAAAAATAATTATGTACCTCATATAACCTAGATAATGTAGAACTTGAATTGTACATTACATGATTATTGCTTTAGGTCCAGCGGACTCTTCCGAGCCAAATCAGAACCGGACAACCCCTGATCCGCATAAAAGATCTGCTGAAACAACCCTAGTGGTACAACTGAATACTCTCCACCAGCCAGTCACTTTAAAATAAAGACACCCAACGCAGGGGACGCTGAGGCTATACTCTAATTTATCGAACCCCCGTTTACAAAAACAAAATAGAATACAAACATCATTATAAATTATCAACAAAACACATACATATAAAATGCCTACATTGCTAAATAATAACATCATAGGAAGCCCTAGTGACCACCTGGCAGAAAGCGTCCAATATTCCCAAGCTGATCCAACAGACCTCACACACAAATAAGGATTCTTGTCCCGGAAGAGTTTTCAAGAAAAAATGTAGGTGACTGGTCTAGCGAAGAAGAAGATAGTATAACAGATTGATAGAACGGGGCAGGAATGAGAAAGAACAAATGAGAAAGACAGCGACAGTGGGAATGTAAAGCACTAAATTTCCATAAAGTGGGGATACTATTTATACTGAAACTCCCCGGCACCCCAACGGGGATACTTGAATTGTAACATGAACATTAAAAATATGACATAAATGGAACATGAATTATATTGAACACTGAGAATGGCGAATAAAATATTTATTCAACTCGTAATGGGAGAGTTGGGTGGAGGGGTGTAATGGGGTGGGGAATGGAATGATAATGAACATGCTGAAAATGATAATGTTATGACATCAAGTCTCATAATTTATTCTAGCTCCCAGGCCCTTTTGTTCTTCAGCTAGACAATTATTATTTTGTTTAAGAATTACAAAAGCCCGAAATGTCGTTCCAAAATAGGTTTGTATTACACATAAACACGAAACGTGTAGTGCGAATACAAAGGGGTCTTGTGACCTGTGCATGCTAAAACATAAAAAGGTCGTCTTCACAATCTTAGTGTCTGACAGCTGCTTCAGCTGTTATGAAGGCCATGTCAGATCCCATATCTACCACTGTCATAAACCGTGACATTTGATTTATACAAAGGAGGGGAGGGATTTTATAGTGTAGGGCGGAGGGAGGAAGGGGAGGGGTATGAGAGGGAGGTAATTACTAAATACAGTATGATGCAGTTAAAATGAGAATTGGAGATGAAGAAGGAGGCGGAGGAGAAAAGGAGAAAAGGAAGAAGTTGTTGTTGATGACGATGACGATGATGACGACGACAGTTACGATGCACATCTGTATGTAAGCTAAAGCGTCCATTAGGTAGGTAACAACAATTTTTTTTGAAAGACATTTGGATCTTTTGGCAGCAGGACACACTCACACAACTTAGGGAAAACAATCCAATGAAAGTTATGAATGTAAAACTCTTGCTGAGTAGCTAATTAACTAATTTTATTGTGCTGTAAAAGATGCTTTCTAAAGGATGCGTATTTAGTGACTGTACTGCGGAGAACTTCTGGAAAGTTATTCCATAAAGTGGAACTAGAATATGACAGACTGGTTTTAAACAGATCAGTTCTTGGAAATTGATATTTAGTTTGGTAGAAAATCTGGCAGTTTTCTTAGGAAAAAGAGAAGAAAGATAGGAAGGTGTATTACCAGAAAGGATCTTGCACATGAACATTCCTTTATTAAATTTTATTCTGTTGGTTAGAGGTAGAATGTTGATCTATTTGTAATCATTCAGAGAGATTTGGTTTTTTAAGAATAACCATTTTAATTGCACGTTTATGAATCCTAAATAAAGGCATCATAGCTACTAGCAGAATCCCAAATAGTTGCAGAATAATCAATAAATGGTTGAATATATCCAAAATATAATAGTTTACGAGAATGCAGATTTAAATACTGTTTAATCCTTGATAATTGAACGAACGAACGAAAAAACGATGCTTAACGTCCTATTGCATGAGCGTTAAGGACAATAAAATTGGGCTAAAAAGCCCTCATCATACATATTTACCAGACCATTTGGTCTGGCTCACTGTATGAGTGTTTGTTGATAAGTCCTTCTGGAAGTAGTTCTACTAATATTTACAATATGTTGCAGCCAGGACAAATTATTATCTAATGTCACGCCAAGGAGTTTAGACATTGTACTTCTTCAACTGTTTTGTTGCAAAGCTTTAAAGGAGGGCGCTTTATAGAAGAATTTTGCCTTTTTTTTGTCTAGTTGTAATTAGCCTGGATTTAGTTTTGTCTGGATTAAGTGTCGTGTGATTAAATTCAGCTCATTCCTGTAGGTCATGTGCCCCTAATTGTAAAGAGGAGGCTAAATTACGCATTTCTGTACTGTTGGAGTGTAATGTGGTGTCATCTCAAGCCTCCCGGGGCGCCCATTTGCTGGGTTGGGCGCGTCGTTTGATTTCCCAGACAATCCTGGCCGACCGGGGATGGGGATGGAAAGGGACCTAGTGTACGTGGGGATGTGTTTATGTATCAGGCACTCACTCTCAAAGGCCCCCGTTGGGGTGCCCATAAAATTTCTGTATACATTTTATCCCCATTTTGTGGAAGTTTAGTGTTTTAAATTACCACGGTTTCTGTCATGCTCATTTATTCTTTCTCGTTCCTAATCAGTTCTAGCAATCTACTATCTTTTGTCTTCTTCGCTAGCTAGACCAGGCACCTGCCTTTTCTGGTGAAAACTCGCCCCAAACTCATCGTCTGTGGTTTGTTGGGTCAGCTTGGGGATATTGGACGATCAAATGATCTATGGTGTTAGTATTTAGCAATGTAGGCATTTTATATGTATGGGTTTGGTTAATATTTTATAATGGTGTTTATATTCTATTTTGTTTTTGTAAAAGGGATTTCGATAAATTAGAGTACAGATTCAGCTTCCCTTGCATGGGATGCCTTTATATGCTCTTATTGTAAAGTGACCGGCTGGTGGAGTGTCCTTAGTGTTACCATTAGGGTTGTTTGAGCAGATCCTTTATACGGATCGGGGGTTAGTCCTTTTTCAACCAAGTTGTGGTTCAGATTCGGCTCTTTGCAGTCCGCTGGACCCTATCGACAATGACTAACTCGTCTCGGACTTGAGCGTCAGGATCTTTTACTGTCCGATCGA
>CM072511.1:85989063-86101563 GCA_036898135.1 Oncomelania hupensis | reverse complement strand
CACTGAGGGGTTGTAGACGCATTCGAGTATAAGAGCCTCTAAACTGTCACATACTAAGTTCCAGACACAGAATACAGAATTTATTCAGCTAAATGACAACATCCATTGCATATAGAAATAGCTCCAGTCGGTTCACCACGCCTACCAGTACAACAGACAGTTAAATCTGATGAATGAAATATAACAACCAATGAAACAGGCGATAATGATGGTGATGATGCTGACGAGGACATTAGAGCTACATGCTGCTTTTGTTGCTGTTGTCTTACAGCTGATGATGATAAGGATGATTATGATGATGTTAAGGAGTTGCTATTAATTTTGATGAGTTTTATACTATTGTTCGTTATGCGGTTATTCACCTCAGAAAAACGCACAAGGAATGTGAATGCTCAACCATTACAGCGAAGTCCCAGGCCATTCAAGAAATATACGTTTCGTTTTGAAGCTCATTAACGCACCCCTACTTTAAGATTACGATTTTTTCTGCCTTTTAATCTGCCTGATGTATGCTAGTTGTTACTTTAGTCGATGCCCTTGTGACTTGTGACCTATGACCTAGGAGAGTCAGAGCGTGGCACTGGAAATGGAAGAACTAGGTCTCATATTTCAGCTGATTAGTTCCTGGCTTTTGATCACTGGCTGGTTTTCTGGCATAAATCTATAGGCTAACCATGGCCACTCACCACTCCCACCTTCTCTCTCTCCCCTCTCTCTCTCTCTCTCTCTCTCTCTCTCTCTCTCTCTCTCTCTCTCTCTCTCTCTCTCTCAATGTATTACATTTATTAAATTGCTTTTATAAAATTTACATTTTCTTAAACTGTTTTATTCTGGTCATATTCAACCATTTCTTGATTATTCCTATACTATTTGGGATTGTGCTAGAGGCAATGCAATGAAGCCTTTAATTAGAATTCACAAACGTGCATTTAAACAAGTTATTCTTAAATAAATCTCTCCGGATGGCTATAAACAGATCAGTATTCTACCTCTTGCCGACAGACTAAAATTTACTAAAGGGCTTTTTCATTCACAAGGTCCTTTCGGGCAAAACACCTTCCTATCTTTCTTCTGTTTTTCCACACACAAAAACTGCCAGATTGCCCACAAACTTAAATGTTCCAATTCCAAGAATTGAATTCTTCAAAAGTAGTACTGCTTACTCCCATTCCACTGTGTGAAATAACCTTCCTGAAGATCTCCGCACTTCTGCATCTAAATTTACATCATTTAGAGCGCGTCTCCTAAAACGCATTAAAAATTAAATAAACATTAGATTGTTAATGTTGTTAATTAATACTAACAACACTAATTTGATTTCAGTTCTTCGAAAATGATTTTATTTTATGATAACCTGGTTTATTTCTTATTGTTCCACGATGTTAATGTTATAATATTAAGTTGCTGTATTGAATCGTTTTCGTTACAAGCCCCAAGGGCAAGATGTAAAATAGCGCCTCCATGCAGCGCTTACTCTTTTACCCTTGCAAAATACAATTGTTATCTTATCTTATCTTATCTTATCTTATCTTATCTTATCTTATCTTATCTTATCTTATCTTATCTTATCTTATCTTATCTTATCTTATCTTATCTTATCTTGTCTTGTCTTGTCTTGTCTTGTCTTGGTAGTTAGGGGAACATGCGAGCTATAATGCAATTGGGTAGTCGGAAGAGAAAGATACACCCAGCACACACTAGGCCCCTTCTCTCTATCACGAGTCGTCCCAGGATAGTGCTCGGTCGTCCTGGGCGTCAGACTATGCGTCTAAAGGTTGCAAGTAGGCGCCTCGTCCGGCTTGAGTTAGATCCTGTATCGGCCAGCTCCTTGAGCAGCACTTGACCTGGAAATTAAAAGCGCTATATTAGCACGATTAAGTAAATAAATAAAATATATAAAAATGGCCGGTCTGCTTCGACATTGTCCTTAAACCCACCCACCTATAAGAACTTAGACCTACTTATCTGGGAGGCGGACATAATTTAGTCTTTGGGGTGCACGCTATAAATTAACAATGTCCAAGATAAACAGAGTTTGCGTCTTCAGGAATTATTATTCATGCCTAATGCAGTTCTTAGATAATAAATGATTAATAACTTATGCAGCGCATTAAAAAACAAACAAACAAAAAACACAAAATGAAACACAAAAAACTTCTGCAGTTGCGATGGGGTTCAGTTCCAAAAGTAATAATCCGAGGAGGATATCTTGCGATGGGAATATAAGGGTTTAAATTAGCAACTGTAAAGGCTTCGTTTTTTTCTTTTAATAACTTCTTGTGTTTGATCAACCTTTGGATCTCATTCCGTCCTGACAGTGTTTCCCATGGGAACGAAACGAGACAATTTGTCAGCGCTGTCGCGTACTGTAAGGCAGGCCAACATCAGTATATAGTACATTCTGTCTGCTCTAGACCTAATTCAATCTTGACAGGGAAGAGGAGAAGCAAAGGACGATTGTGAAGAAGAGAAATGGAGACAGTATAAAAGACGAAAGTGTTACATTTTGCCTGCAAAATAATTCTAATCCGTCTTGCTGGAGGTATAAAAATGTTTCCACCGAATAACGAATTGAACGGCACACGCTTTCTCATTCAGGCCATTTGTCTTCCCTGCGCTAGAACTTCCCACGGAGAAAACGAGCTGGAGAATCAGCTGAAAGCCCGCTAGATCCAATTTGTTTTAATCGCGCCCATCATGGGAGGTATAAAGACAGTAGGATGGGCGCCAATTCGGGGGAAGACGAGAATGACCTTCTCTGGAGTTCTAGACCTCTCAGCGATGCCGTTTGGACTTGGAGATCTAACGGTTTGAACCCCTGGGTCGAAGAGTCTGGCAGAGTCGTGCAGGAGGTGGCAGGGAGCCGGAGGGGTCCCCAAAGGTCCCGGGACCCAGGGAGAGGGGTCTGGTTTAGCTCATCGTTCACTCGGCGGTTGTTCACGGCACTAACCGCAATCGTCTGTGCAAACAGGGTTTGTGGTTTCTGCGGAGAGGAGAGAGGGCTGGCGATCGAAGAGAGAAAGGGGAGCATTAGAGTGTAGAAGGTTGGATCACAGACGGCTAGAAAGGCCCCCACTAGGACCCCGTGTGCCTCTAGAGGGGAGAAGGTTGTTTGGGTTTCGGTCTAGGATGGCCCGTGACTGAGAGGGAATGCCGCTAATCAAGTAATGCTTTTTGATTGATTAGATCCCGGAGATTAAAACTAATTTTATTACCGCGGCTAGAGGGTACATGCGCGGTGGGAAGAGGAAGGCAATGATGACGAGAGGAATCCTTTTTATGGTATGCGTGGTCGTCTTTTCCTTCTCTGGAGTGGAACCAGGACTGTGCAAAAATAGGCGTGGAGGTGGCCTGGGTGATTGCCTGAAGGGGTTGAGGAGGGGTGGGGAGGTGGAAGGAAGGGGGGGGGCAGAGCCGAGTAATGATTCATTGGGGTCCGGCCCCTGCCACAGCCAGCGCTAATTAGATCACAGCGGTGTAAAGGGGAAGCTACTCGCTTGCACCGTTTGCGGTTGTCTCCCCTGTTAGCTCTTTCTGCCTGACTAAACAGACTTTTGCAGGACAAGGAGGAAGAGCGGAGAGGATGTGAAGGGGGATTCGAGGGGACAGGCAAAGAGAACTGAAGGTGACAGTTGACACGACTAGGGACGCTTTTGCGGGCGGGGGTGAAAAAATAAAGGCGCGCGTTTACGACGATGAAGCAACGTTGTCTTTTGAAGAGTTGTGGTCTGTGGTGGGCAATTTGTGGTCTGAAGCGAGATGAAGTTCGGTCCGCCCCATCTGGCGTTCCATTATGGTACCCAAAATGGTTTCCACTAATGAAAGAAAGAGCTTTGAGTTTTTACACAGGGACAGAGCGTGTTGATTTTAAAACTCCGTACAGAGAGGATGTATTTGTGGGCCTACCGCAAGAAAGAAAGAGAATTTCTGGAGATTTAAAAGAGCGATTGATTTACTCCATTACCCTCCTCCTTCTCCCCCCCCCCCATACTCCTCATTGCTATTTACGTCAATACTTTGAATTATAGCCCACACGTTGTAGAAGTGTCATGTTTTACGAATTCGCTAACGTAAGTTAATGCACTCAAGTACATTAAATAAGCTTACTTACATTTGTACTATCGGTTTAAAACAGGACTGAATTTCAGAGGTTGGTAATAAAAATAGTTCTAGGCTATTTTGATTCTGCCCATGAACATTTTCTTTACACGGAGATTTTATTTTAACTAAAATAAACTGATTTCCGAACCTGCCAGATGTGCGTGAGTGTGGAACTCCGTCCTACCTCTCTCTCTCTCTCTCTCTCTCTCTCTCTCTCTCTCTCTCTCTCTCTCTCTCTCTCTCTCTTCCTCCCTCCCTCCTTTTCTTTTTCTCTTTCTCTTTTAATATGTGCTTTAGAAGACGTCGACTTACGTTGGGGGTTGCTGATCTTGAAAGTATCATTTGTTTTCAAGCCAAATCAAATAGTTCATTTCTTTTAAACATAGTCGCAAAAGACGTAATAGTGTCTTTGATTTAAAAACAAAAATAATAAAGGTCTTGATCACATAATCACGATTCGTTTTCGATGATTTTTTTAACGCTTACTTGTATGTCGACAGGCGAACAACGACGACAGACAAGACGGCAATATACCCGCCATTGGAGCATTGGAGGTATCTGCTGGACCACAAGCCACAGTTCTATCGCCATCAACCCAAGCCCAGAGGTCAGCTGGCGTTATTCCTCTGCCGAGGAGCAAGACCAAGCTGACTATTGGCGAGTTTTACGCCATGTCCGATAGTGGTGAGTAATATTAGAAGCTGATAAAAACGAGTGCAAAAACCAGCTAGACAAATTCAGTTTTGTTAGACCTAAGTAGTGTGTGTGTGTATGTTTTTAGACAAAACAGCTGAATCGTTCGATAATGCAAGACTAAAGCTAACGCTAAAAATGAAGACTGGTTTCAAAATTTCTGAATGCTATTAGCTAAGCCAAACTCTGAAACGATAGATGTGAGCTTAGGCAGCACTCGCAAATTAGTAAAAACAAAAACTGCTATGTGTAACCAGGACGAAGTATAAAGACGAGGATTGATTGATTGATTTATTGTTGCTTTAGGTCCAGCGGACTCTTCCGAGCCAAATCAGGACCGGACAACCCCCGATCCGCATAAAAGATCTGCTGAAACAACCCCAGTGGGAAAATTGAATGCCCTCCACCGGCCAGTCACTTTACAATAAAGACATCCCACGCGGGGGACGGCTGAGGGTTGACCTCAACTACGCGAACACCCCGGTTACAAAAACAAAATAGAATACAAACATCATTATAAATCATCAAAAAAACACATACATATAAAATGCCTATAGTGCTAAATAGTACAATCATAGGAAGCCCTAGTGACCACCCGGCAGAAAGCGTCCAACACTCCCAAGCTGATCCAACAGACCTCATACACAAACAAGGAGACTTGTCCAGGAAGAGTTTCCAAGAAAAAAGGTAGGTAATTGATCTAGCGAAGAAGAAGATAGTATAGCAGAGTGAAGGACAGAGCAGGAATAGGAAAGAGTAAATGAGGAAGACAGCGACAGTGGGAATTTAAAGCACTAAATTTCCATAAAGTGGGGATACTATTTATACTGAAAACCCCCGGCACTCCAACGGGGGTACTGTTGCCGCAGTGAATCTGTCTTGCCTATAAAGGAAAGACAGGTTTTCAACTGTGGCTTTCACTGTTCCCTTTATAGGTTTGAACAATCTACAGTGGCAAGATTGCTCATGACCCCAAGGGGTTAAAGACGAGGAATCAGCAGTGCAAAAAGCGCAGTTTCCCCAGCCAAATGTAACAATGAACAGAAGTCATTTTTGTATATGCAGTGTCTGCAATAATAAACTTTATTAATAAATATTAATGTTATTATTGTTTTCAGACAGAGCATCACAATCGTCAGTATCGGTCCCATCAGCTGGAAAATCACCGCCCAAACAGACTATCTCAACACCGACCATTGACGTGGACTCTTTATCGTCTAAATCTCCCTCTAAAGTTGTTATAGTAGACGTTCCCTCCGCTCCCATGGACCCAGACTCTGAAGTAGAAGAGAAGGTCAGGCTCTGCCAGTCTCCAAAGCAGAAGAAATGATGATGATGATAATGAACAATGATGAAGCTGTCCAAGATCAAAACTTGCTTATCAAAAATAAAATTTCCGTTCCTAACCATTCGATATCTGGAATCCCCTCAAATCGGAGACCTGGAATGAACTCGTCGTTGAAATCTGTAGACAAAGGATTTGCAGAAGAATTTCCTTCGACTTCTTCTCAGTCTTGTCTCAGTAAAGAAAAAGATGGATGTTGGCCTGCAACCACAGAACAAGAAAGGAGCGAGGAGACGAAAAAAGAACCAAGCGGACAATGCAAGGAATCGCCAAAACTCGGTGCGCGTTCGAAAACCACTTTTGGCGGAAAAAATAGTCAAACAATTCAGGTAGGTAGTTGGAGTTTTTGTCTGCTTCTGTCACCTCAGCCTGTCTGTATATTTATTTGTTTGCCGGTCGGTTTTCGGTCTTCGAGGGGTCAGTCTGTTAACTTTGGTTTTAATGATACTTCAGTATTGATAGGCATCTTTACATTCAAGTTTTAAATCACATATGTGCAATATGGTACACAACATGCTCGGAAACACTCCTGTTCCAAATGTCTTCATCAGAAAACAAATAAACTGCAGGCGATGATGCAGGTAAGCCGCAGTCCATCGAAGAACTTTGCCGTGCCGAGAGAACGCAGCAGTCTGTTGGTCAGTAGGAACATGGACATTCTCGATGCCTCCCAGCTCCTGACCTCCTCCAGTCCGCAGCAGTCCAAGGCCAATCCTGGACGTACTTTTCACCAAGGCAACAACGCCGAATTGGCAATTGCCAGTGGCTTCAGCATTCTTCCGGATTCGTTTGGTTTTCCTTCAGGTACAGTTATATCTACCACGGAATTGCAAATATTGTACACTAATGAAAATGTAGAGAGGTTTACGAAGCCTTGAATTGAAATGATTAGTTCATTGAGGTCGAAAGAGACCAGCAAAGAAACGCTTTGCAGTGCTTCAAGTCTTAGAAGATTTAATGACCAACCCTGAAATGTTTTATTTGAAATTTGGCTAAAGCACACTGGGTAGCGCCGCATTTGGTTGTTTGGTTAATTGGAAGACGACCGACGGTTGAACATCTGATATGTGCGTGTGTGTGCATCTGTATATGCTTGCGTGTGTATGTGAGTGCGTGTGTATGTGCGTGTGTTTGTGCGTGCGTGTGTGTGCGTGCGTGCTTGCATTATTTCAGGTTTTGGCGACGATGACGAGTTCGAGTTTGACTATCTAGAGACCTCATCACCTAGGCAGCGAAGCAAGGAAATGGTGATGCAACGTGTTCCAACGCATCAGCTAGACGGGGATTTCACGGTGAGTTGTGTTATTGACATTGAACGTCATTTACTACAACAACAAATCAGTTTACTCGAATTGAAAACAAGCGCCTTTAGTTTCTTCGCACTCAAAGTTGCGTCGTGAATGAAGTTGCTTTCGCGACTGTTTTGTTATTATTAAAATCGTAACTGAACACGATGTGTGTGTTATTAGCAAGCAGCACTGAGCAAGATAAAATTAAATGCTTCTCTCTAATGATCATTGTATAGCTGAGGTGCCATTGCCAATAATATGCCTTGAGTTTTCAGTAGGTGTTGAACGAGTGTTGAGCATGCATTTGGACCTACTCTCTTCCAGTTTTACTCCTGCGTGCCATTAGGGGAAAAAATGTAGTGTGAGATATAGGAAGTTTTGTGGTTGCATGTTCTTCCATGCTTTACTACTGACCTTATGCATGTGCACACTTAAACGGATGTGCCATCTGCTTTCTTTCACTCTTGCCTTCACTTCCAAAACGTTCTGACCATCCAGGAAGCTTCCGAAAATTTGACCTCCAAACCAAGGTCAAGGAAAAAGGTGTCGAGATCAAAGTCGGCCCTGACCGCTCGCGACCTTGACTGGATTGATCACATGTTGCTGCAGAAAGTCGTCAGTCAAGGAGTAAGCAACCTTGACCTTGAAAATGTGACCCGATTTTCGTTTCCTTGGTGGCGTTGTTGCTTTCTTCTCCCGCTAGTGAAGTATTTGTGTTTTCATCTTTCAGCAGCTCTTGTGGTGGTTTTTGTTGACTGCTTTCTACCACAGACTTTTTTGTTTTCTTTGTTTCCCTTGTTTTGCTCTTAACCACCATTATCTCTCATACCCTTCCATGTTTGGTGGCGGTGTTCTTATTTTACGGTGTTGGATTGTATACCATTTTCTGTTTTTAACTCTTTGACTTGAAATTAGTATTACTCCTCCGGTGCTTGTATAACAAATGCATATAATGTTACAGCATATGTGTTTACCTGTCAGTGCACTTTAAAAAACCGTGTAAGTTCTAAATATAATCAATGGTATCTACGTATTCATTGTTGTCCGGTATGAGCTTTATTCGGGTATAATTCTTATGTGTATATTTTGTATAACAAATGTATAATTACTTTTCCCACAGTGCTATCAATTTCCATAATTATGTGTATTATGTATTATGTCTGTTTATTATTTCTTCTTCTTTTTTGTTTAACAAGCATATTTCTATGATCATGTATTATAACGTGTATCTAATGTATTCAATGGGATATCGGGCATTTCTTTTATTCGGATATGATATATTTGTGTATTTCTATAAGCCTACCTTGTATTTGTTTTGCAGACGACATTCAATTACAGAATGTACCAATTCCCCCCAAGAATGCTTTGCACAAATCACGTACGGTTATATTTAATTTGACACAATTAGTTTGCATAATTTACTTAAAACATTATCTAATGATTGTAGCAAATGAATTTTAACAAACAATTTCTTTCTCTAGTGCCTTTTTTTTTAGCGGAATGATGTTATGCTATATTTGTTTATGTATATTTGCTTTGCCAGTTGACAGGTTTGGGCCATTATCAATTTCGCAAAGTAAACATTTGTTGGGTGTTGTAGTTATTTAGTCAGAACTATTTAGTAGAAATATCAATGGAAGAAGTAGTATTGAGTAGATTTGAGCGCTTATTACAATAATAATTCAACTTGCTACTTAGTTCTGGTTTGTTAGCGATACTTAGTAAAGATGAAATGGTTGCTGATGTAAATTAAATCTTCGGAATTTGTTAATAGCAAGGTTACGTCAACTTAATTCATGTATGGATAGATATATCGACCTTAATTTAATTGTTTTTCCTAGTCTGTGTATACATAATGTTTGTGTGGTCTTGCGCGCGCGTGGATGTGTGTGTGTGTGTGAGGGTGTGTGTGTGTCTGAGAGAGAGAGGGGTGGGGGATGAAGTGGTATTCGTTGCCAGTGTTATGCTGTTTGTCATATGATTTTTGTTTTTGATTTTTGACACTTTATTGTCCCTTTTTATCGGAAAATTATTGGCCGCCTCCCCTGGGGAAGGCGTAGTCGCAGCTTGTGGGCTACCTAATATATGTTTTTTTTTTTTTTAATTTTGCTGGGGAGCAAACCGGAGTACCCGGAGAAAACCCCCGAGATGTTGCCCGAGTCGAAAGTAAATAATATTCGGAGAAACATAACGCCCAGAGACAGGATTGATCCCATGCCTATCAGGCGCCATTGGTTTCTAGCATGTGAACAAGGCAAGTAAGTACCGCTTTAGATCACGCGGCCACAACGCTCATATTAGAGGATTTAATTTAAAAGTCAGCTCTTGGTACTTTGGTGTGACTAAGTGCGCATTGTTTTAACGGAGGCTGTTAGTTGAAGCACGACCCGACTTCAAAACATTGTACGCAGTTTATATTGAATCATACTGTAATTGCTACATCTCGGGCAATCAGAGTATGAAAGGTCTTGGCTTGAAGCAATTCAGCGCACAGACCAACAGGCTCTGATTCATACATAATATATAGGCTACTACAGACTACAATTATCAGCCTGCCGAGACCTACGCTAACATAAAAAGTTTATGTATGCCTTAGCAGGATCAGCAAAGCTGTGTGGTTCTGGCACAGTGTTCGCAATACAGCTACATCAATGGCTGAATGAGGTGATTAGTGGAGGAATTAGTCACTTGCTGTCCAACGTGCCCTCCCCAATGGCCGGGGTCTGTGGCCGCAGTGTACGGTATGAATGATCATCAGCCTTGCGGTCATCCATCATATCAACCCCCGAGCTCACGAAATTCTCGCTCTTTTTTTTTGTGGATTCTCCATTTTCTCTGTTCTATATCAGTATATATGCGCGAAAACGAGGCTCCGCTTTTATTCTCTTTTTTAAATTTTGTTATTTTTTTGTAGGTGATCGATTCACGGTTCTCTCTCTCTCTCTCTCTCTCTCTCTCTCTCTCTCTCTCTCTCTCTCTCTCTCTCTCTCTCTCTCTCTTGCTCTCTCTATCTCTCTGTTTTTCTTTGTCTGTCTGTCTCTGTCTCTGTCTGTTTCTCTTTGTCTGTCTGTCTGCCTCTCTCTGTTTCTATATGTCTGCCTGTCTGTCTGTCTGTCTGTCTCTCTCTCTCTCTGACCTTTGCACAGACTCAGCATGTTGTCAGTCTGTGACCCTGGCTTTGATGAAAAACTCTGTGACCAGTACTTCATCAGAACAGTCAGTCCCAGCAACAGGTCCGGAAGAGAGAGAAGAGATTCTGAGAGAGAGAGAGAGAGAGAGAGAGAGAGAGAGAGAGAGAGAGAGAGAGAGAGAGAGAGAGCGAGAGAGAGAGAGAGAGAGAGAGAGAGAGAGGGAGAGAGAGAGAGAGAGAGAGAGAGAGAGAGAGAGAGAGAGAGAGAGAGAGAGAGAGAGAGAATACGGTCTCTATATTAACACGAACCATCTTTATTTTTGGTTCTTTTATGCACCTGATTTTTTCAAAACGTGCACAGAAAATACCATTCTTAGAATAAATAGCAACTTTTACAAAAGATAATTTTAATTGATGATTTATCTAATGACATAAAATCTTTTTCTAAAAATATTATTTCTCCAACACCTATGTGGGAAACTGCTCATTTTGACATACATTATAGTTTGGAAAAGAAGAATGAAAATGCACATTTATTATCAAGTGATGTCATTTGGAGAAAAATTATTCTCAACACCTTTAAATCTATACTGATGGATCGGTTTTAGAGACAGGGAAAGCTGGAGCAGGCTATGTAATTCCAGCTCTAAAATTGCAAGAATGTTTCTCTTTGAGTTTAAATACTTCTATTTTTGCGTGTGAACTTATCGCAATCCTTATGGCATTAACTAAAATTTCAGATCTTTGCTTAAACGCATTTCAAGTTGTTGTATGTGTTGATTCGATGTCAGTTTTAGATGCTTTACAATCTTATGGTCATATTGAACGGCATGAAATTATTTTAGAAATTCAACATTTAGTTCACAATCTCATTATTAATGGTACAAAGGTAAGCTTCAGTTGGCTACCTTCACATTGTGGTTTTCTGTTTAATGATACTGCGGACAAAGCAGCAAAGAAAGGAGCTAAAAATATCAATGCTCAGAGTATTCAACTCAAAAAATCCCCTAAGGAAATTAAACGTAGTATGATTGAAGAGAGGTCAACGAAACATTTTGTATTTGATACACATTTTGCTGTAGACTGTGGACTTTCGAGAACAGTTTTTACTATGGCTAACAGAATAATGTTGAATGCCATAAAAACAAAGTATTGTCCAAATATTCATTGTGTATGCAATGAGACTTTTTCATTATATCATTTACTTTTTGGTTGCGTCATTTTCTGCCTGTACTAACTGTGCATCTGCATGACATAAGAACATTGGATGATATTAATTTTCATCAAAGTGCATTGTTAGCAAAACTTTTGATGGATTCTCCTGTGGCTAGATTTGTGTAAATAATCCCCCCCCCTCCCGTCCCGTCTTATCATCTTTGGTGGAAAAGACGTAAATAAAACAACCAACCAACCAACCAACCTTTTATGCACCGAATATGAATTATTCAAACAAGGGAAACACACGTATTGTACTTTCTCAGGTCTGGTAGTGCTTACCCATGCCAGCGTGTAACAGATGAGGAAGAGGAGAAAGAAGATCACGACCACAAGGACATTACACTTGGCCAGATCCTCGATGACGTAGCAGTAGATACCTCACAGCCTTGGTATTACAAATACAAGGGGATCAACTGATTGCTCTCTAAGTCTCGAAGAGCATTTTGCATGCTTTCACAAGAAACTTTAACTGGTAAAGGTGCTGTCTGACGTGAAGTGAAACAGAAGCAAAGCAGTAAACAAAGCAAAGCATCTGCTTCTAGAAGCATCTAAAAATAAGTGCATTTATAATGCTTTGCTTTGTGAAGAGGTCACACGATGAGAAGTTTTGCATAAGCAGTCTGCGTGGAAGCAATACGCAATAAGATGTAAATCAGTTACCTCCCTTTCCTTCAGATTGACCCTCACAGAAGTCCATGAGGCCTTTTTCAGGGTTTGGTTTCTGTAATTTTGACTTCTAACATTCCATAATGCCTCGTGGCTTTGAATTAGATCGATGAGAATAAACGTATCGTCTTGTTTCAGATTTGCTAATGGCCCAGTAGCTTTTGATGCCGCCATGATCGCTGAAATGATAACAACCTCGTTTTC
The DNA here is from genome assembly GCA_036898135.1 of Oncomelania hupensis. Taxonomy (NCBI): domain Eukaryota; kingdom Metazoa; phylum Mollusca; class Gastropoda; order Littorinimorpha; family Pomatiopsidae; genus Oncomelania; species Oncomelania hupensis. Next base: position 86,088,917 of record CM072511.1, on the reverse strand, counting down.
GCACGACGGCCCTTCTGATTGGCTGGCAATCAAATGCTTCAGCGAAACAACCCAAAATTTTAAAGCACGCTCAAACACTGAAAGCATCGGCTTTGCATCACTTCGGCGCTTTGCTGCTGTTATGCTTTAGGTCTAGTCACACGATAAACATAGTCAAAACTACGATTTTTTTGTGTGTTTTACCAAAGAAAGTACAGCTACGCAAAGAAGGTTCATCTCGGCGAGTGCCTATATAAAGTTACAAAACGTAGCCACTCGTAGCGCCCCCCAGCGATTCTCGTGATAAATGATTCCAAGGGCGATAATTTGTTCTTAGCGCTATGTAAACAAACCGCTTCAGTAGATTATGTTCCGGACACTCGCTTGCTTAAATTAACAAGCGATTCTGCTTTTTTTTTTTTTGAAAGTAAGTTAATAAGTGTCTGATTTTAATAATGTAAATACAGCTTGCCAACAAGTTGCTTGAATTATGCATTCAGCCGATTAAATTACCGTACCAATGCTGATGATTCAGTAGGCCTGTACTCGGCCTGTACTCATCCTAGATCCGTCAAAACTCAAACCCAAAAGTAAGCTTGAATACCGGTAATAGCTTTTCTGAACATTGCTTGATTTAGCATTTCCAGTTAATAACTGTGTTCCAATCTACTGTTTATCTCATTTACACTGCACTTCTGATTTTAATCGCTGCTAACCTACTGTTAGGCTCTCATCTTAAAATTATATTTACCGGTACTGCTTTCGTTTCGATCAACTGTGTAAATAAGCCTATAAATTATTAGGCCTACTGTTTATCATCATCATTTTCATCATCATCATCATCATCATCATCATTATGGTTTAATATAGGCTATCTCTATAATAGAACTGTAGTTGCAAAAGGAAATTTGATAGGTTAAGATAGACTAAAGAAAAAGAACAGACATGTGTGTGTATGTGTATATGTATATATTGCACAATGTTAATATTCTTCTGCCAAATTTAACTCTGAAATTTACTCGCACAGGGATAGGCTTATATAAGCATGCTTGTTGCTTGTCCCTGCTGCTTGTGATGTATATATTTTATATGTATTCTGAAGAAATAAATAATATATAAACCAACAGACATCAAGACTATAGAAGTAGAGAAATAAAGCAATGCAACAAGAAGAGTGAACAGTGAAGCTTTTAAAGAAAACACATTTAACGTTTAAAAGCATTATTTTTTTTGCATGAATCATTACACTGGAAATTGCACCTAGATAAGACCAAAAAGTGCAACAATAAAAATAGTCAAATAAGAAATATTTGTAGTCATTTATAATATTAGATCTGTACATTGCAGCAGGCTGCATCAATTATGTTACTTTATTGTTAAACCATCATGCATTTATAAAAGCTGAAAAAAATAGCTTCAAACATTTGTGTTTCTTTTTCTGACATTTAATATGAATATTATAGCAACAAAAAGCAACAATGATGACTCTCTCTCTCTCTCTCTCTCTCTCTCTCTCTCTCTCTCTCTCTCTCTCTCTCTCTCTCTCTCTCTCATATAAAGGAAACTTCAGCAATTATCATTTTTTGTAAAGTACTGTCATCTCAATAAATGTATGTTTAAAATAATGAAAAGGGTAAGAATGTTAGGTTTTTATAATTAAATCTGTTGTTTACTTTTTGTTTAGCAAGATTAAGACATACCTACAAAGAAACAGAAGTTTTGCAAGACAAAACAAATACAATTAACCCTTTTCCTGTCTGCTTAAACCAAATGTAATGGAAAGGGAATACGGTCACACAGAAAATGGTATTTTACATTTGAAAGATTTAAAAAATCACATTTGGTATTTTTTCTGCATACATTTCACATGCAACAACAACAACAAAATCTGATAATACTAGACAATTAACTAGTAGCATTATACATTAAAAGGATAATAATAGTTTTTGCTCTTGGATTTTTATTCTTAGATGCATTTATGAAGAATTATTTGCTTAAAAATTACTTCTTTTTTTTTAATAGTTTTTCTTTACAAGACAACACATCCAGTCAATGAGTCATGCAATAATATTTCATTAGGCCTACTATTTTTTTTTTTTAAATTACTCTTAAGCAGCAATTAAAACTACGCCTTCCCCTCCCCCCTCCCCTCATCTTCCATTTGTAAGAAATTGGGATATGATAAATTTCAGTATCAACAAAGAAAATACAGTTTACATCGAGTGGTAGATCTAGATCAACGTTGTTAGATTTGGTTATAATTATGTTTGATTCTTCCTTTGGAAAATTAAAAAACGAAAGTCCAGGGCACTTGTATCGTCCATTTGTGCAGTTAAAAGCGCTGCAGTGGTGCCCACCAGGACGGATTCTAGGTTTGTTTACTTGATTTGATACGCTTTCCTCCATTGCTAAGCGCTAAGGCCGAAGCGAGTTATCACTTATTCCGCTAGTTGGCGCTCGCAACTTCCGTTTCGCAGTAAGAGTCGAAATGAACCTTCTTTGCGTAGCTGTACTTTCTTTGGTTTTACTGGCTGTTTTGCTTCTGTTTTACTTCCCGTCAGACCGCACCTTAAGATATACTTATTATTTCGTAATTCTTTTAATGTGTATCAACAATGTTGTGAGTGCAGCTTGCTGCTATAACAAGGACTGAATTTAAGAATATTTTTATATTGTTCTCGTAGTGCGGCGCATTCATTTCGCCAAAGCGAAACTCTTTGGTCCCCTCCTATTTATAATACAAAGGCTGGAGTTAGCTACTGCTGCATTATCGAGAATCCGCCCAATGTTTAATGCCCATGTGATTACTACCATAATTGAAAAAAATGTTCTGGATATTTTCTTGTCAGTGAAACTTGACAAATCACCTTCGCAAAATACTTGGAAATTACTGAGTTTCGAAGAACGCAAACATCTCGTTTAAGTCCCTTTAATCCAGCTTTAACCATTCAATCACCTTCAAAGATGTTTATCTGCTTTCCAAATAATGGTAGAAAAGAGTCTCAGTTATTTTTTTGTGCTAGTACAACCTCTAAGCATTATTATTGTCAGATCTTGACATCAAAATACAAGTACAAGCTTTTGATTTTGAACTTGGGGATGGGATCTAATCTGCCATGATTATTGTAGTCTTGTACTCTTATCCGCTTGGAAACAGTTGCATTTTGAAATCATTGGTGATACCTCCAACCATTTTTTTACCTACCATCGGTGTCTCAGTTTGTACTCTGGTAATGTTATTGCTGGAGAATTCAAACCATTGTTTTCAAAATGGCCACAAATAATTTAAAGCGTATGATCATCACCATTTATTGTCTTTGTACTCTGGCATCTAATGAAATGTTCGAAGCTGTTGTTGTCAATAAGGTAATAAATCCTCCTAACATTCACTAATCCGCCATTGTTCGAGACTTTTACTCTGGCATGGGCTAAAATGCTGGAGGCAGTTCCATCAGCGATCCCTAAATTGTGGTAGTCCTAGGTTTCATGTGATGTGATGGTCGCAGATTGCTGTCACGGTGTTGTCACATGTCGTCTGCGACGAGGATTTGTCACTTGAAAGGCGGGACGTGGTGGATCTGAGTAGGTCTTTAGCCCTGTGGTTTGTCGGAGAGTTGTCCCTCCTGATGAAATGAAACATCAGGTGCTTAGCATCAGAGACCATCCTACCAAAGAATTGATGTTGGTGGTGTGATGGAGATGGCATTAGCTTCAATGGTTAAATGGTGGGATTCGTGTTTTACAGGTAATGTTAAATCCCCATACTCATTTTCGAGTACATTTGGTCATTCTTATTGTAGATTTGAAGTTAAATGCCGATGTTTTCACACAGTCTTTGTTCGAGAAATAATTTCTTTCGTCAAATTTCTAAATAAACGGTAAAGGTTTGGCGTCCCCAAGAATGTAAATTGTAATTGGCTACAATTAAAAATCTGTTAAATCTTAAACTAAAATCAATCAAAGATCACATTATGCGAAGTTGAATAAGAGAAAAATCTCAAGCGGTATAAATAGAACACATTGTGTATCTGTGCCGCTTACACCTTCACCCTTCTCCTCTATAAAAACTTCACCATTGAGAATGAGAGACCGATACCTGCGAAGTACGTGTTGGTGCTGTGTCCAATGATCTTCTATATTTTCTGACTGATATTGCGCTTTTGTCCGACCGATATACGCCAATGCCACTGATCATCTTCAGTCTTCTGGACATGGCTATGACTTTGAACAGGATCAGGATCGGGTCAAGCCCCTGTGTTTCAGGGATCAATTCGTCATCATCATGCAGGCCAGAAGGCGACGTCCAGTGATCCTAGACCTTTGACATAAGTATGACAAAGAAGTGGTGTAGCGCATGTAGCCAGAGAGTGGACGCCAACAATGAGAGTCAGATTATATTTATTTTAAGGACCAAGGATAAGTGATCTCATCTAGATAATTATTGTGAGATGCCCAACTTGGAATTTAAAGAACAGACTCCAAAATCTAAGAAAGACAGAGAGAGAGAGAGAGAGAGAGAGAGAGAGAGAGAGAGAGAGTTTGGTTGAATAGCCCACACTATAATTGCGATCGTTCGCACCATTATCGATATATAGATAATATCTTTGAAAAGTTAACAGTGTACAGAAAGGATTATACGCATGCTGTTTTAATAGTAAGCTGTGAGCTTAAAATTATTATCTTTTGACACGTTGTAATAAACGTTTAAAGTCTCTCTCTCTCTCTCTCTCTCTCTCTCTCTCTCTCTCTCTCTCTCTCTCTCTCTCTTTCTTTCTCTCTCTCTCTCTCTCACTCTCTCACTCTCTCTCTCACTCTCTCTCTCGCCCGTATAATAATGTGACATACTGTTCTATTAGCACGTAAACCGCTGAGCTAAAAAGGTCCTTCTCAGGTTTACACAATTTAAGTTCTGCCATGTTTTGCGAGGAGACGCAGACCAAAATTAACTTATATTAAACAACTAAACAGTTGTTTTTTTATATAAAGTTACCAGCAGTCTTACTTTTAAGGTGTTACGTTTTAACACCAAACAAGGCAGTTTTAATTTAATTTAGTCCATAACCTGTATATTAATTTTTCGGTTTTATTTGCTTTGTATTCTAAATTTCTATTTTCAGTTTGAGTTTTTTTTTAAACATATTAATTTAACTACGTAAGCTTAGTTTATTTTTCAACTACAAGCATTAAAAATATATTAATTAAAATATTTAGTTAGTGTATGTGTTACCGGCAATGTGTAAAATCCTGATATTGTATAGAATGCCTGATGGTGCATTCTATACTTTATCTAGACATTCTGTTTAGGCCATCTATAGAATGCCGGATTTCACACATTGTCGGTAACATATGCAAATAGAGGCATCTAGTTCGCTTTTTTGATAACACAATGGATATTTTAGTACAGACTGGATTAAATCTAACTTTTAATTTGTACGAGGTAACATTGTACTTATTTCCCACATATTTAGGTTGGTTAGTTGGTTTGGTTGTTTTATTAACGTCTTCATGGGGATGATAAGACGATTCACGTATTAAGACTTTAGAAAGTTTATGTGTGTATGGTTGGGGGCGCGTGGGTTATGTGGGTGTGCGTGCACACGTGTGTGTAGGTCGTGGTAGCGATAGTTGAGGTGAGGGCTTTTTTTAATATTTCTTGCTGTTAGTCGTCGACTCTCATGTTTAGAAGTTCTGGTTTTTAATGTCGAATTTATTTAATTGCCTGTAGACAGTTTATCCACATTATAAAGTCATCTTGACGCATTCCAGAATTATAATAGTATTAGTTTCTTTGCCGTTCATGGGATTTTTATGTTAAGATAGTATAAAATTATTAATTTCGATTTGGAGTTGTTAATTTCATTAAGCTTTTAAAACCCATGCCCAGAAGACTACTGATTCTGCTTATAATATTAGTTAAATGATTAGGTTAATCATGATTTAGCACGTTTTAATCGCAAAATAACAACGATATGCAGTTAGAAGTGAACTGCAATCAACACCTGAGTATATTGTAGTAAACAGAAACATAAAAAGAGGAGAGTGAGGAAGAAAAAGATTATAAAGAAGGACCAGAAGATTCCGTGTTTTGTATTATGTATTGGTCTGTTTCAGCCAGGACAGGTGAAGAGGTCTTCGACTTTCTTCGGTGCCATGTCAGGACAGGTGTCACGAAGTCCAACCAAATTCTTCAGGAAGCCTACGCCTTTGGGACACCTGCAGTCCAGGACCACCACGCCAGCCACCCCCAAGTCTCACACTCCCTTGCCAGGCAGCCGCAACTTAGTGGGCATGCACGCCGCAGTCGTGGGTCACAGCAGCAGTGCTGGTGCAGCAGAGAGGGGTGAAGCAGGATCTGGCGCCGGAAGACCTACTGCTCGTGGGCTCGGAGTTGCAGGGACAACAGGAGTGCAGAAGAGCAGTCATATTCAGGTCCACAGAACGCCGACCAACGCCTCCATGTCTCTTGGTCGGCGCGTGCTTTTGCAACAAGCCGGAAGCCACCAGGAGCAAAGTCCGTCCTCTTTGCCAAAGACACCAATGTTTTCCAGCGCCACCTCATGGCGGCAGAGGCCAATGGTGATCACCAACAGCGCTACAGAGCCGCATGACGGTCTGGACGCGATTCTCGCCTTCTCGGACGACGTTGGGCAAACCCAGTCTGCACCCACCAGCTCTAAGACCCCTGGAAACAGAAGACAGGTGGGCTTCGCTGGCCACCACCAGACAAGAAGCATCAGTGTAGCGGCTTCGGCATCTCAGACCAAGCTTAGTACAGCTGTGGCGGCTGCCGACCTCAGCGCTCCGCCTAGTCCACGACTTGGGCCCTTTCTTGAAGGCAATGGCCAAGCTCAAAACGCAGCCAAGAGTTCCAAATCTAGGACTGTGCCTATCGCGATAATGTACAGTAAAAGTAATACGAATAATGCTCCAGATGGATATTCAGTCCCTTCAGATTCTAATCGTACAACAAAGACTGCGTTTAACCAAACCCCAAACATGTCCTACCATACAATGCCCACTAGTAAAAGAACCAAACATAGTGCCAAAGCAAATTTGAATTCCGGGACCTTATCCAGGTCTAGTCAGCCTCGACCGCTGCAAAGCAACAACAAGCGCACAGCTGTGACCTTCACAGCGGGCCAAGGTCGTTCAGGGACACAGTTGATGGTGTCGGGAGAGCATAGAGCGCATTTTGACTAGTGCACAGAGGCATGCGACCCTCCAGATAATGGTCCTGTGCCTGATATATTCCCCCTCCTCCCCGCCGTTCATCGCCAAAAACCCGAAGCGGAACCGCGTCCGCATACTTCCGGTTCGTGTGCTGTGATTAGTTGCCAGAGTTTGTTTGATGCTCTTCATATTAGAGTGTCACTCAGAAAGGACCTTTAGTGATCTGATTCTTTACATACATTCTTTGCATAGATGTTTTGGGGCATTAGGTCGGAAATTACAGTTTGGCCTACTTTCGTCATGTTTCTGTGGAGAAAGAAACATTTCCATGTTGTATCCATTCAGTTAATTAAAATAATTTATTTACAATTATTTTGCTAAATGTTTGATCTTATTCTGATCTAGTTCTACTAGGATAGGTAGGCTTAGCAATGAATTAAAGATAGAATTTTTCATTTTTGTGCATGTTTTCGGGTCAGATAAATCAGAGCGCGTCTTAATTTATTGATATAATAATTTATTTTTCTCTCACCACAGTTATAATAAATGTATGACCTTTTACAATTGATTACGATTCTAGTGTCATTTTAGCAAAGCAGATAGGTTCTCTGCTCTCTGTGACAGTGTAGATTTTATGGACATTTGTCTGCATAATTATTTTTAAAACGACGAATTGCTATTTGTATTTTTTGTTTATTTTATACAAAGGCTTTTCAGATTTAGTATGCCACGCTCTGGTTATGTGCGTTTTAGACTAGGATGTGATTATTTATGAAAAATATCATTTAAAATATTGCCCATTTCAGTACATTAGGGAACAAGAACTATGCGTTTTGCGCGTTGAATTGATGCTGTTATTGCTGTGCTCTAACGTGTTTTAAGTATTATGTGCATATTTATGTTTTGCCTACGGTAGAGCCAGGGTGTGTTTGTTTGTTATGTGATACGCTGTGGCTAGTGTGCCTTTGGATTTTAAGACTCGTTTAATACTCACTGCTTAGAATTATGCATAAACCAAATAAAGGTCCACTGGAGCTAAAGGTACAGGATTTTTTTAAATTACTTTGGACACTTTTAAGTTTTAATGTAACGATTTGGAATTTTTTATGCAGATTCAAAAGCGGTTAGAGGTGTGTCTGTTTATTTAGGAGATTATAAATTATTATTTTTTTTAAGCTGCATAACGATAAGAATGTAAACAAATCCTCTCATGAATAAAAGGGAATTTAAAATAAAATAATTTAAAGCAAACTTTGAATTACTCATATGTACAATAACTTATCTTTGCCTTTTTTATTTTTTTGGAGGTTTCTAAAAATATTTTAAACTGATATTATGTTATTTTACTTTTGTATTCCAATCCTTGTATTATGTCGTGCCTAGCTCCATCTCTTTGTCTGGTATTTTCTCAAAATGTATGCTTATTTACCACGTTTATTTAATAGAATTTCGTTATTACATTTCTTTGTTACACTAACTGTTCCTTCTTGTGACGGTTTGAATGAAAATATAATGTTTCTTACATAATTCTGTCTGCACGTAAGTCTGAATTGCATGAAATTAATTCCGCTTTTTCTCCACAAGAAATGAACTCATAAATAAAATTATTTATATTCAAGAATTTAGATAACATAATTCTTAGCCTTTATTGTTGTCATATAACCTATATAAGTTCAGAATTCTTGTAAGCATATTTACATGTCCACAAAAAAAAACGAATAATTCATACTGAGTAGACAGACTGCCGAGTATTAAGACACTCAGGATGTCTGTACATCACTATTCTAGTTCCGCACAATTTTTTGCTTTATTAAGATATTACTGAATTAAAATTGAAACAAAAATAGAATAATCAAGTTCCAGTTCGCTCCAACCACAACTGTTCTGTTGATAATGTAAAAGCTATCAGCTAATTATCACAAACACACATTATGGTAATGAGCGCGGTTCTAAAATAAGCGGAGTCGAGTGAATCAAATGACAAATTCTTCAATGGTTGAAACTAAAACAAACTGCAGTATCTTGAAAATTATTACTTCGGTATTTAAAACCTATGACACAAGTATTACTCGAGCATCATAACAAATTTAATGTTTGAATGACATATGATGCATCAGAAAAGAACACGGTTGACCAAAACCCTTGTTCCGTGGTTTAAAACCATAACTTAGCAACTTCAGTGTTTGAAAACCATGACATATTGTTTAATTGCCCAAAGACTTGTCAATCATAAATCAGAAGACTCCGCGTCCCCACCCTTCCCCTACGTGAACACCGTGACGTATTTAGAAAATGTAAATTCTTGGGGGTGGGGGGAGGGGTAAGGGGGGATTGACTTCTTTAGAAAAAAACTCTTTTTTCAGAAACCTGACGTCCTTTGAAAAACATTACATTTTTATTATTCGGAAACTATGAAATATTTGATTGATTGATTGATTTATTGTTGCTTTAGGTCCAGCGGACTCTTCCGAGCCAAATCAGGACCGGACAACCCCCGATCCGCATAAAAGATCTGCTGAAACAACCCCAGTGGGAAAATTGAATGCCCTCCACCGGCCAGTCACTTTACAATAAAGACATCCCACGCGGGGGACGGCTGAGGGTTGACCTCAACTACGCGAACACCCCGGTTACAAAAACAAAATAGAATACAAACATCATTATAAATCATCAACCAAACACATATATATAAAATGCCTATAGTGCTAAATAGTACATTCATAGGAAGCCCTAGTGACCACCCGGCAGAAAGCGTCCAACACTCCCAAGCTGATCCAACAGACCTCATACACAAACAAGGAGTCTTGTCCAGGAAGAGTTTTCAAGAAAAAAGGTAGGTCATTGATCTAGCGAAGAAGAAGATAGTATAGCAGAGTGAAGGACAGAGCAAGAATAGGAAAGAGTAAATGAGGAAGACAGCGACAGTGGGAATTTAAAGCACTAAATTTCCATAAAGTGGGGATACTATTTATACTGAAAACCCCCGGCACTCCAACGGGGGTACTGTTGCCGCAGTGAAGCGTCTTGCCTATAAAGGAAAGACAGGTTTTCAACTGTAACTTTCACTGTTCCCTTTATAGGTTTGAACAATCTACAGTGGCAAGATTGCTCATGACCCCAAGGGGTATGAAATATTTAAAAAGATGAAATGCCCATTAATAAGTATGAAGAACTAAAAACACAGCAGACCAAAAATTTGGTTAAAAACTATTACCTCTTAAGAAAAATAACGGGGCTTCTATAAAAAAAATTAAAATTTATTTTTTTTAATCTTTGGAAATTTACGGCATCTTCTATAGTTGAACAACATCATACTCTTTTTTTCCTTTCAAAATAATAATGATTTTCAGTATTTGAAACACGTTTAATAAATCTTAAAGTAACACAATGCACCAGATCCGTTTTCCTGGTTGACTCCTTTACCATGGTCGACTCCTTTACCGTGGTCGACTTCTTTACTGTGGTTTACTTCTTTACAAAACCATGGCATCTCTAATACTGTATTTGAAACCAAGACAACTGTAGTATTTAATAACCGTGAACGTTTAGCTACGCGAGATGGAAGACCTTGTCATAAATCACAGCATCAGTTGCAGAGCCGGTGCACGCTTCGCACAATTAACCACGCCGTATCTTATCTCGGAGCGTTTAGCCCGGCTTAAGGCAGTGACTGGTTAACAACACACACAGGGACACGTGCTCACATCAACTTCTGCTAACTTCTTCACAGCTCACGGTTACTGCACATCATTGATGGGAACCCCTTGTCGTTAATATTGCAAGTTTTACTTTAAAAGGCTTATCAGGTCTCCGAGTTTTTCTTCGGTTTCCTGCCTTTCTTACTAATGATAATTGGATGCAGTCAATCTAAAGTAAAAATATAAAAATAACGAATCTATTTCATTTCCGTCTTCTTTAGCGATCTCTCAGCCTGTACAAAACATGTTTCAGTGATGATGAAATGTGTGCTTTTGTGTATGTAAGCGTGTTCGCTATTTAAGGAAAGCTTCAAGATCAGGCTGCCGTCAAAAATGCGATATTTACAAGTACTACGCCAAAGTTAGGATTGAACTCGTCCACAAAAGCGCACGTGCAACATACCTTCTGCAAATCTGAGCACAGTCATGCCGTTGAGTCACACAGGTTCGACCGACTAAACATCATTTTAGAAATTCTGCTACCTGTAGAACATCTGGAAACAAAATGATAATTACCGAGAATCGTATCTTGGTTACACACTCACTGCGGCGCGTGCGAGCGATCAAAGAAAGTGCAAGAAACCGAGAGGTCTCTTGTCACAAACACGTGTACCGGAACTTTCGTCATCAATCTTTCGTTATTGGCCTTTGTGGTCATCATAAGGTTTTCTTTTTAGGACCACGGCACGACTATTGCGGTTTGATGAAGGCAGATTCCACGCCACTGTTTCTGGGTACCGTCAATCAGTTTGTTGGTACCGTCGTGGCCTCAGTCCGTTTCTTAGTACCGTCATGCTTCAGTCCTTATTTTTGTGTACCGCGAAGACCAAGCGGGTGAAAGTATAGTTGCTGTGGTCGTGAGATTTCACCAGGAGCTCGGTGTCAGGCCGTGTGAATAGGCTGTAGTGTTTCGCGAAGCGGTCATCTGCACATTGCACACGTTCTCGAGAAATTATTATAATGCGAGTCTAATTATCGCTGCAGACGCAATAAACATGTTGCACAGCGCGACTGCAGGACAGACGTTTAGAGACAAGGTCGAGAAGATACGACTTCTTTTCAGGCAGCATTGTTAATGCGAATGGGGAGTGGGGTTGGGTGGGTAGGGGTTATCAGGGGGAGAGGCAGTAGGTGTGGGGGTGGTGCGTATGGGAGCGGAGATATAAGGAGACAGAGGTAGTAAGGTGAGATGACCATAATTTATTATTGTTTAAGAATTACGTCTTAGCCTTAATTTTGCGTTTGTGTGAGTGAGTGAGTGTGTGTGTGTGTGTATAAAAGAGAGTGTGTTTTAATTTAAACGTGTTATTCTTAAAGAGAAAAATGTTGGGAGTTGTTTTACTCACTTACCCATTCATTCCACACACACACACACACACACACACACACACACACACACCTACACACACACACACACACAAACCGACACAGACACACGTTTAATTTTCTTCTTTCAGGGAAAGGAACAATAGATTCTATACTCCAGCAGAAAACGTTAGAATCATGCGTTAGAATCATGCATGCAGTCATTCTCCCGTCTGCAATCTAATAATGAGATCTAGGCAACATTCACTCCCTGCATGTCAAGTTTGTCCATTCCTTCACATAAAAACTATTCGTCAACAAACTAACAGCTCCATTAAAAGGGGAAAGGATTTATTTTTAACAGCCGATTTACGATGCAGCCATGTCGTAATTTTGACGTAATCTCAATGCGGCAAGACAACTTTGACAAGGGGAGCAACTGAGAGCCAAGAACGATCATAAAGGGAGGCAACAATTTGTCGGGGGCCCGTTGTTTTACGAGACTTTACGAGACATAAGTGCGCCACGCTTGTTTTACTGCCGACATTTGGAGAGCTCTTACCAAAAAAATGGCCCGGCCCCACATACCAGCTTGGGCAAATTTTGTAAATCAAGACTAACGAAGTCTGCTAGGCATTAAAATGTCTTTTTTTTTTCTTTTCGTGGTTGGGGGAGAGAAGGGAGAGAAGGAAGGGTATATGAATGGCGAACAAAATAGTAAAAATGTTGAAGAGATGCCAGTTTAAACGTTTTCAATTTGCAGTGTAACCTTTACTTTACGTGATTTCTCTTCCAAAGTAACAAAGTCTTTGTTTTAAAACCAGTACCTTAAGATGTCAGCAGAAGAAAAACAACTGGGGGCTATGTTTCTGGGTTGAAGATGATTTATATTTCACGTTCCTGTTACTTTGCAGTTTTCAGTTCATTAATGAGAGATTGATCCTCAAATTGCGCGTTACTTGGTTTTTATTACAACACTGTGAAGGAGCATGCAGCTCATCAGCAGAGAGCTATTTAAATACCGTTAAGTCTTAGACCTAGACATGCAAAGACCACGTTCTTAAATCCCCTGTCGTAGTGCTTCCGAAATGCCAAAGTCTTGCTGTCAGACAAAAGAGAAGAATGAGAGCATCTTTGGTCTGACAATGCTTAATGACTACTTGGAGGGGGGGGGGGGGTGTTAATTAAGCTAACATTATTAACCTATTATGTCTCTGACTTCTGTCAAAGATCGTGAATAATTATCGCTTTGCAGACGCCGCTTATGTGGCTTTGTTGATGTCTTTAGTTATATGTTTTATAAAGGCGTGTTTAATTCTGTGGTTTTGATGACAGTCCTTAACTCTGTGGTTTTGCGGACATTGTGTTTGTGGTGGTGATAGTGGACGTCCATTATTTGTGACAGGCCACAGCGGATGTGGTTTGACGTGTGACGTGCTGTTTGCGTGACGCTAGGAAGACATGTCTTTCTAAGCTTGTGGGTTTTGATGGGCGAGGCTGCACCACTGGCCCCTGCTGTGAAAGAGAAAGACTGAAAATATTGCAGCATTATTTGTAGCGAGGTAGGCTGCTTGTGTACAGTACAGCACCAGAATTATAATAACAATATTATATTGTCCCCCATTATCTAGTACAAGAGGACTTGTGTATAGTGCCCATTCATGTGGATAATCAAAACCAGCACCATCAATGCAACCACAACACATGTTATAATTAGTAGTTGTAATGTTTAGTCCTGATACCGACAGTATCGATAATGCTTGTTTTGAAGAAGAAACAAAAAAGGTTATTTAATACTATTAATTATATTAAGTACAAATACACTAGTGGTATAAAATCTGTTATGTCGGACTATGATAAGAATGTTTTGAAAAGAAGAGGGATGTTAACGAACAAAGACTATATACATTCACAAAGGAACAGAATCGCGCGATTGTAGTTGTAAGAACAAAAAAGAAAGAAAGAGAGGAAACAGAAAGAAAATATCCGCAAGAGTAGAAGATGAGAATGAGACTGGGGGAAAAAAGGAGAAAAACATTGACTAGCAAAGCGCTTGCAGATGAAAAGAAGAAAGAGAGAAAAGAACTAAGCGACGAGGAAACAGAAGAAAGTAGGAAAGAAACTAGGAAAGTGGGGTTAGAATGAAGACTGGGAATCGACCAGTGAAGAATAGGAAGAGGGTCTAGCATACTTGTTTCATTTGCAATATGCCCACAATCAGAGGCAAGGGTCATATGTAATTTGACCTCTGACACGGTCTGTCATGTCTATTTCACTTGTCAATTTCGGCCACGTCGAGAGGGCGCGCGTGCACGCGACTTCTGCATACAAATGGGATTGTTTTCCCCTTTTCTGGACGGAGGAAGGAGACGACGAAAGAAGATGAGTGGTATGGTGGCAGTTAATGCTGACCACAACTCGCCATCTTATGCGGATGACTTTTGCGGACATAAAGCACGAGCGAGTGGACATTGTCTTGACGTGGACGGTGCGTGGAATTATGTCGTTTAGCTTTTTCTCCCGACACGGGCCGTCCACTCTCACATTACTGCATTAATCTCAATGAGACTGGGAACCACGAAAAATGGGTTTGCCTATAAATCTTTCATTAGTTTTCATCCTAGCTCAAGCTCTTTTCTCTTTGAATGGCGGTCAGCTTTTTTTATACTAGTTAAGATGAGAAAACTAGATGTTTAGAACTTTCCCCTTTAAAAGTGAAGATCCCTTGGCTGTATACTGGTGCCGACCCTTCGTCAAAACAAGGACAGTTTCTGGATTCTGTCAACAATGTTGTTCACACCGTTGAACAAGAATTAGACATCATGTTTCTAATCGCCGAAGAGCACTGGGAAAACGTGTTTGGATAATTATAGCCCATTCCCAGATCAAACAGCCGCTAAATCACTGCCAGAACTCATCGGACTTCATCGAAAGTTAAGCCTCTTCATGGAAGGGAGAAGTATCAATAGCATATGTGCCTCAGTCTCTACTGCCTGGAACCATTTGGCCACCCTGTTTGCGAAGTATAAAGCATTGTGTGACGATCTCCACGTGAGTTCGGTGTAGCGGACTGCCTGCATGAAGTTTCCAGGGGAGAAAGTAACCAGTCGAGGTGGGGAATCAGTCATTCTAGGAATTGGTCACAGTCCATATCACCTTGTTGTTTGCCCCGCAACCACTGATTAAAAACCCATGTTGATTATGGAAAGTGAATGACGGAGTGGGGAGAACGACATACACACACACGTTTGGCAGCGACGATTGACGAGGTTGACTCAGACTTGGGTTTCTGCAGCAGAGGCGGTGTGCATAGTGTCGTCGGTGTTGTTGGTGTTCACAGCTCATTTGCCGTCAGGCTTCAATGATGAAATAGGGTAGGGTATTCCCTGTGCAGCAACATAGGACTGCAGCTTCCGGCTGCCGTGGCTTGTGGCGTACGGTGCCTTTTGTCTCTGCCATTGCAATACGCGGCTCGACATTTGGCAGAGCCGGGCCCTCGCAGACGATACTTCATTTGCATAATATTCATATCCACGCTGCAACGCATTCTGGGAAGGGACGGTAAACAACCGCAATAAAATATAAATTAATGAGGCTGGGAAGCATCTCTTTTGACAGACTGCAGCGACTTTTCAAAGAAACTTCAAAGTGCTGAAGGGTTCAAAGAGAACGTGAGCGCAGCCTATGGAAGGTGCACTCGAGGTTTAAGGCTTGGAGTGTGCCCATGCCAACTTTTACCAAAGATATGTCTCTTTCTCTGTTCACCGCTAAACATGGCTGGAATGAAAAGAAGACTAATGAGGCAGGATGCAGATCGCTCCACCCAGTCGTAAATTCAAGATTTGGTTTGTTCATGTTTTTGGTCACACTGTGTTGACATGGCATCGCCCTGTTTAAAATTCTTTAAAATGATTGCCCTGTTCTTCATAAAAGGGATTGTTATAGTTTTGCGGGGTTTGTTCGTTGTCTCTGGCATCTCTCCTTTTGGCAGTAAATTGCTCAGGACTTGAAGATTTGAAAGGCGTTGCCGTGAAACCGCACAACAGCTCTTTGCGGCCAGACACAACAATGGGAGCTAAATGACGGTCCGGAAAGCTTGAGCCGATTAGGCCGGCGAAAAGGAGAGGTCTGAACAACCAACAAACTGTGCGAGTTTCCTTTTTCTTCTTCTTCTTTCCCCTTCTTTTTCCCCCATTGTCTCCTCCCTCCCCACCCCACCCCCCCCACCTCCTCTTACCCCTTTCCATGGCATCCTCCTACCAGATACCTCTTAACAGAGAGTATTTTCCTTCCCACCTCCCTACCCTTCTACCCCGTCTTTCATCTTTGGTTTCCCTGAAGTGGTGCGTCCCCATTTTTCATTCTGTGCGGAACAGAGGTAAGACATGCAAATTACAACAAATCGGTCCGCGGAACTTTCACGATTGAAGTGATGATGACGATGGTGATAAAGAAGAAGAAGAAAATGATGATGATGATGATGATGATGATGATGATGATGATGATGATGATGATGATGATGATGATGATGATGATGATGATGATGATGATGATGATCGTAGCTACCATCACAGCTGAAGTGAAGAGTGGCTTTGTGCAGAGTACAACATAATACCTCGCAGACGTCTTTGCTACTCCATGAAGTAGGCCTTCTACAACGAACACAGGCAGGTCACGTTGCAGAAGGGATATGATCCAATGGCCCTTGATAATAGTGTGCTTTATTTAACAACTTTGCATCCCTTACGTCGCTCGCTATTTATTTATTTAGTTTGGGTTTTATTAATCTCAGAAATTGTAGCCTATTAGTGCAATGATTCCAAATTACGATGTCGCTAACAATGTCAGTCCACAATGATGAAATGACTAAACATTAATTTTTAATTGTCGGTATAATTTTATTGAGTTTAGCTCAATGTCCAGCTATAACGCGTTGTCATACTAATAAACATTATACTGTTACATGTATATGTACTATAATGTTTTGCTTGTAATAGTTGCCAGGCACTGGAAGCTGGTACGTATCTTGAGTTTGTCAATGTTTTTTTTTTAATAGGCTTATATAGATTGTGATGCGCGCTTACGCTGTTTGAAGATGTACTGAACGTCAATTCTTTAGCAATGAGAGCAATTAGGGATTTCAACGATTTTTGTACTGCCTTTATCTCTTATATATATATATTTTTAAAAGTTTTCGGCGATTCATTATTAGCATTTAAATTTTCTGTCAAATTCGTATTGTCCATTACAGATTATTTTTTTTTTCAAATAAAGCTTATTTCCTGCATTTTAATCGATAACCCAACTAGTACCTGTTGTTTTAAAGACGTCCTCTTTCTCCTCTTCCTCCTCCTCGTCGCTCTATCATCATCATCATCATCATCATCATCATCATCATCATCATCATCATTATCATCATCATCATCATCATCATCATCATCATCATTATCATCATCACTCGTCATTAATAACAGCAACAACAATATCATCATTATCGTCATCATCAAAATCACCACCACTTCCATCTAACTAACATCGCTATCACCAATACAATTATCATGAATGTAAAACGTTGTCGTATATAAAATGCCCAGAAGAGCTGTTCTGTACGAAGTTTTAAATGTACTCACAATTTTGTTTGAACATGTTGCTATAGTCTAGATTCATTTCATTTCTTACAACGAAATAGTTAAATTGAGAGATTGTAGGTAAAGCTGTCAAACACCGAATAGTAATGGTGATTCATTAACTGGAGTATTGCAAATTCCTCATTTCGAAAGGAAGACGATATTTTATTTTGGGATTCATTATAGACAGTTTTATGATCAGGCGAATATAATTCGAGTTTTCAGCATTTTAAATTAAAACTGAGTGTTATACTTGCAGACGCTTTCATTTTATACAGCTTGTGCCCGCGAGGAGTTATGAACTCCTTGGTTTAGTTTTTATTCTTTATTTTTTGAGTCTTTGCTTTTTAGCGTAGTTCTAACACAACCCGCTTTCCATACTGACGTAGGCTATATAGTGTGTGCAGCGATTAAAGATAGTGCTATGCAACAGAGACAGGCCCTGTGTTTTGTGGGTGCGTGTGTGTTTGTGTGTGTACAGTGCATGGGATATAAGATATTATGCAGAAATGAAGAGGCGGGCATGCCCTGTGCACCAGTTTTCCTGCAATCGACACTCTCTCTACCCAACTCCACCAACCCCCCCATGCACCCACCGTCCTGACCCCGTGACCTTATATCCAGGTTATCGCCTTTTGAGGTCACGCGAGGCCTCTCGCGGGTTAAGGAGACGGTAGCTATATTATTATGTAATGAGAGGACTTGTTAGGAAAGCAGGGTCGTCGGGGACTACAAGTCTATTTTACCAAGTCGCATCTTGGGAGATTGGTTGCTGCCTGTACCCTTTTCAGACAGACAAATTCAGGCTCGTGTTGAAAGATAAGGGTCGTATCGAGTGGAAGGTGGTTAGCATAATCATTTTTCTCCGCCACAACCCCAACTCTCCTAAACATTTCTTCCTATTATTAATGAAAAAAGTTTGATTTAACAAACACCTGTCATGATTGAAGAGCAAGATGTATGTGCCTCTGTGTGTGTATATCTATATATCTATATATCTATCTATCTATATCTCTCTCTCATATATATATATATATATATATATATATATATATATATATATATATATATATATATATATATATATATATATATATATATATATATATATATATATATATATATATATATATACGAATCCTTTTTGGTATGTGTTGTGTTTATGTTTGTATGTGTTTGTGCGTGGTGTGTGTATGGATGTCTGTGTGTGTGATATCTGTCAACATATTCTAAAATACAAAGTGAAAGTGACCCCCTGCTTTGATAGGCATACTATCTTGACATGAAAACTGAGACTTGATTCCCTACTGAGCTTTTCAAAGAACAGTTGAGCAAGCTTTGGTTAAACCACGGCGAAGGATTTTAAATTATTACAGTTGTTGTTGTTGTTGTTGCTGGTGTTGTTGTAATAACAGTAACGGTATACTTATGCCTGCATGGATTTCTTTTCATTATGTTTTGTGGGTAATTACAATAGAAGTTGATGCATAGTTGTGTAGTGTCTTGCAAGTCACTGTGACCTCGGGTCACAGCGACCCCTAGGCTTCTGACATCTGCCCTAAAGGACGCGAACCTGAATTTATCTGGTAGATAATGAAACATGGTAAACGACATCTATTTTTTATTAGTTCCCAAATTATGCCGTGAACTTCTGAACTCTTAAGAACTATTGATTGACTTGCACGTACACATCTCACAATGTTGCAACAACAACAAAAATAATAAAAATTAAATTTAAAAAAATAATAATAATAATGATAAACATCAACAACAGGAATGGAAACTTCCAATTAATGTGTAATTCTCAAGGGCAGATGTTTGTAATAAAGGCCAAGAGAACAGCTTTCTAATATTATGATGTTGTTTTGTTTGTTTGTTTGTTTGTTTTCGCAAAGCACAATGAAAATGCAGATGCAGAAATGTCTGTGTTTGTCTCCTACATTATTTTGATAAGAAATTAACGACTAATCGCTCATTCGAGTTTGAAGAATAGCTTTATCCTTGGACCTCATCTTGTTTACTTTGATGATGATGATGATGATGATGATGATGATGATGATGATGATGATGATGATGATGATGATGATGATGATAATGATGATAATGATGATGATGATGATGACGATGGTTGACGATGATGACGACGATGATTATAATTATAAAGGCAATATGCGTGTCCATTATTGCAATATCTATTGCATTATGTTTATGCAACATTGCTATTTCAATTTGCCTTATGCGTAACCGACATTACCAATCCTATTTGATCTCATGACACTGCCGCCCAAGTGTGCTCATGTTAATATTTTCATACAAAGTGATTTTAATATTCTTTTAACAGAGAGGATTCGCCAAATATTATTACACAATAACGAATAAGGGTTTTTATGCAAACGCGAACGCAGTCACCAGAAATAGTTTTCAAATTTCACTCAAACAGATCCAGAATTGCCATTATTTTCTTACATGAAGTCTAAACTGATTGTGTGCCTTAATGCATGATTATAATTATAGCTTATGCTGCATTCCATGCCCGTGCAATAAATCAGACTTGGATGTTGAGAGTAACGCTGAATATGGTCTTTGCATTTGTCCCATGACAGGTTTACGCGTAATAAATGTAAAGCGCACTTTCCAAATTGAAGAACTGCTTAAAGTGCTTGCAATAATTCAGCGGTATGCAACGGTTTAGGATTGAATCGGTACTTTAAACAAAAATTCGGACGTATGTGTGCTGCGTCTTTGTCACTCGTTTACCACGTCTTATCAGCTGTCATAACTACATCAAGTTAACAACACACACCAACGTTGATTTAACAACTATTCTCGAAAAGAAAAAGGGCATTTCCTAATTAGAACATTAAATAAGGTCTCTTAAATAAAAATTTAACTAACTCTATTAGACGGATACTGAGGCAGCAGCTAGCTACGTGTGAGACAAAATCAGATATAACATCAATAGTAAAATTCTAACAAAATTATAATATTTATATCCACTCTATTGTTCTCTCGTATAGTTCTGCACACAACTTTGTAATATCAAGACATACTTGGGGCACTAATTCAGTCTCATTAAACTGACTGACAATTAAAGACATCTGTTATATTGAATACGTTCTCGCTCGCTAAAACACTAAAAAAAACAAAAAAAAAACTAATAATCAATTCAATTAAACACAGCGACTGTCACGTGGGGTTTATGGGCTCTGCACAATGGAATTATGGACCCTCACGTTTATTCGGTGGGAACTGCTAGTAAGTCACCCTATGAATTACTTTAATAAATTTATTTGTTTAGCTCGTTCTGTGTTAAGGTTGGGATACAGAAATAGATAGAAAAATGGTAAAAGATTACTGTCACACTAGCTTTCACACGGCTATGAATCATATGTAGTCCAGCCACTTGATAACAGTTAAAATCACACATTTATTTCTTCTACTCTATACAAGTTTTCCTAAGTACTAATCTAACTTAAAATGTCTCAGTCACTGCTAATAGTTCGATCGCTGATAGTCTAGGCAGCTGTTATATCTTCCTCGGGCACTTTCTATTATATCTCATGTAGATTTGGACTACTGTGGTCCTTTTTACAGTTTCTGAAGAGTTGGACTACTGTGGTCCTGTTATGATCAGTTTAAGTGCACCTTCGCCTTATGCACTTAACTTTCTTATGGTGCGTTCGAAGTCCTTCTGTGAGGTAGCTTCTGGTCCACCTGTGTCGTTGTGTAGTTGGGTTCCCTTGCCACGCTGTGGGGTCTGACAGGGTGTCTTTCAAGGCAGCTCTTTCCGTCTTGTGCGGTAGAGGATCCTCAACCAACTAGTCGTTTCTGTGGGGTGGGGGTGCACAGGATAGCTCGGGATAGCTCGGGATAGCTCGCCTGCTCGTCTGTAATATAAGAGACGAAATTCTGCACAACCCTGAATAATCGGTTTGTGCAGAGCGTCTCACTGAAAGCCAAAGTAGCCCTCAGTGATAGCTCCACATCTCTATACATAAGCGACGAACATTCTGCTACTTCCGGGTTCCACTGGAATCTCACTCTAAATTCCTATACATACATAAATATCAATCGTGGCTAACTATACACATACAGAATTAATAATAATATAAACATTCAGTGGTACAGCCACTGGTCTGCAAACATACATATAAGTTAAACAACAGTGGTTCCGTACGGGATACAACATGGCGGTGCAACCGGTCGTGTTTCACCTCGTGGTCGGCTCTTCCACGTGGTACGGCAAATTCGGATTAACAATTCACATTTATGCATAGCAAATTCCACAAACATAATTTCAACAATAATATAAATATATCACGATGAAACAGAAGGGTGTTCATTTACCTGTTTGACAAGTTCAGGCCCGTTGTGACTTGAGAGAATTCTAAGATTTCTAAGTCCTGCTTCCTGGTCTATGAGTGTAGAGATTTCTCTAGCTGTGGAGATGTTGACTCTACCTCGTCTCACACACGACTGATTCAAACTGCGCTAAGATTTGACGCAGTCAGAACTGCTCTACCCACTGAGCCTGCTCTGATTGGTTAAAACGGTCCGATTCAAAGCTCAAGTGCTGAGTCACTGCGATGTGGGTCGGGCTCGCGGTGTGTGGTCTGCTGTGTAATTTAATTGCTGCTGTGTTATAGTCTAACTTCTAAAGTTACAAAGACTACACATGGCTAAATAGTCAACAAGCAGAGTTAAAGCTAGCCAATTCATGACAGGCTCCCTCAACTGAAAAAAGGCGATGACTACTGGATTCGACCTTTTTCTACTACAGAGCCTAGTTTAACACTGCACTATCCTCGGGTCCTATTTACAAACTAATTTGGTTGCTCTACCTGAGCTGCAATGCTGTGCCAGGTAGCTATGGACACTAGTGACAGGGTTTTATTGGGCGGGGACGAATTCTGGTGCTGTGGCCCTTAGTTGTGTTGGGTGGGCGACAGCTGCTGAGTCCTCCACGAGGTGGCGACTGAGGTAGTCGGCTCCGTGGTTCTCTTTGCCGGGGATGTACTCGATTTGGAATGAGTATGTCTGAAGGGTGAGTGCCCATCGCATCAGGCGAGAGTTCAAGGATTTGGAGGCTGCCAGGAACGATAGTGGTTGGTGGTCCACCTGAACTGTGAAGTGGGTCCCATACAGGTAGAGTTGAAATTTCTGTATGGCCCAGACTAGTCCAAGACATTCTTTCTCCGACGTGGCGTAGTGGGTCTCGGCGGATCTCAATTTTCTGCTGGCGTAGGCGACAGGGAATAGCGTCCATGCATTCTTGGGGTCGCGCTGTAGCAGTACTGCTCCGAGGCCTAAGTCGCTTGCGTCGGTGCGAAGAACGAATGGCTGAGTCAAATCGGGTAGGTGGAGTACTGGCGCCGATGTCATTCTGTCCTTGAGGGTTTGGAATGCTGTCTCACATTCCGCTGTCCAAACTACTTTGTCCGGGGCGATTTTCCGGGTTCCATTTGTCAGTGGTACGGCGATGCTGTTGTAGTTGGGGATGAACTTCTGGTAGAAGCCGCAGAGTCCTAGAAATGACTGCACTTCTTTCTTTGTCTTGGGCCTAGGAGCGTCGAGTAGGCGTTTCACTGTCTTCTCTACCGGTCGCAGGCTTCCTTGACTGATGGTGTGTCCCAGAAATTCTAGCTCGGTGAATCCAATCTGACATTTGGTGGGTCTTGCCGTCAATCCCGTGTCTCTGAGGCGGGCGAGTAGTTGTTGTAGGAGCGTGACATGTTCCTCCCACGTAGGCGTAGCGATGAGGATGTCGTCCATAAACGAGTGTAGGTGCTCGCTGCTCAGGGGTGCCAGGAGTTTTCGCATCATGGCGCTGAAGATGCTGGGTGCGTTGTGGAGTCCGAATGGAAGCACGTTGAATTCGAAGTGTCCTTCCATAGTGCTGAAAGCTAGGTACTTTCGGACTTGTGGTTGTACTGGTATCTGGTAGTATCCTTTGCTGAGGTCGATGCGTGAGAAGTACTTCGCTCGCTGTAGCTTGGCAAATAGGTCTGTCTGGTCCGGGAGTGGCTCTGGCTGGAACTGCGTTACGGCATTCAACAGTCTGAAGTCGATGCACAGTCGATGCTCTCCGTTGGGTTTTCGCAACAATACCGTGCCCGCGCTGTAGGGTGAAGTAGACTCTGAGATGATTCCGGCTGCCAGTAAGGTGTCTATCTCTTCCTTGATGGCTCGCTGCTGTGACAGTGGCATCGGGTAGAGCTTCTGGCGGACGGGTGTTGGGTCGGTCACCGTTAAGGTTACTTCGACGAGGTCTGTCCTCCCTGGTCGGTCTGTTAGCACAGTCTGATGTTGGCGAATGACCTGTCGTACTTGCTGTTGCTGTTTAGCGGCTAGGTCTCCGTTGAGTATCACGTCTTTGTAGGTTTCTTTGGAGTGCAGGGGATACTCTACTGCATTGGTCTCCATGCTTTCTCCTTCTTCCGCGATGGCGATGGCTAATAAGTTGTGAGTGCTGGGGGTCGCTGGTCGGTCCGTATACTTCTTAAGGAGATTGATGTGGTGGTATCGGGCTCTCCCGTTCACCTCTACTTGGTAGACTGTCTTGGATTTCTTGGCAATCACCCGGTACGGTCCTCTCCAAGCGATGTCCAGCTTGTTGGTTCCACTTGGAAGTAAGAGTAGCACTTGATCGCCGACTTGCAGTTCTCTGTCCTTCGCGTGGCGGTTGTAGTACTTCGCCTGACGGGCTCTTGCCTTCTTCAGTGCTTCACCAGCTTTCTTCCACGTTGCTTTGAGGGTTTCCTGCAGGTCTGCGACGTACTTGGTGGCACCTCTTGGTGTGTCGTCTATCTTGGCTTCCGTCCAACTTCTGCGTAGGGCTTCTAGCGGTCCGGCTAGAGGTCTGCCGAATAGCAATGTTGACGGGGTGTAGCCTGTGGCTGCATGGGGCGTTTCTCGGTATGCGAACAGTGCCGCATTCACGTAGGTGTCCCACGCTTCTGGATTGTCGTCGGCGACTTTCCTGAGTATGGTGAGGAGGGTTCCATTCAGTCTTTCTACTTGTCCGTTGCTGGCTGGGTGGTATGGTGGTGTGCGAATGTGATGAACTTGTATCAACTCGAACACGTCTTGCATCAGGCGGCCGGTGAACTGAGATCCGTTGTCCGTTCTAATGCTGTCCGGGAATCCGACTCTGGTAAAGATGGCGATGAGTGCATCTGCAATCTTCTTGGTGTCGATCGCTGGCAACGGGACTGCTTCGCACCACATCGTACATGCGTCGACGAGTGTGAGTAGAAATCTGTTCCTCTTCTTGGTCATGGGCAGTGGTCCTACTATGTCTACTGAGACTTGCTGGAATGGCACGCCGACTACTACTGATGGTCCTAAGGTAACTGGTACGGTGTGATGTCGCGGGGAATATCGTTGACATTGGTGGCAAGATTTCACGTAGCGCTTGACATCCTCCGTGATTCCTGGCCAATAGTAGTGTGCGCTGATTCTCTGCACTGTGGCTCCAATTCCCATGTGTCCGCTGAGTGGCATGCTGTGGCCTAGTTCTAGTACTTGGGCTCGAAGGGTGGCTGGTAGTACTAGTTGGGTGTGATCTCCATCTCCTTGACGATGTAGAACTCCCTCTTCCATGTAGAAGTCTCCCTTGTGCGGGGGTGTGTGCGCCTTGGGTAGCTTCTGGAAGCACTTCGCTATCGAGGTGTCTTCTTTCTGTGCTGTTTTGATCTCTTCGAGTCCTGGGTTCGGAGCGAACTCGGGCTGGGGTGGTTGGGTTTTAGCTTGGGCCCTGGTTTGCACTGCAGCTATCTCTACAGTTTTAGGGGGCGTGCCTAAGAACACATACCTACAACCTAGCACTAGATCATACAGGGGTTTCTGTAAAACAGCTGCTTGGATTCGTCCTGTGACGTACCTACTCTCTACTTCGATCCAAGCTATTGGGCAAGTAGTCGTCGGTTTCGTCAAGTCTGCTCCTTGTAAGTCGACTGTCTTGTCCGTCAAGTCCGCGCGCGATACAAGAGATTCGCTGACTATCGCGTCGTATGATAGACCTGTGTCATACAGACAGTTCGCTTCTTTTCCGTTGACCTTGACCGTGTCTGTCACCGATGGGTGATCTCCGATCGTGTGTGGCTTGTTACCGCTGCTTTGAGTTAGAACTCTGTGCGCTGGCCGGCTTTCGCGCTCTTCCCTACGTTGTGCGGCCAACTTGAAACATTCTGCGGTGGAGTGATTGTTTCTGTTGCAGAACGAACAATACCGTCTCTGTTCTGCGGGACCTCTTTTCCCGAATTCCGTGTTGGGTCCTTTATTTTGCCCAGGTCTGGGGTTATTCGGCTTATTCGCGGTGCGCTCTTCCCGGTTAGGGCTTCGTTTCTGTGCCTCTTTCCCGTTAGGCTTTAGGTCTCGCCTGAAGCTCTTGGCTTCTCCGTGTGCGGCCACGTACCTATCTGCGACCTTGACCAGATCTTCTAGTCTTTCCGCGCCCTGCTCTACTGAGAATGTCCTCAGCTCGGGGTCATGGTTTCCCGTAGCTGTTCCCATACTAACAGTTCTGTCAGTCCATCATACGTCTTAGCCGTGGCTGACTGGCTAATCCACTTATCCAGCATTGTGGACAACCGATCCGCGAACTGCGCATAGCTCTCTCCTTTCACTCTCCGATTGGTGCGGAATTTTTGCCGGTAGCATTCTCCTGTTAGTTCGAATCCCGTTAGGAGTGCCTCTTTTACTTTGTGATAGTCAGTCACTCTGTCAGTCGGTAGCTTACTGTAGATGTCATAAGCCTTTCCTCTAAGCCCTTGACTAAGCTTAAAAGACCAATGAGTGGGATCTAGTTTGTACTCTGTTGCTAGACGCTCAAACCTAGTCAAATAGAGATCTAGACCTTCTTCTCTCTCATTGAATGTTCCCAGTGGAAATGACATTCCTTGTACAGGGTTGGATGCTACCTCTAGCTGATCTGAGTGGGAAGGGGTTGAGGAAGAACTTGAAGCTCCTGATCCCAATCTTCTTAGCTCTAACTCATGTTGTCTTTCTTTTTCCTTTTCTTCCCTCTCTTTTTCTTTTGCTCTAGTTCTAATTTCTTTTGCTCTGCTTCCAATTTCTTCTAAGTTATTCTACTACTCCTACTGTTATCTAATTTTATTGTACTTAGATCCGGTTATACCCAATTCCTATTATCCACAGATCCTGGCTAGGCTCGCCAATTAAAGTGTCACGTGGGGTTTATGGGCTCTGCACAATGGAATTATGGACCCCCACGTTTATTCGGTGGGAACTGCTAGTAAGTCACCCTATGAATTACTTTAATAAATTTATTTGTTTAGCTCGTTCTGTGTTAAGGTTGGGATACAGAAATAGATAGAAAAATGGTAAAAGATTACTGTCACACTAGCTTTCACACGGCTATGAATCATATGTAGTCCAGCCACTTGATAACAGTTAAAATCACACATTATTTCTTCTACTCTATACAAGTTTTCCTAAGTACTAATCTAACTTAAAATGTCTCAGTCACTGCTAATAGTTCGATCGCTGATAGTCTAGGCAGCTGTTATATCTTCCTCGGGCACTTTCTATTATATCTCATGTAGATTTGGACTACTGTGGTCCTTTTTACAGTTTCTGAAGAGTTGGACTACTGTGGTCCTGTTATGATCAGTTTAAGTGCACCTTCGCCTTATGCACTTAACTTTCTTATGGTGCGTTCGAAGTCCTTCTGTGAGGTAGCTTCTGGTCCACCTGTGTCGTTGTGTAGTTGGGTTCCCTTGCCACGCTGTGGGGTCTGACAGGGTGTCTTTCAAGGCAGCTCTTTCCGTCTTGTGCGGTAGAGGATCCTCAACCAACTAGTCGTTTCTGTGGGGTGGGGTGCACAGGATAGCTCGGGATAGCTCGGGATAGCTCGCCTGCTCGTCTGTAATATAAGAGACGAAATTCTGCACAACCCTGAATAATCGGTTTGTGCAGAGCGTCTCACTGAAAGCCAAAGTAGCCCTCAGTGATAGCTCCACATCTCTATACATAAGCGACGAACATTCTGCTACTTCCGGGTTCCACTGGAATCTCACTCTAAATTCCTATACATACATAAATATCAATCGTGGCTAACTATACACATACAGAATTAATAATAATATAAACATTCAGTGGTACAGCCACTGGTCTGCAAACATACATATAAGTTAAACAACAGTGGTTCCGTACGGGATACAACATGGCGGCGCAACCGGTCGTGTTTCACCTCGTGGTCGGCTCTTCCACGTGGTACGGCAAATTCGGATTAACAATTCACATTTATGCATAGCAAATTCCACAAACATAATTTCAACAATAATATAAATATATCACGATGAAACAGAAGGGTGTTCATTTACCTGTTTGACAAGTTCAGGCCCGTTGTGACTTGAGAGAATTCTAAGATTTCTAAGTCCTGCTTCCTGGTCTATGAGTGTAGAGATTTCTCTAGCTGTGGAGATGTTGACTCTACCTCGTCTCACACACGACTGATTCAAACTGCGCTAAGATTTGACGCAGTCAGAACTGCTCTACCCACTGAGCCTGCTCTGATTGGTTAAAACGGTCCGATTCAAAGCTCAAGTGCTGAGTCACTGCGATGTGGGTCGGGCTCGCGGTGTGTGGTCTGCTGTGTAATTTAATTGCTGCTGTGTTATAGTCTAACTTCTAAAGTTACAAAGACTACACATGGCTAAATAGTCAACAAGCAGAGTTAAAGCTAGCCAATTCATGACAGCGACTCAACCAAAGCTTTATAGTTTTGAGGTTACGCCAGCTATAAATAGCTTCGCCGATGCTTCCTTTCCTTTCCTTTCCTTTCCTTTCACTGGAAGGGAGGGTGCAGGTAAGCTATAAATAGCCCGCAGCAAGCAAAATGTGGAGGCCGGGTAGCTCAGTTGGTAAGAGCGTCTTGCTAGTAACCGAAAGGTCGCTGGTTCGAATCCCGGATTGGTCAACGTGTGATCATATTATTTTCCCCTTTACCAACAACTGGCCCGCTGGTGTCAGTATAAATCGGTCCAGTAGTCACCTATATGCGAAAGTGTCGTGTGACTATAATCTACAAACAACAAAATGTGGAGGCACTAAACAGTGCTGCTCACATAGGCATCGAGCTGGTGTGTAAAAAGTAGTAGCTCCATGTCTTCTGGGATGAACAAATAATTATTAGGTTTTCATTCCATTAGCTTCCCAAAGTGAGCGCAATAGGCATTCGGCTTAGCTGAACCTTTGTGACTTGAGCTTATAGAGGCGATTTTTGCAGCAGGAGTGCCGCAGGCTGTGTGCGCAAAAGGTCGATCCTCTGATACCACCTGTGCCACGTATTCGTGAAAAAGAGAAGCATTATTATAGTATTACGTAAGAAACCTGAATAGGGCCTCTGATGATACTCGTCTGTCCTCCTTCATTACATGCACATATTTTGTACACCTTGCTGTCTCTCTCTTAACCCCCACCAACTGTGCATTGCTTTTTCCCACAGGGCTGGATTACCTCCTAAATATAAAGCATGTAAAAAGACAATTGTGCTCAGGTGGGTATAGCTAACAGATTTCAGGCCACACAAATGTCGCCTTGAATTGATGTGCAATTAAGGGCATAAAATTGAGTAAATTTCGTATGCATTTGAAGGTACTGTTCTTTCTGTACTACAAGTAATGGAACTATGCTCGTCAGAACAAAAAAAGAAGTAAGAGTCCTATTTTGTACGTGTAGCTGAATTTTAGCCAAGTAAGTAGTTACTTAGTTCATATTTCACTACAATATTTATTTTCCAATATTTATGTCCATTTCTTCCAAGTCTGTTTCAATCTGATTATGTGCAAGAACACAGACAAGTAAATACAAGTAGTTGATAATATTCCTTACTTAAGTGAAATCAAAGGTTAAATTGCGTCTGAGGTCAAGATCAAAGTGGCGGGGGAAAATGTTCTACTTCACGCTAAGATTTATGTCATTGTTATTTATTTCGTCGTTCTTATATAGCGTTTTTCTAGCTCAAAAGCTGCTTAAGGCGCTGGCCGAAACAGGCTATAACTCAAACTGCCCGAGGCGCACAATTGCAATCTGTAGGCGCATAGGCGATCCGGGATGGGGAGAAGGGACGTAATTCATGCTGGGTATATTTGTGTAGCGGTGTAGCATCCCACAAGTACTCCATTCTAAAAATTAACCCCCTTCCCTCCTCCCAGCGGAGTACTTTTGGGATAAACCAGAAGTACTCACCGGATAGTAAATCCAGACTGATTCTCATCCCATTTCCCAGACGTACTCCCTCTGTAAAAGTTCCGTTTGTGTTTAAGAAACAAAAAAAAATACAAACAAAAACGTTACAAGCAGCTTTTGTAAAGAAACGCAGAGGGGACTACGTTTTGGGGCATCCGGGAATTACCCCCTTCTTGGTCCAGAACTACTCCCGTGGAGTACTTCTGGGATAACCTAGATTTACTCCCTGGAGTAGTTCTGGCTCATCCCAGAAGTACTCCCCCCCCCCCCGACCCCACCTCAAACCTAGGGGGTAGTGGGGGAAGGAAGGGGGAATGCTTCTGGTTTAGCCTGGCTGTCCCGGAACTACTCCCGGGAGTACTCATGGAACATTGGGGGAGTACGTTTGGAATATCCCATAAGTACTCCCCCAACCAATTTGTTTATTCTTGTTTAATGGTGTGTGTGCTTGTGAGATAACTCAAAGTACTCCCAACGCTAATTTTTTTTTTCTTTCTCTCGCAGGGGTGGGATTTGGGGGAGAGTACATGTTTATTGCACAGCGGTACAATAAACACTGTAAAAATATTGTTAATAAAAAAAATATGTATTTAAAGTAAGAACTGATAAACAAATTACATGACGATAAGGGAAAAAATGTGTTTTGTAATTAGGGCGCGTAGCTACGAGGCGCATCGAAGTGGCTTCACTGCCTAGTAGAGAAAATGACGCCACCCCCTCTCCAGTTATAACCAAACTCCTTGGGTATGACACAGCGAGTTCTGTTTGGTGAATTGGTGCTTGTGATGAGATTTAAAAAAACAAACCTTGTGTGTTTTACGGTAGCATCCCCCACCCCACCCCCAAATTAGGGTGGATAGGTTAAGGTGGATAGGTTAAGGTAGATAGGTTGGACAACCTGTTTTGGTTGTTTGTTTGTTTTGTGTTTCTGCTGTTTGTTCTATGTGGAAGTGTACAAGTGTTAAAAAAGTTTGAAAACAAACTGAAACAAACGTACAGAGAGAGAGAGAGAGAGAGAGAGAGAGAGAGAGAGAGAGAGAGAGAGAGAGAGAGATGAAATCCAGAATTATGAAGAATCAAGAATGAGCTGAAGGCCCGGGAAGAAAGATGTGAGAAGGGGGTAGGAGTGGGGTGGTGGTGTATATCATAGAAACGCCCTCTTAAGCTAGAAGGAAGGGGGGGGGAGGAGGTGGTAGTATATCTGAGATATCCTAAAAGTACTCCACCTGTTGAAAACACGGACCATACATAAATAAACGTTGCAAAGGAGGGGTATTTCTAGGATATCCCAGAAGTACTCCCCCTTGTGAAAACACGGAACCATGCATAAATAAACATTTAATGAGGGGGTGGAGGGTGGAAGGGAGAGTACTTCTTGGCAAGGAGGGGGGAGTAGTTGTAAGAAATCCCAAAAGTACTCCCCTGGGAGTACTTTTGAGGAGGGGAAGTAATTTTTGAACGCTACACCGGCGCTCACCGGGCTAGTCTGGGACATGAGCGTCAGGATTTTTAAAGTCCATGTGATGGAATGCGTGCGTGCACTGATAAGCCGGGTTTATACTCTCATCCGAAAGAGTACAAGTTAACTATTTGCATATTTTGATTTTTTTTAAATTTTGATTTTTGAAACTTTATTTTCCTTTTTATGGGGAAATATAGATCTAAATTCACACATTTTTTTTGCGTCTTATATTTGCGAAATGTGAAACTTAACGTTCCGCTTGAGCGTTCTAAAGATCGTCTGTTAGAAGCAATACATGGAAAGACGATATTTGGTAATCGTTGCTCGAACTGTCCGCTAAGATTTGCATTTTAAAAGGCCCGAATTCGTACGCGCTGTTTACTTTTGGTGAAACAAACTACGGAATGTATTTATTAACACACACACACACACACAAACAATTCTTGTAAGCTTTTTGTTTCAGTGGGCAACCCTCACTTTAAATGTTAAAAAGATATGTCGAGGGTCCGTGGTTAAAGTGGGTTTATTTAATTGCGAAGGGGGTAGGGGGGAGGAGGAGGGGATTAGGTGGCAACACTCACTGTGAAGGATTCGTGACAACGTCAATGATACTCTCTTCAATAATGGTATTATATGTTGTCTGTCTGAAATGTCACAGCAAGACTTCTATTTTCTGTCCATCTTCTGATTGCAACTTGCTTTTACACCACATGCTGGAGTGATGAATGTACGTGTGTTTGTTGTGTAAGTAGGATGTGTTTGTTACATGTGAGCGTATTTGTTGGTTACAGATCGCCGCGATCGTCTGATTTAGGAATAAGGCGCGTATCGCATTAATTATTATTATTATTATTATTATTATTATTATTATTATTATTATTATTATTATTATTATTATTATTATTATTATTATTATTATTATTATTATTATTATTATTATTATTATCTGAAATGTGTGATCTAGAGTCAGTCCCTTGAACTACTTCCCTATCCTCCTTTCATAGTATGGGTGTCAGGTGCTGTTGGTAGGTTGAACGCCCCAGGTGCAGGCAAGAGATTAAGGTGAACTTAGTGTGCAGACACTGGCGACCTTGTGCAGTGGTGTAATCATATTTCTCCCTGCTTTATGTGCCCTCTGCTCCTGATAGGGCATGCCCCTGGCCCCCCCCCCCCCTCGTGCTATCTATACTCCCACCCCTTCACACTCTTCCTTTCTACCTGCACCTCGCTGTCTAACTTATATGCAGCAAGTCTTCCCTCCCCCCCCCACCCTCTGCATCCGCCTTACTCTCTCACTCTACTGCCTCAATGTGGGCCTTTTCCTCACTCTTTTACCGTACTAATATAACCTGTTTTATAAGATAGTATACTCTTCTCTGTTGTTTATCACCTCTATTCCTACTCCCAGTCGTTATTTATCTTTCCTTCCTCTACCTCTATTCTGTTTGTCTTTTCACTGCCCCATACACTGCTACTGCACTCTTCTTTGCTGTCTTCCCCCTCCCCATATCTGTTCCTCGTCGCAGTCTATTCTCCCGTTATAGTATTCCCTCCTTCTTACGTTAATAATAATAATAATAATAATAATAATAATAATAATAATAATAATAATAATAATAATAATAATAATAATAATAATAATAATAATAATAATAATAATAATAATAATAATGTTCGTCATTTGTAAGGCGCCTTAGCCTAAGGATCAAGGCGCTGGCCGATACAGGATCTAACTCAAACCGCCCGAGACGCCCACCCGCAGCCTTTGGGCGCATGGTCTGACGCCCGGACAACTGAGCACAATCCTGGGCAGCCAGGGATGGGGGAGAAGGACCAAGTGCATGTTGGGTGTGTTCTTGTTACCGGCACTCACCCGTCTAGGACATGAGCGTCAGGATCTTTAAAGTCCGTTATGATGGAATGTATGCGACACACAGACTAGATCTCGGTTTATACTCTCATCCGAAGGAGTAGGAAAACAGGAGTAAATGTTTTTCCCAGGGACACAACACAATGGCCCGGCCAGGGCTCGAACCCGGGACCTTCAGATCCGCAAGCCGAAGCACTCATTAGACCACAGTGCCTCCCCGTTAAATTGAAACGTTACCGTTATTTCTCCATTGATATCAATCCTCTAATCTGCTATTAGTCTTTTCCTCATCCCTCTACTTCTTCGCTCTCCCGTACACACCTCGCTCTCCCCCATCCCATCTCTCCCCCCTCTCTCTCTCTCCTGTCGTGTCCCTTTTCTTCTCCCGCGCTCACGTACTTATCCATACCCCCCCCCCCTCTGTGTCAGTCGACTAGACTATCCTTTACCCCCTTCAACAAGTTACAGTCTTACCTTTCTTCCTGCGTGCACTATCGGTGCGTCTAGTCTGGACTGCATGCGCACTGCGACTCTGAGGAGACTTACCCAAAACCAAGTAATACCAAATTGCATGTTTTGTTCTTACCTGGTTTCTTCTTCCAATTACACTTACAATATAATTAGTCGCTTTGCACTGTGTCGTGCTGAGTAAGGTTTTAAGTAATTAGTCACAATGTCTTGTGCCTCTGTCGTAAAGTTTAATTCACCCCCCACTCCACCACATTCCAACCCCTTCCTCCTCACTCGCCCGCGTCTCCCTCTCTCTCTCTCTCTCTCTCTCTCTCTCTCTCTCTCTCTCTCTCTCTCTCTCTCTCTCTCTCTCTCTCTCTCTCTCTGTCTCTCTCTCACTCTCTCCTTTCACTTTTTCTTCTTCTGATGTTGCTTAATCAGCACAATTATTTTATTATTTTGAGCAATAACATTTGATCTAACCGCCTCAGGTTACCTATCGATCTTTCACCTTTCATTTAGAGACTCTTAAGTTGCGCGCTAAACACGGTTGGCTTCTAAACTAAACCTCTGCGTGTGTGTGTGTGTGTGTGTGTGTGTGTGTGTGTGTGTGTGTGTGCGAGTGAGCGCGCGTATGTTGCTTGCTTATGGAGAGTATATACCGAGGTTTCGCCGGTGCGCGCACGTATGGCGCGCGCTTTAAAGATCCTGACGCTCATAACTCCCCACTACCATCTTCCATATGATTCTCCCTCGGCCGTTTATTTAGGCTTGCTCAGCTTTTCTATGGCGTCAGACGGAAAGCTTAAAGCAGCAAATTGCCGCTAATCAAGGCTTACTTGATTTAGATCCTGTCCTGTCCTTGAGCAACTCGTTAAGCTGGAACAACTTTGCTACATAAAAGGACAATTAATAATCATGAAAAGTGTGTTGGTGTGTGTGTGTGTGTGTGTGAGAGAGAGAGAGAGAGAGAGCGTGTGGCGATGTAGATACGCCGTTATTGCTATATACTCTTTATGCTATATCTACGTTCTTTTGATGACCCCGTTATTTTGACGTCAGAACAGTGTTCCGTTAGGTTTAGGGCTGTGCTAGGCTTAAGGTTAGGTTTAGGGTTTGGGTTAGAGCGAGCGTATGGGTTTGGGTTAGGGTTAGCTTAAAAAAATGTACACATTTTTTAAATAATGTCAAAACAACGTATGTGGCGTTTTATTAAAGTCGCGCGGTATTGTATAAGAAGGGTTGGAGAGTGAGGTAGGGTAGCGGAAATGCTTACCTGCAATATAACGTTCTTGTTATCACTGCACGCCATAATCATCCAAGTCTTCCATCTACATCTACAAAGGCCCATTCCGCATATTCCACACACACACACACTCTCTCTCTCTCTCTCTCTCTCTCTCTCTCTCTCTCTCTCTCTCTCTCTCTCTTTCTCTCTCTCTCTCTCTCTTTCTCTCTCTCACTTTCTCTCTCCTATTTTTCTCTCGTTATCTTCTCCCCCCCCCCCCACTCTCTTTTCCTTTCCTTCCTCCCACCCTTCTATCCTCCTTTCC
Organism: Oncomelania hupensis; assembly: GCA_036898135.1. Lineage (NCBI taxonomy): Eukaryota > Metazoa > Mollusca > Gastropoda > Littorinimorpha > Pomatiopsidae > Oncomelania > Oncomelania hupensis. The sequence continues at coordinate 86,053,590 of CM072511.1, read as the reverse complement.
GTCACTGACTCCATCCACGTACACGTGTTTCATCACCTTATGTCTTCTTCAAACATTGTACCTTTGATCTAACACACGCGTTTGACAAGCCGTTGACCTGTAAGCCGTGCTTTGATTTCTGGCACACAGTGCATTCGTATATTCAAATTAAAAATAATGCCTGCAAACAATATAATTATACATGCTGTGTCTCTCCCTCCCTTCGTGTCCCCTTTCCTACATTCAAACATGCAGTTTCTTAATATTAGATAAGATAAGATAAGAATATTTATTTACCAAGTAAAAAACGTTACAAGGATTTTGGTGTGGCATGGCGACAGTGAAATACACCCTTTCTTGCACAGTCATTCATCGTGTCATACACTTCATTGGCCTATAACATGTATACAGCACTAAAGGATAGGTAACCACAGTAACATACATCGCTCATCGGTCATATGAAGTTATGGAGTAAAACACACCCTGCAGGTAAAACAAAATACAGCATTAAAACAATTTAACAGCATTAAATAAAATGAAAATTGTTAAGAATGTTAGGCTTCACATCCAAATCTACACACACAACACACGACACACACACACACACGCACACACACACAGCATAGCATACTCGTACTCCTATTTCACAAAGGTACAAATCAAGCAATGGTTGTGAGTTTTCAGTTTATACAGATCATTCCATGTTTGGTGATGTACTGAGGACAGCGTCAGGGAAGAAACTGTTTCTGAATCGAGAAGTTCTGGCTCTTAAAGCGCGGAACCGACGGCCAGAGGGCAGAAGCTCGAAGTTCGGGTGGGTCTCATCAAGGTAGGCCTAAGCTTCCTTCCTGCATGTGACCTTTAGGATTAAGTCAAAAGCCACACAGCGTAGCTGAAACTTACTGAAACTTAATGCTTACCTCTAGTTCTCACTGGTTTTAGCAGCTGTTGACAGGATTGGAGATTTGGGTGCAATACTTATTTAGTCGCATTGTTTTAGCGTTTTAGCTACGGAGAAGTAAGAAGACCTTTCTAGAATTGACATAAAACGTTGAGGAACAGTACGTTAGAACTTTGTTTTAGACAAAATCAATGCCAAAGACCTTTATTACCAAGATGGTTTACTCTGTTCCGTTTCCCTAGCCGGATTATGTCCCTTCAATCTCTTTAAACCCATGTTATTTAATCTTATCCAGTGGCTGTGTTTTTGTTGTGTTTTGGGGAGTGTTTAATGGCTTGCTTGCATGTTTGACCTTTTCAGCCTTTTATTTTTAGCACAGGATTATTGTCGCGTCTCAATTTTAATAAATGACAGCCTTCCATAATCATCATATCTGTCGCAACAATAATTAGGTTTTGTTTATTTCTAATATTTGTTGTTAACCCCGACTTTATTAAAACTCATCACAACATCAATTAAACAGTAGGGCAGAGCCGAATGGGAAATGAGGGCGGAATGGTAAGTGGCATTCGCAATTTTGCGGGTCTGTGCTTAGATCTCAATTGTTAATAATCTTAGGAACTTGAGGTGGCTTAATCAATAATTGTGATAATTATGATGACTGTTGTTGTAACGAATGTTGTTATTATTATTATATTCATAATCATCATAATTATTGTTGTTGCTGTTGGTTTAAATTATTTTAATTAATTTAACTGTGGAATTGAGTTTAGAGTTTGCCAGATACAACAATCTGAAACTGGCAAACACGCTCGGTCCCGACCAAAAAATCCAGACGATGGACCTGGCACAGACCCAGCGGGGATCATTACAACCAGATTGACTTCATCATGGTCAAGACATGCTTCAAGTCAAGCGTCAACATTGGCAGGACACGCAATATTCCAGGAGAAGACATCGAAAGTGACCACGATCTCGTGATGTTGTCTTTCTGGCTCCACTTGAAGACAGTAAACACAGCAAAGTGCCCAGACTGAAGGTCGACCTGGACAAACGGCAAGACCCGGAGGTGGCAGAAATATTCCAAACCACAATTGGAGGCAAATTTTCACCACTGCTCAATTTGGGAGCTAGTGAAGTAGATGTCAACACCATGACCATCATCTTTAACTCAACTGTGACAGATACCGCCACTGAGATCCATGGCAAGCACCGACCAAAGAAGAAATCGTGGATCACACCTGAACCTTTTAGACATGTGTGACAAACGAAGAGAGATGGAAAAGAAAAAAAAACACCTCACAAAGAGCTGATGCCTACCGAAAAATCAACAATGACATCCGAAAAGGCATGCGCACAGCAATGGAGAACGGGATAGAAGATCATTGCCAGGAAATAGAGAACAGTCTGACCAAGAACAACAGCAAGAAGACCTGCCAGATTGCGAAGTGGCTGACAAGTATTAAACAGCCCAAGATCTCCACGATCCAAAGCAAGAAGAACAAGACGTCTAAGATAGTTGGACAGAATACTCCTCTGACATTTACAACCACACATCAAACGGAGACAAATCAGTCCTAGCATGTCCACGGAACAGAGAAAAATAAGAAATCCTCCAAATTCTCCGAGAAGTTGAGGCAGCAGTGCAATCGCTGGAGAAGGGGAAGTCAGCGAGAGTGGACAACATACCTGCAGAATTGATTCAAGCAGGAGGAGAAGCGATGGTTGACACCCTCACCATTATCTGAACAATATCTGACAGAGTGAGGAGTGGCCTTCACCATGGACCCAGTCGCTTTTCATCGCACCGTCCTCACCATCAGCCTCATCTGCCATCCCAGCAACGTCTTGCTGAAAATAATATCAAACAGGTTGAGACCTCAAGCTGAACAAATCATAGCCGAAGAACAAGCAGAATTCAGGGCAGAACGAAGTACCACTGAGCAGATTTTCAACCTATAAGAAATACCTACAGCACCACCAACATCTTTATCATATGTTTGTAGACTTAATGTAAAGAAAGCGTTTGACCGAGTCTAGCATGCAGCTCTGTGGGCAATCATGAGAGTGTACAACATCAACCCTAGCATCATTGAAGTCATCAAAAGCCTGTATGACAAGGCTACCAGTGCAATCCTCCACAACAGCGCCGTCTGGAACTAGTTCATAACAACAATCGGCGTGCGTCAAGAATGCCTACACTCTCCAACACTCATCAACATCATCCTAGAGCGCATCATATCAAATGCCCTTGCAGATCACCAAGACACAGTCTGAATTGGTGGTAGAGCAATCTCCAATCTCCGTTTTGCGGATGAACTTGATGGATTGGCTGGAGAGGATCAAGAACTTGAACAGCTGGTACAGAGGCTTGACATCACCTCCAGAGCCTTTGGAATGGAAATAAGTGCAGAGAAGACCAAAATGATGACCAACAACTCCAATGGCATCAACACGGACATCAAAGACCAAGGCCAATCCCTCAACACGGTGCATAGCTTCAAATATTTAGGAGCCATTGTATTAGATCGTGGGTCTCGACCTGAAGTCCTCTCCAAGGTCGCACAAACAACTGCAGCCCTGACAAAGTTGAAGCTCATTTGGAAAGACAGGGCCATCAGTCTAAACTCCAAGATAAGGCTGCTGCGCTCCATTGTTATCTCAATCTTCCTGTACGCTTGTGAAACATGGACCCTCACAGCAGACTACAACGAAGAATAAAAAGCATTATTTATATGTACCGGGAGAGCGCAGGAAGCGTATGGGGTCTTTCACAGCAGCCAGGCGCAAGTCGGTGAGAGGTAAGTGTAGCCATTGGCGCGTCTCAGCTACGCTGCTTGAATCAAAGCTTTATCACGCCCCTCCCACTTATATGCGCGCAAATACATACACATCAACGCACGCAAATACACGCACTTATATACACGCACTCACTCAAATACACCCACGTATGCACCCACGCGCGGCTCGCACCTCCCATAACAATGCCTGCACACATATGCACAAAGTTAACCGTCCTTTAGATTACATAGATAGCTTTTCATTCAGTTGTGTTCTTCGTCTTCTCTTCCCCCTTCTTTATCCTCTTCCTTCTTTTTTCTCCTTCTTTTTTCATTCTTCTTTCTATTGTTCGTCGTGTTCTTTTCTTTTGTGGTTGTTGTTGTTGTTCTTCTTCTTCTTCTTTGTCCTCCTCCTATACCTACCGCTCTCTTTCTTTTCTACTTAGCGCGTCTTTCTCCTCATCTTTAACGTCTTCATTTTTGCTCTTATTTTTCCTCCTTACCTTCCTTCTTTTTAATTTTTCTTCCACCATTTTCCCTGTAACTCCTTCTTAGTCGTATTGTTGTCTATCTCTAAGACGGATGTCATTTTTTTTGTTCTTTTCTTATTATTACCCGCCCCTGCCGCCGTCTCTGTTTTTCATCATTATTCTCGCTCTTGTCAGCAGGTTTCGTGTGTCTGGAGGGGCAAAAAACACCTCCAGCCAGCGATCCTTTCATAAGCTTGCTTTCCGTCGCAGTCAAAATATTGAAGCAAAGGAAGCTAGGAAAAACAGTTCATGCTATTGTGCCCTTTTCAACCCACATGTACAGCCTTGCCTTCTGATCATACACAGAAATCAGTAGAAGGGTAATAAATAATGGAAATGTTTGTTTAATACTGGAGACAGAGATGTCCAGAGATTGGAGAAGAATTAATAACAATAGCAAGACAGAACCTAAGGGGGAAAATGTGTAGTAGCACACATCAATTCAGTCGTTGGATTCATCGCCGCCATCATGCTGATCTTCGTCAGCGTCGTCGTCATCCCAACCATCTTGTCTCTCCCTCTTTATCCTAATGGATTCAACAATTGATAATACTGAGCTATGATGTCGTTGCATCACTAACGCAAACATCACTATCGTCTATTCTTCGGCAAGTTCCTCCTTCGTCTATCATTCCTTTCTTCTTCTTCTTCTTCTTCTTCTTCTTCTTCTTCTTCTATTACCACTACATTCTCCTTCTACTTCTCTGCTTCCTCCTCCTGTTTCTACTCATGTTCCTCCTCCTCCTCCTCCTCCTCCTCATTCATTATCATCATCGTTATCATCATTATCATCATCATCATCATCATCATCATCATCATCATCATCATCATCATCATCATGATCGTTGTTGTCGGCATTTTAGTCGTCCGTGCCCTTCTGTTCATCCTTCTTAACGTCTTAGATCCTCTTCCTCTAAATCCGCTCTTTTCTGTTTGTTCCTCCTCAAACTATCAGCATCTGCGCTTAGTAAGTAGTATTATAACTCCCCTTGCTCGCTGTTGGATGCATTATACATACGGCATAAAAATCACCTCCGTAATGTATTACACAGCTCATTTTCCAGGGCGGTGCGACCCAAGGGGATGTACCCTGCTGAACCGCATACACTGTACTTGCCCTCTATAATACTGCCAGCAGGCAAGGAAAACAATGCGTGAAGCTTCTTCAGCTTCTCGGTACTGTAGTACTACGTAAGGTTTGCATCACTGTTGGACTCGTTCCACACAAATCAATAGGCCTACAATACAATACAACACTACACTACATTATAATGCACTACACTACACTACACTACACTACACTACACTACACTACACTACACTACACTACACTGCAATGTAATGGCAATGCAATGCGTAATAGAACTCAACGTGCACATCCGGCCACTGCAAATTTTACTTGGTTTTCTCTCTTGGTTTTGGGTAGCATATCCAGCCAGGTAAGTCAGCATCCGCAGCATACTCTTTCAGGAAGTTTGCTTGATACCTATCCTATTCCTATCCTGTCCTATCCCGTAACTCGGAGGTCGTAGGGGCACCACAGATGATCGTTTAACCAGCGTACTCCATCTTTCTCTGTTCTTAGCAACCCTGATTGTTTCGCTCAGTGTCAAACCAGTCCATTCTCGAATGTTATCCTCCCACCTCTTTTTCTGTCTCCCTCGTCTTTCTACCTCCTTGCACCGTGCCTTGCAGGATGGTCTTTGATACTTAAGCGGGTAGGGTACCAGTAAGAAGTAAGTGGGACACGAGAAGCTAGTACGAATAGCTTCGTTCGTAGCCTACGTACTTGTTGGGGCTAACGGAGGGAGTCAGTGGTGGAACGCTCGCCTGTCGCAACTCGAAGGCCACGGGACATTTTTCTCGCAGGAGTGGATTTTTTCGGTAATGACTCTTTACACAGACGCTCACCTACCCTACCCACGGTCGCCGCAGCGGCACGTTAAATAACCTGGTCATCCTGTTGGTTAAAAAATTAATAATAAAAAAGCATAATGACTAGGCTCGACTAAACGTGCTTGTCGTTCACGGGTCGCTCAGTTGTAAGGTGTTTTTTTTGACAGTGCCAATAAAGCATGTTGGCACCTTGGGCGTCTTCCTGGTTTCAGAAAACCATACCCCTTGGGGTCATGAGCAATCTTGCCACTGTAGATTGTTCAAACCTATAAAGGGAAAAGTGAAAGCCCCAGTTGAAAACCTGTCTTTCCTTTGTAGGCAAGACAGATTCACTGCGGCAACAGTACCCCCGTTGGAGTGCCGGGGGTTTTCAGTATAAATAGTATCCCCACTTTATGGAAATTTAGTGCTTTAAATTCCCAATGTCGCTGTCTTCCTCATTTACTCTTTCCCATTCCTGCTCTGCTCTGCCCTATCACTCTGCTATACTATCTTCTTCTTCGCTAGATCAATGACCTACCTTTTTTCTTGAAAACTCTTCCTGGACAAGACTCCTTGTTTGTGTATGAGGTCTGTTGGATCAGCTTGGGAGTGTTGGACGCTTTCTGCCGGGTGGTCACTAAGGCTTCCTATGATTGTATTATTTAGCAATATAGGCATTTTATATGTATGTGTTTTGTTAATAATTTGTGATGAGGTTAGTATTCTATTTTGTTTTTGTAACCGGGGGTTCGAGTAGTTGGGGTAAAGCCTCAGCCGTCCCCTGCGTGGGATGTCTTTATTGTAAAGTGACTGGCCGGTGGAGGGCGTTCAATTTTCCCACTAGGGTTGTTTCGGCAGATCTTTTATGCGGATCGGGGGTTGTCCGGTCCTGATTTGGCTCGGAAGAGTCCGCTGGACCTAAAGCAACAATCAATCAATCAATCAATCAATCAGAAAACCATCTCCCAGTAGTGGTGTCACACCATAATTTCCTGCTCCTTCTTTGGGTCTTCTTTGTTGCCTGTCTCCTCCGTCTTGTTAAACTGCGCGCAACATGCCACTGTGCAACGGAAATGCAGACCTGCAGTAGTTGTTTTTTTAAACTTCACTGCTGAACTTCCTCTGCCTTCTTCACATCCTAATACCATCTTTTTACAAATGCAGGCACTTTTGCCTGGTCTGTGGATCTTCTGTCAAATTCTATAGCATCGTTTTATTTAATATCATGCTCCATCAACCTGTTGTGTTTGGATGTGGGTGGGGGTCTTCTCTTCATCACGACATCCATTGTCGTTAATGATTTAGTAAACAGTATGTAAGCTGGTTTCGAAATATAAGAAAAAAACATAATAAAACAACTACAACAACAGAAAATGTCAGCGTCAAACGCGAGTGATCGTTTTTAGTGAGCTTACCAAACCTGTTTTAATTTTAGTTTTCGGCGTTAGTTTTTTTTTTAGAGCTTTATTTCCCTAAGCTAAAGCACGACAGCTGCTCCACAGCTCCACGCAGAAAATAAGATGAAGCAGGGCACACGAACTCTTGCCTGCGCATTGAGGACATCCCTAATTACAGCCACTATCCGCTGAAAGGGCCAGAAGACTGGTTGTTACAGGAAGACTGGTCAGTGCTTACAGCTACTATAATGTTTTGTTCGGGACAACTTGGACTGGAGCATGTAACCTCTATCACATTGTCTTAGCTCTCCTACCAACTGAGCTCCTTTGAGTATCTTTTGCTTTAGCAGACACCGTTCAATTTCGTTGAACCATAACAAACAAGGCCTGCCTAATGTTATGCATTATATCACTAAGCAGATCAAAACTGCTTCGTTCGGAAAGATGCCGCATGGAAATCGCAACGTCAGCAAAAGTAACAACCCACTGCCTTTAAGGAGCAGATGCACATGCACCTAGATTCCCCCGTGTAATGTTGCATGGTTCGTGTAGGCTTTGTGCTTTTCGCTCAGCACCATTCACAAAACACGACTTGGCTGCACAGCAGTGCCAAAGCAAGTTTGTGGTTGTTGTGGTAGTTGCGCTTCGTACTGCTGACTGAGCAAGGAGCCAGATAGATGGGAATGGAGGTTGGAGAGGTTGGTGAGAGAGAGAGAGGTGAGAGAGAGAGAAGAGGTGGTGGAGAGAAGAGGAGAGGGTGCAAGAGGAAGAATGAGAGGGAGTATAATATTTAGGTAGTATATAAGCAAGGCTCGACAACTGTTCAACATGACTCCTTTGTACATCATCATCACCATCATCATCATCACCACCACCACTTTCATCATCATTGTCATCATTATTATCATTATCATCAACATCATCATCATCATCGTCGTCGTCGTCCTAGTCGTCATCGTCAGCAGCAGCAGCAGCAACAGCAACTTCATTATCATCGTCATCATCGTCTTAGACATTGTCATTGCTGCAGTCACCACAATTTCCACTGTCACCATTACTATATTAACAACAATGGGATTGGGGGGTTGGGGGGAGGAGGAAGGAGATAACATCTAGATTGACCATAGCGAATTTTTCACAGTAGCAAATTATTATACATGCTTGAGACGACAGTTTCAAATTGCAATCACATGCATTCAGTCAGTGTTTTAAATATCCATATTTATTTGTGTCTGAAACAAACCACTGTCAGTTCAGCTGCACAGTTTGAAATATTTAACAGATATGTCATAGTTCCCTCACTTCTGGGTGGTCTGTGATGAGAATATGATCTTCTTGCCTGCTACGGTAGCTGATCGGGCAGGTTTAGTTTTAGTGACAAGGATGTGTGTCAGGTACGATCTAAAATAAACCACTTCTACTATTATGTGACCCGCTCACCTCCTTATCCTGTTGAGCTGCACAGTTCACAGAGGGGCCAAACGTGTCAAAGCATCTGTTGCAGTCTAACCATTGCAAAAGAATAAAATTGCATGCATTTTTTAACATGTAGCAAGTCATACGTTTTATTGTTTTCTCATAAACATGGTTTGTTTTCCTGAACTTTCGAGACGTATATATTAAACCCATAGGATGAGCACAGCAGATGGTGTGTTTATTCGATTTTACTTAAAAAATGGTATTGACTGGCACAGATAGGTGTGTGTGTGTGTGTGTGTGTGTGTGAGCTAGAGAGAGACAAAGAAAGAGAGAGAGAGAGAGAGGAGAGAGAGAGAGAGAGAGAGAGAGAGAGAGAGAGAGAGAGAGAGAGAGAGAGAGAGAGAGAGAGATTTTGTAGGTGTATGTTCAGCAGGATACGCGAGTAGGCCTACTTAGTTTGTTACATTTGAGTTCCACAAATCCATCAGCTTTCAATAATTCCACACGACCCACACAAGATACACACAACCCAAAGAATCCGCTAGATCAATGAAAAGAGCTAACGCCTACTATTAAACCTCCAAGGAGGTGGGAAAATTGAACTGTGGCGTAAAAAAATAGTTACCCAGGTTGTTAATATGTTATCTCTGTCTCTGTCTGTCTGCCTGCCTTCCTGCCTGCCTGCCTGCCTGTCTGTCTGTCTCTCTCTCTCTCTCTCTCTCTCTCTCTCTCTCTCTCTCAAACAATTTATCGTTTTTCTTTCAGTCCTTCTTTTTCTATCTTTTTTCTTTCCATTCTTCCTTTCTTTCTTTCTTCCTTTCCTTTTCCTTTTTTTTTGGTCAACACTCTACCGCTCACAACAAAACTCCACCTTCGCATACCCCTACCTTTTGAATACTTCTCCCCCTCCCCACCCACCCACACCCCCTGGATTGTCGCACGTGCAAGTTGACCCCATCCTTTTGCTCTCCCGCCCTCTGTCCGGCCGCTTGCGACCTGACCTGTGGACCCCGATCCCCGGGCTTTCCCCCCGACGCGTGTAGCTTGACCCCGGGGAGCGAGATTGACCAGAAGGTCCAGACAGATCTCGGCCAGGCGCTTGTCCCAAGGACGGTAAGGTTCAGTAATCGGAACGAAGGATAAGAAGGCAGAGCAGTAGGCCCTAGCCTACTTCTTTCCCTCACTTCGCTTAAATTGTATAGTAAAACTAAACTAATGTTTTAGTGTTATCTCTAAACTACATTTGTGAGTGAGTACATTAATAAATACTGAAATAAAACAAAACAAATTGCTATTTGTCCAAAGCAATTTCATTGGAAGGGTTACATTAACAAGGCAAATTAAATTAAATTCAATGGTATTATCTCTTCAGTTCAGTTGCTTTATGGTTATTCACTCACTTTCTTTCGTCTTTTAATAAACCAACGATCCCATAATTATACACATGTGATGCTATTAAACGATAAACGTATAGCCTATTTATTCAAAGTTCTGTTTCATTTCCTGTAGAATTCACGATGACAGTATAAAAACACTATAGTTCACCCAGAGTAAATACTTTTAGTATAGTTTTAAGAAGATGTAGTTTTTGGGTTTCTCTATTACAAAAAGTATCTTCAAAATGAAATCATAGCTAACAACACCGAGGCCTAACGCGTTTCTCCGTTTCTCTCTGCAATATTTCTCTAAGAGAAGGCGTCAGTTTTAGAGGGGGGGGGGGTTTCGTTTAAAATCTTGCCGATCTTTCGATTGCTTTGATTTTCATTTCCCTGGCGTTTTCCTCAGGATTCTCACATCGTTAACCTGTGGCCAAACGGTCACGTGACCCACATTTTCCACCAACCAGACCGGTTTGCCTTTGCTCCGTTTCTGACCGTGAATTTGTAGAAACATTCAGTTCGCGCTCCACATCGATCCACATCACACCACATCACACCCTCTTCTTCTTCTTCTTCTTCTTCTTCTTCTTCTTCTTCTTCTTCTCTTCTCTTCTTCTTCTTGCTCTTCTTCTTCGTCTTCTTCTTCTTCTTCCTACTCCTCATCTTAAGCGGAAATCTGCGAAGATGGAATGCAGGAGAATAACTCTGTTGGCTCACGGCTGATGGAGGTTACAAGGAGTCAAAACGGAGCTAACAACTTGGGTGCTTTTAAAAAAAAATTAAGACCTTTAAAATCTTGTCACCAAACTTTTCTCCAGATAACGTCCCTTGTTGGTGCTCTCTGGTGATAGAGGTGAAAAAGTGATGAAAACATGACGGCTACTTTGATCAGCATAACGACATGATGCTTAAGGAAAACTGGTCACTTGCGCTGAAAACGCTGTGTCTGTCTGTGTGTATGTGTGTGTGTGTGGGTGTGTGTGCGTGTGTGCTATGGTGTGTGTGTGTGCTTGTGTTTGTATGTAATTCCAAGGCTGGGTTGGGGTATCACTATAGAGAAAAGGATTGGTTGTACCAATGTTTGTGTGGTCAGGGTTACTAAGCTTGCTGACCTCCACACCCCAAAGCTGAGGCGTGCGAATTACATATGGCACGGGGCTATCCCCTAGAGGGCGGGCTTCTTCAGGGAACTAATCTGCCGCTGTCTGGAGGAGTCGATGAGGAGGTCAGAGGGGGTCGAACCCGTTCGGGAATGAGCCTTCGACCTGCTGCAGCCTTGCGTCCGCTGCAATTTCCACTCTCCATCTCATACCTGACAAAGTTTCGACTTTTTTTTTTTTTTTTTTTTTGGGGGGGGGGGTCTACCCTCCTCTGTATCCCCTAATGTAACCTTTACCAATTTTTTTCCTTCTCCCCTTCCCATCCATCCCACCCCTCCACAACTCCTTCCTCTTCAAAATCTAGTCACCAATATCCCTACCTCTTCCTCCACCCTCTGGATGGCCTCCCTTGTTAATCCTGTTTATTTCATTTTCTCGATATCTTATTTATGCTTGACTAGTTCCATCCTTGTTTATTCGCTCCACCTTCTGTATCCCCCATCCCCCTCCTCTTCTTCACGTTCTTGTTGTTGTTCTTGTTGTTGCTCTTGTCGTTGTTCCTGTTGTTGCTCTTGTTCTTCTTGATCTTGTTTTTCTTGTTGTTCTTGTTGTTATTCTTCTTGTTGTTCTTCTTATTGTTGTTGTTGTTTTTGTTCTTTTTGTTCTTCGTCTACTTCTTGTTCTTCTTGTTGTTCTTCTTGTTGTTCTTGTTGTTCTTGTTGTTCTTCTTCTTTTTCTTCTTTTGTATTTGTGATCCTGTTTTTATGACATTTGTCATCGAATCACGTTGATACCCTTTGTATAGTGAAAACAAGGGATACTTGTTCGTGCAACCTTTGCAGATTTCATGCAGATTTTGCAGCATTCATCCTTCTCTGACAATGATTCTCTCAAGCTCCGCCTGCATTCTTCAGAATGAATCATCCAACTTTAAATGGCCGATTCTCATCAATAATCATTGATTGCCGAACGAGAAAAAGCAGAGGAGGATGGCGAAAAAACAAAAATCACTAGGTGTGAACAGGTTAAAAGCTTCGATCCGCTGGCAAGAAAAAGACATTGACACATGCTCCTCTCCTCGTTTGTAATTCACTTTCTCACCGCCGGATGACAGATCGCGCGTTCAGTCAGCCAATCAAACGCCTCGTTTCAATGAGGAGCACGTGGACAGCGCGCGCTACCCTTGGGCCTCTATGACGGGGTGATCCGACAGCTAGTTGTTAATATTCCTAACCAATCTCGACCAGCGCCTTTAATACCTAATCACCTTAATTACCGCACGCGCGCGAAGCTTGAGGCCAAGGAAGACGCTTAGCTGCTGCCCATGTAACCAATTAATCAGTATTTATGGAAATCCATCAGAGCGCGAGCGAGCCCCAATGGTGCACAGCCGCAAACAAGATGGCGGTGTGAGGCGGTCACGTGTTGTCATGTGCAGAGTGGGATCACATGACCTACGACAAACATTGGAGGCCTGCCGCGAAAATTTGGCAAAAGCAACTTAATCCATAGGCTGGTCTCAGTTTTGAGCTGGAGTCGCCCACAACCCTTGTACCAATCTGAGAATGGCCTTACTCTACTGATAAAAGTTTGATTACCCACCCTCATCGAGAAAGGTTGTCTATGCTGATCTATAAATTATAATTGTAACCTAAATATACAGCTCTTTACCAGCACAAGAGCTGCTCAAGCCGCTGGTCGAAAGAGGATCTTTATAACTCTATCCGCCCGAGACGCCAGCAAGCAGTCTTAGGTGCATGGTCTGACGTCCCAGACAATTGAGCACAAACCTGCATGGCGAACGACAATGTGGGAGGAAGGGAACTACTGCTTGCTGTTTGTATTTACATGTATGTACCTGGACCTCACCCGTCAAGGACACGAGTTCCAGGATCTGTAAACTCCGTGCGACGAAATGCGTGCGTGCGTAGATTAAATCTCGCTTATATATTCTCATCGGAAAGGTCTAAGGAGCGCTTCTTGCCTGTGCACCAGAATCATGGTGGGATGGTGGGTGGGGGAATAAGGGGGGATGGGGGTCTTATGCAGTTCAGGCCACCAATCTTGACATTTCGAACCCCTGTCTGCAATTTCTATTGTGTTTATAGCGCAAGAATTAAATGAGATGTTTTAATAAAATGTCATTTTGAAGGCTTGTTTCCTGCTCATTTTACGATTTTTTTGGTATGGACTGCATTGCAATTTCTTTATTAGAAGTATCAAGCTGAAGACAAAAAGATCAGAAACTAACGTTGTCAACTCTTCTTGATTTCAGCTCTGATGGCCCCCACTCCCCCCCCCCTCCTTCTGTAGTGCAACAGAGTGTAAAACCAAAACTGCTTTCAAGTGACGTTTGTTTTGTGTTTTCTTGCCTCTGTTTCTCAGTGCCTCAAATTGATGGTGGGGTTTCTTGGCTCCTTTGAAGTGACCTTAGCAATGGAAGTTGACATGCATGGATGGAGCTTGCAGTGTGCACACATTGCGCAGCAGACAAGGCTTAAGTGGGTGGAGCAGCGCATTACAATGTCACCAGCATTAAAAAGAGTCACTAACCCTTTTGGCCGACTGTGTGTGCAACTGTGCTAAAAAGTTGAGAAACATCACAGTAGTGGGTTAGGTTAGGTTTTGACGCTGAAAATGGGCAATGAGGGCTTTCCACAGTCATCGCTTTTGCTTGACAGAAATGTCCCGACCTGAAGAGATATTAATAGTACAGTCCTTTGTTTGTTTTTTGTTTTTTAACAAAAACGTAGATGATTCGCTTAATAAATTAGTACATGCATTTACGTACTATTTATTTATGCCGTACAACGTGCAGCGTGAAATTGTGGATACTATTCATTGTAAATTACACACAGGCTGTTTTGGGTTGCTAATGTTATGGCCAATTTTTTTTCTTCTGTTTAGCAGTTCGTGTTGTTCTTTCCTCTACTTTAAAGTCTGGTTGGGTTTTGTAAGATGCCTTTTTCACCAGTTTTGAAAAGAAAACAAACGGATCACAGCTAAATTTATTACAAAATACTAAGCAAACGAAAACGTTAAAGCAGGAATGAAAACTTCATTAGCTAAGACATTTATTCGTTGTCTTTATATTTTCTTATTTCTTCTGTCTTGCTACGTTCTTTTTTGTTTGTTTGTATTTCTTAACTGTCCCTTTGTTTCCTTGTGCTTGTCTGGTTTTTTGTTAGTACGTTTAACAACAAAATTATTTTATTTTGACTTTTGGTGCTTTATTTGTTTCTTTTCGTTTTTGTTTCTTCTTTTTCCAGTCTGTCTTTTTTCTTTCTCCCTTCTTTCTTGAATTTTTATGTATTCTTTTTTCTTTACCTCTTTTTTAACATTGTTTTCTCTCAAAATTTTGTTATTTCTTGCATCCTTGCCTTCCTTTTTTTTGGTCTTTTCTTTTGATGTTTTCTTTTTTTTTCATTTCATTCATTCATTCATTCATTGCTGACCGTTCATATTCTTCTTCTTATCCTTCCACTTTTTATCAATATGAACTGATTTAACAGGGTGGCATATTGCAGCAAATTCACCGAAGGAGGAACCCACACCGTCTGATTGTAATCCTCCCATATGGGGTCACAGGAGTTTGCTGCCCTTCTGGAGTACCAAATTCAAAGACATTACAAATGCATTTTTGTTTTCATCATCTCAGCTAGCACTCCATACACCCCAACTCCGCCCTATCTGTTTGTATTTCTCTATGTCTAGTTTGTTTGACTGTTCGTATTCTAGTCTCTCTCTCTCTCTCTCTCTCTCTCTCTCTCTCTCTCTCTCACTCTCTCTCTCTTCCCCCTCTCTTTCTTACACTCCCCACCCCCACTATTCTCTCACCTTTATTTGTTTCTTTCACTTTCGTTCTCTCATTCTCTGTCTGTTATCGTTAGTATCTTTTCTGGTGTTCCAAAACCGAAGACACTGACCATTCTTTATGTTTGTATCATCATCGTGTCACTCTTTACACCTTACTGCACATATTTCTCTCTTTTTGTCTACGTTTGCATGTCTGTCTTTCTGTCTCTCTTTCACACACGCACTCACACACACACACACACACACACACTCTCTCTCTCTCTCTCTCTCTCTCTCTCTTCAGCCCCCATCTCCCTCTCTCTCCCTTTCTTTTCCTTTTGTTTCACGTTTCTATCGACTGTGTGTTCTGCTTTTAGTGGCTTTGAGGAAGAACGCATTAGGTCTTTTGTGCGGCCACAACCAGGCCAGATGTCACAGCAAAAAGTGCTTGACTTTGCACAGGCCAAGTATTGGGCGCGTTGCGGTATCGCTCAAGTGTTTTTAATTCAATATAGCGGTTGGTTCTGCTTTCAAATAGCAAGAAGACCAGGGGGATGAGGTTGAGGAGGAGGAGGAAGGGGGTTATAGGGGTGGTTGGTGGTGTTGATCATGATGATGATGATGATGATGACAACGACGATGATGATGATGGTGGTGGTGATGATGATGATGATGATGATGATGATGATGATGATGATGATGGTAGTGTTGCTGTTGAAGGAGGAGAAGAAGGTGGTGTTAAAGTGCGCATGCGTGGGGTAAAGGGGTAGGAAGATGCGAGTGTTTTGCGGTATAGCTCAAGAGTGAATTCAATAATTATAGCGGTTTTGATCTTTTCCAAAAAAGCGAGGTGATAGAGTCGATGATAAAGGTGCACTTGTTATACATGTAGCTGTAGTTTTAGTAGCGACGCTGATGGTGATGGATCTATTGTAAATTTCAGGTTAATATAATTATTTTGATCAGTACAGCATAGGATATTTAATTTAAAGCAGCAATCGCAGATCAGAATCAAAAAAGCAGAAATAGAATAATTTAATGATAGCAGACGATTGAAGACACATGATATTGTTGTATTGCATTGCACACAATATCTGCGGTTTTAACTCAACGCAAAATAAAATACACATTGATCACCTATGCACGGAATAATAATGATGCCATACTTCGACCCAAAAAGCTTAAACAAAGACTATATTTTTGTTTCTTTCTCTTTTTTGTGAAATATTATTAGAGGGTTCCACAGACCGGAAACTAGGCGTCCACCATCATGCCTCGATGTTATCTATTATGCATAGATCTTTGTCATTTACCGGCGCCAAAAAAATGGCGGCTGTTGGCGCGGAGGATGTCTAGGTTCCGAGCAAGTGCTTTAAGAGGTTTGGTGAGGAACGAGACTGGTGGTGTAAAAGAGCTGATGGTTTCGCTTGACAGAGTTGTTCACGGTGTTCAAAGGTGGCGGCTTCAATGTTTGATGCGCTCAGCGCCGCATTCTTTTGTTCGCCAAAGTGCTGGCCTAAAAAAAAGGAAGAGGGCGCCGGGTCCGCTAAAATTTTGTCACAGTATTATCTTTCTGGGTGCCCATTGTTGCGGCTTGCCTGCTTCATCTATTACCCATGACGTGTTTGTCCAAGAGAAATCCGCCACTTATTTCATTTCTTTTTCCCAGCCTGCCTCCAGACGTAGGATGACAGCTTCAAAAATGCGAGAGCGAGGTGCTACTGTACCTGCAAATGGATAGAATTATTTATTAGTTTCACTGTTGTTTAAAAGTTGCAGCGCAATGGGTGGAACGGGAATTTGTTGTTGTTGTTGATCTGATCGAGTCGAGAAATCAACTGTTTCTACTTCTGAATTGAATATGTGAGACCATTAATTGAATTGTATCTTTGGTTTCTGCTCTCGGATGTTTCATCTCTGGTGACTTGTGTTATGGTCGAAAATGTGGACGACAATGCTGTTTTTTGTTTTTTAATTGTTATTGATGATGATGATGATGATGATGATGATGATGATGATGATGATGATGATGATGATGATGATGATGATGATGATGATGATGATGATGATGATGATGATGATGATGACGCGCTGCTGCTACTGCTAATATACACATGGGCGAGCGTTGTGGCCGAGTGGTCTAAAGCGGGACTAACTTGCCTTGTCCACAGATTAGATATCAATGGTGCCTGACATGTGTGAGATCGATCCAGCATCTTGGCGTTATGTTTCTCCGAATATTATTTACTTTCGACTCGTGGGTTTTCTCCGGGTTCTCCGGTTTGATCTTCCAGTAACATTTCAAAAACATAACTTGTATTAGATAGGTTGGGTTTGGACGCGCCACAAGCTGCGACTATGCCTTCCCAATGGGAGGCGGCCGAGAATTTCCCGATGAAAAGGGACAATTAAAGCAAATCAAATATGACTACTTCTGAGGACAATATATGTGTTTTTTAAAAAACCCACAGATGTGTCATAAATAAGAAATCAAAGAGCAAGAAGAAGAGTGGTAACACCATCTTCCTTGATCGTTTTAGCCATCACAGAATAAGACGCTCTTGACCATAACCCTTTAGATTTGTCTATCCTGACCTCTGATCAGTCATAATCTGCCTGTGCTCGCCTGATGGTCATCATGCACATTTGAGTATCCGAGCCGAGCATACAGAGATAGCGCAGTTCTCCTAGCTGCTCCTGTTGGTCCCAGCGCACAAGCCACGTTTATAACACTGCGGGGAAGAAACATGTAACTAGATATAGGTGACTTACTGTCTATATAAAACGTGCGACATGTAGTCTTATAATACTTAGGGGAACAACTAGGCGATTATCTATAGCAATGGCATGAAGGTCCACGTACATATCACTGAAACTCTGTGTGGGTGAGAATGGTTTTCGCAGGGACTGCAACGGTCAAGTCGCATCCATCGTGGACAGTTAGAGGCTGGAGGCAAAGGGCACGGATGGTCAGTCTTGGAACAAAGAGCATGGACCTTCTGCTGCAAAGAATTGAGCTCACATGACGCTGGACTGACCGCAGTAATCGATGGATTATAGTTTGTGTGATGTGGTGTATTGTTTTGTGTCAAAGCAATTTTTCTTATAATTTTGTTCTAGATAACAAACAAAAAAGACTGTTTGCTTCCAATCGGCCTCTTCGTTGAAAACATTACGTGCATAGCGGCGGTATAATACCCCAACCTGAAAACAAGTCAAGCGAGACCCCATATTTAACAATGGGTGTTGTTAAATTTATTGTATTCATAGTGATCTTACTGGGTGTTGGTAATAAATTTATAATGTAATCAGAATACACACACACCCATACGCACAAAACACGCGCACACAGACACAACACACACCATATTCATTCATTGAAGCTCGTTCAGCAGACGACAGCCAAATGTGTGGCAGTTGCGCCATGACCCCTGGGTCTGACCCCTCCCAAGGCTGTCCTGCCACCTCTGACCTCACCCGACCCTAAAGGTGAAGTCGAGAATACGGCGAGTGACCTCACACAGACTGCCCGGGGTGGACACAGGCTCTGTAAGTTGACCACCGGGCAAAGAAGGCTGGACCGTTGTTGAGCATAAGAAGGGGACGCGCAACAGAGTATCTACACACAAAACATTTAGGCAAGCCTTTACTCTATCCCTGTATTAATCTCGGGCCTCAAGATATCCAAGATTATCAGAATAGCACCTTTGTGGAGTGTGTAAGAAGATGTCTTCAGAAAATGGGCATCGAATTATAATGGCGTTCTGGTCGTCATTGGACATTTAAATGATGAGGCAGATGGGAGATGTGCATCTTGGCGTCTCCAATTTAAAACGATTTTAATGAAGGTGGATTTCAAGAGACGTGACTTTTACGGTGAATCAAATAGTCTTCAGATTTGGCCCTACCAACAGATGACTGTAAAATAGTATATTCGCGATATTTTCCGTGCAAAACAAATTTATATTATAGAAAATGTGTGGATTTTTTTTAATATTCATCACCTTTTTGTCTCACTCTTAAACATATTCTCTGAATACAATGCTTTTGTCTTATTAATAAGCTTTGAATATAGTCTTTTGTGGGGTGTCGGATAGCGCAGTGGTTGGAGCACTCGCTACTGTGTCGCAAGTTTAGCACCGTCCAGTGCGGTTAGCACTTGGATAGGAGACCGCAAAACGTGAAGCGACAAATAACAACGCCCCCAGTTGACTCAACTGCGACTGAGTACCTACTCTCTTAAGGGTGGGGAAGGTAAAGCAGCGAGGGAGAGAGATGGGCAACGCCCTCATTACGCTGGCCCAAGATAAGTGTGATCTCCAACATCACGCTCCCCTACCGCCACAAGGCTATGGGACTACCTTTACCTTTACCTTTTTTTTTTGTAGTTACAGGCACCGTCAGATCTTTCTATTTTTCTTCACTAAATATCTGAAAATTGTGAAGATCAATTATGATATATACAAAGCACTTTAAGTTCAAACGATTCAAATATTAACAGTTGTAGTAAACACCCATTGTTTTGTAACTCTTTAACCTCGTTGCTGTCTGAAAAATTAAAACATCTCCTTTTAAATATGTTATGACTGCAATATATAAAGTTGCTGGTGTTCTGTTATTGAAATGTAACAGTACGTAAAGGAAATTGCTCCCTACTCTTATGCGGTGTGTCCTGTTGGAAATGCAATGTGAAAACGAATATCACGTGCATTCAAGCTGTATCTAGTGATGTCGCGTACAAGTACCAGCTTTAGGCGACTACTGGTCTCATTATTCTGAGACCAGCAAACCAGTTGATGGGAAGGGGAAAATAATGACGTGTCATTCTTTTAATCCAATACTTTGTATGTTTATTCAGCCAATCCAAAGTCTCTCTCTCTCTCTCTCTCTCTCTCTCTCTCTCTCTCTCTCTCTCTCTCTCTCTCTCTCTCTCTCTGATATGAGCTTTAATCAAAGTACCCTCATGGCCTTTTTCGGAACGAATTTGTTAACGTAAAGGTTGACAATCAATGGTTACAAGCAACTTGGGTAGTTGCTAATTTTAAGTCAGTGGGAAACGGTTGTATAAAACATAGCTTATTTCAAATAACTTGAGCCGTTGGGGGCTTTAAATCTTTAGTAGAAATTTAATAAAAGCTCATTTTTATTTTACATATCCTACAGATGTAATGAGATAAAAATCAGATGAATAATTGATTACAGCCTAAAAAAATATAAATTTGATCGGCGCACAATCACCTGCAACTTGTGAGGCCTATTCAAATCCATACCTATTTGACTAATGTAAACAAACTAGTGAAAACATGGTTAAATTTAACGATAAAATTTAAACTACATACATTAGCAGGAAAAAGTAGTAGGCTAGTTGTGGGACGACAGCAACTTAACAATTTCAATTAATGGCACAATTATTTGTAACATCGCCCCTAACGTTCGGCATGCTAGTCATCACAAAAGACAAACAAACTGTGTGATAATGATATACATTAGGTCGCGTTATGTGTACCACACAAACACGAACGGTGCAGCATAATGTAACAAACACTTAGGGCAGGATGTGTGCTGTTAAAAAAATCACAGATGAAATTCGGTGTGGTGCTTCGATTCCAGAATAATAACAAACACCTTCTCGAAACTTCCTCCTTCAGGGGATGAATTGTTTCAGGGCGATTTTGTTGTGCAGTGAAGCTGGTGGAATTATCACAAGCGAGAGGTGTCGAACAAGAGCTGCTTGACTTGCAGCCACAACACTATATCCGTAGCATTAAAATTACCAAGCTGTGCAAATCTGGCTTCTGGGTCTTTCAACCACAGAGGCATTGTGGTTAATGTTTCTAATGTATTACGGTGTGTGTTTGTGTGTGTGTTTGAAGGAGTGCGTACTCGCGCGTGTGTGTGTGTGTCAGTGTGTGTGTGTGTGGCTAGGTAGAAACGTCTTTATTCTGACATACACTTCAACCTCTACGTACTTTCTTTTGACGAACCCCGTTATTTTGACGTCAAAACAGTGTTCCGTTAGGGTTAGGGCTGTGTTAGGCTTAGGGTTACGTTAAGGGTTAGGGTTATGGTTTGGGTTAGGGTTAGAGTTAGGGTTAGCTTCAAAAAATGGACGAATTTGTAAAAATGTCAAAGTAACGTGTGTAGAGTTTCATGAAAGTCGTCACAACGGCGTTTCTACACGGTTGTGTATGTGTGTGTGAGAGTGTGTGTGTATGTGTGTGTGTGTGGTGTGTGTGTGTGTGTGTGTGTGTGTGTGTGTGTGTGTGTGTGTGTGTGTGTGGGCATGTAGAAACGACGTTACTCTGACATACACTTGAAACTCTACATACTTTCTTTTGACATTTTTTTGACGTCCCGTTATTTTGACGTCAAAATAGTGTTCCGGTAGAGTTACAGCTGTTTTAGGCTTAGGGTTAGGTTAAGGGTTAGGGTTTGGGTTTGTAACAAGAGTGAAGATTTAAACACAGCACAGTTTAAGCGTCTGCCTTGTTTAGTCAGTGTAACACAGTTGTATAGTGACGCCCGCACAGTGTAGTGACATCATCCAGCTTAAGGATAGAGCCGAATTTACAGCCAATCGGAACACAGCTAGATTAGGTAGAACCCGTTGTGCCTGGTAAGGCAGAGGCCAGGTAGAGGGTCATTCGTGTGGAAAACTGGGAGCAGTACACAGCTACACTCTAACAGAAATCTCTCCATCCAAGACTAGACAGCAGGACTTGTTGACAATTCGAATCAATCAAGTTAGCCACGGCCTGACATTGTCAAAAAGGTAAATGAACATCGTGATGTATTTATATTATTGTTGAATTATGTGTGTGAAATTTGCTATGCTTAGAATTGAATTGTTAGTCCCACGTTGTGTGACCATGTGGCGAACACGACTGACCGACGCCATGTTGTATTACGTACGGACCCACGGATGTTTAACCTATATGTATGCTTGCAGACCAGTGGCTGTACCAGAGAATATGTATAATATTAATTCTTTCTCTATGTGTATAGTTAGCTATGATTTATATTTATATATGTATAGGAAATTAGAGTGGAGATTCCAGTGGACCACGGACTTAGCAGAATGTTCGTCGCATATATATAAAGATGTGGAGCTAATCACTGAGGGCTACTTCGGCCTTCAGTGAGACGCTCTGCACACACCTATTATACAGGGTTGTGCAGAATTTCGTCTCATATGTTACAGACATTACAGGCATTGTATCGTGAGCCCAACAAGGCGAAGGACAAGAACAAGTCGTCGCTGAACGTTGGTCTGCAGAGGCCTCTAAAGCACTGACCTAAGAGAGCACACCAGTCTAGCCACAAGAAGAAGACTCCACTACAACACAGCTTGTCAAGGAAGCAACCACAACGCAGCGCTTCGAACCCACAGCTAACTGCATATTCACTAAGTGCACCAAAAACTGTATCACAGGACCACAGTAGTCCACTCTTCCAGAACTCTGACCATTAGGGCAGAAAGTATCCAGTGCCCGATGATGATAAAGTAGCTGCCTAGAACTCTCAAGAAGCGAACCATTCGAATTGACATTTGAACTTTTAAGTTAGTTTCGTACTTCGAAGATCGTGTATAGAGTAGAAGAAATAAATGTGTGATATTTACTGTTATCAAGTTGCTGGACTACCTATGTTTCATAGCCGTGTAAGAGCTAGTGTGACAGTGATCTTTTACCATTTTCTATCTATCTCTGTACCCCCAGCCTAAACACAGACCGAGCTAAACAAATAAATGTATTAAGTTAAGTCACAGGGAGATTATTAGCGATCCCCATAGACTAAAGACGAGTGGGTAATAGCATTCCATTGTGCAGAGCCCAGCAACAATAAAACCCCACGTCACAGGGTTAGGGTTTGGGTTAGGGTTAGGGATAGCTTAAAAAAATTGAAAATGTCAAAATAATGTCAAAAAAATGGAAAGTGTGTCAAAATAATGTATTTAGAGTTTCACAACAGTCATCACAACGTCGTTTCTACAAAAATGCGTGTGTGTGTGTGGGGGGGGGGGGTGTTTGTGTGTGTGTGTGTGTGTGTGTGTGTTGTTTTCCTTTGTTTCATGTCAGAATTGCTATTCGCGCGCTTTAACATCGTGGATATGAGCAGTATAGCACACTCCGATCATTGATTTCTTTGTATTATAGCCTTAAAGAAGTCAACATGTGAGGGAAAATAACATTAAATTACCGCATTAATTTTGTATTTCAGGCCTTCTTTGAAATTCGTTCACGCAAATTTGCTCTGTTATGCCTCCTACAGTTAATGTAGGATATAGGAATCGACACTGAATGAATAGGGAAGTCGAAAGAAACCCAAATAAAGGAGAACCTTAGTGTTTGATGTTTAGTGTTAGCGCAAGTTTGCTTTTAAATAATACTGAACTTTACCCGACTCAGAGGAAACAATTATGATTTCGAAAACAGTCTAAATTCTTTGGCATTCCGTTTGTAAAATATTTATTTTAACCACTTTTAGCTAAATAATATTTATTTAAAAGCATATTTTCTGAATAATGATTTGTTTACAAACAATGTAAGATTTCCCTAAATAATATATTTTGTTGGTAAATATATTGTTTATAACCAAATGTGTTTTTTTTTTAAAGATATGCTTCTATATAAAGATTATTTAGCTGAAAATGGTTTTTAAAAAAAGAAGAAAATAATCGCAAATAAATATTTTACACAGGATATTCCATAACATACGTCGTTGATCCATCAGTCATATAACGAGTGTATTGGGATGTGTTTTTTTAAAACAAGAAAGAGTGCTTCACTGGTGCGACTTCATGAAACTGGGCCCTCGCATTGTTCATCTATCGTTTTGCAATGGTCCACTCCAACAGGGACACAACAGGGGTCAGCCTCTTTGGCCTTGTAACAGATGGTTTGGAAAGGGGTTCCAATAAATTTATATTTTTACAAAAAAAAACTACTAGTGGAAGAGGTGGAAGAAGAAGAAAAAACAGAATGCGGCGGAGGAGGAGAAAGAAGGAGGAGAAAGAGGGAGAAAGAGGAAGAAAGAGGAGGAGAAAGAAGAAGAAGAAAGAGAAGGAGGAGTAGGACGGCTAGTAGGAGGGGACCTCTATCATTACAGAGGAATAAAAGAAGGAGATGGATGGACAAAAAAATAAAAATTATATTTAACAAGCAAACAAACAAAAACACACGCCCAAATTAAAAAAAGAAAGAAGGAAAGAAAATATAAAATAGATTAATAAGAACAAAAACAAGAACAAGAACAAGAACAAGTAATAGTGTGAGAGGAGAAGGAAGTTTATAGCACAAGAAGAATAAATTATTTGTTTGTGTGGTAATTGTGGTGTTGGGTGTCATTGTTCTGATGGTCAAACTTGAAGCCGAAGTGAAGCTACACACTTTGCCGTCTTCTTCCCCCTACTGGGGCTGTTTTTACCATGTTAAAATGCTCCAATTCAAAGGCTTTGCTCCCTTTTGGCCCAAATTCTCGAAAGAAGTTAAGAGTTAGTTTTGCTAAAGCAATTGTTTATTCTAGACAACAAAGCTTCAAAGAATGTTGACTTGACATAGACATTTCTCAAACTTTGACTATAAAGAAGGCAGTCAACAGGAACTGCATTTCATAGGGTATATCCTTCGGCGAGAGAGCTTGAATTAGGATCCGGGATGGGGTGGAGCTTGGAAAGAGAGAGTAGAAAGAGAGAGGTGAGAGGAATTAGTTGGAAGTAAAGAGAGAGAGGGATAAGAAGAGAGAGAACGAGAGAGAGGGGGGGTAAAGGAGAGAGAGAAGAAGGGAAGGGAGAGAGAGAGTCGGGTGTGGGGGGGGGGAGGTAGAGAGATAGGGAGAAAGATAGCGAGAGAGAGAAAGAGAAGGGGTGGGACAGAGAGAGAACAGGGGGGAGAAGAGAGATAGGAAGAGAGAAGAAGAAGAAGAAGAAGAAGAAGAAGAAGAAGAAGAAGAAGAAGAAGAAGAAGAAGAAGAAGAAGAAGAGAATGGAGAGAAAGAGAAAGTATTTCAAGGAACAAATGCTTAATGTAAAAAGGCTATCTATGTTAGGAGCAGAGGGGCCATTTGACTAGGCAAAGGAGAAGGGTAAGGCTGAGAGCCAAAGCTTGCGGTACTGCATATTTTAAGAGTATATTTTATACCTTGTGTTTACAATTCGTGACCCGCTGTCAGAGAGGCAGACAGAATAGAAAAAAAGATATACTAGTCTGTCCCTCCCATCCCTCCCAACCCTCTACTCCCCTCACTCCCTCCTCTTCCCCACCCCCAACCCCAAAAAGAAGGTAAAGATAAAGATGGAGTGCCATTTCTCAAGTGGTTCGGGTTTCTCGCCTTTATTCCGCCTGAAGATGCACAAACATTGAAATTCAACACCTAAGTTAGCGGTTAAAATTGGACCTTTTCGTTCGTACCATTTAGTCGTCAAGTTATTTAGTTAACCGATTCAACGAATTTGCCTGAAAAGTACGCACCCTACAATAAATTGAATCTGTTTTCTAAATATATGAATTAAAATAACATCAATTGCAATAAAACACTCAACACTGCATCTGAAGACAGTAGCGTTTGTCTAGCTCAAGAGCTGCGCGCTCAAGGCGCTAACCGAGACAGGATCTAAACCATGCGGCCCAATGCGCCGCGCCCACTTGCTGCCCTTGGGCGCATCGTCTGATGCCCAGACAACTGAGCACATCCCTGGGTACTCGGGCGTGAGGGAGAAGGGGCGTAACCCAAGACAGCACAAGATAATACAACATGAGCTAACCTAACCCAACCTTATAAAACGTAAACATAGCATCATCAAATATACCACAACGTGTTAAGTATACATGTGAAAGGCTCGCAAATGTATTATTATTTATGTCTTGTGATGTGTCCTGTACACTTTACACGGGAGTCCGTTTGCTCGGAATGCTATTAAAACCATGCTACTGCTTGGTTTCCGACAAGAAACATGCACAAAGGGCGTGTTGGCGTTATTTTAAGGTGAATGTCATCATATATTGTAGCGGCAAAAAGAAAAAAAAATACAGATGGCACTTAAATCAGCTGAGCGGGGTATGCTTAAAAACGATTTAGCTTATTTTGTGCTGTTGGTGTTTTTATCCTCGCTCGTTTGTCTGCATTAATTTAAAGACCGAAGGAAAAAAAAAAAAGAAATAAGCAAACAAAGGAAAAGTTATATTTCTTTCGATTTTTTTGGTCGTTAGTGCGACCGTTCATTTGAAAGCCCCTCAGAAGGCCTTAAATAAACTTGTTAAAGCTCATAAACGTGAAATATTTTCTTCTTCTTCTTCGTCTTCTTCTTCTTCTTCTTCTTCTTCTTCTTCTTCTTCTTCTTCTTCTTCTTCTTCTTCTTCTTCTTCTTTTCTTCTTCTTCTTCTTCTTCTTCTTCTTCTTCTTCTTCTTCACAAAATTTAAAGAAGTTTTGTCAAGTTTAAATTCTGTCCGTGGGTGCTGGTTAATTCTTTTCCTTGCAGATACCAACGGGTCAGGGCTTTGAGGCATTGGTCATTGTTGGTCAGTTTTATGAGGTGAAGCTGACCACAGAGCCGTGTCAGCAGGGTCCTCCAGAACGTCATCGTAAACATCAATGACAATCACACTGGTCACCCTCCGCTTCCTCTTCGCCTTGACCAAAATGACCGCTTACGGAGTATCTCGAACAGTGGACCTTTGGACAAACCAAAGCGATCCTTAAAGTAGCCCTTGAGGTGAGGTCCAGGATAGGTTGGGTGATCTGGCCGCTTTCATTCTTTGAACTGCTCCGACTTCTCTAGAATGTCTTCATAAACTTTGCCTTAAGTATTCTGGTCTTTCTTCGCTTTCTTTCACTTTCACTGGTTTCAGGCATCTCAGTGAGCAAACTCCAGGTCGGTTTGACCCTGTGTTTAAAAGCTCTTTCCGCGCTCTTACCTTTATTCTCCATCTTCCCGCGTCTTTTTGTTGTTGTTGTTGTTATTGTTGTTGTTGTTGTTGTTGTTGTTGTTGTTGTTGTTCTTCTTCTTCTTCTTCTTCTTCTTCTTCTTCCTATTCCCTCTCCTCCCCCTCTTCCTCATTACCGTGAAATGTTAGCAACATCTTTAGACTCACTTTCCCTTTCTGATTCACGTCTTGCCATCCGAAACACTTTTGTTAGCTATCTGACATACATGTATAATGTAAATGTGCACTGAGGACGTTAACCGGGTGCCAACAGCGCCCTTGTAAGTCAGCTAAGAGTAGAAGTAAACATAAACAGATAATGTAGCACGAATAAACCAGACACATACAAAAAAGAAGGGAAAATTTATTATTGTTGTGATCGTTCTCTTGCTGCATCAACGACTGAATATAAAGAAAATGACACGGATTATGCACAACTCCTGCACACTTTATAAGTGAATAATAGCCCTATTAGAAGACCTATTCTATACACAGTAAATAGCCTCATTTCAGGGGTTATTCTGCCAAAGAAAAAGTGAATAATCGCTAAATGTGAACGATCACTGACATTGTACCTCTTTTCGAAGTCGCGGGCTGTCGAGAGGTGAGCGACAAAGAGATCACCTTTATGTACAAAGAAATGAGACGGGTCTTCACCTTCCATAGTCACCTACCCGACAATACCGTCTTAAAACATACTCTCAGGCTACGTACGATAGGTCGTCGCGCCCTGGGCTCAAGTATTTTCATACTCATATTTGTTTTATATTTGTTAGCCATTGCCCTGAGTGTGGGGGCATGTTTAAGAGGGCTCAGTTAAACCTGTTTTACAAGCCTCCTCCGTAAACGCCAATATACATACACTAGATTTATTTTTTAAATACAACCTACTGCCTGTTTGTTTTGGATGGATTTCATTACCGAAGGTGCCCAGTAATAAAATGACCTTCAGCTTAAAATATATTGTTCACGCGTTTATAACTGGATAGGGTCTATTAGTTCATACAATTTTTAAATGATTTGGCAAAACTCTGCATGTGATGGTAAGTAAACAAGGAACTTCTTGTCAACACAAAATGATATTTATAACCCAAATAATTTTATTAGTTTGAATCTCCTACTAGTTGCCATTTTGTCGAACATAATTGGCTATCTATAATTCAATCCATTTTTTGTGTTAGTTTTACTCTTCTATTAATTGCCAATATGCCTGCTTTTGGATTTACGAAACAATAAGTAACTTTTTTAAAACGTAGCACAGCGGTTGAAGACAGCACACTGTGTGCCGATCTGCAGTAGGTGTGCGTCATGAGCACCATGGATTTTATTAACGACTCCCTATACATGGCCAGAGTTGAGGCTAAGGGCCTCCAGAGCAGCATGGCGGAGATGAAAATAACTTCCGTTAGTTGTAATTATCCTCTGACATGACAGTTTCTTAAAATAGGAAAGTCGTCAGTGTTTATGCCAATCTGTCGAAGAATTTTCTGCAAAACATGTGTCGACCGTTTATTATTGACGTAATTGCTTTCCCTTATGAATAGAATTTGAAATCTGTACACTCTCCACAAAACCTTACAGTGTGAAAAAAAGGAGAAACTTTTGTTCTGGAGCGGACAGTGTTTCAAGACAACACACTGTTCATAACAACTATTTTATATGTAGGTCGTTTAGACAGGAGTTGTGGTGTGCTGTTTCGGGAGAGGATCATGTGGGTTGTGCCCGGGCACCCTGACACTCACACCTGCCCGACACGTCGGGCAAAAGTGAATAGATCTGGGTTGAATAGACGTAAACTATAAATTAATCATTGTTGATTCGCCCCGACCTACTAGACCCATGCATGCTATTATTCCTATACGGAACATGTATTTTGTATCTCTTCTCTCTCTCTCTCTCTCTCTCTCTCTCTCTCTCTCTCTCTCTCTCTCTCTCTCTCTCTCTCTCTCTCTCTCTCTCCCTCTCTCTCTCTCTCTCTCTCTTTCTCTCTCTCTCTCCCTCTCTCTCTCTCCTTGTCCTTCCGCTAACCCGGACTTGAACTAGGTCATGTTAGCACCGCTTGTGTTATTACATCTCCTCAAACCTCAAATCAAGGAATTTATCTACAGATATGTAGATCTACACTTCCTCTGACTTCCCTTTACGCTGAAGGTAAAAGGTATTCATCTCCCATCTACCCCTTTCCTCACATCAATATATTACATTTTCCATTATGATTACTCCGCAGCACTGTCGCCAAAGTCTGCATTTAATTTAGAGGTATTTGTGTGTGTTTGTTAGCGTGCGTATGTGTTTGTGTGTGTGTATGTGCACGTGAAAAAAGGCACAAATGGGTTTCAGACCTTGTCTTTTTTAGTAACAAATGGGTTTATTTGCTTGGAACCCACTTTTTTTCCAGGACCCCACTTTTTTCTAAGTGCGCGGGAGTGTTCTTTTAGTGCATAGGTGAGCAGTTGTAGTGCATGAGAGTGTTTTAAGTACACAGGAGTGCTCTATCCGGACGGAGAAAATACAGTCAATTTTCGGAGAAATTTTGAAGAAAATTCGACCTATTTCGTCGCCTATACAGTAGGAGACGAACTAGGTCAACTTTTTAAACAAAGGTTCGAGTAAGGGTTAGTTGTAGATCTATCCCTAGCCCTTGCCCTAACCCTTTTCTCTACAAAAATCACTTTCCGATTCCTACATTCTTAAATAAACCCAGTTGTGATGTATTGCAAATATGTGTGTGCGTGTTTGTGTTTAAGAGAGTGTGTTGTTTGTTTCTGCGTTGTTGTGATCTGTGACCCCGTGCATGTCTCCTCTGTTACTAAACATTCTGTAGAAAAATAATAATATATAAAAACAGGCGTTCGAGGTCGGAGACTAGAGTAAACACTTCATTATTGTTGATCAAATAGCATGATAATTCGTATAGGTCACAGTGAATAGAATTTAAATAAAGCATAAATAAAAATGGAAGACATGGACACAATTGGAATGGATTATAGTTTCAACCGAACTACAGTACTACGATGCATGCACCGAGACAACATAAAGTTTGAGACTAAATCTGGGATAAAACCAATACTTACACCCAGATTTTGAGCTGGAACAAAACTTATTGGGCAAACTGTTTAAAAGCCGCCCTATGCAACAGATCTATAACTACAAAAAAAAATTTTCTAAAATTATTTTGTTTAAGTTTTTGGTTATAATTTTAATGAATGTATTTATTTATATTAGTTTTTGATATTGATGAGAAGTTAGAAAACAACAAAAAAATAAAGCAATGATTGGAGTCTAAGGTACCTTTTCATCCTTTCACTGTCGTCAGATTTTTGCAAATTCAAACACATATTACGCTTGACAAATAATTATTAGGCAGTTCTGATATTGAACAATGTCATGAACTGGCTAGTTTTAACTCTGCCTATTACTATTCAGCCTTGTGTAGTAACTGTAACATTAAGAGAGTTAGTATATTACACAGCAGCAATTAAATTACACAGCAGGCCACACACAGCGAGCTAGCCACACACAGCGCAGTGAGTCAGCACTTGAGCTTTGAATCTGACCGTTTTAACCAATGACCAGCAGGCTAAGCGGGTAGAGCCGGTTCTGATGGGTCAAAACCTACACACAGTTTTGGTCAGTCGTGTGTGAGACGAGGAAGAGTCAACATCTAAATAGCTAGCAGAGAAATCTCTTCACTCATAGACCAGGAAGCAGGACTTAGAATCTTAGAATTCTATCAAGCCATCACGGGCCTGAACTTGTCAAACAGGTAAATGAACACCCTTCTGTTTCATCGTGATATATTTATATTATTGTTGAAATTATGTTTGTGGAATTTGCTATGCATAAATGTGAATTGTTAATCCGAATTTGCGTGACCATGTGGAAAAGCCGAACACGTGGCGAAACACGACCGGTTGCGCCGCCATGTTGTATCCCGTACGGAACCACTGTTGTTTAACTTATATGTATGTTTGCAGACCAGTGGCTGTACCCGTGAATGTTTATAATATTATTAATTCTGTATGTGTATAGTTAGACACGATTGATATTTATGTATGTATAGGAATTTAGAGTGAGATTCCAGTGGACCCCGGAAGTAGCAGAATGTTCATCGCTTATGTATAGAGATGTGGAGCTATCACTGAGGGCTACTTTGGCTTTCAGTGAGACGCTCTGCACAAACCGATTATTCAGGGTTGTGCAGAATTTCGTCTCTTATATTACAGACGAGCAGGCGAGCTATCCTGTGCACCCCACTCCACAGAAACGGTTGAGGAGCCTCTACCGCACAAGTCGGACAGAGCTACCCGGAAAAACACCCTGTCAGACCCCACAGCGTGGCAAGGGAACCCAACTACACAACGACAAAGGTGTACCAGAAGCTACCTCACAGAAGGACTTCGCACGCACCATCTAGCAGTTAAGTGTATTCGCCGAAGGTGCACTTAAACTGATCGAAACAGGACCACAGTAGTCCAACTCTTCAGAAACTGTAAAACGGACCACAGTAGTCCAAATCTACATGAAATATAATAGCAAGTGCCCGAGGAAGATATAACAGCTGCCTAGACTATCAGCGATCGAACTATTAGCAGTGACTGAGACATTTTAAGTTAGATTAGTACTTAGAGAATCTTGTATAGAGTAGAAGAAATAAATGTGTGATTTTAACTGTTATCAAGTGGCTGGACTACATATGATTCATAGCCGTGTGAAAGCTAGTGTGACAGTAATCTTTTACCATTTTTCTATCTATTTCTGTACCCCAACCTTAACACAGAACGAGCTAAACAAATAAATTTATTAAAGTAATTCATAGGGTGACTTACTAGCAGATCCCACCGAATAAACGTGAGGGTCCATAATTCCATTGTGCAGAGCCCATAAACCCCACGTGACAAACAAACCCAACCTGAACGGAACAGATGAATTAGCGGTTGCACTGTATAAATATTAATAGCCAAGGGGTTTTGTGCTCAAGCTATTGGAAATTTGAATGGCATTGATATTGATGGTGTGGGTCATAAAGCGAGAAATCAGAATAATGTATCTGTATGTCATAAGGGCAACCTTGCATTCGGTGAAATCCGCGACTGCCATAAGTTCAATATCGGTGTGTGGTTTGTCTTGGGTTCAATTTTTATTTCGGGGAGCGCTTTGAGCAGTTCTTTGAGCCTGGTTTCTTTTAATTCATTATTGCATTGACTGATTGAGTGTTCCTAATGTGTTTTCACTAATGAGTATTATCTTGGTGCTAGCGTTTTGTCCCAGCACTCATCGGAACCTGTGCTGAAGCCACGTTGGCTTGAAATTATTCATGAATTCCTGCACAGCTGTGGCCTTTTTGTGGGGAAAGGATCGTCATAATCTGCCCCTGCTGTCCACACTGGGCTGACCACTGTCCGTCATCTTCATCACCCTTAGGCATTGTCGATGTTCAGTCAGGGCTACAAAGTCACCGTTCCACCCTAGTGATCTTCAAAACAGTTCTTGCCACCCTTGGTGCAATCTTACCCCTCCCTTGCCGCTGACTAAATAACTGGCACAACAAAAAAAGCCCTTGTGTGGAAGAAACAGCGAGCGCAACACGGGGTTATTATGAGCGTCGCCTGCGTTCCACAAAGCTCAATGGTGGACACAAAACTGTCAGACCCCGAAGTCAAAACAACAACAATAAAAAAACACTTGACCAAGCAACTCTCATCAAGCATCTTTTGCTATTTTATTTCCTTCTCTATCTTGTTCATCAAAAGGATGGTGGATTGGTCTGGCGGTAAGACTCCTGATCTTAGTGGTTCCAGTTCAAACCCGGTAAAGTCTTGTCCTAATTACAAAGCCCGTGGAGGTTCGCAGATCCCCAACCCTTGTGTTAATCTATAATCGACTTAACCACCCTAGTGTCGGAAGGTTGTTGTATGCTGGTATATGTGTATGTATGATTGTGTTTGTCATGCAGGATTGCTTGCTTTTAATGGTGTGCTTTTCTTCTATATAAACATAAGCAAATTACCTTATATAGGCCTACACAACTGAGTACCCCATGCGCACCAAGATTTCTTCGATGTAAAAGTTGAAGCGAAATAAAATGTCTTAATATGTCTTATGTCTAATGTTTAGATTTAATATAATAATATAATACTGAATGCTATCCGCGTCTTATTTCTAAA
The DNA here is from genome assembly GCA_036898135.1 of Oncomelania hupensis. Classification (NCBI taxonomy): domain Eukaryota; kingdom Metazoa; phylum Mollusca; class Gastropoda; order Littorinimorpha; family Pomatiopsidae; genus Oncomelania; species Oncomelania hupensis. The sequence goes on along the minus strand of CM072511.1, from coordinate 86,020,343 downwards.
TCAGACTCAAAGAGCGGCGATCTGTCACCAACATACACGCTCACATGTTACAGACACTCCTAAATACTCAACGAACTCACGTTCATCACTCAAACAGTGGTGTAAAGGCAAGTCGCTATTACAAGACGGAAAGGGAATCGAATTTTATATTAAAATTTTTGACAGACTGCACCCAATACCATTATTGAAGGAAGGGAGAAAACAGGAGTACCCGGAGAAAACCCTCAGTGACCTGAAATTCTCGTGCCTAAGTCACATAAGTTCGTCACCTGCGGGTTTCGAACCCGCGACCTTCGGCATAGGAAACCAGCTCTCTATCAACTGAGCTACTAGGAACCCCAACCTTCTGAACCCTATCTTATCCTATCCTGTCCCGTAACCCGGAAGTCGTAGGGGCACCACAGATGATCGTTTAACCAGCATACTCCATCTTTCTCTGTCCTCAGCAGCCCTGATGGCTTTGCTCAGTGTCAAACCAGTCCATTCTCGAATGTTGTCCTCCCCCCTCTTTTTCGGTCTTCCTCTTCTTCTACCTCCTTGCACTGTGCCTTGCAGAATGGTCTTTGCAAGGCCTGATGATCTGGTGACGTGGCCATACCATCGGAGTTTCCGTTTCTTCACCACTGTGAGCAGGTCATCGTGTTGTCCAATGGCTTGTGTGATGGTCTGTCGGACTTCGTCGTTGGTGATGTGTTGGGTATAAGAAATGCCCAGAAGTCTTCTGTAGCACCTCATCTCCATGCTTTGTATTCTTCGTTAGAGATCTGCTGTGAGGGTCCATGCTTCGCAAGCATATAGGAAGATGGAGATGACAAGGGAGCGCAGCAGTCTTACTTTGGAATGTAGACTGATGGTCCTGTCTTTCCAAATGGGCTTCAACCTTGTCAGAGCAACAGTTGTTTGTGCGATCCTGAGAGGACTTCCTGTCGGGACCCATTGTCTGATACAATGGCTCCTAAATATTTGAAGCTATGCACTGTATTGGGGGATTGGCCTTGGACTTTGATGTCCGTGTTGATGCAATTGGTGTTGTTGGTCATCATTTTGGTCATCTCTGCGCTTATTTCCATTCCATAGGCTCTGGAGGTGGTGTCAAGCCTCTGTAACAGCTGTTCAAGTTCTTGTTCCTCTCCAGCCAATCCATCAATGTCATCCGCAAGACGAAGATTGGAGATTGCTCTACCCCCTATGCTGACTGTGCCTTCGTGATCTGCAACAGCATCTGACATGATGCGCTCTAGGAAGATGTTGAAGAGTGTTGGAGAGAGTAGGCATCCTTGACGCACACCGATTGTTGTTCTGAAACAGTTCCCGATGTCGCTGTTATGGAGGACTGCACTGGTAGCCTTGTCATACAGGCTTTTGATGACTTCAATAATTTTAGGGCTGATGTTGTACGCTTTCATTGTTGCCCATAAAGCTGCATGCCAGACTCGGTCAAACACCTTCTTGAAGTCTATGAACACATGATATAGATGTTGTTGGTGCTGTAGGTATTTCTCACAGATTATTCTGAGGTTGAAAATCTGTTCAGTGGTACTTCGCCCTGCCCTGAATCCTGCTTGTCCTTCAGCTATGATTTGTTCAGCTTGGGGTTTCAACCTGTTGAGTATTATTTTCAAGAGGACCTTGCTGGGGTGGCTGATGAGGCTGATGGTGAACAAAAACGGATTCAGGAACATAGTTTCGGGATCTGAGAACCTCAAAATAAAAGTTCGTGAACATCCACGAACTTTCCAATAAGGACAGGCCATGAGTCATTGCAGGCTCTTCCCATACACACACATACACACACCCACACACACACACACACACTCCCCCATCCCACCTTCCTACGTTCCTGCACATCACTGACTTACTGGAGTTGGATTTCAGTTACAACGTTCTAACGATATGCTTTGGTACGACTGAAATCACCTCTTATGCCTCTGAAGCAACACGTTAGAAGTTTGGTACGTTACTCTGTGAATAATAGCTCAGTGGTCCGAGTGCACGACTTGTGTAAGCACACCTTTGGCGACGTTGGTTCGAATTCTGACTTAAGCAAACTATTGTGTGATTGCTGGATATTAGGGCCAGTGCCTTAATAAGTTCTCTGGTCTTGAAAGCGTACCTACATGTATATAAGAGCAATCTATTTCTTTATGTACGAGACGTGATAATATTTTGAAGTCTCTAGCAATACATTAATTATAAAATAAAATAAAATATAATACACTAAAATAAATAAATAAATAAATAAATAAATTAATTAATTAATAAGATGCCATCTGCAACGTGGAGCTGTTGGAAATGTATATGGACTCCAGATTTTGTCTCCTCTGAATCAAACAAGACACCTGTGCATTTTTGCCGTCAGATGCGGCAGTGCCCGTGGTAACGTTTGAACATTGCGACCAATATAAAGCCGCTCTCTTTCTCTTTGAGCCTGTCCCATATATGTGCAAGTATCCGGGGACTATAATCTAATAAACAAACGAACGATCTTTGAGCCTGCATGTCACGATCCGGGGATCTGAATCACAGGTGAGTTACGAGCGGCGTCCATAGACCTTTGGCCTCTTTGTATCTTCCTGCCTCGCTATCAACTAGTCTTCCAATGTTCAGTGTCTGTCCACCCCCTAGTGCACCTTCTGCCTCACTACCAAAAATCCCCCCAACGTGCGGAGTTCTCCCATGTTCAATCCACCCAATGTTCGTTCTTATTGTCCTCCCGTGGTGGTGCAAACCTGCTTTCATTGTAATGTCATGTTTTTCTTTGGCTAGTCTTCCGCTCGCTTTCATCTCTTCTATACTTTGGCTTCTTGGTGTCTCTATTCCCCCCCTTTCATCCGCTTCTAAGAGTTTCTCCTGGTATTAAAGACCTCTGTGGAATCCAATGATGGCTGTAGTTCATCTTAGAGACAGCAACGAACGAAATAGAAGAGTTATTTCAGTGTATAAGATATAATACCATCACATTGTATGGAATAGTACAGTGTGCTCAGATCCTCCGGTATTGACCAGAAAGCCATTAAATTAAGATAGTACTGTACTATTATTTGAGTGATCAATTTGATCTGTATTCCATGGCGGTCTGTTTTATGCGCCTGATTAAAATTGTCAGTAGATTGGTAATGATGATGATGATGATGATGATGATGATGATGATGATGATGATGATGATGATGATGATGATGATCATCATCATCATCATCATCATCATCATCATCCTTACGAATAAGTAGGCTACATCACTAGTAGGCCTATGTCAGATTTTCTATACACAATATTTAGGAAATAATAATATTCATTGTCTCGACTTCTTCTTAATGTCATAATATCACTAATATTAGTGCTTGATGTCTTTTGTTTTAATAACTGGCCAGGGTAGTACCTTTGAAAAAAATTAATAAAGCAAAAATTTCTGTTTTGACATTGAGAGCTATGAGGTTTTTTTTTATATTTATTTCTTCTTTTAGTCTTCGTACTATCATAGTAGAAAACTCCACAAAACCTCATCTAAGGTTGATTCAAACCAGCAGTACGAAGCTGCCTAGCTATATAGCTGACTTTCTAAAAACTGCACAAACACAGAAAAGAAGTCACAGACTGAAGAAGTCTTCCACCTAATGTCTGCGCTTGTTTTCCTCTGTCCGGGCTTCCATTGTAATGTCAGCTCTTGACCGCTGGCCAGCCACTTCAAGTCCATTTTGCCGCTTCGGGCCATTGATGGTCAGCAATAGTGGACAACGGGCTCAGGTGAATAGCGCCCAGAAGCGATCTGTGATTTATGAAATGGGAAAACAGTCAGATGTCGACAACGACTGAGGAGAATGCACAGAGTATCTAAAAGTGGGTGCGAACCAATGGCCTTCCATAGCGTACTTTCAACTCACTCTGATAGTCAGTGTGACAAGATTACACAGAGTCTCTGAGAAATGGAAGCGTGCCTTGTTCCAACAGCAACCTGGTGCTTTGCTTCAAACTTTTATTGATGCTCTGTGTAGCAGGAATCTAATTGGAGTTTGTATTGCCGACAGTAGTCTTGGCGTGAAGTATCTTTATGTTTGTCTTTTTATGGCTATCTTGGACTTGACATTTTCATTTTCCTTGTGGTTTAAAAAGTGAACGAAAACGGAAAGGTGACGCGGTGAAGAATGGGCAGAAAGACACACACACACAAACACACACACGCACACACACACACGCACACACACATATATAAATAAATATATATATATGTATAACAAGTACATTTTATAATTTTGGTTGATTGAAACTCAACTGATTGAGGACGGATAGACAAAGCACAAAGGCAAAAACAAAATCATATATCAGCGCATTCACTTATATAATGCAGGTTAGTTTCGACAGTTATTATTCGCACTATACTTACAATCTGAGACATAATTATTGAATCACAGAATTAATATTAAAGGCGACGATTATAGTTATGGAATAGTGTTATATAGGTAACCAATAGTCAATCAATTAATTAAACAATCAACGAATCAACCACAATATAATAAATTAAACTAGTCAAGAGTTGGTCTGCATTTCTTGATCCTTCATCCCTGCACATGCCTTAAGAGTGATGTGAGATGAAAACTGAAAAATGACATCCCAGATTCTAAAACACCCACCTCCATTAGCTCTCATCCGGCCTAGAAGAAGGACGGGGGATGACGTTTCTACACAGCAGTCTGCCTCCTATCAACAGCAAAACAAATTTGCACAATGATCTCTCAACTGACCAGACATAGCCATCTGTCTGTTATGCCAAAGAGGATCATTATTCGTCCTGATGGTCACTCCTCCTTTTGACCAGTACAGACCAATTGTCAAGTCATCACTAAAAATAACGCGAATATGCTGTCTGTGGATAATCAGGTTGAGCTTTGGGAGCTGGTTAAGGGGTTGAGTTCGCACTTTTGTCATATTCCCTATATTGGTTTAAACAATGGTTTATTCAGTATCTGACAAATACATAACAAATATAATAACAGGAATACACAAAAGGCAAAGCTTAAGTGAGTGCATACCTGGACGAGTTACAATAATCTGTGTCAGTTTAGGCGGAATAGATACATCATTGAGATACAAATAGTTATACATTCCCTATATTGATGTTGTGTTATTGGCATAATTATGTGACCATCGCCAGGGTAAGATTAACTTACAAGCAATGCCCACTTGTGTAGCGCTCAACTCCAAACTATAAGAGCATGCTCAGTGGGCTTACTCTGTCACAGAGGTGAACCGACGCGACGACGACATTGTCCAAGCTCTGGACGGTTCGAATGATGACAGGTTGATGGCTAATACTGACTTGCAAGCGAACTGTAATAATCACGTTTGTTCACTCGACACGCCGCATTTATCGATCACAATTTCCTCAGTCGCCCTCAACTGTCAATATGTAATGACTGCTAGTGGACTCTTCAAGTAATTTTCATATAAAGAAAGAAACAAAGAGATTTCTCTTATATAGCGCACTTACAAGCTCAGAGAGCTTCTCACGGCACTGGCCCGTAATAGCCAGCAATCACACGATAGTTTGCTAAAGTCAGGATTCGAACCCACGTCGCCCAAGACGCACTCACACAAGTCGTGCGTTCTGACCACTGAGTTATCCCTGCCGCCAAAATGTGTGTGTGTGTGTGTGGGTGTGTGTGTGTGTGTGTGGGTGTGTGTGTGTATTGTTTACTATTATTCAATCGGTTTGATTCTTGAGTCTTTAAAAAAAATCTAGATGTAAAACTTGTGTATGTGGTATTTTTATGACTCCGCGGATCCAAATTCTAATACATGTTTAATATAAAATGTGTCAGTTCATGAGAACAATTTATGTTCTGTTTCTGTGGGACGCGGCCATTCGTTCCAATTGCCTGAAAGTTTTGATGTTGCCCTTGTTGATTGTGTTGTATGGTTGATGGTAATGCTTGATATAAAATTATTTCGTTGATGAAACTATAGAAGCGACCATGTGGTTCGACCCTCCGTTGGGATGCCGGGATTTTCTGTATAAACAGTATCACCACTTTTTTTTGTGGAAATGTAGTGCTTTAAATTACCACTGTTGCTGTCATTCTCATTTGTTCTTTCTCGTTTTTAATCTGTTATATCAATCTATATTCTTTGCTAGACCAGTCACCTACCTTTTTTCTTGAAATCTCTCCACAAACTCCTCATTTGTGTTTGGGGTCTGTTGGGTCAGCTTGGGGATATTGGACGCTTTCTGCCAAATGGTCACTAGGACTTTCTATGTATTATTATTTAGCAATGTAGACATTTTATATGTATGTGTTTTGTTAATATTTTATAATGATGTTTTCTATTTTGTTTTTATAAATGGGGGTTCGATAATTTAGAGTACAGTCTCAACGTCCCTTGCATGGGATGCCTTTATTGTAAAGTGACCGGCTGGTGGAGTGCCTTGTGTTACCATTATGATTGTTGAATAATAATGATAATAATAATAATAATAATAATAATAATAATAATAATTATAATAATAATAATAATAATAATAATAATAATAATAATAATAATAATAACAACAACAACAACAACAACAATAATAATAATAATAATAATAATAATAATAATAATAATAATAATAATAATAATAATAATAATAATAATAATAAGGATATTTATATAGCGCTTTTTCCCAATGAACAATATCAGTTCAAAGCGCAGTACTCACGCATTCATTCTAAACATCCGGCTTCATACAAAATAAAATCAGACATTTGCTAACGAATAAGAGACGAGGTAGGGAGGGAGGAGGGGAGGGCTAAGGATGGGTGATGGGGTAGGTGGTGGCGGTGGTCTGAATCAAAACAAAAAACAAAACAAAACAAATGGAGGAATGACGACGATGATGGTGGGAGGCAAGATCATAAACATTTAAGGAAGAGATTAGTTTTTAAGTTGGATTTGAAAGTAGCTATGTTTGGAGAGCTGCGAAGAGAGAGGGGAAGAGAGTTCCGAGTTAAAGGGCCAAGTACTGAGAAACTCGACGGCCAGCAGAGGAGAGTTTGTAGCAGGGTATGTGAAGCATGAGGGTGTGAGAGGAAGAACGAAGATTTCTAGAAGGCTTGTAGAATTGAATGTTCTGGGTGAGGTAAGAAGGGGCTAAGCCATGGACGCACTTGTAACAGAAAATAGCGATTTTGTAGATAATTCTATGAGACACTGGAAGCCAGTGGAGTGAATGTAGAAGGGGAGTGATATGATCAGATTTGTTCCTTTTGAGAACCAGACGTGCAGCTGAGTTCTGAACACGTTGGAGCAGATAAATAGAAGAAGAAGGAAGTCCAACCAGGAGAGAGTTACAGTAGTTTAAGCGTAACAAAACAAGAGGGGAAATGAGTTTGACTGTAGGGTCAGTGGTCAGATGTTTGCGGACAAGGCCTATCCTACGGAGATGAAAGTTGCATGTTTGACAGGTTTTGCGTATGAATTCTGACATGGAGAAGGTGTTGTCAAGAACGACACCAAGGTTTTCGACCGAAGATGACATAGGAAGGGTGGTCTGGCCAAGAGTGACAGTGTCTACATTTTTTCAGCAGATCTTTTATACGGATCAGGAGTGAGTCCTCTTTCAACCAAGTTGTGATCCTGATTCGGCTATTTGCAGTCCACTGGATCCTATAAACAACGACTAACTAACTAAATGTGGTTCGAATGTTGAATGACTTTTACTAACAGAGACGGCCTTCTTTGCTCCAATTGATATCATTGTTTTAGGTGCTGAAATGTTTAAATTATCCTTAATATTTGATATGAATTAGCCTTACGTTTATAAAATCAGGAATGACTATGTGCTTGTAGAATGTCGGGTTTAGAGTTTGACTTTGCTCCTTTATTACATTACGTTTGTTATATTTTAACAATATTTAATACGAACTATAAAACCAGACATGTGCTTGGACACCATAGTATCTAGTGCTGGCCTCGGACTCTTCATTGACCACGGTTTATTTCATGCTGAAAGCGATAACCTTCGCGTCAAAATGAGCGTGTTTCTACGCTGTAAAGAAATCATAACGATGTTTAATACACAATTTATATCAGAGCTGACCGTTTTACTCACCGTTTCACCAGACTTGATTTGATGACGAAAGCGACAACGCTTCAGTCCACACCTGCACGAGACGCGTGTCCTTTTTATACCAAACAAAGCTTGTTCTAAATTTTAGACCAAATTTGATTTAATAAGATCAGACATGGTCATCTCTCTGTGTTCTTCTATCAAGAAGGAAGTGACATTTGAACTGTTATTGTGCAATTGAAATGTTGCAATAGCGGCAAAAATATGATGCAAGCTTAGTAGTACAATCAAAATACTTGCCTTTACTCTGCATTCGATTAGAAGTTCCTGCATCTACGTGTAGCGGAAAGGGAGGCGACTGGTTGAGGCTTGGGTGAGAAATTGTCTACCTTGAGTTTTCTTGGTTAGACTGGCCTTGGGTGGCTACTGCTTTGCAGAATCCTTTGGGTATTCCATTGGGTTAGCAGTACAAGACGACACGACATTTGTTCTCCCCGGCTGACCATTCGTCCGCTGCGTCTGGTGCCGAGCGGGACCACATTGTCGGCAGGCATTGTATGCAGGTCGGTGGCAGCGACCTTGCAGTTGGAATGCGTGGCACTAGTTGCCGGCAGCCTGGTACAGAGATCCGATGGGGCCGGGTAGCTCAGTTGGTAAGAGCGTCTTGCTAGTAACCGAAAGGTCGCTGGTTCGAATCCCGGATTGGTCAACGTGTGATCATATTATTTTCCCCTTTACCAACAACTGGCTAGCTGGTGTCAGTATAAATCGGTCCAGTAGTCACCTATAGGCGAAAGTGTCGAGTGACTATAATCTATAAACAACATCAGAGAGATCCGTAGGATCTCATATTTGATATGATGTGAATCATTATTGTCAGGGTGGCGACGTGGTGATCGTCCTTAATGCTGATGCAATAGGACGTTAAGCTTCGTTGTTCCTCCTCCTCCCAACCACGCTCCACCGCCTTGCAAGGCAAATTTTGACAGCTCGGTTGGAGCAATGTTCCCAACGGTTGGTGGCCGAGAGACGGGAGTTAAAGTCTCCGCTCGGCTACATACGTGTTCATCATCAATGCGCTGACATCTTGTACAAAATACTATGTAGCCAACTTATTCTTCAATTTCATCGGAAATGGAAAGATGTGTACATGCTGTTAGTAATTTTACACGTTGTATCTTTTGAATTTTTCCTTTTCGGTGCAAAACGTTCCTGCGACAACAGAATTCGCAGAAGAGCGTTAGTGATTAATTTATTATGACACGCCTTTAAATTCAGTATTGCCTCGCGATCACCTCTTCGATCCTTATCTTCTCTGTTAGTCTTTATGGAAAGTAAGCTATCAAAACAAAACAATCCTTAAATAAGAAAGTTCACCGCATTATTTAGATGAGGTTGGGCAAATATTACAGTGGCATGCTGTGCCCTTGACATGAACTTTACTTATCCTGACGTTTTGTTGTGCTAGTTCGCGTAAGCTTACGGCAATTTCTATGTGATCGCACGCACGCACACACACATACAACCATAAGCACACACATACAGACATTATACACACAACCACACACAACCACACACACACACCCACACACACACACAAACACACACACACTTACACACGCATGCACGCTCACTTAAACACGAACACACCCTACACTTATTTTCATCCGTTGATTTTGTTGGTATATTATGTCATTATGACCTTTAATAAAATTCGGCTGTCTCTTGATCGCATAATTTTACATTCGCCTGATGTCTCTCTAACTGCTCATGTTTAACGCATGAGTGCATTTAAAGCGTTCGTGACGTATCTGGCAGGCGTTAAGCAGGGTCACAATAGACCAGATCGTATCTCTGTTTACGACCTTGCTGCCGAGCTGCCGAGTTGCCGAGTTGTAACAAGACTGAAAAGACAGACACACCGCATGCATTTGTCTACATCACAAGTCTAAAAAAAAACGATGTGTACATATCTTCTTCTTCTTCTTCTTCTTCTTCTTCTTCTTCTTCTTCTTCTTCTTCTTCTTCTTCTTCTTCTTCTTCTTATTATTATTATTATTATTATTATTATTATTATTATTATTATTAATTTATTAATTGATTTTTATTTATTTTTTTTACATTATTTGTGGTCTATTTCAGTACACTGTTCATAGTTTGGTATGGCGCTCTCCACAGCTCTAAAATGCCAGATTTAACAGATCATTGTGCAGTCTTTTGTTTTTGTTTTTGTTTTGAACCGCTTTCTTTCGTCGCTCCTCTCCAGCAAGCATAATGTATTAATTAGTATTAATTAATTAATTAATTTTATTTTATCAGTTTCATATAGCGCTTTTCCAGCTCATGAGCTGCTCAAGGCGCTGGCCGATACAGGACATAAGTCAAGCCGATTGAGGTGCCCACTTGCAACCTTTGGGCACATAGCCTGATGCCCAGAAGACTGAGCACTATTCTGGGGGATAAGGACAAAGGACCTAGTGCATAGATTAGACCTCGGTTTGCACTCTCATCCGTCTTTTGGCTTCTATGGTTTGCTTGCTATGCTAATATGCATACATTGTGACGACAAAAAGTTTGAGACTAAAACCTGGAAGAAAACTATTCGATTACGACGCTTTATGAACTGCGACAATTATGAATGTCTAGGACAGTTTGTTTAGGACTGCTCCATGCATCAGACCTCCGAAGATTTTGAGATTTTAGGGCATTTTCAATGTTATTATTGAGAGATAATACACGTACATGTTTGCTTTAAAACCTTCGGCTAACTGCAAGCTCCGTAAAATCCTTATTCACCGACCCATCCAGCCCATGATATGACCACACTCAGTAGCTGAGATTCGCTGAGGCTTACGACCTTTGCCTCTCACTAGTTATGTGAGAGGTACTCGGCAAATCCCTGCTACGGTGTGTGGCTCCGTGACAAGGGTGCGGAGTGTTTCTTTAACCCCCCATCAGTGCAGCGTTTTCCATGTTTTCTTTATAAATGGTTTGTCTTTGTTTCGTTCACCGTCTTTCTTTTATTTCTTTTGTTTAATCGTAATGAATTTTAGCCTAGAACAAGATGACAAGCCATTCAAATGTATTTCCAGACTAACACACATAACATGAGTGTGCGGGTGTGCGTGTGCGTGTGTGTGCGTGTGTGTATGTTTGTTTACACGGCGTTATTTGGACAAACTAATGAGCACCAGCATAACTTATTTTGACAGCCCTCGTTGTTTTGACGTCAAAACAATGATCCGTTAGGGTTAGGACTGTGTTAGGGTTAGGGTTTGGGTTAGAGTTAAGGTTAACGTTAGAACACTTAAAAGTACTTTTTTTTAAAAGGACACGAAATATGACCCATTGTCAACACAACGTAGGCTTATATGGCGTTTGAGAAAATTCATAATAACGCTGTGAAAGCACGTTTGTGGGTGTGTGTCTTTTTGTGTGTATGTGTGTGTGCGTGTGCGTGTGTGTGTGAGTGTGTGTTTGTGCATGTGTGTGTAAATTTCAAAAAACCGTTCAGTCTCCAGCTGTTTATTCTGAAAAAAGTTCAGTCTCTGTTTATCATGAAAAAAGTAAAATGACAAGACAAAATGATTGGCCCCTCAGTACTTTTGTGGGTGTGTGTGGTGTGTGTGCGTGTGTTTGTGCATGTGTGTGTAAATTTTAAAAAAAAACGTTCAGTCTCTAGCTGTTTATCCTGAAAAAAGTCAAATGGCAAGACAAAATTATTGGCCACTACCTGCAAAATAAAATTTGGCAAAATCTGTTTTGGGAATTTTGAGCTACAGCTCAAAACGTGTTTAGAAAATGATGAATCTTAGCGACCTTTACCTGCGAGAAATGTCTAAATATGAATGATATAAAATGCTTAGCAGTAGTGTGGGTATTTGCGTATTACAAATACTAAAATCTGCCATGTCATTTTTGAGAAAATGCCATCACAAAAAGGGTTGTGAGATACCGACCGACGGTTCGACCGACCGATCGACTGCGTGACCAATGATTGGCCTTGAGGTGAAATACATGTATACCAAATATCATTTTTAAAACTGGGTGCGACCTTGAACTTTGACATAGAGCAAATACAAGGACACGGGAGATTGGCCACTAACTTAGGTAACCTTGGTCAAAATCTGGTTAGTGGTTCGTGAGATATGGCTAGCAACGGACCCAAAGACCGACCGACAGACCCACTGGTCTACTTTTTGTCTCATTTTGATTCCTCACAATATCAATGTAATCAAAGTATATTTTTAGATTTTCTAGAACACTCCGTCCTCCCCCCACCTCACCCCCATTATCACCCTCCGACTTTCAAATAGCTGTTCCAGTAATGCTCCGGGATGGAAATACATTGTTTGGGTGGAAGATATGAAGGGAATCAGCGTATGCGGCATAGAATAATGAGAACTAGCTTTCCAGAGGATAGCTTTCAAATGACACCGTTGTTAAAATCTAGGGCTACACCAATCGACACGCGATCGTCTTTGGCCACACAAAATAAAAGAGCCGAGTACTGTTTTGTTCACGCATTTGCAAGAGAGCAGGGGAGAAAATGGCGCACAAGCGGATGAAGATTTACGGGCCTTGGGACAATGTCCACCGCGACAAGCTCACGGCGAGTTAAACGTTTACCTTGTGCTAAGTGACGTTTGCAGTTGTCACGTGCCTTGATGAATGAAGCAGCGCATTATATGCAGTCTCCATATTTTCGTAGATTGATTTATGAAACCTAAAAAAAAAAAGGCAAACATACTACAAGGGGAAAAAGAGTCAGAAATACCGCAGTCCTGCTGTGGCGGTGCCGGGGTGGTAGAATGCACAGGCGGGCAGAACCACAAATCGCTATCTAATTACATAATTATTTTGCGACTCCACTTACAGCTAGAAATCAGGCTTGCAGTATTTACACGTTCTCTTCCGTTTTTCCCAACGGTTAAATCTCCCGCGCGCATAATTTGCCTGTGTGTTGTCGTCACAAATGTCTGTCTGTTTATGCAGTGTTTGTTCTTCACCTCGATGATCCACTTTTCATTTTTTCAACCCGATGCCCAAATCAACTATCCATACCAGCAAACCCAATTACTAGGGTCTGGTTGGTAGGGTTATTAAAAAATAGCCTTGCCATTCCACTCCTCCGGCCTCCACTATTTCCACCCTTTGCTAATAATATATACCATCCCCCATCCTTTCCGCCACCTACCCCCCTTCTCTCCGATCTCACCCCTTCCCCTTATCTCGCCCTCAATCGTACGCGGTCACACTCCTTGTTTATTAGCATCCTTCACCTCCCTTTTCCACGCCATCCATACAAATTATGCATCAATCAGTTGATTAATCTTGCAAAATTGGAATCTAGTGTTCCGTCACTAGCGTTGCATGATATAGTTGGGTGGGTGGAGTTGCAGGAAAGCGTGAGAGTTGGGAAGTCCCGGAGGGTACGAATTTATTGTTTGTTTTGGGTGTCTATTTGCGGGTTCAGCCTTTTACAGGTATAGTGAGTACGGTATTATCTGCTCATTATTTGTTATTCCACACTCGATTTATAAAAATATTTGTTTTTCTTCCATGTGTGTGTGTGGGTGCGTGTGTATGTGTTTTGAATCTTTAGGAGATTATTTGTCACCCACGTGGACGAATTTCGCGTTGCTTACTCAGCGAAAGCGCGCCAGCTGCGGAACAGCGTTACCAAGACAAGGGGTGAGGTTTGGATTGGGGAAAATAAGGGGGGGGGGTAGAGGGGGCGACGAACTAGGCCTTAGAGCTGAGAGGGTGTGTTTTGGTATCTGGCGTTCACATGTCTAGGGCATGAGAGTCAGGATTTGCAAAGTCCGTTCTGTGGAATTCATGAGACTAGACCTCGATACCCTCATCCGAAAATGAGTGAATGTATGTATGTATATGTAGGCTTATGTATGTATGTATGTATGTATGTATGTATGTATGTATGTATGTATATATGTACCTATGTATGTATGTAGGTATGTATGAACGAATGTATGTGTGTGTGTGTGTGTGTGTGTATGTATGTATGTTACACCCGCGGGGGTGTCGGGGGTTTCAGTAGAAATAGAATCCCCACTTTCTGGAAATTTAGTGCTTTAAATTCCCACTGTCGCTGTCTTTCTGCTTTGTTCTTTCTCATTCCTACTCTGTTCTATCAATCTACTATACTATCTTCTTCTTCGCTAGACCAGTCACCTACATTTTTTTTCTTGAAAACTCTTCCGGGACAAAACTCCTCATTTGTGTGTGAGGTCTGCTGGATTAGCTTGGAAATATTGGACGCTTTCTGCCAGGTGGTCACTGGGGCTTCCTATGATGTTATTATTTGCCAATGTAGGCATTTTATATGTATGTGTTTTGTTAATATTTTATAATGATGTTAGTATTCTATTCTGTTTTTGTAAACGGGGGTTCGATAAATTGAAGTATAGCCTCAGCGTCCCCTGCGTGGGATGTCTTTATTGTAAAGTGTCCGGCTGGTGGAGTGCCTTCAGTGTTATCACTAAGGTTGTTTCGGCAGATCTTTTATGCGGATGAGGGGCGAGTCCTCTTTCAGCGAAGTTGTGGTCTTCATTTTGTGGTCCCGATTCGGCTATACTGGCCCTGATTTGGCTCGGGCGAGTCCCTTGGACCTAAAGCAATAATCATATAATGTAATGTAATGTAATGAATGTGAGCGTTTGTGTGAGAGTGGATGGGTGAATGGATGGGTGAGTGGGTGTATACGTTTGTATGTATGTATGCTTGAATGCATGCTATGTATGTGTGTATTTACGTGCGCGCGCGTGCTTCTGAATTTCATGTGAAATTGTGTCTCTGCGAAGGACCATATTTCACAGCGGGATTATTTTTATACTCTATCGCCATTTTATTTCCCGATACTGTTTTAGGGTGAATGGTGATATGAGTTATGGCGGGGGACTGAGTGACATCACGTAACGGGCGGCGTAATGACATCATTACGGAGCTCGTCATCACGCCAGTCAGGCACGACACTCGCATTACACCTTCTCCCCTATTTGCTCTACTAATAGTACTACTGTTCTTTTTTTCTGTTTTTTCAGCAAATACGTCTTTTAGTTTATGATCGTGGAAATTTGTTTTGAAGATTTATTCTTTTTTTTAATGTACAAAGATGTAAACGTCTTAAGGAAGGATGTATATTATATATTACGAAATAGTAGGGCCGTGATGAGGCTTCAAAGAGTAGACTTTAAACCTATCCTATCCCGTAACTCGGAAGTCGTTGGGGCACCACATATGGTCGTTTAACCAGCGTACTCCATCTTTCTCTGTTCTCAGCAACCCTGATGGCTTCGCTCAGTGTCAAGCCAATCAATTCTCGAAATGTTGTCCTCCCATCTCTTTTTCGGTTTCCTTTTTCTTCTACCTCCTTGCACTGTGCCTTGCAGGATGGTCTTTGCAAGGCCTGATGATCTGGTGACGTGGCCAAACCATCGGAGTTTCCGTTTCTTCACCCCTGTGAGCAGAACATCGTGTTGTCCAATGACTTGCGTGATGATCTTTAGGACTTCGTCGTTGGTGATGTGCTGGGTATAGGAAATGCCCAGAAGTCTTCTGTAGCACCTCATCTCTATGCTTTGTATTCTTCGTTGTAGATCTGTTGTGATGGTCCATGCTTCGCAAGCGTAAAGAAGATGACAAGGGAGCGCAGCAGCCTTATCTTGTAATGTAGACTGATGGGCTTGTCTTTCCAAATGGGCTTCAACTTTGCCAGGGCAGCAGTTGTTTGTGCGATCCTGGAGAGGACTTCCTGTCGGGACCCATTGTCTGATATAATGGCTCCTAAATATTTGAAGCTATGCACCGTGTTGAGGGATTGGCTTTGGTCTTTGATGTCCGTGTTGATGCTATTGGTGTTGTTGGTCATCGTTTTGGTCTTCTCTGCACTTATTTCCATTCCATAGCCTCTAGAGGTGGTGTCAAGCATCTGTACCAGCTGTTCAAGTTCTTGTTCCTCTCCAGCCAATTCATTAATGTCATAAGCAAAACGAAGGTTGAAGATTGCTGTTCCCCCTATGCTGACTGTGCCTTCGTGACCTGCAGGGGCATCTGACATGATGCGCTCTAAAAAGATGTTGAAGAGTTTTGGAGAGAGAAGGCATCCTTGACGCACGCCTATTGTTGTTCTGAACCAGTTTCCGTTGGCGTTGTTATGGAAGACTTCACTGGTAGACTTGTCATACAGGTTTTTGATGACTGATAATTTTAGGGCTGATGTTGTACACTCTCATGGTTGCTCACAGAGCTGCATGCCAGACTCGGTCAAACGCTTTCTTGAAGCCCAGGAACACATGATATAGATGTTGTTAGTACTGTAGGTATTTCTCGCAGATTATTCTGAGGTTGAAAATCTGTTTAGTAGTACATCACCCTGCCCTGAATCCTGCTTGTTCTTCAGCTATGATTTGTTCAGCTTTGGGTTTCATCCTGTTGAGTATTATTTTCAGGAGGACATTGCTGGGATGGCTGATGAGGCTAATTATGGTGCGGTAATGTTCACACTCCTGAAGGTTGCCTATTTTTGGAAGAGTGACGACAAGCGACTGGGTCCATGGTGTAGGCCACTCCTCACTCTGCCAGATCTTGTTACAGATGATGGTGAGGGCATCAGTCATCGCTTCTCCTCCTGCTTAAAGCAGTTCTCTACTGCCTCAACTTCTTCTCGAAGAATTGGGAGGATTTCTTCTTCTACTCTGTTCTGGGGACATGCTAGAACTGATGGGTCTCCGTTTGGTATGTGCTTGTAAAGGTCAGAACAGTACTCTCTCCATCTGTCCAAGACTTCTTGTTCTTCTGTAAGGCATATTCCAGACATGCTTTGTATCGTGGAAACCTTGGGCTGTTTAACACTTGTCAGCCGCTTCACAGTCTGGCAGGCCTTCTTGCTGATGTTCTTGTTCAGACTGTTATCTATTTCCTGGCGTTGATCTTCTATCCAGTTTTTCTTTGCTGTGCGCATGCCTTTTCGGACGTCATTGTTGATTATTCGGTAGGCCTCAGCTCTCTGGGGGTATTCTTTAAACCTAGTCTTATGGGAAAGCCCCTTTTTAACGATGTTTGTTCAGTTTTGTAACAATGAGTTTACTTGTGCGCTGTATTTGTATAAAACTGATCGGGTGATCAATTCGAATAAAAAGATTAAATATAGTCACCATCATCCTACCCTCTCAAGCCTGAAAGATATGACAATTATACGGCAGATAAAAAATCGAGATATATTACTTTCTGGCAATAATTTGTCGGCCGCAGAATTTTTTTTTAAAGAGGTTGGTGAGAAAGGGTGTGGTCTTGTTGGTCAAAGGGAGGTTTGGCAGGAAAAGGAACATTTAACCACATCGACGTTTCTCACCTCATTAAATCCTGCGCTGTAGATGATTATTAAGGTTCTTCCCATATCGGATTGTGCCTTGAACTGGTTTCTTACACGCGACCTCGGTAAGAGGCTAAAGAAGAAACCGAGCTCTCATTTGGAAACATATATAGTAATGACCAGGGTCATACACTGTGAGGACCACACACTCACACTCACACACACACACACACACACATAAACACGCATACCCACACACAAAACAGCCCCTCTCTCACATCCTATACTTTTCTGTACACTTCACACCCATCCACCTAATCGCGGCTCCTCCCTCCTAAGTGCATAGGTCAAGGTTGTAACCTTAGGGGCCAGCACCTTGACCCTCCTCTACAGTGATGATATATGGTAAATGCTATGTTCTTTACACCCACGACCATCCAAAGTAATGTTTAGCGCGTGGCGGCTGACAAGGGGGAGTTTACAGGCGGGAGGGAGACGGACACAATTGAGATGGATAATAGTCGAGGTGTACCGAATACCAAAGACAGCAACGCTAGTTAACTATCACCCCTACACAGTATTAAACACCTTCGACAGCTTAAAGAGACCCACTTTGACCACGACCCCTCAACAGCTTATTATTATTATTATTATTATTATTATTATTATTATTATTATTATTATTATTATTATTATTATTATTATTATTATTATTATTATTATTGAGGATTTTTATAGCCACTTATCTCGCCGTACTTGACCAGACTCTAGGCGCTGGCCTATACAGGATCTAACTCAAACAGCCCGAGACGCCCACCCTTTGGGCGCATGACGCCAGGACAACTGAGCACTATCTTGGGCAGCCAGGGATGGGGGAGAAGGACCAAGTGAATGCTGGTTGTGTTCTTGTTACCGGCACTCACCCGTCTAGGACATGAGCGTCAGGATCTTTAAAGTCCGTTATGATGGAATGTATGCGACACACAGACTAGACCTCGGTTTATACTCTCATCCGAAGGAGTAGGAAACGGGAGTAAAGTGTCTTTCCCAGGGACACAACACAATGGCCCGAACAGGGCTCGAACCCGGGACCTTCAGATCCGCAAGCCAAAGCACTACCATTAGACCACCTTGCCTCTCAGATCCGTTTAACATTTTGCATTGAGTGTTACGCCCCTCCCCCTCCCCACCGTCCTTCCTCCTCCACACACACCTTCTTCACCCCCCCCCCCCCCCCCTGAAAAAATTGAGCTTGCAACAATCAAACAAACAAATCTCTTCCGAAAGTACTTTTTTTTAAATAAATTAATTTCGTTGTTTTTGTGCCCTTTGATAGCTACTTTTCTAGCGCTAAGAAATATCATCTAGTGATTCTAGTAGATCGTATAGAGCGTATTGGTGTATCGTTAAACATGGGAAATCTCTCCCTGTCAGAACAGAAACGGAAAATTCAAACTTTAGAGGTTGGTTTGAGCAAGGACTGCCCCCATTTATTATTGATTATTTAATAACAATGCGAATTTTAGGCTGTACTCATTTTTGCCAAACGTAAACAAAGCCTACGAATTGGGTCCCTTTAACAAACAAGAGCAAATGATTTGGACAATGCTGCTTGTATTGTTTTACTTCAGGAATACAATTTCAACTAGGGTGGTGGTTGTGGCGGTGCTGACGATGATGATGGCCTAATGGTAGAGCTTTGGCTTGCGGATCTGAAGGTCCCGGGTTGGAGCCCAGGACGGGGCATTGTGTTGTTTCCTTGGGAAAGACACCTTACTCCCGTTTCCTACTCCTTCGGATGAGAGTATAAACTGAGGTCTAGTCTGTGTCTCATACATTCCATCATAATGGACTTTAAAGATCCTGACGCTCATGTCCTAGACGGGTGAGTGCCGGTGACAAGAAAACACCCAGCATGCACCTAGGTCCTTCTCCCCCATACCTGGCTGCCCAGAATTGTGCTCAGTTGTATAGAGCGTTATTACGATGCGCCCAAAGGCTGGAAGTTGGCGCCTCGGACGGCTTGAGTTAGATCCTGTATCGGCCAGCGCCTTGAGCAGCTCTTGAGCTGGAATAGCGCTATATAAGAACGATTAAATAATAATAATAATAATAATAATAATAATAATAATAATAATAATAATAATAATAATAATAATAATAATAATAATAATAATAATAATAATAATAATAAATAATGCTTGCGTAAAAATAAAATGCACAATGCTCAATGGTCATAAATTAGTTGTAGATCTAAATTAGCGTGGATAGCTAACAAAATGCAGTTATGACCTTCTTTGTCTTACCCTGTATCCTATCCTGTAACTCAAAGGTCGTTGGGGCACCATAGATGACCGTTTAACCAGCGCACTCCATCTTTCGCTGTTCTCAGCAACCCTCATAGTTTCGTTTAGTGTCAAACCAGTCCATTCTCGAATGTTGTCCTCCCAATTCTTTTTCTGTCTCCCTCTTCTTCTGCCTCCTTGCAGGAAGGTCTTTGCAAGGCTTGATGCTCTGGTGACGTGGTCATACCATCGGAGTTTCCGTTTCTTCACCTCTGTGAGCATATTATCGTATTGTCCAATGGCTTATGTGATGGTCTTTCGGACTTCGTTGTTAGTGATGTTCTGGGTATAGGAAATGCCCAGAAGTCTTCTGTAGCACCTGATCTCCATGCTTTGTATTCTTCGTTGCAGATCTGCTGTGCATGAGGGTCCATGTTTCGCAAACCTATAGGAAGATAGAAATGACAAGGCAGCCTTACCTTGGAATGTAGACTGATGGTCCTGTCTTTCCAAGTGGGCTTCAACCTTACCAGGGTAGCAATTGTTTGTGCGATCCTGAAGATGACTTCCTGTCGGGACCCATTGTCTGATACAATGGCTCCTAAATATTTGAAGCTATGCATTGTGTTGAGGGATTGGCTTTGGACTTTAATGTCCATGTTGATGCCTTCGGTGTTGTTGGTCATCATTTTGGTCTTCTCTGCCCTTATTTTCATTCCATAGGCTCTGGAGGTGGTGTCAAGCCTATGTACCAGCTGTTCAAAATCTTGTTCCTCTTCAGCCAATCTATCAATGTCATCCGCAAAACGGAGGTTTGGAGATTGCTCTACCCCCTATGCTGACTGTGCCTTCGTGATCTGCAAGGGCATTTGACATGATGCGCTCTAGGAAGATGTTAAAGAGTGTTGGAGAGAGTAGGCATCCTTGACGCACACCGATTGTTGTTCTGAACCAGTTTCCGATGGCGCTATTGTAGAGGACTCCACTGGTAGCCTTGTCATACAGGCTTTTCCTACAGTACAATAATAACAATCTCGACCTTCAAATGCAATTGTCTTAATGCAAAGAAAGAACAAGCTGAATATACGCGACGCGTAACGACGTAATGCTTGGTAAATTATATCGTATTTATACCACATCTATCTGCTTCTACTTTGCTTTACCACAAAAGATTTATTATGGACAGAAATTGTTTTAAATGCCATTAAAAACGGTAAGGCCTATATTTGTTTAGTTTTTTTTTTCTTCTGATTTTTTAGTTTATAATATAATAATCCATTGTGTACTCCGTTCTGTTAGTGTAAGGTGTCCGCCTTTCTCAGCGACTGTCAGTTTATGATAAGTTTAACAGTAAAGTGACATTTGCCGTATAAAAGTCATACACTCAAAATGCACGCTTTATGCAGGCAGATTAACCTTGCAAGTGCTAATGAAGAAACAACAACAATGAAGAATGAACATATTTGTGTTCCGGGGAGATTTAGTGCTATAGTGTTTTGCATACTAAGTTGCCGTAGAGTATCAGACCTGCAGCTCAACCTTCTCCCTTCCTGAAGAAAAATATCATTAATGAAAGTGGACAAGCCAACGGAATCTGTCTGTCTGTCTCTCTGTCTGTCTGTCTACATGTCTATTTCTTTTTCCTTCCCTCTCCCTCCCTCTCTTTTTCTCTCTCTCTCCCCTCCTCTCAATATCCTCAAACAAAGGGACCATAGAAGCAGCCTACCTAACTAAACTAAAATTCCGTGAGAAGGACTTAAATAATAAAAATATAATATATTAGGTATATATCAAATGTTTTCTTCAAAAGATTAGAAGTGCAAGACCCCATCCCGAGAGCAGGTTACACCCCGGAAATGTTGAATTTTGAAAGAATTGTTTTTCAGTGAGCGAAAGGTTAACATGGACAAGATGCATTAGGTAGGTAAGGTTTCGAAACATAATGCACCGGCCTTTCTTCTTCTTTCTCCCTCCTAAATGACCTTCGCACCAGGCGCGCCTATTCATCCCAACAACCTATTCATACAAAAGACCTCAGCCTAGTTATTCCATTCATGTTTCAGGTCAGAAATCATTTGTTCACCTGCCGTAGGGGGGGAGAGCGGTTGACCTCTCATTATATCCCGAAAGCCTACGGCCTAACCTAGGTATTCTATTCATGAATCAGGTCTAGAATTCAAGTATCCTCCCTGCCGTAGGGAGGAGGGCGGCTCACCTGTACTGGTCAGTCTATGTTTCCCTCCTTTTCCCTGTCAAGCCGATCGTTGGCCGGGTCAAATGTCACGACCTAGGTGTTGACATGGAAACCCTAGGGTCTTCCGAGGTCAAGCGCAGCGGCAGGAAAAAAACACAGTGGAGTGAAAAGAAAAGGGGGAACACGCATATGTAGGAAATAAATTATGATGATGATGATGATGATGACGATGATGATGATGATGATAATGATGATGATGATGACAATGATGATGATGATGATGTGTGAGAGAGAGAGAAGAAATAGAGAGAAAGAGAGAGAAAGAGAGAGAGTGGCTCTCGCTAGCCTGACGGGAAAACCCAGTTGGTCTGTTTCCATTTAAAGAAGTTTGTATGGTTATTGGTATGGTTTCAAATCAGAAATAATTTTGAATTTCAATTTGTCACCCATGCCGGCGACATTCCAGCTGCCTTCTCGGTGAAAACACGACAGCCACAAGAGCAGCACCACAAAGGACCAGTGGAAATAAGACCTGCTTGGTGTATTGTGGTGTATCTAGCTCTCTCTCTCTCTCTCTCTCTCTCTCTCTCTCTCTCCTACTGAGAAATACATAGAACTCCGAATACTCCCACTTCAAAAACAATTTGTATTCAATACAGCTATCCTTATGTTCAAAATCACACATGGAAAAACACCTGCATATCTTGATATATTTTTTACTAAGCCAATTGTTGGGCATAGACTTTATAATTATAAACTACCCCTCCCTCGCATTGATTTATACAAAAATAGCCTATCATTTAATGGAGCTGCTGTATGGAACTCTCTTCCTCTGGAGTGTAAACATTGCACCACAATATTTTCTTTCAAAAATAACCTATGCAAACATCTGCAAAATTTATTATAAAACTGATATTT
Organism: Oncomelania hupensis; assembly: GCA_036898135.1. Classification (NCBI taxonomy): domain Eukaryota; kingdom Metazoa; phylum Mollusca; class Gastropoda; order Littorinimorpha; family Pomatiopsidae; genus Oncomelania; species Oncomelania hupensis. The sequence continues at coordinate 85,997,571 of CM072511.1, read as the reverse complement.
TTATATGATAACACAGTTTTTTATGACATTGTAGTATGGTAGTAATAGTAATGATGATAATAATAATAATATTAATAATAATAATTATTATTATTGTTAATTGTTATTGTTATTATCATTGTTGTTATGATTATTGTTATTTTTATTATTATTATGAGGGTGAGGGATAGGAAGGGGGGGGGGTGGTTGCCTAACATTGTTTAAAGATAATGATGAAGATGTTGGTGTGATTGTGTGTGCATGTGTGTGTGAGTGCATGTGTGTGTGATTTCTATGATTTCCAAGTTAATGTTAAAGGTTATTTACTATGTTAATTTGTTAAGGGACAGATTGGAAGATTAGACTTCTTATTAGTCTAAAATCTTTATCCCTAATAAAAAAGTTTCAAGTTTCAAGTTTCAAAAAAGTTTCTCTCTCTCTCCCGTCTTGGGACGTGAGCGTCAGGATTTATAAACACCCGTGCTATGGAATGCATGCGTACTCTGAGTAAACCACGAAGTCGGCATTAACTTACTTAGACACGTTGGATGTTGTTTCAGATTTTACATTTTAGCCGACATATATGCTCATTTAAGAACTCCTTTCTCATCGAGCAACGGGATCTAAACAATAGTAGACCTTGTAAGGAGGAACTAATAACTCCGTGTCCCCGAAGATTTCCAGTCAAAGCTGTTAACAGCAGCAGCATTGTACTTTGAAGAGTGACCAACGTGTGTCCGATGATGACCTGCAAAGGTCCAAACATTTCGCTCTCAACCCTAACCCAACCGTGGTCCTTGCCTTTCAAGTCTTGATGGGGAATCTTCATTGGGAACACCGAGTCGTCATTTCCTCTGTACATGGTTAGTACTGAGAGCCAGTAACTTTGTGTCAGGGCTAGTTTCGTACAAGTAGGCCTACTCTCCGCGCACAGGCGGTCAAATGTAAAAGTAACACGAAGTCGAATGGAGGGAGTGTGAAAACTTGATGGTTAGAATTTAGCAATGTGTGTGTATGTGTGTGTATGTTGTGCGTGTGCGTGTGTGTGTGTTTGCCCTTTTGTACGGTTCATCTGTTTTAGGACTTTAATCTTCTTATCTTTTTTTTATTGTGATTTGCTGTCAACTTGTTCACTATGTTTTATGTGTGCTTTTGTGTGTGGTGCTGCAGCGTTGACCAAATGCATTCCTTGTGTATTATTCATTTGGCAATACATTATCTTGTATCTTGCATCTTGTATCTTGTGCGGGATGCCCCAGTGTTGTTCGGAAACGCCAACCTTTCCTACAATTGGAGATCTAATGAAGAATTCATCGGCACAAATGTTGCGAACTAACTATCAGTTTTGTATTTTTATCTATTCAACCACGCTCACTTACTCTTTTTTAGGCAGGTGCAAGGGCGAGGTGTAGCAAAACAAAGAGGCAGGAAACTGTTTAATATTGTCAGGGCCGGATCTGGGGGGGGTTCCTGGGTTCCGGAACCCCCCCCCCCACCCCCCTGGCCATTCGATGTACCTCACTCAGTCAGAAAAAAAAATATATGGAGTTTTTTTAAAGCTCTTAATTTAGTTGACACTGGTGATAAGTAAAACGTTCCTCATTCTACTCAAGTTCCTCGAGCGGACACGTTTTTGTCACCCCTAACCCCTTAAAAAATTTTTTGGAACCCCCCCCTCCAAGAGTAAGTGATCCGGCCCTGATTGTATCAGTCTAAGATGGTTACTTCGTTGAGTAATTGGTGCGGAAGACTCGAGAAAGGCGTTTCACCACTTTTACTTGCCGGAGTTTCGGTCTAAACAAAAGGGAAAGACCCCTCTTCAGAAAGAAAAAAAAAGAAGAAAAAAATAAGTCTGGAATAACAAGTTTTAGTAACCAATTCTTGCTTGTTAGTAGCTGACAGAGCAAGTAGGCAGTTTCTCTTCAGTTGTTTTCTTGGTCATTAATATTATCAATAAGCGAGAGAGACTAAACCATAGATAATAAGTCAGCTGCATAGTTCCAGAATAGCTGCGAACCCCCTCAACAAGAGCTATAGGAGCAAGAATGATCAGCGTTTTGATCATGGGTTTTTAACATCAAGAAGAAGAAGAAGAAGAAGAAGAAGAAGAAGAAGAAGAAGAAGAAGAAGAAGAAGAAGAAGAAGAAGAAGAAGAAGAAGACATCATGTAACATGGAGTCTGACGCGGTAAAGTTTATTTCGTCCTTTATCTAGTATTATGAAAATAACTGAATATCAGTATGATGTAACCTGTTGGCTTTCACCTACTTTGACCATACAAACGGATCCGTGATAATCGTTTTACTGTTGATTCTCAGAACATTTGAAACTGTGGAAAATAACAGGTTTAGTGTTAATTCAGGTGTTTAATCGAGTCTTCAGCACGTGCAGCAGACACGTTCTTGAGAGTTTTACAATCGGCTTGTGCTTGTCCTGTGTTTTCTCCACCGAAGTACTTCTGCTCAAAGCTTGGGTTGGTCTGTTTCTCGTATTATTAAGGTGAGTCTAGAATAATCGTAACGATTTCACTGGTGTGCCAATTCACAGCTACTTTAATAAGGTAATAGCTAATAAAACATTTGAGACTGTAAGGACTTTTCTCGCTCCTTAAAAAAATGTTCCTTTACCTGTAACATCATCATCACAATCTTCAACAGCAGCAACAACAACAGCAACGGCATTTTCATCAGAAGCAGCAGGAGCAGCAGCAGCCTCTCGCTCTCTTCTTCTTCTTCTTCTTCTTCTTCTTCTTCTTCTCCTTCTTCTTTCATGCCAAATTTATTGTCGTTTTACACGCGTGGCAGGTGTTGGCAAGGGGGCGCTGTGGCACGAGATGACATCACTTCCGGTTGCCGCCTGCCCTGTTGTAAACGTCCGAATGCAACACTTTAACCGCAGGTGTGAACCCAGACCCCACAACAACAGTTTATAGGCCAATCGAGACGGGATTACGTAGTGGAAGGCAGGTTGAGGATAAAGAAGAAGATGATGAGAGGAAGAGAAAACGGATGAAGATGATAATGAGGCTTCCCCAAAAACAACAGGTTTTATCCCAAATGATGGTTGGTGGTTTTATTATTAACGTTTTATTACGTTTTATTATTAATATATTATTATCCCAAATGTTGATGATGATGGTGATGATGATTATGATGATGTAGTAGTAGTAGTAGTAGCAGTAGTAGTAGTAGTAATAGTGGTGGTGGTGGTAGCAGTAGTGGTGATGGCAGTTTCCACAACAAAAATTATATAGGCGCAGCCAACCAGAGAAGGTAATTTGCAATATGGTTGTGGGTCGAGGTGGCGGGTGTAATGATGACGAGGCGGAGGAGGAGGAGGAGGAGGATAATGAGGACGAAATAGCAACAGCAGCAACAAGAAATAGAGGTTCTAAAATACGAGTGAGGAGGAAGCCAAGAAGAAGAAAATGGAAGAGGACAAGGAACAGGAATGCAAGAAGAAGAAGAAGAAGAAGAAGAAGAAGAAGAAGAAGAAGAAGAAGAAGAAGAAGAAGAAGAAGAAGAAGAAGAAGAAGAAGAAGAAGAAGAAGAAGAAATAATTAAAGTCTCAAAAGGGGGAGAAGAACTCCTCTCTTCATTCATTCCTAATAGCTCCAGCCTCCTCCCTCACTCCAAACCGCCTCTCCCAAAAGCTAACCATCGCCAGTACCCCCAGCACCACCACAACTACCACCCAAAACCAGTCCTCACTCACAACCCCTTCAGAAAAGCAAGTAGAGGGACACCTGCAAGGCAAGAGCTCTATCTCTCGTGTCACATAAACTCTGGCATCAAAGTTGAACGGAACGGGAGGAAGCGGCCATTGCAGGTTTGTGAAGCGCTGCGCAGGCCTAGATGGCAACATGTGTCAAAATAATCAGCCTGTGAACTAATCAAGGAATGGGGCTCATGATACCTCGCATCCACCCTTTGGAATCGTACCAGTTGATTTTTTCACAGAACAGTGTGTTACAATTCTTGTGGAGTTGGGCTTGCTTGACACTAGTTGGCGTTAAACATTTCACAAGCTTTCCTACTATTACTACTCAAACGTTGCTTCCATCTTTTAATCGTATTGCTTTAAAAAAATCATATTCTGTTTTACATTGTAGTCTCCCTGAGGGTGCCTCACTTTTACATGCACAGTTCTAGTGATTTGTTTCTTCTCTTTTGAGCTTTCCAATTTTTTGCTCACCAAGTGAGGTCAGCTAAGTGTAGGCAGTTTGAGAAAAGGCAGTTCGACAATAGGTGTTTTGGGAATAGTCACTATAGGATGAGACAATCTGAAACGCTCCCATAAAAACAGACGTATGAAGAAGCGATCAAAAGGTAAGTTTTTTAAAGTGCATTGCTTGCAATCGACTGTTTATCGGCAATGTACAGTAACTTTATTTGATACGCTGCTGAGAGTTTTTACAAAACTTTTGAATGACGTCCGAGTTATGAAAATACAGCACTATCGGTTTTATACATAGGTAATAAACGTAAGATTTTAATGTATATATCAATAGAGTCTATACTATAAGCAATATAACGCGGGCGCTTTTTTGTGTTTATGATTCGATTAGCTGGTGTGCTTTTTTTTTTCATTATAAAAATGTGTTTAATAGGACGAACACGTGTGGTATCAATTTAGGTATTAGCTTGTATATTGTGTGTGTGCGTTTGTATGTATGTATATATAACGGAGTTATATATTGTAATGCGGTCATGAGCTGGATATCATACTGACAATGTCAACGCGACAAACGCACACGGACAGCGCGCACACACACACACATCCACACACATGCCACACACACACACATAAACACACACCCACTCTCTCTGTGTGCTCTGTGAGTTTGTGCGTGTGTGTGTGTGTGTTTGTGTGTGTGCGTGTGTGTGTGTGTGTGCATGTCCGTGTGCGTGGATGTGTCATGTTGACTTTGCCAGAATGATATCCAGCTCATGCCCGCATGTCAAAATATAAGCTCCATTACGTGACATTTCCTGTCAGTATTTTGAACTCTTTGTGACAGACGGAAGAGCGCCTGTCCAAAATGTGTCCGTTGAAAAAAAACAACAAAAAAAAACCTTTAAGGTTTGGCACCATAACTTGCCCGATCCAACCACCATGCACTTTACATTCACACAGTTCCTCGTCTGTATGTAGTAGAAAATGAACACCCACCTGTGAAATGCTCACCTTTGGCTGCTTCATTGGACTTTATTGAATTTATTATTATATTGAGAGTTGCTTCATTTTTTGTTTTAAATTAATACAGCAAAGGGCACCTGAGTTTGAAATCAACATTGCGCAAAGAAAACTTAAACTTAACTTAAACACAATGTCTAATTCACCGCTAAGAGATCGCCATTTCCTTTAAATATTCATACTTTGTTTTGCGTTTGTCTAATATTTGCAAAAATTGCATCTAAACTTCGTGTCCGACCGTTGTAAAGTCGTATGCTGTAGCCTCTAGGTGACTTATTCACAAAATACTTCTACAGGCGCGGAAAACATGGGGTTATATGTGGGTTATAACGCAATTACAGTATCAGCGGCTGTCCTGTTGTTGCTTATTATCGAGACTTGGTTCTCGGCCTGTTGCGTATCCTTTGACGCGCAAAGACTGCATAGTAGGAAACTCGCGATGTGACGATATAAAGAAACGGCATGTCGTTTTAAGCTGCATACACACGCCTATTTAAAGGCTTTCACCTTAACTTTTCTATACACTTGCTATCTAATGTAAGTCTTTTTGGGAGAAAAAATCTCACATTCATTTTAAACAGGGTCAACAGTACTAATTCCACCTAATCAACCGCATAGGGATACACAATACATGATGCACATAACAATCTCACACTCCATTATGAGTTACACTTCGTGCAATGGTGTTATAAACCTGCCTCGTCATACGTACTTAAAAAATTAATTGGAAGAAACTATTTTTTTTTATTATTATTTAGTATTTTATTTTATTTACCTTATTGTCCCTTTTTATAGGGAAATATCACACTAATCTCATATACCAACGCAACCTTATACAGCGCAACACTCGTCGAAGGTAAAAGCGGGAAGTGGTACCCTGCAGTCGACGTACTAACAAAAACAGATACAGAATACTTCACGCCATTGTCTCATAACATAGTATCTTTACCCTTAATTGTTCATTACTCTCTTGGGTCAACATCGCCCTAGTAAGCAACTGCATGGTCCAAATAAAATCAACGGAGTTGTGGCACGCCACTTTCACTGTAGCCTGCTGCAGTGCAATAGAGCTCATAGAGTATTTGAACCGTAGTAGGCACGTTTCTCCACCTAGACCGTGCCATCTACGGGCTTAAATATTCTGAATGAGGGTAAGCCGAGGGTAAAAGGGTGGGGCTGAACCCGGGTGGCGGGTTAGAAGCGGGTGGATTGGGGTGGATTGGGGTCAATGGCTCACCAGTGGCCCCGGTGAAGGCTCGGGCTCTGCACCTTCTGCAGCTTGAAGCTCGTGCAGCACGCGACATCATCGCTGTCTTTGGGGACCCTGGGACGCCCTGACCGTGCTAATTATTGACGACCCGGTGTTTTGCTCAGGGCTCTCCATGTCTCGCTTGCCAACTAGACTAAAATAGATTACATAGCTTTTTACATGAAGATTCTCGGTCTGCCTGCCTGAAAGAGCTGTGTTATTTTAAGCGATCTCGTCTCATTTTGACATACGTGGTTTTTATCAGTCGAGAAAATGCAGAAGGATATTCTTCAAGTGGACATCTTCACATTTGGAGAAGAGGATAACGTGAAGACGAATCGCTAGAAAGATGGATGTGTTTAAAGTGATTTAACTGCATTCACCCACATATTTTAGCGCGAATAGAATAAGGCAATTGATTTCTTCGCAACTGTAGTAGATTATATTTTTATATACATTTCCTTAATTAATATCTCCTGGATTTCACGACATCATAGACAACCAAAAATAATTGTTAAAAAACATTAGTATATCTATAGGAAACATTTTACTGTTTTCAAACGTTTTTATGGACCTTAACCCATAAAACCATTAGGCTATACTATTTTCAAATGTTTCCATATACGCAAACAAATCTGCACCATTCAGTAATTCTGTTTTAGCTACACAACGAAACAGTACTGCCAACATGTTAGTTGATGTCGCTCAGTGCACAACACAAAACATATCTCATAATTAAAACTGGGTGTCACGGACGCTAACGACCGAAGAAGCAAGGCTCACCGCTATCATTTTGTTGAAGAGGACCTAGGTTTTTGGTTAGTTGTCATCTCGCTTCCCTATCAAGTCATGTCGGGGCGCGTAATCTTAGCAATCCAGAGTGATGATTTACACGGAGATGGGCGGAGATGTCTAAATATTAAGGTCTAATTGGCTCCAGCAAGATGCGATTGGCCTGATTGTGATGACATAATGATGCAGCATGGCATGCCCTCCTCTGATAAGATTTCTCACCACTTCATTTATTTGTTTATTTGAATTTTTTTTTCAATTACAAAAAAACAATCTAGCTTTAGCTGCCATTGCATAATTTCTCTCTCTCTCTCTCTCTCTCTCTCTCTCTCTCTCTCTCTCTCTCTCTCTCTCTCTCTCTCTCTCTCTCTCTCTCTCTCTCTCTCTCTCTCTCTCTCGCGTACGCACTTCTCCCCTAAGATTGCAATGAACTCCGGCTTTGAGAACGTTTTACCTAGGGAAAACGTACCTCTCCCATACAACTTGTTTTTCTTTCATTATTTTCACATTAGTTCAGCATGCGGATAAAATCAGAGTCTTTTGCCAAAGTTAATCAACATCCCCAACATATTTAGGACAACTGACATCAAACAGGAAAGAAACCCGAAAGTAGACAACTTTACTTAGTAAAACATATACATAAACGGGAAATAAAATAAAAAGCGAGCGGGTTGTCTGCCTTTCATAAATAAAATGAGGAGTCGCCTTCCCTGTTAACACCGCTGGGTGGCGCTGCGGGTGAAGCTGATGATGGTGTCATAATCAGATTTCCCTCGTGACACCCCGACATAGAGTCTGACCTCTGCGACTTTCATTTTCCTCTCCTCCATACTGCAATCATCCCCGCGCCGACTGCTGAAAAATTCATCAGCGTTTGACCGCTAATTACAAATTGCGAGCTGCCTACCAGCGTGGTGCGGTGCCGTCAATGTCGTTCCTGATCTCCACTGTCGGTCTGTGCATTGTCTTAACATGCAAAGCTGCATGAACCAAGAACTCTGTATCACCCAGCACAGGATATTACAGAGATCTTGGCCCATCACCCTGTTGTTTTTTGTGTGTTTGTATGTGTGTTGTGTGTATGTGTGTGTGTGTCTGTGGGGGTGTATGTTTATGTATGTGTTTAATAGCCCACTCTCAGTGTTATTTATATATTTTATTAAATTTTATTTCTTTAATCGTTCTTGTATAGCGCCTTTCCAGCCCAAAGATTTGCTCAATACGCTGGCCAATGCCGGATCTAACTCAAGCGGCCCGAGACGCCAACTTGCAACTTTTGGGGGTCATAGTCT
>CM072511.1:85961563-85986563 GCA_036898135.1 Oncomelania hupensis | reverse complement strand
ATTGGAACAGAGAGAAAGCTACAAAGGCCAGGTCAGTCCTTTTTTCCCCACTTCTGAGACAGTCTATCAGAGAGAGAGAGAGAGAGAGAGAGAGAGAGAGAGGGAGGGAGAGGGAGAGGGAGAGAGAGGGGAGGGAGAGAGGCAGCAGAAGGATCAAGGAGGAGAACGAGGAGGCAGAAGAACGATAAGGAGAAGAAGATGAAGAAAAAGAATGCCGTCATCCTCATCCTCTTAGTCATCATCAACACAAACAGCTTATTTGTAAAGTACCACTGTATCCGCTGATGTTATTACTGCAGCAAACAGTCTCCCACATTATGTTCAGCGGTTTTTGGAGTTTAATGCTTTCTTTTTCAATTGATTATAAGTTGGTCTAAGCGTTTTTCACCAAAATGGGATTCACGTTCCAGAAATGAAAAAAATCTAACGCGCTACATCCAGAAAGCCTTTAAAAAAAAAGAAGAAAAAAGAATGAATTTCTGTTGGCACTAACACAACATCGGGAACTGACGACCAACAATCTTGAAATTGTAAGATCATCAGAAAAAAAAACAAACCAAAAAGATGACACTTCTACATCCAAGCGAGAACCCTGCTATTGTGCAAACATCATATAGGACGACAAGAACGTCGCTGCATTAAAAACCAGCAACAACAACACTCCCGAAATCATACACAATTTCTAGGATCAGAAAGAATTTCAAAAAGTGCGGCAGAAAATGCAGGAAATCGAGCGAAACCGCTCAGACAATGTGCACCATTACTGGTAGTTGTGGGCAGTCAAAGGCGCCAAGTAAATCAAGTCTGGACGACAGCGGTGAAAGAGCGCGCTGGGTCGTGGAGACGTGGCGGAAAAGTGCATAGGAAGCCGCTCGTTTCATGACTGATTAGGCTTTAGCTCCAGCGCATCTCTTTTTCTTGTTTTTCCTCCCCCCCCCCCACCCTCCACGCCCCCGTCTTAGCAGATAAAAAAAACTGGACCGGAATATTTACACTGCATGCATGGTAGAGCACTGGATTAGTAATTTTGTTCTTTCCTAAGTCCGAGAAGATATTCAATAATTAGAAGCGTACCAAAGGTAAGATCGAAGTCTTTAATTAAGTTTTTAAAAAAATGGAATAATGAGCGAGAATACATAAGAGAAGATCGAAGTTGTACGTCCCCCGTCTCTCGCCAACATTACTTTTAGTGTTGAAAAAAAGTTTCATCTTATGTATCGTGCTGTTTGTTAGTGTGCACACCCATTGGGGTCATGAGCAATCTTGCCACTGTAGATTGTTCTAACCTATAAAGGGAAAAGTGAAAGCCCCAGTTGAAAACCTGTCTTGACTTTGTGGTCATGACCGATTCACTGCGGCAACAGTACCCCCGCTGGGGTGCCGGGGGTTTCAGTATAAATAAGATCCCCACTTTCTGGAAATTTAGTGCTTTAAATTCCCACTGTCGCTGTCTTTCTCATTTGCTCTTTCTCATTCCTGCTCTGTTCTATCAATCTGCTATATTATCGTCTTCTTCGCTATTACAGTCATCTACCTTTTTTCTTGAAAACTCTTCCGGGACAAGACTCCTTGTTCGTGTATGAGGTCTGTTCGATCAGCTTGGGAATGTTGGACGCTTTCTGCCAGGTGGTCACTAGGGCTTCCTATGATGTTATTATTTAGCAATGTAGGCATTTTATATGTATGTGTTTTGTTGATAATTTATAATGATGTTTGTATTCTATTTTGTGTTTGTAAACGGGGGTTCGATTAGTTGGGGTAAAGCCTCAGCCGTCCCCTGCGTGGGATGTCTTTATTGTAAAGTGACTGGCTGGTGGAGGGCATTCAGTTTTCCCACTAGGGTTGTTTCAGCAGATCTTTTATGCGGATTGGGGGTTGTCCGGTCCTGATTTGGCTCGGAAGAGTCCGCTGGACCTAAAGCAACAATTATGTAATGTAATGTAATGTAATGTTAGTGTGCCCACACAAACAAACATGGCACGGCTACACACGCGCTCCCAGGCATACACGCTAACCCATGTAACCACCACTCTCCCTTTTCTGCCACAAAATAGTCTTGTAACTTAATTCATGTTGTTTGTAGATTATAGTCACACGACACTTTCGCATATAGGTGACTACTGGACCGATTTATACTGACACCAGCGGGCCAGTTGTTGGTAAAAGGGAAAATAATATGATCACACGTTGACCAATCCGGGATTCGAACCAGCGACCTTTCGGTTACTAGCAAGACGCTCTTACCAACTGAGCTACCCGGCCCCACAACTTAATTCATCTACTTCTTCGCAGCAGACATACGATTTTGCTGAAAGACGGGTAGATTTTCCGCTTCGGTAGTTTCCGTTGGCTGTCGTTTTACGACTAGAGTGCTTCGGTACTTCCGTTTGTTCTCGCCGATGGGTTTATGATAGTGTTAGAGGCGGTTGCTAGTGGGTACAAGTTCCGTTCCACTGTATCCCACACAAGTTGAAATTAACGTCCTATACCAATCAGGAAATGACTTCAATGGTGACTTCATGGTGAATGAAGCTACGCGTGCGCGACAGGATGTCAGTTGCGGCTAAGCCGAGAGGAAGTGATAATACTTTAATGAAAAAAAATTGTTTGAAAGGATACTCAATATTTATTAGCGATTAGTTTATTTTATCTCGTTTGCTCTCTCTCTCACTCTCTCTCTCTCTCTCTCTCTCTCTCTCTCTCTTATATTTTATATAATATATAATATAAAAAAAATAGATTTTTATAATTGCAAACTAATTTGTTACATCCTCATGTATATACTCTTGTGTATATAGATCAATAAAATATACCTTTTATGAAAAACAATTATATAAAAATAAATATATTAGTGTATATAGATTTACTGCCATCTACATTTATTCATTCTATTTGTTATTATCCTTGTTATCTACCTCTTTGTATCAGGGAAATTAGACGAAATTGTTTTGTTTTCAAGTGTATTAAGGAAAATCATTCACACACACATTTTCGCATCCCACTTCTGGACACCAAAAACTTGTAAGCCTCCCTCTGCGCCGAGTGTAGGTGTTTAACTCTAGATCGGCCGTGTCAACTTTACCTGGTGTTAAACTTGTCAGGATTTAGGCCAAGGCGGTCAACACGCTCGATCTAAGTCGGCTAAGAGATAACTTACAAAGTTTGAAAAGAGAAAAGAGATAGAAAATACGAAAACTGACGAACAAACACTCAGAAATCAGACGAGAATATTAGCAACACCATCATTCGTCCACTATGTTTTTCCTTTTTCCTTTAGAAATTATTATTACCATGTTCTTTTTCTTTTTACAACATGGGTTTACAATTTATACAAAATCATCATGCCAAATCGGCGTTCGCAATTTCGCGAACAATTTAGGGTCTATGCAGAAGACAGAGAGAAAATTACAACAAAGACAGAAATCCCTATGATCAAGTTCCTATTGCGCGTGCAGTGACTTATCTCTGTCAGACCTGAGCAGCAACTTATTCAATATAAGCTGTTGAACAAATCTAACAAACCTAAACGTATTGCGGTGAAACCATACAATACGCATCTAACCCTATTCTGAATACAAGGAGGTGAAACTATTCCTTGCATCCAGATTGTTTCAAGACCCCTAGCGGGTATAGACAGGACAACGCATATTTATTAGCGTGTCTCCTAACATGAGCTAGGTTACTGACCAGCAGCAATTCTGCTTCGTCCTTCGATCATTCAATATATCGTCTGTGTGTCATATATAATATAGAAAGAATTGTTTCAAATTCTTTTATGTTAATTATTTTGGTTGTTTTGCATTGTTTATTAAGGACTAGCTGTAAGACAGGTCCAAAGGACCTAATGCTATTATCCTATTAAAGGTTTCGACTTCGACTTCGACTTCTCTCTCTCTCTCTCTCTCTCTCTCTCTCTCTCTCTCTCTCTCTCTCTCTCTCTCTCTCTCTCTCTCTCTCTCTCTCTCTCTGTATTTCTTCTTTCTTTAATTTCATTTCTCGTTCATAATTTTAATAGTGAATCAACAAATTATTATAACTAATGTTTATTTTAAAACGCTTTATACGTAATGTATTCTCTTACACGGCGGTAGGATAGCTCAGTGGTCAGTGGTCTTGGGCGATGTGGGTTCGAATCCTTACTTCAAACTATTGTGGGCAGGTTGGATATTTAGTGGACAGCTCCTTGAGAAACTCTCTGAGCTTGTACGTGAGCTATATAAGAACACTCTCTCTTACACGAATACGATCGTACAAAACAATACTCTACCCCCATATAGAAATAAAAAGCCTTGTTCGATAAAGAAAGAATGAAAGAAAGAATGAAAGAAAGAAAGAAAGAAAAGGTCACGCCAGAGAATGTGTGCTGAACTGTAACCTTGTGGACGTCTTCAGAGTTCTTCATAATCTTGAGCGTTTTTGTGCGAAATAATATTATGTAATATTATGATTAACACCATATGCGTGTAGCTCGCTCTGCTGAAATGCTAAACATGCATGTAACTTGTAATATGTCTGTTCTTTTTCAACGCCACAGGGTCACGATGACCTATGATTTGGCAATGAAAAGCCTGTAAAGAGGGAGGAAGAAGAAGAATTCAGGTAAATTAAGTACAATTTGGGGAGAAAAAAAAGAAGAAAAAAACATGCACCTTGTGGCATACCGAAAGAGCGTATTTCATCACCGTCACATCTGATTAGCGACGTAATGTTGAGTGCCGCAATATAATGACGGTATGGAAAATATAGGACCTTTGCCAATATTGTCAGACCTGCCAGACCTGCACATTCTTCATCAGTCCCCAGATCCATGTCTATTTGGCAATGGCATACATCTGTATTAATTTCAGTTGTTTGTGAATATGTTGATGGAGAGACTTGGGGAGTGGATGGTAGGCGAGTAGTTTTTTGAGCGTGTGTGCGTGTGTGTGTGTGTGTGTGTGTGTGTGTGTGTGCGGTAGGGTCGGGTGCGAATGGTGGATGTGTGTGTGTTCTGCGTGCGTGTGTGTGTGTGTGTGTGTGGGTGTGTGTGTGTATGAAATATGTTTACGATGCACTTCGTTTTAAAAATGAAATCGACATTTATTGAGAGCAAAAGAGAAATGGATTTAAAGCTGAACAAGTCATCAATATCACCTTCATGAGCAACAGCTGCTGCTGCTGCTGCTCATTATAGACTCATTGCTCAAGCTTTTCACTGTACAGAATACAAAATTATATATTAACTTAAGCTTATTACAAATTAATATAAGCTTGGTGCCTTCTCACATAAAGGATATCAAGGAAGGCAGGAAACATTTAAAAGATAAGACTATAAAGGGCATGTATTATTTTCAGACTTATGCAGGTGGTATCAAAATAATCACGAGGTTAGACGCATTTTGCAGATACAACTACTCATTTCAATATGTTTATTACGTGCTAATGTGTTTTACTGCATTTTAATGTTTTACTACATTTTAATGTGTTTTATCACACATTATTATCTGCGCCGCTTCTTCGCTGGTGACAAAAGTTTTGACAAGGTCTCACGCCTCTGTTTCGACAGATTTAAAATGTAAGTTTTACACTATTCGTTGAACCTTATGAACCGATGTTCTACTGTAGCTCTGATAACTACACACCACATGTCCTCTATGCGCAAATGTGTTCGGGGACCATAATTTAATAACCAACCAACCACACGCTTATGTAATCATATTAGGCGTTACAAATATTTCTTTGTTCTTTTTCTGTCGAAGGATTCGCTCTAAAATTCGTGCGTCATAATTTTTCTCATTCATCGGAAATGTCTTCAGCAAAATGCACATGCTGCATGTTATAATCGCACGCAAACACTACTTAACACAGTGATAATTCATAAGCGTAGTTTAAGACTGTAGTAAGCTGTATGAAACGTTGTAATAAATCCACTGTTAAGCGTGCATGTTAAGGCTGTGGATTGTCAATCTACCCTTTATCGGAGTGCACTCGCCAGCACCGCTTCTCCGTCGTCACTGGCTGCCATCTTGAGACGATAATGAGGCCGTCTGCTTCTGACCTTATGACGCCATGTTAGTGCACAAGCCTGCAACTTCTGCTTTATTATTATTATTTGAAGGACGAGGAGGCAGAAGAAGAACCTCCACCATACCCCTACTCGCACTATCACTCACTGTACGGGACACACACCTACTTAGATTGCACATCTTCTGCATGCCTTAAGCTTACATTAAACAATCGCAGACAGACGCAGGAATAGGTCCCTCCTCTCTTCCCCCCCCCTAGGGTTTATCTCCCGGTGCTGCAGTTTTCTCTCTCTCCCTTAAATAATGGTTTTGGTTGCAGTCAGTGTAAAATGTTTAATCTGTAATTACTTTAATTTTTAATATATCAAAATGAAATGTACAGAAATCAAATTTCAAGATGATGCATAAAGACTTCAGGATACGGAGGCCGACCTTTCTTTCTTTCGGCACTATAGGGCATAACAAACATTACAAAATTGATAATTAAAAACACTAGACTTTGCAATGTGATATAGTTTGATGGGTCTTGAAAAGGTAGATTACATTACATTACATTATTATTGCTTTAGGTCCAGCGGACTCTTCCGAGCCAAATCAGGACCGGACAACCCCCGATCCGCATAAAAGATCTGCCGAAACAACCCTAGTGGTAAAACCGAAAGCTCTCCACCAGCCAGTCACTTTACAATAAAGACATCCCACGCAGGGGGCGGCTGAGGCTTCGCCCCAACTTATCGAACCCCCGTTTACAAAAACAAAATAGAATACAAACATCATTATAAATTATCAACAAAACACATACATATAAAATGCCTACAGTGCTAAATAATAACATCATAGGAAGCCCTAGTGACCACCTGGCAGAAAGCGTCCAATATTCCCAAGCTGATCCAACAGACCTCATACACAAATAAGGAGTCTTATCCCGGAAGAGTTTTCAAGGAAAAAGGTAGGAGACTGGTCTAGCGAAGAAGACGATAGTATAGCAGATTGATAGAACAGAGCAGGAATGAGAAAGAGCAAATGAGAAAGACAGCGACAGTGGGAATTTAAAGCACTAAATTTCCAGAAAGTGGGGATACTATTTATACTGAAACCCCCGGTACCCCAACGGGGGAAAGGTAGATTGGATTCTATCTTCAGCAAACTATAGTGTTGATACAGGTTGGATCTCGGTGGCCCACCTCTTCAGCAGCTTTTTTGAGCTGTAAGCTGCGCTGTATAAGAACAATTTATTTCGCAAACAATTCTCATTTTATCACACAGCCACCCACCCAAAATATCAAATCAAGGGCGCAATAGGCGTCTACTAAACTTATTTTCTTCTTAGTATTATTTTATTACATTTTTAATTTTTTTTGTTTAATTTTTTTATATATTTATTTATTTATTTATTGTAATGTATTTTATTTGGTTTATTTTATTTTATTTTACTTATTATTATATTACAATTGTATTATTCCATTATCTAGCAAAGTGATTTTATCGCCTGAAACTATCAGAAATGTTTGCAAGCACCTATTTAGAAAATGATTTATTTACAAATTGTGTGGAAGAGTCCAAGATTTTCTTTCCAAGTCTGTCTGGCACGAGGTGTAAACATGAAGATTAGGATGACAGCGCTGAGTGGGTAGAGAGACGACACAAACCCAGTGTGCAGTAGTAAGCTGCTATATGAGTTGGATGCGTGCGGAGTCAAGTTCCAGAAACACGACACAATTTTTTTTTTAGTTTGAGAGTGCTGTTTTATCATTGTGGATGCTGGATATTTAGCTGATTTTTCAGTAACTATGACGCTTTTTGGCATGCAGACCTTGATTGTTTGTTTGTTTCTTATATCTAATTTCACTACACGCATAGGTCTAAATGGCTCCTTTTAAGTCCTTACTACATCGTGATTTTAAGCACGTAGATAAGTGAAATGACCATTGCTTGCACGATCTCTGATTAAAATCGTTAAGCGAACGCAAATTTCTGTGCTTGTTTCTTTTTTTTATTAATCGGACAATTATGTTGTATTGAATTGTAGTTTGTTTTTTTCCTAATGCCAATATATTTTTTTAATAAAGCAGGTGAATTGTGTTTTATTTTTAGATTTCATTGGGTTTTTTTCTTTCTTTCATTTTATGTGGAAAAGTTTGGTAAGCTTTCACGTTTGTCATATTTGTTTTAAGGGCAGTATATGCCATATGGGGCTTGTTGATTTGTGACGAGAGACCTCCCACTGCCAAGCCGCACCCGTTCCTCCTCCTACACGTTTAAAAAAAAAAGAAAACACACAATTTGGTCAGTGTTGCTGCTGCCACTGCAATAGTGGTTGTGATAGGATGGTGACTTTCGAGTTTGGATTATGGAATTTGACGTTTAAATTACAGAAAAGATTTATTTCAATCGCGGTAATCACCTCGTGGGGGTGAATTTCGGGTCGTCTTGTCTGGATAATGCTGC
The DNA here is from genome assembly GCA_036898135.1 of Oncomelania hupensis. Taxonomy (NCBI): domain Eukaryota; kingdom Metazoa; phylum Mollusca; class Gastropoda; order Littorinimorpha; family Pomatiopsidae; genus Oncomelania; species Oncomelania hupensis. The sequence goes on along the minus strand of CM072511.1, from coordinate 85,978,110 downwards.
CGTTGTTGCTGCTACTGCTGCTGCGGATGCTGCTGCTACTGCTGCTGCGGATGCTGCTGCTGATGATGATGATGATGACGACGACGACGACGATCGACAACGACATTATATATCATAACCACGCGGACCTTGATTTCCTCGATCAGCCACCGTTACCCTTCGCCTTATTAGAGACTGCGATCAAAGATCGTGAAGTCTTTGCTGCCATGCGGGCAGAAAAGCCACAGCGCTCCGACAAGAAATGAATTAGGATTTGCGGTTTTATCGATCCAAAGACGTTCTCTTTACTCTTTCTTTTTTTCCCTCTTCCGTCTTGTTCCTCTTTTCCCTTTTATTCAACTTCGGAAACCACAGAAACCGGAGAGCTTGTACGGACATTTTGGAAGCGACCGCAAAGAATCTTCCAATCTTCCCAAGCGATTTCTTGATGGTACTTGACGTTAGAAATCTGTGTGTGTGGGGAGGGGGGTGTGGGCGTGTGTGTGTGTGTGTGTGTGTGTGTGTGTGGGTGTGGGTGTGTGTGTGTGTTTTGTTACTACCGAATGATACTCAGACTCGGTGTGTTCGGCAATTATTTCATAAAACACTTTTACTTTATTGTTTTAAAATTCGAGTTGTTTAAATATAAAATTATCGACTGATGTCTTGCTATTAGTTTGCTACAGCGTGCCTCTTTTTCTAAATTTCTCTCGATGCACTATGTTATAAGTTGTCTGGGTGTAGCAATTCTGTCATGTATACAAAATGCAAATTTCGAAAATGTATATATTATATAACCACAATTATTAATTGCACTTTCCAATGTTTCTACACGGGGCAGGTAGTCGTTTGTTTTTGTTAACTCCAATGCATTTAATTTCTATAGGCAGTTTTATCAGAAACACGTTCTGACCATCAATATTACTAGCTTCCATCTCTCGCTCCTCAATATTTCTTTTTAACGTTTTAATGTAGACGAAGTGGAGATCTGTATTCTAAGACGGCACTTACGCACCCGAAGCTCACCCCATAACCTCGCATCTGCATCTTACAACTGCTGCAATTAATTAATTTAACGAGACCACTTGCCTTGCCTCAGTGACTCACGTCCTTTTCCTCAGGTTAGGGAGAGTACCGGATGAGAGGGGGGGGACGGGTGGGGTGTCTGAAAGGAAAGAAATAAAAAGGAAGGCGAAAGAAAGAAACATTTCGGAATTCAAATTGCATCGTATTCTTCTTATTGGTCAGTGGTTTTGAGTCTGAATTTAGTTTTTTTTTTCTTCTGTAAAGGGTATTGCGGGCAAAAGAAAATCAACTGTTGAATAGAAGAAACAAGAGAAGAACAACGGGAAGGAGGTGAAGATGGATGAATAGTTGTAGTTGGCTTTAAAGATATCCTTTCATTTGAATGTTAACGTTCGAGATAATGTTACGCAAAACCAGTATTAAGTGCAGTGAAAATGAGCAGCTTCTGTGGTTGCGATAGTGATGATTCATTCGTCAACATTCATTTAAGTATAATGAAATTATCTCTACATTTGAATTTAAATGTACTAGAAGAAAAATTCTTGTTCCGATGTTTCGCATCGAGATTGTACATAAGGTCTCTTAAAAATATTAAGGTCTGCATGCTCAGTAGTGTGTGATTATTCGCCCTGTGTCTCTGTTGATGAACAACTGTATGGAATGGACATTAGTTTACAGTTAGTTAAAGGACCCAAGATCACACGTTTCAGCACCATATAGATCCTTTCAACTTCACAGTGAGTGCTCTGTAGGAGTGGGAGATAGAAGGGGGTGGGTTGGGGTGGAGGTATTGCGGCAAGAATTAAACCTCATTCATCGAAGGTACGGTTTTGATATATAGATCGAAGACATTTATTTGTTTATGTGCCAATTAATAGCATTAAGGTTGAGTCTAAAAATAGCACCGCAGCGAAAGTGTGTCTAAAAACAAGTAAACATTCCACTGTTGAACTGCTGCAGTATCCAACAATTATTGCCATAGCACAGATTATTAGCTAGTCTCCAGTGAGCAAATTTTTGTGATTATTTTGCCTGATCCTTGGATGTGCTTTTTGCATTTTGCGTGTGTGATTGTGTGTATGCTTGCGTGTATGGTCTAATATCACAAACTGTGAATAGACGTTAAATAAAATTATTGATTGAATGATTGATTGATTGATTGATTGTCTAAAAAGCATAGTTGCTTGTTTACACAACACACGATAAACGCTGAAATTTGAAGATTAATGGGTTTGAGCAACGCTTGCCCGTCATATCTTATTTAAAATTAAATGCGATTTAAAAAAAAAACTATTTCCCAAATGCATTCACTATCACCAAAAATAAACAGCTAGACATCCTTGATACCCGGGCCCTGTAATAGTTATTTTATAGCTTCTCGAGTGTTTAGTTACTTCTACTGTTATCAGACTTCTGATTCCCGGGTCCTTTAAATCGCTGGTACTAACCTAATATCCAAGCATTTTAATTTTCAAACATCGAAAAATGTCATTTCATTTCATTTAAGGTATGTACATATTTTGATTTTACACATACACACACTTCACCTCCAAAACAACAACAACAACAACATCAACAACAATAAACAAACAAATAAACAAACAACAATTATAAACATTGAAGACTGTGGGGCTAGGACATAGCCGCTGACATAGATAGATGAGCATGAAATAATTATGAGTTTACAAACGAAGCCATTTTACCTATTTATGTTAATAGATAGGATAGGATAGGACAGTCAGTCACTAGTATAGCCTTACAATTTAAAAAAAAACGCTTATATTAAAACATAAACACAAATGTGCACAAAAAAACAAGTCTTAAAAATACATTTTAGGTACTTTTTTTTACACTGTTCCTCCTTCTGTTACTAGTAAATGTGAAGTCTCCACCACAGAAAATTGTAAAATAACATACACAGAAAAGTGAACTGTACCATCAGGATCACGGCCATCCATAAAACACCACGAAAACGGGGAATGGAGAGGATGGAAGGCAAGTCGTGGGGGGAAAGGAAGAAATTAATCATCTCCAGCAAACATTTTCTTTGAACTGTGATCCGCTCTGTGATCGTATCTCGATATTGTTTCTCCTCCGTCCCAGCAATCCATATAGAGATCACCCAGATCTCTCCACCCCTCACTCCCCATCCCCACAAGCCTATGCTCGCAGAAACAGCCCCGCACTTTTAATCTACCCTATCTCTCTCTATCTCTCTCTCTCTACCTCCTCTCTCTCTCACTCTCTCTCTCTCTCTTCCCCGCTCTCTCTCTTCCACGCTCTCGCTCTCTCTCTCTCTCTCTCTCTCTCTCTCTCTCTCTCTCTCTCTCTCTCTCTCTCTCCAGAAAAAGGCAACACGTTTACAATGTAGAGAATATAATAGAGATTACTCGATATCTCCCATACAAACCTATTCACACACACACACACACACACACACACACACACACACACACACCCACACACACACACACACACACACACACACACACACATATCCCCACCTTCCCTTACGGTATCCAATTTCCACATCACTCACAATGACAATTTGGAAAGGCACAAAGGCGTGGCGGTCACGTGCTGCGGGAATAACACGGCGTGCTCGAGTTTGAAAATGGTGAAGTACAGTGCTGCGTTTGGATACTCTAACTCCGACGTAAACCTTTATGCAAAGAAAATAACATTTCTTTTCATCGATTTCCACTGAAAGATGAACTATTGATGAACTTTAAACTGAATGTCAGTGACAAATCGCTCTTAAAAAAAAAAAGCCTGTCCCCTGATAATAATTTGTCTGTAATCATTATTGCACGAATGTGCTACAAATCAAAACATCACAATATCCCAAAATGTCGGTAAATTTAAAAGTTTTAAGCAGCATTGGAGTACACGCGAGCGAGCTAAAAGAAGCCATGACCGCTTTGTTATTCCCGCGCCACGTGACCATGCCGCCGACTTGTGCATAGAGCCCATTGGCATGCGTACGTTGGTAGGCTAGGGCTAGTTTTATTGGTTACGGTCGTCTTTCGCTATTACACTACCTAGACCCTGTTATGTATGTCCGCTATCGATTTCCAGGACTGCCGTACACATTCATCGGCCATTCTACGGTGCACACAATTTATTTCCCTCAAGTTTCAAACTTAACGCTGCTGATACCAGCGGATACTAACGGTAGTCGTGATGGTGGTAATGATCAAGATGATGGACGATGACAAAGACGAAGAAGATGACCCGATCTGCGGTTGCTAACGACAATGATGATGAAAGATTCTCTGCTGCTAACTAGGTCTAGTACGGCCGGAAAGACAACGATGAATATGAAAGGAAACATAACAAGACTAAAGTTGATAAATAAATAAATAAATAAATAAATAAATAAATAAATAAATAAATAAATAATAATAATAATAATAATAATAATAATAATAATAATAATAATAATAATAATAATAATAATAATAATAACTATATATAATAACTATTATTATTATTATTATTATTATTATTATTATTATTATTATTATTATTATTATTATTATTATTATTTGATTTTTTCATTTTTTTTAAAATTAATTTTTTAATTATTATTATTGTATGGGGCGTTTATCAGCTCAAAAAGATGTTCAGGAATTTGAAAGTTATGTCGTTGAGAAGTTGGAACTAAGCTGGGAGGGGAAATTGATAAACCTATAGACAGCTTCCCCCCCCCCCCCCCCTGTCTCATCACCCCTCTCCCCATCCGCTTCAAAGACAACCAAAAATAAAAATAAAAAGCGAGAATGAGCAATGCCTCTGTCCCTTCACGCCCTTATCATGGTCAGAATGGCCCGAGATCAGGAAGAAAACATGATTTTCAGAAATCGCCCGAACCACGAAGAGAGCAATGAACCCGTGACAAATTATCTTCGGGTTCACGGGCCAAACCACAGACGTGCATCGCTTGCGAACAGCCGAGATGGAAAAAAATAGAGACGAAGTGTGACGTGTAAAGATGTAAATGCCTGGCATACACGTATAGCAAAAAAGGAAAGCAGCAACTAGGCGATGAGCAGATTTTTCAACGTTGACTCGTTTCCAGCTATAATATAAGTGAACGTCATATGTTCACGCCGCTCAGTTCAACAGCGTTGAAGACCGTTATCGATATTAAAAAAAATATTTTGTTTCTATGATCTGGAATAGTTAGTATTTGATTTTGAGTAAATATAAATTTGAAGACTCGTACTCTGTATTGTTGTGTTCTGTGAGCACGCCTTCAAGGTAGGGACGTTTGTATATGCTGTGTAATTTGACACTTTTTCACTCATTGTTTACCTTCACCCCCGGGGGTTTCAGTATAAATAGTAGCTTATCCCCACTTTCTGGAAATTTAGTGCTTTAAATTCCCACTGTCGCTGTCTTTCTCCTTTGTTCTTTCTCATTCCTGCTCTGTTCTATCAATCTGCTATACTATCGTCTTCTTCGCTAGACCAGTCACCTACCTTTTTTTCTTAAAAACTCTTCCGGGACAAGACTCCTTATTTGTGTATGAGGTCTGTTGGATCAGCTTGGGAATATTGGACGCTTTCTGCCAGGTGGTCACTAGGGCTTCCTATGATGTTATTATTTAGCAATGTAGGCATTTTATATGTATGTGTTATGTTGATAATTTACAATGTTTGTATTCTATTTTGTTTTTGTAAACGGGGGTTCGATAAATTAGAGTACAGCCTCAGCGTCCCCTGCGTGGGATGTCTTTATTGTAAAGTGACTGGCTGGTGGAGAGCTTTCAGTTTTACCACTAGGGTTGTTTCAGCGGATCTTTTATGTGGATCAGGGGTTGTCCGGTCCTGATTTGGCTCGGAAGAGTCCGCTGGACCTAAAGCAATAATCATGTAATGTAATGTAATGTTTACCTTAAGAGTCCAATTGTACATTTTAGCAGCACTATAATGGGCTTACCAGTCTTCAGCCAACGGAAGATATCAATCATCGTGGCTCATCTACATTAATACTAGCTGATAATTCTTCAACGCACCCTTGTTGATTAGTGTATTGTGTCCTTTTAGCCAGGCGAGAAATTAGAACTTGTTCATGCTGAATATCTGAAGCGACAACGACTGCCAAAACGACAACTGCGTACTATAATATTATTTGCGATCCTTGATGTTCAATGTGCACAGAAACGTGGAACCTTTCCTTGCCGTGTATCTCAAGCGTCATTGAGTTGTTAGCACACAACTTTAAGGTAGATATTATCTAGGGTTCTTGATGCCCTGTGTATTCGGAAACGTGTTTCAGGTCGTCAGACTGTGTGGGAAAAATGCCCAGAACCTAACAGCTGGAGAACCCAACATATCAAAATGGAAGGATACAGCTGGAGCATGGACTATTCGTTTGGTAAGACGTGTTATTTTGAGATGATGTTCTTTCCTCATTTCTTGCTTCATGCATAGTTGGGAAATTTCAGAATTAAAAGCAACTGAAATAATTATCAAAAATTATGCGGCATTTGTATAGCGTGTGGGCTTTGTCTTTCAGCAAGAGTTTTTTTGGGTTAAATTGTCTTATATGAGCATAGGTCTAAATGCCTATATTAGTGAATATAATGTTGAACTGATATAAAGAATTGTTAGGTTGGAACCCAAGGGTAGAATAAAACTGTTAATGAGTTATGGCTTGTTTAATATATCATCATAGCTAGCTTCTATAGTTTTTTGGACAGGAGGGACAGGCATTAGCAACTTCCGTGTGCTCAGGTTTGTGACCTCGTTTACTAACTCCTCGCCTCCCGTCACTATACAACCTTAATAAAATGTAAATTATGTACTCAGTAACATATTATATAATCACATTTACACTGCATTCATACAGAATAATGTATGTCCTTATTATAGCAACATATCATAGAATCACCCTAATTTTTTTTTAAATAACAAATTTCGAATCAAAATCTTTGACACTAGCTTAATTCTACGCAGTAGTATGGTGTTGTTGGGGGTTTCACATTGATTCCCATCGACAGTTGCATGGTGATCCATGTTTAATTACTAATTATCTCTCTCTTTTTTTCTCTCTCTCAGCGGTATGGTGCAATAGAACGATTTTTTTTTTGGGTGTGGATCACAGCATGAACACTGACAGAATCCCGTTCTTTCCCAGCAACGTGGCAGTTATGCAAATACCAGATCGTAATAATAAAGTCGTTTGGGCCCAGGGACAGAAGTCCTAAGGAGAAAGTAGTTTGAGAAATAAATGGCCACAGCATGTATGCGACGTGTTGATACGGATGGTAATTGCCTTAAACGCCATCCGAGGAGGCAGGGTCCGCGGAGGAACGGAGGAATATACAAGCTTGGGGATGGAAAGTCTGAGAAAGGGGAGGAGGGTGGTTGGGAGCGATTAGAAAGTAGAAGGTGTGTGGAAATTGACATTTGTTTCATTCTTCTTCTTTTAGTTGTAGTAGTAGTAGTAGTAGTAGTTGTTGTTGTTGTTGTTGTTGTTGTTGTTGTTGTTGTTGTTGTTGTTGTTGTTGTTCTTCTTCTTCTTCTTCTTCTTCTTCTTCTTCTTCTTCTTCTTCTTCTTCTACTACTACTACTACTACTTCTTCTTCTTCTTCTTTATCATCATCATCATCATCATCATCATCATCATCATCATCATCATCATCATCATCATCATCATCTTCTTCTTCTTCTTCTTCTTCTTCTTCTTCTTCTTCTTCTTCTTCTTCTTCTTCTTCTTCTTCTTCTTCTTCTTCTCCGTCTTCTTCTTCTTCACATTCACATCCTTTTGCCCCCAGAAGTAAATACTATAACATCAGTGTAGGGCACAGGTGTTATGTTTTCTTTTTATTGATTGATGACGTCCTTTAACTGCCTGCAAAACATGTCTTACTTTCTCAGAGTAAGATAATAAAGTTTTTTTGTATCTTGTATCTTGTATTGTTAATAACATTAACAATCATTTAAGTGCGGGATTGGCAAAAGCTTTAATTAATTCTCCAGTCGCACGTTTAATTTAACTGACATTGTTATTTATGTTTTAATGCAGTTATAAATTATGTTTGAACGTATGAGAGAGAGAGATGGAGATAGTATCTGTGCTATATATAAAATAATATTGGATGCAATCAATATAAAAATTTCAAAACTAAAAATTCGATTTCCTTTCCGCCTTCTAATCGCAATCACCCTGCCTTTACACTACATGTTTGAGTGATAGATGTGTGTTTGTTGTGTGTGTTAGAGTGGGTGAAACATGTCAGCGTGTATGTTGGTACAGATTGCCGCGCTTTGAGCCTGATTAAAGATTGAGGGGAAAACGCGTATGTAGCATCCAGTATTGTTATTAGTTTATGTGTGTGTGTACATGTGTGCCTGTGTAAACGCGTGAGTGTGTATGGAATTTAGCATCTTGGTAAAAAAAAATACGTTAATAAAACAACCAAGGAACCATCATCTTTTTCTTCTTCCTATTCTTCAACATGCTGCCATTGTAAGAAATACTACTAGCCCTAGTCCTAGATCCGTTCTAGATATTATATGAGAACATCCAAGCTATTCATTAAAATAGGGAGTGTCCTTTATCGTCCAACGGACTTGTTTGTGTTTGTTTTTTTTTACGTAGAAGGGATGCTAAATATCTCAAAATAATATTCAAACAAAGTAGCTTTAAGATATACATAGCATTCCCAATGTTGAAAGAGGTTGCATTAAATACCAGTGCACTGGTTCTAAATTGTGTTCTGTTCGTCCTAGTTTGTCGTTATTCATTTTGCCAAGTCAAATTACTGTTATAAGCTATTGATCTATGTTACACGCAGCTATAATTACCCAGCATTAAATTTGAAATGACAACATCAAACAGCAAGTCTTCAGTGCGAATGCTGAAAATCGAATGCAAATGCGTCGTTATTTTGTTTTCCCACACCAAAATACTTGCTTCTGTTTGTATGATCTTCTAATCAAACCCATGCCTCCGATTCTTTGTCAACTCTTGTACTATTTCCCTTTGAAATTCTTTATTTGTGTGTGTGAAAGTGAATGATTCTACGCATTGCACATGCCTTTTTCTATCATGTTCCGATACCAATTATGTTCCAGTTCAAAGCTTTTTGGTGATTTCAATCAGTCCCGTTTCTTTCTTTCGCGGAAAACCTTATTATCACGTATACTATTAATAATACGCCGTTGTGACACGCAGTTCCAGAGGTCTGTCATTTAGACAAAAACTAAACATCATCAACATGTTCTGCATTTTCCTGTAGGCATGGAAAAGGAACGTTAAACTGTTTATTGCAGTTGTAGTCATAGACCAAGGGCTTCCTTTGAAAATGTGCAATCTAATAGCATGCATGTAACCAACAGATGCTAACCTATAGTGTCGTTGCCGTTATCTGAAGATAATTAAAGGCATGGGTATGTTAATAGTCCTGCAGATAGATAGATAGATAGATAGATAGATAGATAGATAGATAGATAGAGAGATAGAGAGATAGAGAGATAGAGAGATAGATAGATAGATAGATAGATAGATAGATAGATAGATAGATAGATAGATAGATAGATAGATAGATAGATAGATAGATAGATAGATAGATAGATAGATAGATAGATAGATAGATAGATAGATAGATAGATAGATAGATAGATAGATAGATAGATAGATAGATAGATAGATAGATAGATAGATAGATAGATAGATAGATAGATAGATAGATAGATAGATAGATAGATAGATAGATAGATAGATAGATAGATAGATAGATAGATAGATAGATAGATAGATAGATAGATAGATAGATAGATAGATAGATAGATAGATAGATAGATAGATAGATAGATAGATAGATAGATAGATAGATAGATAGATAGATAGATAGATAGATAGATAGATAGATAGATAGATAGATAGATAGATAGATAGATAGATAGATAGATAGATAGATAGATAGATAGATAGATAGATAGATAGATAGATAGATAGATAGATTAAGGTAAATTTTAATCGAAGAATGGGAAAGAGAGGAGGGTGGGATTGGTAAGTACAAAAAGGTGTCAGTTCTGTTGAACACAGGGAGTTCCTTCGGGGGTAAAATTGAGATGGAATAATTTCACAGACAAACCTCATTATGCCATTTTGTAAAATCAACATGGCGGCTAACAGTAACAGCAAATTACTGCCCACTTGAGGGGAGTGTGTAAACGTGGCTGTGATTTGTTGATTGTTGTGCGGCGGAAATGGAAGCCACAACACGCCGAACGCCAGTGAAGCGAAAACGCAAACGAACATGGTGGGAAATCTCTATAGGACAAAACCTGAAAGTTGCCGCCTAATTTCCCTGCAGGCTGCAATCTGCAATGGCGCTGGCTAGCAGCCGCCGCAAGGTGCAAGGAGAAAAATGCTGGCAGAGGACAGAAGCGGCTGGCGGGGCGCTGATTACGGCAAGTCGCTGGCGATTACCTGACGCTACAATGCCAGCAGCAGCGGACCGCACTGGAAATACGACCATCACCGAAATATGACGGGCTCTTTATGATTACCATTGCCTAGTGGAGAGTAATTTGCCGCGGCTTTGAACAAGCAAGCGCTGAAATGGAAATGGATATCCATTTCACTTGCCAGCCGGACCGAGCGAGGTCTGATCTCTCAACCGCTTCCGCACAACTCCCGCCGCGTCCTTGCGCGCGCTGAGGACAACTTCCGGTCGTATTCCCGCAAGAGCCATGATGGCGCAACTTCCCGTCACGTGACGGAGCGATCGGCCAATCGGAGAGTCCCCTGTTGCGTTTTTGTAGAGGCGGCGTGAGTGAGGAGCCGGGTAATTTCGATACGTCACCAGAGTGTGAAAGGATAGGCATTACAAAATGACAAATCGTACAAAAACCGCAGACAACACTGGCGTGCGGGCACGATGTGGTTTACGGTGAAGAAATTGCAAACAAATTAATATAATCGCTGCGGATTTCGCACCACCCCTGCTGCTTGATACCTGACGGTATGTCTTGCGCCAGAACGCACAGGAAATAGTATTGAGCAATTCAATTACTGTCGGCTTTCTCAGCTAACACGCCAGGCGTAGTTTTATATAATCTGTCTGGAGTTGATAAGACTTTTGAAAATCAGAATGGTTGGGTTCTTTAGAGAACAGAAATCATAATTAAAATATTGTTGTTGTTTTTTAGCCAACACTTAACCTTTTGACCCTAAACCTACCTATCTTACGTGTACACTCTCCCAATCCTGCTTACACCCACTGCTCTCTCGCTCTGACACTAATATCCAAACTTTCTCTAATTCTCTAGTTATGCGGCCATTTTGTATGACGAAAAAAAAAAGAATCCACTCAAACTATTCTTGTTTCCAAAATCCCTAGCTGTATTTGAATGGTTTTGATGACGGAAGTGACGCCTGTCAGGCAAGCAAAATTCGTGAAGAAACGAGAAGGACGTGAAGTGTGTCTTGATCAGCCTAGCGCTCTTCCTGTCTGTAAGAGCATCTCCACTTCAGCGCCACGGATCTTAAGATGCAGTTTGAAACAACGGAGAACCACAAGAAAACGAGATAGCAAGCAATTCAAATGTATTTCAGGACTCTCACACGCATCGGCAGTTTCAAACGGATTTATTTTGTTGGCGGTGTTATGATTCGACTTTGAAATAAATAAGCACTGTGTAAACATGGTATGATGAGTCACTATCTGAACTATGTACATGCATACACACAACAAATGTATCGATAGCGCAGTGGTTGGAACACTCGCTACCGTGTCGCAAGTTAAGCACCGTCCAATGCGGTTAGCACTTGGATAAGTGACAGCAAAACGTGAAGCGACAAATAACAACGCCCCCAATGGACTCAGCTGTGACTGAGTACTTACTCTCTTAAGGGTGGGGAAGGTAAAGCAGCGAGGGAGAGAGATGGGCATCACCCTGATTACGCTGGCCCAAGATAAGTGTGATCTCCAATATCACGCTCCCCGCCGGCCACAAGGCTATGGGACTACCTTTACCTTTTACCAGCAAATTTTACGATGCATCGCAAAAACGCGTTTAGACAATAATGAACCACAGTGACCTTGACCTATGAGAAAGTGCAAATATAAATTATATAAAATGCTTTGCAGTAGTTCAAGTATCTGCATAGTCAAATATAATCGAAATATTATGTACAGTCATTCTTGAGAAAAGGCCAAAAATTGTTTTTACAACAAACAACCAAGAAGTGCATCAAGCTGTGAGGAACATTGCGCTGTTTTAATATTTGGGAACATTAAGCCCTGGGACAATAGACATGCTCTTAGTTAATGCTCACTTGTAACCAATCTCTTTCAACAAACCCACTATACCATCCATGTTGTGCTGGTTGGGCTAATGGTGGTGATATGTGTTCTTTTTAAAAAAATTATCTTATTATATTTTGGATGGAAGTAAAAAGGGTAGGAGGGAGGGCCTGGGTGCTTGCTGTATGTCCACTTCTGTGCGACTTGTAAACGCCAATCGGCTGGTCGCTAATCGGCCCTGATTGCAGGGCATACATGCAAGACAAGCATCCCGCACACTGATTATCAAGAGACTGCTGAGCCAATGCACGCTGATCAGAATCCCTGGGAAGTCCCTGAGTACTCTGCGTGGCCATTCCGCTGCCTGCCTCGCTAAACGGGACGCGATATTTATTTTCCCAACTAGAGTCAAGGCACAAGCCCTAGTCAGTATATAAGTTCTACAACCGGTACGGTATTACGACACGTGTCACTTCCGCTCTTTTGTCGACGATTCTTCTTAATGGCGGTCACTGTAGTTTGGAGGCTAGAAATCGAAAGACAGAAAAATAAATTTTGAGGAATTTTCGTTTGATTAATGACAAAATAACCCTTTAGATAAGCAGATTGATTCAAAATCACTCATATAATCAAAATTTACACACGAACAGATTTTCGAATTCTTAAATAAGTTCTAAATCTTTCCGTAAAATGTGAATCGAGTGTAGGCCTACGCTCCGAGTGTAGCCGTCCGAACAACAGCCGCTGTGCTATGTTTTGTAAACCTTTTGCTATGAGACTGGTTGGATAATTTGGATGATGTAAAAAAAAGTTTTAAAATAAATATTTATTAGCATTTCGATTTATTAGCATCAGATTAAAGTTTGTCAAATTGTCACCTCCGCCAACTTTCATATCAAGGCTGATTGCAGACGACGCATGTACGTAGGCATACTGGCTACTGTGAGTCCTGTACTAACAATAACATGCCAAAAGTGTATCTGTCGTCGCTCAACCTACAAGAAAATGATAATATTCTCTTAAATTACACATCATAGTTAATGCTAAAACTATAGAATAATAATATTAATTAATAGCTAAATAATTTGTTTAGGTAATTAAGTCAATTTGAAAAATATATTCCCTCGAAATTGGTACATAACATTTTGTAGTAGTAGTAGTAGTATTAGGGACAATAATAGGCTGTGAGGCCTTTTGGTATGTCCCATCTTTTTAAAATGTAAATCTTATTGGTCTGTCGCATGCATAAAAATTTTGCCTAATCATTATTCATCAAAATAGTAAAACCGTTCTTTAACTTAAGTTTAGGTGAAGTATCCAAGTAATTTTTAAAAGAGTCAGTGCATGGTTTAGTTTTAATTTCTTCAGGGAGGTTATTCCAATCGTTAATTATTCTGTTAGTAAAAGAAAATTTTCTCAAGTTACTGTTAAACTGATGTTTAAAATTTTTTCCTTCCTGATAACGTGTTATATCACAGACAGGTTTAGTAAAAAAAATGATTCCAATTTAAATCAACCATATTATTATAAATTTTAAATGTTTGAATTAAATCCCCTCTTAGTCGACCTAGCAGACATGACTAAAGTTGGGTAAAATTTACGTCCCCCAACACCTATGGCATATTGGGGACGACGACTAAAGTAAACTGAATCAAAATTATTGTATCATGCAAGATCATCGACGAAAGAGCAACACATGGACAAAGAAAGCGGAAGTGGAATAATTGTTCGTACCAGTTGTGGTACTATTGTACCGACATGGGTTTTACCCTGACTCTAGTTGGGAAAATAAATATCGCAAACGGGACGTCACTCTGAGCTTTTGACGTTCGGACAGAGATGCCGCCTTGACGAGCTTCCGGTGTAGATTTCTCTTGCCTTTTGGACATTATTGGCAGCCTTTCAAACTTGCACTTAAGGAGAAGAAGAAGAAGAAGAAGAAGAAGAAGAAGAAGAAGAAGAAGAAGAAGAAGAAGAAGAAGAAGAAGAAGAAGAAGAAGAAGAAGAAAGAAAGAAAGAAAGAAAGAAAGAAAGAAAGAAAGAAAGAAAGGAGAAGATGACGGGTGGGGCGAGGGGAGTGATGTGTGAGGGACAGTTGGGAGAGAAAAAGAACATATAAAATAACTTATACGTGAAGTTCATTCTTCTCATAGGCCAAATTGTGATGGTCTCCAAATTCGGGATTTGTGTAAGGAGATTGCGGATTAGATCCCTGCTTTAGGTGAAAAAGTGTGGAAAGTAGTGTATTAAGTAAGGGTAGCGTAGTGGTTTAGGGACGCGCTAGAAAAGTTTCGTTAAGCAACGTCGAGCGCAATAAGTACTTCGATGCAACCATTTAACCACACATTTAATTAAACAAGCTCACAATAAACTCCATTTCTACGTCGCTGTATGTATACCTGGCACTGTACCGAGAAGGTAAAGTAGCGAGAGATAGAGAGAGAGAGAGAGAGAGAGAGAGAGAGAGAGAGAGAGAGAGAGAGAGAGAGAGAGGAAACTTTTTGAAACTTTTTTTTTTGAAACTTTTTTATTAGGGATAAAGATTTTAGACTAATAAGAAGTCTAATCTTCCAATCTGATCCCTTAACAAATTAACATAGTAAATAACCTTAAACATTATCTTTGAAATCATAGAAATCACACACATATGCACTCACACACATGCACACACAATCACACCAACATCTTCATCATTATCATTATTATAATTTTCTTGACCTTAAAAAGGCATTTGATTTAGTTAACCATGATATCCTAATTAATAAGCTAACCTACTATTTTCAAAACTCTGCATCTGTATTATTTTTTAAATCATATTTATCAAACAGGCACCAGTCAGTATATACTAATGGTTCATTTTCGTCTCCTGGAGATGTCACTTGTGGAGTTCCTCAAGTATCGATTCTTGGTCCTATTTTATTTTGTATATTTATCAATGATATGCCCCTTTTTCTCACACAAAATGTTAACCTTGATCTATTTGCTGATGATTCATCCCTTCATACTCATAATAAAAATCTACAACAGGTAGAACTAAGTCTTCAAATAAGCATAAATGAAATTGATAACTGGTGTGACAACAATAGAATGAAATTAAATCCTAATAAAAGCAAAAGTATGCTTCTCACTACAAGACAAAAACGTCAAAATGGATCTTTTTGCCTTCATCTTAACTTAGGGTCGTACAGTATTGATCAAGTTCGTGAACATAAAGTGCTAGGCGTAATCATTGATGATTATTTTACCTGGCGGTCACACATTAACCATATATGTAATAATAAAGAAAGAAATTACTAAATAATATTAATAATAATAATATTATTAATAATAAATAATAAAGAAAGAAATTAAAGAAATTAGCATAATACAGAGGCATAAGCATATGTAGCGAGAAAGAAAGAAAGAGAGAGAGATGGGCATCGCCTTCATTGAGCTGGCCAATATAAAGAAAAAAGGAAGGTCCCAAACGCCTCTGTCCCCAACGACCGAAAGGAACAGGAACACCTTTACCTTTTATTAAGGAAAGTGTTTACAGTAAGCTGCAGTTGGACATTTTCTGCCATTTATCGATTCTAATAAGCACTATAATTTGGATATGTTTAACAAATTGAGTGTTCAATTAATAATAATAATTAGTAATAATAATAATAATAATAATAATAATAATAATAATAATAATAATAATAATAATAATAATAATAATAATAATAATAATAAGGGTATTTATATAGCGCTTTTTCCTAATGACATCAGTTCAAAGAGCAGTTCGAAATACATAAGAAAAGAAGCGAGACAAAATAACACACTAATAAACTATGCAAAGGCATGATACCAACATGAAAAAGAATATTTACAAGTAAAATATAAAAGAGGGGGTGGAGGAGAGCAGCTAAGAAGTGAGGGGACTGAGGGCGTGCGGTGTGACGCCGTTGGTCTGAATCAGAAAAGAAGGAATGATGCTGGTGATGGAAGACGAGATCAGACATTTGAAAGAAAGATTTGTGTTTTTAAGTTGGACTTTAAAGTGGCTATATTCGGAGAGCTGCGAAGAGAGGGAGGGGGGGGGGGGGGGGGGGGGGGGGGAAGAGAGTTCCAAATTGAAGGACCAAGCACTGAGATGGATCAGCAGCCTGCAGAGGAGAGTTTGTAGCGGGGTATTTGTAGCATGAGGGTGTCAGAGGAAGAACGAAGATTTCTAACTGGCTTGTAGAAGTTAATGTTCTGGGTGAAGTAGGAAGGGGCTCTTCTATGGACGCATGCACTTGTAAGAGAAAGT
>CM072511.1:85789063-85956563 GCA_036898135.1 Oncomelania hupensis | reverse complement strand
TTTCCACCTTTTAAAATTTTTGTAGTATTATTATTATTTGTGTGTGTGTGTGTGTGTGTGTGTGTGTGTTGCCTATGGGCAACAATGAAAGTGTACAACATCAGCCCTAGAATTATTGAAGTCATCAAAAGCCTGTATGACAAGGCTACCAGTGCAGTCCACCACAACAGCGCCATCGGGAACTGGTTCAGAACAACAATCGGTGTGCGTCAAGGATGCCTACTCTCTCCAACACTCTTCAACATCTTCCTAGAGCGCATCATGTCAGATGCTCTTGCAGATCATGAAGGCACAGTCAGAATAGGGGGTACAGCAATCTCCAATCTTCGTTTTGCGGATGACATTGGTGGATTGGCTGGAGAGGAACAAGAACTTGAACAGCTGGTACAGAGGCTTGACACCACCTCCAGAGCCTATGGAATAGAAATAAGTGCAGAGAAAGCCAAATTGATGACCAACAACACCAATGGCATCAACACGGACATCAAAGTCCAAGGCCAATCCCTCAACACAGCTTCAAATATTTAGGAGCCATTGTATCAGACAATGATTCTCGACAGGAAGTCCTCTCTAGGATCGCACAAACAACTGCTGCCATGACAAGGTTGAAGCCCATTTGGAAAGACAGGACCATCAGTCTACATTCCAAAGTAAGACTGCTGCGCTCCCTTGTCATCTCCATCTTCCTATATGCTTGCGAAGCATGGACCCTCACAGCAGATCTCCAACGAAAAATACAAAGCATGGGGATGAGGGTGCTACAGAAGACTTCTGGGCATTTCCTATACCCAACACATCACCAGCGACGAAGTTCGACAGACCATCACACAAGCCATTGAACAACACGATGACATGCTCACAGTGGTAAAGAAACGGAAACTCCGATGGTATGGCCACGTCACCAGATCATCAGGCCTTGCAAAGACTATTCTGCAAGGCACAGTGCAAGGAGGTAGAAGAAGAGGGAGACCGAAAAAGAGGTGGGAGGACAACATTCGAGAATGGACTGGTTTGACACTGAGCGAAGCCATCAGGGCTGCTGAGGACAGAGAAAGATGGAGTATGCTGGTTAAACGATCATCTGTGGTGCCCCTACGACCTCCGGGTTACGGGACAGGATAGGATAGGATAGTGTGTTTGTGTGTGTGTTTTTTCCCCCTTTTTATTTCTTCTCAGTTTTTTCTTTTCTTTTCTTTTTTTTTCTTCCCTTTTTTTTCTTTCCTTTTTTTTGGGTCGCCCATGGGGTGGGGTGGGTGGGGGGCACGTGCCCACTGTGCCCCCCCCCCCCTCGTCCGCCCCTGTAATGGCAATCCGCGCTTTGCATCGGATCATTCGTTATTAAGCTGTCTGGGTTATAGAATAAAAATACAACATTATATTATAATATGTTTTATTTAATTGGTTCTGTTTTAGTTATTTTTAATCGTGATCTAAAGGGCCGGAGGATAAGGCATAAGCAATTGGCAATGACAGATGTGTCTCAATCAGTTTTTATTTCCTTGGCCGACGGAGATTTTCAAATGTAAGACTTCAATAAAAACTTGGTGACGAGGAAGAAAGATTAAAAGACGGAGGCTAATTGACATGGTAGTAGGTATATAATATTATGGTGGTTGTGGCTGTAAATCTACTGACTTCTATCACTGCTAATACTTATTGCTGCTTGCTGCTACTACTACTATTATAATTCTGCTGTTGTTTATGCTACTACTACTACTACTACTGAACTACTACTACTTCTTCTGCTGATGCTGCTACTACTACTTCTATTTCTTGCTGCTGCTGCTACCACTGCTACTATCTACTTCTGCTGTTACTGCTACTACTACTTGTTACTGTTACTACTATTACTTGCTGCTGTTACTACTACTACTACTACTACTACTACTACTACTACTACTACTACTACTACTACTACTACTACGAATACTTTTTTATCTCAACAGAAAAAGTATTATACTTTATTATCTCAAAGATGTAATTTATCTGTTGAGATAAAAAAAAAAAGTATACTACTACTACTACTACTACTACTACTACTACTACTACTACTACTACTACTACTACTACTACTACTACTACTACTACTACTACTACTACTCACATTGCTACAACAAATATCCACACCTATAAGTTTTTACTTAACCTTAGATTGACAAATTAGACGTGTTTGGTTGATCACATTCTTATTGTCAGTGTTTGAGGCAACTCATAAATTACATTTTAAAGGCGGTCGCCAGCGGGTGATCCAGCATAATGGTGTTTATACAGTACAGTAATATGGCTGCGTTGGGACTCAGCTGAACTGTATGGCATAACGCTTGACCCCGAGGCCAGGTTCGCGTCCTGGTGTAGCGGCAACCGGCCTATATGACAAAATAAAAGTTTAAGAATATTGTATTTAGGAATACATTTAGTAAGGGCCCACGAAGACCAATGTCCATTGATACCAATGAAATTGTCGTACTTTTCCCCATGCAGTTAATTACAATATAAGTTTGCGTAATATTCATTTACACTAGACGATCAGTCTAGTGGAGAGTGTAGGCCTATGCGGGCTGCTGATAATAATTAATATTAATAATTGTAGGTCTTCTGCGCCTCACGCTTTCATGACTAAAACACCTTAATACTCTTTTAAGTATGCGGGAACGACCACTAATTATTTATTGTCCATTCAAACACTTAGTTAATATTAGGCATTTTAAAAAAATACCAATCAGCATTACTCACAACTGATAAACCTTATACATAATGGGAGGAAAGGAGGCGAGGGATTTAACACTATTTCATAAAAGCCTACCAACAGGCCACTGTGCAATGACGTTCACCATTGCTATTACCTAGAAGTGATGTAGTAGACCATGTAAAGAATGTCCATATTCAATAATATTATGTCCTAGCAGACCACGTAAAGAATGTCCATATTCAATAATATTATGTCCTTGCTTTTCATACATTTCATTTAAAACTAGACATTGAAATAGAATTTGGTGTACTGATATATTGTTGCAGCATATGCAATATGCTATACTGTGCGGGACCTGAAACTCGGCCAGTATGCAGCGCCTACGTCACTGAAGAACCGACAGCCAATCTTTCTTTTTTTAATGCCTGCACTAGTACAGTATTAACCGTAGCCGTGTACGGGGATAACGGTATAGACTTCCAAGATAAGTTGATAGAGTGGTTTGCACTCACACACGCCAGCAGACTTCGCCACGTGATGACCCCTCCATAAAATACTACTACTACTACTACTACTACTACTACTACTATTACTACTACTACTACTACTACATGGTGATACTACTACTACTACTACTACTACTACTACTACTACTACTACTACTACTACTACTACTACTACTACTACTACTACTACATGGTGATAGTTATATGTTACTAAGTCAAAGTAGTACATGTAGTGGATTTTTAGCTGGTCAGGGGTAGTAGGTCAGTAGTGACAGCCGGCCAGGTAGGAGCCGATTACCGCTTAGTTCAGAGTGAGATGCTTAGCAAGATGCGTATAAGGAAAAAGTCTGGCCTTGGACAAGGAGACGAGGCGAAACTACAGATAAATTAATAATTAAGCGTATAGAGAAATAGGTAGCAATTTGTATCCCTCTCGAAAAGTCTGGTAAGTGCGGTAGTAAGTTTTAAAGTGACTCCGGTAGCTAGGAACTAGAGGTGGACAAACACTCTCACTTAATGGCAAAATTATATCATCATCATCATCATCATCATCATCATCATCATCATCATCATCATCATCATCATCATCGTCGTCGTCGTCGTCGTCATCATCATCATCACCATCATCAACAAAACGACAGCCTGCTCAAGGCTCATCAAACACAGGCACTAAAGCAATTTATGTTTGCTTTATATATTATATAATTATTGAACGAAGAAGACGCAGAAGTAGAAGTACAAGGAAGTCCAGGCGGGAAAGGAAAAGGAGAGGAAAAGGGCCAGAAAGCAAAAACACCAACACAAGCTAGCAAGAACAGGGTGTGAGTAGGTTGAGAGGTGGCTGGGGACGGGATAGGAGTGAAGTGGTAACAACAACGAAAAATATTTTCAGTATTTCAACACACACACACACACACACACACCTACACACACACACACATCCACACACACACACACACACACACAAAGAAGAAGCAGAAGAAGAAGAAGAAGAAGAAGAAGAAGAAGAAGAAGAAGAAGAAGAAGAAGAAGAATAAGAAGAAGAAGAAGAAGAAGAAGAAGAAGAAGAAGAAGAAGAACAGCAAGAACAAGAAGAACAAGAAGAACAAGAACAAGAAGAACAAGAACAAGAAGAATAACAAGAAGAAGAAGAAGAATAACAAGAAGAAGAAGAAGAATAACAAGAAGAAGAAGAAGAAAGAAAGAAAGAAAGAAAGAAAGAAAGAAAGAAAGAAAGAAAGAAAGAAAGAAAGAAAGAAAGAAAGAAAGAAAGAAATGTAGCTTTGAGACGCGCCAAGTTGACACAAGCCTTAGATCAAGTAGGACACAAGCAATAAAGGTACATGTGAATAAACACCAACACACAAACCAGTGTTAAAAAAAAAAAGAAGAAGCGATTGTAGCAGAAGACGAGACACATACATTTAAAGAGGGTTAGCTACCGACTGAACGAAGAAGAAGAAGAAGACGAAGAAGAAGGAGGAGGAAGAGGAGGAGGAGAAGAAGAAGAAGAAGAAGAAGAAGAAGAAGAAGAAGAAGAAGAAGAGCTTACATGATAAACTGATATTTTGTAGCGGGGCTGGGAAATAGCTTAGTGGTGGGTGTAGGCAAATATACATGTGCCTGTATTTGGATGAAGGGTAAGACGGACGGGAGCTGTCTATGTTCGTAGATAAAATATTTGGTGGAAGATAAGTATGGCTTGTCTCGGAATATGTAAATCCTAGATTATGTTTTGCTGTGGAGACAGAGTCGTTGTGTAACGGTCCCTTTGTGTCGGGAAAAAGAGATGGGATAAGGGGTGGGCATACGGGGGCCCTGGGGGTTCGGATGGGAGTTTGAAGGGTAAAGAGGGTAAGCGTAAAGTCTTAAGGGCAAGAGAGATCGGTTACAAGTGTGCATGATTGCGTAGTGTCGCTGTGACAATCGTCTGTGGGGCTTCGTAGATAACCTGGCTACAACCGACAGTGACACCGCATAATCTGTTCCCCTCTTCACGTTTCTTCCCTGGGTCTGCTTTCATGAGAAGTGCACACAACGCATGCCCTAGGTCTAATAAAGGTTTAGTGAACGATTTTGTGAAAGCATTCTTTTAATTGCTGTTTTCTTCCAAATTTAATGTTAATTTTTTTAGTTTACTTTCCTAATGCATATTGTTTTAGACTGAACGATAACATTTACGGACATTCTAGTATCTGTCTCCGTTCTAGTGTCCTTCCTGCACTGGACTCTTCTTGAGCGGTTCTGGTTATAGCACCAGACAGTAAGTTGTAAATAACTCACTCAATCTCTTGTAAACAATTTTTTACACGATTTTAATGAACTGGCCAATAAAACGTGGAGAAATGTAAAAGTGTATGTATATCTGTCCCTTATCCAGTATCAAATCTGGGACTGGTTTTGCGACAGGTATTAAAATATGGAGATTACGTCGCATGAGCCAAAACATCTCGTTAAACTGTCTTTTGAACTTTTGAACTTTGAGCTTTTTTAAAGTTACTAGGTTTCAAGGACGAGGTTATTTCGTTTTTTTTTGTGTTTTTTCATGACAATGAGTTTTCCTGGGAGTCCGCACTGTTGCCACATTAAAAGATTATATAGTGTGTACATCTGGTAACTTTAATTCAAATGTCTGGGACTGTGAACATGAAAATTTCCCTTATCAATGGCGTCATAATTATCAGCTGTCCTCGATCAAATCCTTCTATATAGACTTTGTCTTGTGAGAACCGAACAGATGACATGCACCTACAAGACTAAACAGTAAACAACTTTGGCTAGCGCTTGTGGGTTTTGTTTTATTGTCTGTGTCAACAGGAACTGAGACCTTGAGAACAATGACATCCTAATAATAATCTTCCTTTTTATTTCCATATTTTCTATCTGGGGCTGGTTTTATGAGGGATAATCTGGATTGTTTTCCATGGAAAGAACGGCTATCTAGACAATACTCGAAACGTTGACAGTGTTATTGAACAAATAATGCAAAATGTCCATTATCTTGATCCTTTCTTTCTAGTACTGGTTTTATGAAAGATAAATGGATTTTTGTGGAGGGATGAACACAGTCTTTAAAAATCAAATACATTTTCAGGAAACAATTAGGTTGCACGTCATCTTCAGATTGCGCCAAAAATTTGTTTTCGGTGTGAAAATTGAGAACGGACTCTTTCTTGTGACTAACTTCTTCCATTCAGTTCAGTTCAGCAAATCTGTATTACCCATCACATGAATTATTTGTGGCTCAATAAGGACACATTCAATCAAGCGATAGCAATGTTTCATGTTAAGCAACGTCGGTCGGGATCAGTACTTGGATGGGTGACCGCGCTTTGAAGGCAACCACCAAGACACACACACACGCACACACCCACACACACACACACCCAAACACACACACACACACACACACACAAGAATGAAACAAGCGCACGAGACCCAGCTGTGATTTGAGCTGATCTGTTTAGAACCGGGGAAGGTAAAGCAGCGATGGAGAGGAGATAAGCACGTCCTCATAAAGCTGTCCTAGAGAAAAGAGAGGTCCCCACCGCCTCTCTCTCCAACGACCGAAGAGTTACGGGAGTACCTTTACCTTTTTATACACAACACACACGAAATAAAAAAATAAAATAAAACTATGCAGATTTACATACAATTCCTTTCATTCACGTTAATAAAAATAATATGGATGCATGGACTGCATATAATAGGCATTTTACTGGTCAATGCAATCCAAAGTCTAGCTTTTTAGACTGTTGTGTCACATACTTACTTCACACATAGTTGTCCCCAACAACAGTCTCATGCGACTGGGCCCAGACTTGGCAAGCCAGACGAGGTCACGAGGACTTATGACCTGAATGCTGCGAGGTCAGAGCGCGAAAGGTAAGTTTGCAAAAAGTTCCAAACCTTTATCAGCTCTTCACCTTGCGTGACCTGTGCACTGGCACGGCAGTTAGAGGACCTTTGGCTGCATGCATACAGTTCTTGCTGGCTGACTTCGTTGTACTAGACACAAGAAAGACTGTAAATCATACAGACCCATAAATAAAGCAGGAAAAAAGCAATGTCGTCATACAGGTATATTGAATAAAAAATATGGTGGTTGGAAAACTTGCCAGGGTCTCCACCCCACCACACTCTTCTGTATTCTCTAAAGAGCATTGATTTTATTTTGAGAATATGATAAAATATAATTCATTCTGATCGAAGACTGATCCATGTTACCTTTTGGATAAGGAATTTTAGAATTATTTGTTATGTAACATTATATATGAGGACACGAAAACGGCAGCGTTCTCCGTAGTTAGCCTACTAATTCTGCTTTGTAACTCCTGAATATCCTATGTAAGGTAACATTAGTAATCGTTTAGAACTTGACTGTGTCTTCGAAAGATGACACAAGTTTCCTTGAATGTTTATGTGTGTAATTTAGACTAGACTCTGAAAATAGCCTTAAGTAGGCCTACACACTGGAAGACGCAACATTCAAAAGCACCACTCATTCTCCCAAAATTTAAATAAATCCGGAGTTATGTACCTATCTTGGTAAGCTATTGCGGTTTTCTAGAACCAATTTTCATCAACATCCAGAATAGCGCAATTTGGGATAGCTATTGCGGTTTTTAGAACAAGCGTTTTAAGTTGATCATCTGATCATAAAGGTTTGCCTTTACCATACAGTCGCGCTTTATTTTTGTAAACAAAATCTACTCTAGATCGGAGTTGTATATCTCTCAGGTTTGAAATAAGAGCATGATTTTGTTGAGGCTTTATCTGTGTGTGGCCTGTTTAGTCAAGTCAAGTCAAGTCAAGTCAACCAATCTTTATTACCCACAATGGAGATTTTATACAGCACACTGCTTCTCAGCGAATAAGAAAAGAATAATAATAGTAATAAATAGCGCCCTTTCTCATGAAAGCTCAGAGCGCTTTAAATTCACATAAGACACTTCTAAGAACTAAAATGGCTGAGCAATAACAATATAAAACATACAAAATTTCATTAGATAATATAAACAAACACACACACACACACACACACACACCCACACACACACCCACACACACACACACGCACACACACGCACACACCCATACAAAGTTCAACACGAATTTACATTGTGGTGTCATCAAAGAAACGTTTGAACAGATGGATCTTGAGGACAGAACGAAAGGCAGCAGATGTTTGGGAAGAATGGAGAGACATGGGAAAGGAGTTCCAGACGGTAGGAGCAGAAAATGAAAATGAGCGTTCACCAAAGGATTTGTTCACTCGTGGAATGCAGAGATTTTGGGCAGAAGAAGATCGAAGGGTTCTAGAGGGTATTTAGGGGTTTGCCATGATTTGGAGATAAGAAGGGCCGGATGAAGAGAGAGCATTGAAGCAGAGGCAAACAATTTTGTACTCAATTCTTTGTTCGAATTTTTCTTTGTTCGAATACAAGAACAAACTTTTAAAACAAATAGAATAATACATAAAATCACTATATATTTTCACCTTTACTTTTAACACACCCACACCCACACCCACACACACACACTTTCTCTCTCTCTCTCTCTCTCTCTCTCTCTCTCTCTCTTTCTCTCTCTCTTGCAGTTCTCTCTTAGCCTACTACTAACGAGCATAGTTACACTGCATACAAAAGCTACAGTTAATTTCATTTAGCTGACAAAACAATTCATATTATGCACAGACAACTTTCCATTCATTATAATAGTTCGCGGGTATGAACATACTCAGAGGAGAAGGTAAGGAAAAACGCTTTATGTTTGTTTAACGCTGCATTTGGACAAAGATTCTGTGATTGTACTGACTAGTGTGCAGTTATGTATTATATAGTAGTCACCTACTGCCATCATATTTTAAGACTTTGTCGAAGCGGGAAACCGTATTAAAAGCAACATCTGCAAGCTTCGAAGAAAGGTTTTTAGTTCAGATTACCTCGATGTTTCAAAATGTTAATAAGTTGTTATTTACACAGTCTTAAGTCTCTGTTAGACGCCCCTGAGCTGTTAGAGATATATATGATTTATTATGTTGTCTTAACAAAATTATGTTGCATTGTAGTCACTTGCCTTTTGCATTTTAACCCATATAGACTCTCAGCCTTATTAGTATTAAT
Organism: Oncomelania hupensis; assembly: GCA_036898135.1. Classification (NCBI taxonomy): domain Eukaryota; kingdom Metazoa; phylum Mollusca; class Gastropoda; order Littorinimorpha; family Pomatiopsidae; genus Oncomelania; species Oncomelania hupensis. The sequence goes on along the minus strand of CM072511.1, from coordinate 85,947,243 downwards.
TTGTTTTGTAGCCTTCGGCAAAAGTTTTAGTTAAAAGGCTTTTTTTAGGGTGTTGATAAATCTTTGCAAAAGTATTTTCAACCGGAGGGCTATGCACTTCACATTGCTCTTTCAGTTGAGGTTACTAACCGCACACGTCATTTGTAACAAATTACTAACCCGTTTCATTGAGGTTAATTTTCGCAAACTTTTATTTTTCTTCTTTTCGAGTTCTTTAAAAAAAATAGTGTGTTTTACATATCAGTTTCATTTGACAAAGTATGAAGATTACAGATTACTCACTTGCATTGCATCCTGTTCACGCGGAGATGTCCTTGCCGTACTATCGATAGCTTCAACGATCATTATGAACATTCTGAGAATGACTGCATTAATGTTGTTACCTATAACAACGGGGGAGGAGAGGCGTGGGTTAGAGAGCTATGAATATTTTACTTGCTTATGTTCGTGCTCTCCATTTCAATACTACTACTACTACTACTACTACTACTACTACTACTACTACTACTACTACTACTACTACTACTACTACTACTACTAATAATAATAATAATAATAATAATAATAACAACAACAACAACAACAATAATAACAATGATAGATAGATAGATAGAGAGATTGATTGATTGATTGATTGATTGATTGATTGATTGATTGATTGATTGATTGATTGATAGATTTATAGATAGTCAATGTTTATAAGGTAAAGTGGACTACTATAAGAGCCGAATTAAGACCACAATAAGAAGAAGAAGAAGAAGAAGAAGAAGAAGAAGAAGAAGAAGAAGAAGAAGAAGAAGAAGAAGAAGAAGAAGAAGAAGAAGAAGAAGGGTATTTATATAGCGCTTTTTCCTAATGACTTCAGTTCAAAGCGCAGCTCTTAGCATTTATATTTAACGTTAACATCAAAATACATACTAATAGAAGTGAAACAAAACTAAGACACTAATAAATTATGCAAAGACATAATACAAACGTTAAAATAATGTTTACTATTAATATATAAAAGACGAGGAAGAGAGAGCAACTAAGGAGTGATGAGGCTGAATCGAGAGGGTGCGGTTTGACGGCGGTGGTCTGATTCAGAAAAGTAGAAATGATGGTGATGGGAGACGAGATCAGACATCTTTAATGAAATTATGAGTTTTCTAGTGGGAGGCTACTGGAAAGAGGCTGCGGAGAGAGAGTGAGAGAGAGAGAGAGAGTTCAAATTTGAAGGACCAAGAATTGAGAAGGATCGACATCCTGCAGGGGAGAGGTTGTAGCGGGATATTTGTAGCATGAGGGTGTCAGAGGAAGAACGAAGGTTTCTAGATGGCTTGTAACAGGTGAATGTTCTGGGTGAGGTAGGAAGGCGCTAATCCATGGATACACTTCTAACAGAAAGTACAGGTTTTGTAGGCAATCCTCTGAGATACAGGAAGCCAGTGAAGAGAGTGTATGAGGGGTGTTATATGATTAAATTTTGTTGTTTTTTTTCTTTTTGAGAACCAAACGAACAGATAAACAGAAGAAGAATGAAGTCCAGCCAGAAGAGAGTATAATAGTAGTCTAAGCGTGACAAAACAAGAGAGGAAATGAGTTTGGCAAGAACTTCAATCAGTTTGTGCCCGTTTTATTAAAAAATACGGGAAGTCAACCCAGCAAACTGACTGTAATTTCTTTTAACTATGCCGTACCAGCAGGTTAAGAACTTAAGTGAAACATTTGTTACTAAAAACTTCAGTTATGCTTTTTTTTTCTTTTTACTTATCCTGTACCGGCGTTTTTTTTTTAAATAATGCATAGGGGACTATTCATTTTATTTGTTGATGTCATGCTGACGACCTCCAAAGGTCCTGGGGCAAGGTCTTTTGAAATGCGCAGCGTGTAGTGAAATGCAGTGCAGCGCTTCCCTGCAAGGCAGTTATGCACAACCTATTTAAACGAGCTGTAATATTTTACGACCGTCTGACGCGATTGACATAGATCAGTTTTCAAGTGAGGACTGGGTTAGAGAGTCACACCACTGTCTTGGGTTAAGGAAAAAGAGGATAGAAGAAGGAGGAGTAGGAGGAGGAAGAGAGAAGAAGAAGAAGAAGAAGAAGAAGAAGAAGAAGAAGAAGAAGAAGAAGAAGAAGAAGAAGAAGAAGAAGAAGAAGAAGACACCGTCGTCGTCTTCGTCGTCATCATCATCATCATCATCATCATCATCATATCAACAAGAACAATAACAAAACCAAGACAGAAGAACAGGAAGACATTATCATCATCATCATCATCATCATCATCATCATCATCATCATCATCATCATCATCATCATCATCATCATCATCATCATCATCACCAACATCAACAACAATAACAACAAAATGAGACAAAATGCAAAGACTTGAAGAAGAACATGGTAACGTCTAGGAGAACAAAGCGCTGGAGTAGAATAAAGAAAAAGAAAACATTTGGTAAAGAAAGAAGAAGACATGGGAAAAAGAGGCGAAGAAGAAGATCGAGGGACAAATCAAGGCCAAGGATACATTTCTGGCGATAAGACGATGCGCGTCGGCTCCAAAATAAAGGCACGGGCAAGGTCATGGTGTATAATTAGATCAGTCAGTGCCTGCTATGCGTGCAAGTATGTTTCGGACACACACACACACACACACACACACACACACACACACACACACACACACACACACACACACACACAAACGCACACATACACACACACGCACACCAACACATACACATTTACACACACAAAGTTTTTCTCTCTCTTTCTTTCTCTCTTTCTCTCTCTCCCTCAAGATATGTAGGCCTACTATTACCAATGTTCTTAATTAGTGTGCATTGGCTCATACTATTACAAACGCGATTTTCTTGCAGCAAATTAATGTGGTCCGTCAGTGACATCAGGCCGAGCAAGCTTGGCTGCCACGCAACTGACCAGGATGTTACGCCACTGAGTATTCTACCTTTCCCGCCTCCACGCAACTATCGAAACAGAATCGCGAGGAGTGTCTCCCCAAAAATCTCAAACATTTTCCTATTCACTGATTCGTTTTAATCGTTATATAGAATTTGCCCTACTAAGGAATGTTTGGGCTTATCGTTTCTGTTTCCATGTCCCCCAAACTTTGCTTAGATTGTAATCAGTTGTCACAGAACTAAAATCTGTGGTCGGCTGTCCCGCCACAAAAGCCCCGGTTTCGACTTCCGAAGTCTATGGCAACACTGTTTCAGCTGAACATGACTCAAAATGCAGCGGCATTATTTTTTTACATATTCGCACGTTCTACTCTTAATTTGCACCACATATTATAGAAGATTTAAGCAGACTTGTTGGTCTGAGAATGATGGTTTCCAACCACACTGTGTGCACACGAACGTCTTGCCTTACGCTGGGGTGCTGGTTGCTATTGTCGCAGGCGGTGCATCATCACCTGCTGGCTGTGTCTCGCTGTAGGAAGAAGTCAGAGATGTTAGTTTTGTGATAATTATTTACAATCTAAGCAAAGTTTTGGGAAAATGGAATGCGTGGATGAGGGACAAGTACTCAGTGGCGCAACATCCTGGCGCGTTGCATGGCAGCCAAGCTCGCACGGCCTGGACATGGGCTCAATGCGTACTGGCCAGCGCCTCGGTCATCGCATTGACCTGGAAGATTGAAATCCATGCCACATTCCATGAATATCCGCCATTAGGCTACCTATCATCACACAAACCCCTTCCCCCTACCCCCCTCCCCCCTCCCGCCCATTTCTGTAATGTCCATCGAATAAAAATAAACGCCTTGAGGGTTATATTACTGACGATTGACCTTCATCTTTAACCATAATCCGTACTTTTGTGTCATGGTATAACTGTAACTTGCGTAAGCAATCAGGCGTAACTACTAAGAACAGATATCAGCAAAATTTATTTATTCATTTAGATTTTTTAGCATTGTTATTTAACCACGCCAAAAAACAAATCCAATGTCTACGGTTCTTAAAATGCCCCCATCCGAAGACTTTGTTTAATTTTGGCGAAAACGAGTTTAACCTATTATTGGCATTTTTATCACATTAAACAATGACAAAGTGCGCTTTCCTTGCTCAAACCAACCGCTACAGTTTGAATGTTCTATTTCGGTTATGACAGGGAGTTATTTTCCCTGTTTTAACGGTACAGCCGCCTTTAATCATATTTTTGAGTGAACTTCGCTGATTGAAGTGTGCGTCTTTGGTGTCTTGGGTAGCATAGGCTCTAATTTTTGTAATCAAACTAAAATGGGAAAAAAATACGAGTACTTATTATTATGTTTTCTGTCTCAGTTACCGGCTTTTGGTAGCTGCTATTTTGAGCTCCAGAACGTTGGTTGGCTAGCCAATGGCTGTTATTATTAATAGGCACACACACACACACAAAATAAAAGAATTTATTAATTTAAGAATAACTATACTTTCGAGTCCTTTTATGTTGTAAGCATATGTTTTTTTCAATGAGGCAGCACTCAATGTAATGCTAAAAGGATCTGTCGAGGTGGAGGGGAAGGGTGGGGGGAGGCGGAGGGGCTGGCGAAAGTGGGTCCTTTAAAAACTTGGGAGATTTCGCTCTCTTAGCCTTCAGGTCTACCAGTTAATTAAACGGCTTTACTATGTGTAGACATGGGTGACTGATCTATCACATTATAAATAAATAAATATTTTAGGTTGCTAAAGCAAGACAGCAATTTGAGAAGGATAGTCACCTTTAAGTCACTCAGGGCCATTAGGCCGGAATGAACTAGGTAAGATGGAGAATTAAGAATGATTGATTACTCTTTTAACGTTAAGAATCGAGACGACAGTTATCGTGGGAACACATGGTGCAGATTGATGTGATAATTATTATTTACAAGGAACGATGCGATTGGTTAATTAATAAATCTAGGATGTAAGTTGTATAACTTTTTTTTTCTTCATTTCGACGAGTCTGATGGAGTACATTACCAAGTCAAGGTCGCGACGTTTTGCATTTCTAGCGAGAAGCTGCTGGCCGGCAATATTCTATATTTTCATTTTTTTGCATTTCGTATGTATAATTCTCTCTGTAGTTTTTAATAATTTCTATAAATAAATTTCAAAGTATTTTTAAGATTAGAAGAGAATGTCAAGTATTGCTTTTCCTTTAGGACGTATATGGCAAGGATTGTTGTTTTTTTTTTAACCCTGGAACATCCCAATGATTTGGGTTCATGTTGGAAAAAATAAAGGATCTAAAAATTGAAACTTTAAGAATTTAACTGAAGATAGAAAAACCTGTCGAGAAATCTTTATTTGCTTCTGCCATACCCCCTCCATTCCGCCCTCCCTTTCCCCCTTCCTCCACTCCTATACATATCTCACTCGCCCTACAACACCACCTCCCAAAACCAGTGGCGGAAATCAAAAGGTGATGTAAACGTAAAACGAACGCTGACTCCGGGCTGTGGTTTGTTTGTTTGTTCGTTACTTGTATGTTTCTTGTTTGTTTGTTTGTGTGGATATATAGTTGCACAGTACATTTCCCTATGCATTTATAAATAAAGACAACTGTTCATAATTTGATTAAGGAAATACATTTCTGTAGTTGCGGTCTCTTAGCAAAATAGACGATCAAAATTAATATCTTCAGCCTCGTTATCTTTGTCTGTCTGTCTGCCTGACTCCCCGTCCAGTCCTCTCCTCTTGCACTTCTTCACCTCTCTGTCCTCTAACATATGGTATTGTAGACATTATATTAAGTACTATGGTCTCAGCGTTAGCATGATTTATTCTGCGATATTTTAGAAAAGTCAAGGTGTAATCTGTTACACTGTTGTTGTTTTTTTTGTTTTTTTTAATCAATTGTTGATTCAGCCCCGATGCTTCAATCTTGATAAGTGTAACTCGGATTCGTTTATACACGCAACCTGTTCACTCAGCAACAAGGCAGGAGTCGTCGTATTAAAGTTTTCCAACTTTAATCAGCATACATCAACAACTGCATACAAGATCGCTCAATCGCTTTTTTTTCCACTTTCCACTCCCAAGACGACACAGTGCACCGCTAATATAGTCCCTCTATAATCGAAAGAAAATTCGAAGATTCCAGCGTGACGCAATTACATCCAATCAGAATAAAACTCGTCACCGGAACTATGCACTGTCTTACGTCATATAACTTTATTTAGGTTAGAAGAATCTCTTAGCTACCACTAGATTTATCTACTTGCTTCGATCGATAGTAAACAAGTAATTCTAGAAAATTCTCCAATAATATCGACCAACGAAAATTATCAACATTATACAAAGCTTCTTCTAACAGCGCAAAATCAAATCAAAGGTAAATACACTCTGTTATTGCATGCTTTGCAAAACCAAAACGATCGGATCTATCGTGCGCGTCTCAAACGTAACATATTCAGTATTTATAAAGTATAATGCTTTTGTTAACAGCCTTTTTATACATTATCATATTCAGAATCTGGATGCACACGTAATGTTGATTGTTCTATTCACCTGACATTGTTGTGTCTTGGCGCCTTCACAGTGAGAATTATAGTTGGGAAACCCAAGAAGAAGGAGACGGACCAACAACAACATTGCAGACCGTCGGACGAAATAAGTTGCATGTTATCAAGCGATACGATACTATTCAATGACTGCTTTGACGTTGAATTTGTCGATACCATACAGAGCGGTGCCTTTACTGTAATACCGTTGAAGTTAATTTTGCCTTTAAAAAAAGGCCACTGCTGTTGAAGTTTCTGATAAGGAGTGGAGTTTAAGTTTGGCTTGCCCTTACCTAGCCCTAATTTGTTGCGGGTTTGCAGTTTCGCTGTTTTGATTTCAAAACGTCTGATCCTCCAAGCTGATCTCAACACGAAAGGTATTTCAAATACCATAGGAGCATTTGCAAAAAAAGCGACAGTGCATTGATAAAGGTGTCTGTAAACGTTTCTCTTGTTCTTATTCTAGTTCTTTAGTCTTCTTGTTCTTGCTTTCTTCTGCCTCCCTTCGTTTCCTTTCCTTACCTGTTTTCTGTCTTTCTTTCTTTCCTTATTTCTTTCGTTATTTATTTCTTCCTTTCGTCTTGTTCTCGATTTCTCGACCTCCTCCTCCTCCTCCTCTTCTTCTTCTCCTTCTTCTTCTTCGTTAATCTGATGAATAAAATTTGATACAACAACAACAACAACAACAACAACAACAACAACAACAACAACAACAACAACTTCTTCTTCTTCTTCTTCTTCTTCTTCTTCTTCTTCTTCTTCTTCTTCTTCTTCTTCTTTTTCTTCTTCTTCTTCTCCTTCCTTCGTTCTTTATGTATTTCTTGGTTTAATTAATTTTAAACAAAAAAGTTGTTATTTCTCTCTTAACGACCGACCTCTCATTATTTAGTGTAAGTATGATCAAGTTTGTTTTTTAAAAAAAAGGATTAATAGTTGTTTGCATATATTATTATTCCTTTTTTCAGGAACTAAACTCGAATTTTAAAGATGAGAGATGAGTCGCCAATATGGCGACTATATTATTAATTGGGCTACCACTAAAACATGTCCTATCCTATCCCGTAACTCGGAGGTCGTAGGGGCACCACAGATGATCGTTTAACCAGCGTACTTCATCTTTCCCTGTCAACAGCAACCCTGATGGTTTCGCTCAGTGTCAAACCAGTCCATTCTCGAATGTTGTCCTCACACCTCTTTTTCGGTCTCCCTCTTCTTCTACCTCCTTGCACTGTGCCTTGCAGGATGGTCTTTGCAAGTCCTGATGATCTGGTGATGTGGCCATACCATCGGAGTTTCCGTTTTTTCACCACTGTGAGCAGGTCATCCTGTTGTCCAATGGCTTGTGTGCTGGTCTGTCGAACTTCGTCGTTGGTGATGTGCTGGGTATAGGAAATGCCCAGAAGTCTTCTGTAGCACCTCAACTCCATGCTTTGTATTCTTCGTTGGAGATCTGCTGTGAGGGTCTATGTTTCGCAAGCATATAGAAATATGGAGATGACAAGGGAGCGCAGCAGCCTTACCTTGGAATGCAGACTGATGGTCCTGTCTTTCCAAATTGGCTTCAACCTCGCCAAGGCAACAGTTATATCAGTCAAAATAAATAATCAAACACGATTTAAGTTTATAGTCTTGCTAACAGTTTTTATATTCTAAAGTTTAGACTAAAAATGAAATATATTATAAGGATGATGAATTTTAATGGAACATTGTAAAACTATCACAGTCTCGTCTGTGAAATAAAGACTTTGTGATTGCAGATCTTCATTGCAGTATTGCGCCTATTGTGGCTCATTCCTATGTACTAGACGCTGTTAAATTGAAATCTCGTTTCAAATGTAAACTATTTTTGAAAACAATTGTTTCATACTTAGTAATTAATTACCAAATAGCATGTCTTGTAAATCGATGTACACATTCAGGGTCTCTATTTATATTTCTCCTTCTCTTTATTTCTATCTTTCTCTCTGTCTCTGTCTCTCTCTGTCTCTCTGTCTCTCTGTCTCTCTGTCTCTCTCTCTCTCTCTCTCTCTCTCTCTCTCTCTCTCTCTCTCTCCTTCTTTATGCCTGCTCTCGCACACTCATATAGTCTCGGGTTCGATTCCCTTTTGTTTAAAGATTTATTATGTCATTGTTGTGTGGTTGATTTGCCAAATTTGAAACCTAATTTATTTATTCATCTCTAGATCTATTTGTGTTACATTTTTGTATCACAAAAATAAATGAAAAAAAAAAGGATTAAAGAAATTATATAAAAATCGTTTATGTTTAGTCATGCAAATAATTATACTGTATTTGTTAGAAGAATATAATGCACAGCAATACAATATATTATTATTGAACACAAATTTTTTCAAGTCACACAACTACTTTGACTACTTCGTTTCTAAAGTCTTCATGTAGAAAAGACGCCATTTGCTATAAACCTCTTCGCCCTGTCCTACTTTTTCTGCTAATGACCAAATGCCGGGACCGTAGCGATTTATTCAAGAAACGCGTGCGCGTGATGAAGACATTTTACTACCGAAACCGCCGAACACGACACGCAGACTGAAAATCATACGGCCCTCATCATCATCATCATCATCATCATCATCATCATCATCATCATCATCATCATCATCAGTAGCATCGTCATCGGTCTCATCATTGGAATCATTCAGTAAATCATCTTCTTCCTTCTACCGCTTCATCGACTCCTTCTCCTACTTCTCCTTCTCATCATCATCATCATCATCATCATCATCATCATCATCATCATCATCATCATCATCATCATCATCATCATCATCATCATCTGTGGCAGCAGCAGCAGCAGTTTTTATTACATGGCGCCATCGTCTATATCGTCGACAGTAATCATCATCAACATCATCATCATCATCATCACCATCATCCCCTACACCTCACCCTCACCCCCACTTCCAGCAACCACAACTACCATCGTCATCAATCACGATTGACCTCAACAATGACCAATATCAGAAGAGAAAGATGCCATCTCCATCCTTCACCACCTCACTCACTCTAGTCATCCCTAGCGGCACTTGATCAGTCTTGGAGATTCTGTCTCGGGTGCCATTCTGGCTCGGCACGCGAGTGCGGTATCCCAAGTTGCCCCCTTTTGCGCTGATCCATACAGCTCTTAGACCCAAGGGCGGCCCTAGAGAGCCAAAGAACCCCGATGATTGGCCCAGGCCACGACGTGACCCCGAGTTCAGCGCGCGCCCAGCGGAGGGATGAGGTGTTGTAGGGGGCAGGGCCTAGGCGCGCGCTCTCTTGCCCCGCCCCGCGTCGCGCAGCCAATAGCGCACGGCCTTTGGCTCTGGTCGTGCTCTCTCTCTTGCCCTGGCGAGGCGGAGGTTGCGACATTGGGGGCTCCATTGTCAGCCGACCGTGCGCAGTGCAGCTTTCCTTGCTTTCACAGGCCAGACTGACACTGTCAACCTTATAAGGGCGGTGGAGCTTACTACAGCAGCTGACTTTCTATTCCTCACTGATGGAATTAGGCACCCTCGTGGCTTTGGAGTACTCAAACTACACGTGAAAACTGCGACCTTAAAAAAGTGTATTTTTGTTGGTTAAGGTAAGTTTTTTTTTCTTAATTGAATAAGTATGAAAAAGGAATTTAATAAACTATTGTTGTCGTTTGAAAAGTGGGTAAGAAAGGTTAAGTGAAGCAAAAGAGCCTATGCCTTGAAGCGAAGCAGCCACAGATCGGTCCGTGGTACGCGCCTCATTTGAAAAGAAGCGCACTAGCGGTAGAGTGCACAGCAGACAGGTACCTCTTGAGCTATCGGGACGGCAGTGTGGTGTCGGCGCGGAAAAGAAGGAAGGAAAAACGAGGTTATACTCGGCAGTGTATGTGTTACGGCACACAGTTCAACTGCGGTCTCTGGAGCTACACTACATCAGACCCAGCTGACGAACTTTACAACTTTTCTTTCCTAGTTCACCACTATCGCTCGCAGGAGACTCGTGTGAATTTACTAAGCAGAATACTATAGTGACCATTCCAGCTTGGGACAGTGCAGTCAGTGTTGTGTGGTACAGTTGCCTGCGCGTGTTGGTAAACTCTTGCGCAACTGAGGTTACGTTTTGTGGGAAAGACGCGCGTTCATTGACACTGACTGACTACGTGCGGCGTGGAAAGTGCAACTTTGTGTACACAACGCAGACTTCTCTCAACACAACAATCCGCTACAGTTATGACCTACACCGCTGCCAGGTCGGACGGTTCAGGTTTTTGTGGCTTCTATCAGTAAGTGTAACTTTTCGTTAGTGGTTGCTTTATTCCTTTTTTTTATTTTGGGGGCTCTCGCTGTGACCTAGATGGTGCGCCAGTCAGGAGGTGGATCTGCGGTGGATTAGGCCTACTTCAGGTTTCTGTTTGCACACATGCTGCACAGATATCTTCTACTCTTGGCCTGACCTAGGGCCTAACCTGACTCTAGGTCTCTTCTTGCACCGCTTCTCTTACGTGGGGGTCGTGTTAACGACTTCGTCGTGCACTTTGTACTGCAAATCTGTTGACTTGGAAATACTTTCTGAGGTGTGCGCGTATTACTGTTTTTATGTCTTCAGTGAAATCGCCATGTCAATGCAGTTAATGGTTTTAAAAAGTTGATTTTTAATCACACACAAAATTAAAGTATATATGGTAACTTAGGTGGGATTGTCGTGTCTAATTAATTAAATTTAGAGGAAGTAATTTAAATTAATTAAGGTATACTTGTACGTGGTAATTATATTTCTGAATATAATAGTTTGGTATTGTTATATACTTCATAGAAGGAAAATATATTGTACCGGTTTGTTAAGGTATACATTGTAACGGTTTGTTAAGATATTTCTCACATTGATCAGTATATTAGTTTCTGTTTCCGACATATTGTCCAAACTTAACATTTTAAACTACCTACAGGAACTGATTATAATTCGATTGTAAGAGTAATGTTTTCTTGGTGCACTGTAAAAGGGAAGAAATTGCCATATTTATCAAATTTAAGATAGATTAAACTGTGAAATATAGGCATGGTTATTTCAGTTAAGAAGTATCATATGAGATATTGAAACCTCTTACACCATTCCTGACCAAGCTGGCCGTAATCAGAGGGATATACCGCCTTTCTGGGTTTTTTTCCCGTCAAAGTCAGAAAATAAAACGGTGTTTCCACCGTTTCGAAATTTGATCTACTCATCGGTGCAAAATGCTCACTTTGTTTAAGAGGGAGATTTTGCTATACTGGTGATCAGTCGTCCCTTACTGTGTAGAGGTCACAAATAAACGTTCCTTCTGATAAGAAGAAACTAAATGTTTTACCCCCCCCCTCCCACCCCTCCAAAAAACAACAACAAAAAAAACATATCTACTACAGCGTAGATTTAGCAAGCCTGCTTCATCAGTTCTTCTTTTAATTGGAATATTTTGCTTACATGAATGTATTTCTTTCATGTCATGGTGGTGGTGCGTTACACTCGTGCTCAGTCTTTAGTATGATCTGAAGGCTGGCATACTGGACACGATTTCTTAATTACTAGTGTTTCTTTCGTCTTCCTCTGCTTTCCTGATTATTGGTTGCCAGTAGTGGATGTGACTTGTGTGATAAAACTGGGTGTCCGAAGTAGATAGTTACAAATAGAATACAGTAAATTAACATCACGTTGTTCTTTTAAAGTACTATTCCAACAAAACTAATAGTAGAGCAAAAATTCAAATGAATACCCACTAAGAATACATTTTGCAGTTCTTCTTTCAGTTTGTAGGTTCGTGTTTGTGTTTGTTTTTTAATAACAACTACAAGTTTTCTAATTATTTTTTGTGGAATTCTTTTCATTCTGATTTTAATTCCATTTTCCAGTGACTTTGCTCTGGAAATATATGTGTTCGTTTCTGAATAAATGCATCTCAAGAAAACGAGAGACTTAGAATTCAGGTAGTATATATTTGGATTTCACATTTTATATTTTGGTTGAGTGAATGATTTTGGGAAATAAATAAATAAATAAATAAATAAATAAATAAATAAATAAATTAGAACAAAATAAAACTTTAAAACTATAAAACGTCAAGAATACTAAGTGGTGAGTGCTTTTCGTTTAGCCTTCATTGCAATAGTATAACATTTTCATCTTCTACAAATTCATTAAAATACAAATCAAAGTTCAATCTTTTGGTGTGGCTTTCTCGCATCCCTACTGCTCACGTCCTCACCTCATCCCCTCCAGCCTTCTTTCAACCCCATCCTCCCTTCCCCTCCCTCCTTATGTCTCAACCCCCTCTTTCTCTCTTACTCCTTTCTCATCACTCATTCACTGTCAGAAGTCATCTTGCATTTTCGACTAATGTCGTAGTAGATGCAGGTTAGTGGTCGTTAGTATCTGGTGTCATCTTTCCGCGGGGGTGACATTCGTCTTGTCTTTTACTGTCGTCGCCTTTACAAATACTTTTTGTTTGGTCAACCACACCAATTCTTTCCCCTCCCTCCTTGTGTGTGTGTATGTGTGTGTGAAAGAGAGAGAGAGAGAAAGAGAGAGATATATATATATATATATATATATATATATATATAGAGAGAGAGAGAGAGAGAGAGAGAGAGAGAGAGAGAGAGAGAGAGAGAGAGTATTCTTTTACGTTTGTATCTTTATTCCCAACTCCCTATACCTCTCTCCATCTTCTACTTATATCCATGTCCTCTACCCAACACCATCACTGCCTTCATCCCTCTCTCCCTATATTTCTGTCTCTCTGCCTGTCTGCCTCCATCTACTCCCCTCCACAAACCTCTCTCTCTATTTCTCTCTCTCCCCATCTCTCTCTCATTCTGCTTCCCCTCACTGTTTCTAGTTTTACCTCCTTCCTCCATGTCTTTTTAAAAATTTTGTCACCACCTCCTCCTTCATCACCTCATCTTCCCCCTTCCTACTTTCTTCTTCTTCTTCTTCTTCTTCTTCTTCTTCTTCTTCTTCTTCTTCTTCTTCTTCTTCTTCTTCTTCTTCTTCTTCTTCTTCACCTCCTCCCTTTCTTTCTTCCTCCTCCTCCGTCACCTCCTCTTGTTCATTCGCTGGTTGGCAGGCCAGCCTTGTCTGCTTTATGTGCTGGACGGGAGCGAGCGAGGCGAGAGAGAGGTCCTCTCGGTCCTAACCCCAAGCGAAGGTCCTTGCCGTTACGTGGGCCTGGGTCTGCAGTCTGGCCTCGGGTCCTCGCCTTTGGAACTTCGCCTTCGTTCGTGCTCGGGCGACGCCACTGATGCGAGCTGTGCTTGTCTTTATTACACTAAAGTAACGTGTCTCGGTGACTTTGAAAATCTGCACTGCCTGAATGAACTGTCTTCATTCCGACTTTGTTGTGAATTTTGGATTTAAATGTGTGAAGTTAAAATTTGAATTGAAAAAAAAAGTATTTGAGACTTAATTACTTCTGACAGCTCAACATCCAAGCGTGATTTTATATTATTAAGCCGAGCTCCTCTTTTGTCCTTTGACAACCATCCACGTGTTACTTGGTCGAATCGTCGAGGGGGGCTGTTCTTTTATCTTATTAGCATCTTCGGTAATCAGTACTGCTTATTAGCGCCGGACATTTGTGGAGGTGAAAATCGCCTTTTCAATAACTGAATGTCTTTTTTGATCTTTGGTATCTTTTTGTACAATCGGTGCTAACTGAGTATTGTTTTGAGATGACAGATTTCTAAATAAAACTTTTGTGATATTGGTGACATCGTTTTACTGTTGACGATCATTCGAAAACAGAGGTGTTGTTTTTTTTTTACATTTTGTTTGCTGTTCCACTATGATTATTATATGCGATGTGTTTTCTTTTTGGTACCACTCGGTGAATTGGTGCAGTGATGTTGCCTGGTTTAATGTAAAAAATGTTAGCTAAATTAATGTAGTTGTTTTTTTCTTTTTATAGATCTGAAATAAATTTCATACTCAGTTACGCAAAACCTTAGAATTAGAAATTATGTTCTAATTTGATGTATTGAATTCTGCAGAGACGTCGTTTGTTTTATTATTTTTATTTTCACTTTTTTGCCCTTAAGGTATCTTGCATTCAAAATAGTTTGTTTTTTAAACCGCTAAATTAGATAATGCAATTTAAACCAACTGATGTAAAATGTAAAGAAATATTCGTGTTGCAAATTTATGATAGACTACTATCAAATTATTTCGTGTTTTGTGAAGATACAACGTGGTTATTTGAAAACTCAAAGAAATGTGGGAGGGTATTCACACTTTTGTGATTTTTTATTTTTAACTGCTCATAGGTTCTTCTGACCTGGTACCACAGTTCTAATGCTTTTGTTTTCCGTATGACTTTTGTTTATATTCTTTGAATATTCCGAGGAAAAACAGTTTTTAGAAGCTGAGTATATCCTGTTGCGGATCTTCCTTTCCGATTTTGTCGCCCGTTTAATACCAATGTTATACTAGCACCTCTTGTGCTGGAAAACGATACATAAAAAGCGATTAAATAAATGAGTAATTCAGTAAATAGTTTTGAATTAATAAACACTCTTTTATGGCCAAGGTTAAATTTGTACCTCTTGACAGGGCGTAGTTGGATGTCTTTTAATGACTAAAGATTATTAAGAGTTGGTTGTAGTTTTTGTTAATTTAACTCATACGTCTTTAATTGTAAATGTGCTTTTTGATTTATATTATATTGATCTACGCTTGTGTAAATTGCTAGTTGGAGGTAATAAATATGTTTTGTATTGTACTGTTGTGTTGTATTTAAAAAATATATAAAATATATTTTAATTTTAAATTGATTTTTGTTTTTGTTTTTGTTTTTTCTCTAGGAATTGAAATTTCATCTCTACTGTAGCGATAAGAGGTCATCCCCCGAGTGTGTCTTCTTCAAGATCTTCAGGCATCTTCGTCAAGGCCGCCTTGGACTATATCTCACGATTCTCAGGGAGTGAAATTCTGTGTCTAAATTCTTCGGATACTTTTCCTGGTTTTGTTTGTGAGTGGTCGGCAAAGCGTGTTTAAATGCATCAGCGTAAGCCCGCCGCCGCAGCTCTCGGGGTTTGAACCATGGAGATGCCCCCTACCCAGCCAGCCCCGGTCACCGTTTGGAGAGAATCCGTCGACGATATGGGTCCCGCCGGCGCGGCCGCCCCTCCCACCGCTGTCCCCCCTCCTCTTCCTCCTGCAGGTGGTGTGACCACCTCGCACCAGGACAGTTCCCGGGGGTCCCCGGGCGCTCAGAACGGGGGCACCCCGACCTCCAACGCCTCGTCGGAGACGAACAACAACAAGCAACACATCGAGTGCGTGGTGTGCGGCGACAAAAGCTCGGGCAAGCACTACGGACAGTTCACGTGTGAGGGCTGCAAGAGCTTCTTCAAGCGGTCTGTGAGGCGCAACCTGACCTACTCGTGCAGAGGTTCGCGGAACTGTCCCATAGACCAGCACCATCGCAACCAGTGCCAATACTGCCGCCTGAAGAAATGCCTCAAGAGCGGAATGAGACGGGAAGGTAGGTGTGACACAGGTGAACATTACATATTACATACTAAAATGCATTGGCTGCCTTAAATTTAATGTCTGCATGCAGCAGTCTTTTGCTTTTAAACCCAGTCGTTGGTGTAGGAATAGTCATCACACCCTGTAATTTTTTTTTTCATCTCCGAAACAAATTCCACTCTAACAGTCCATCATTAAGAATTTAAACAAATTCGCCAACATGTATGTAATTTGTATGTTCAAACGTGTAAACTTAATATTATTAAGGGAATGCACTTAAGTAAAATAATAAACTTTAACAGTCAGATTTACCACATTACTGTTGATTTAGGAAAGAAACCTAATCACAACGAAGTTAGAAAATGTATCATAAAATAGGGATAATTAACTATTAAGTAAAAGTGTTCTCCTTTCTTTATGTCTTTATTTTCCAAATTTGCTTATGTACATATGCACACTAGCAGTACAGCCTTTCTTTTGATCTTTTTGGCACTTAATTTAGTCTTTTTGGTTTCATTTGATTGTTTTAGGCATAATCATTGTTTTCTAAAATTAATTCATCCTTGTGATATCAAAAGGAGAGAAATACAGCTGTCATGCAGAAGAAAGAAATCTGTTTTGTTTAATGATATTATCAACTATTATTTGTTTTCAAAAGTTGTTTTTATTGCTATTTAATACAATGTATTCTGGCACCTAGTGTACATATTACATATTGTTTACAATTAGTAAAATTCTTTGCACACATATTTTTGCCTAGTTAAACTTTTGACTTTATTTTATGAAATTTACATTGTTTAATTTGGTTTCTCTTTTATTCTTTTATATTATTTTTTATTGTTGTATTTATTTTTATGTTTGCAACGTGCTTTATTTTATTGTACTTTATGTTTGTTTATTTTATTTAACCGTCTATTCACCGATGTGATTTTAGACTAACATTTACATTGTACTTTATTTTGGTTATTTGTTTTTTGTGCAATGTTATTATTTTAAATACTTTTTGTTTAGTATAATTATGCACTCGGTAGCACAGTAGCACTGGTAGTAATATTATCAGTTTCATTCCAGACATTATTCCTATTTATTACACTACTTTTAGTTTGGTTCTTATTTTATTTTGTTATGTGTGTGTGCTAGTGTAATGGTGAAGGCATTCTTTTATTCCAGTTCATGCAAATAATATGTATTGCACAAAATTGTCTTTATTTTTTATATTATTATTTTAGAATCACTGCAGAAAATGTATTCGATTGTTATCGCATACAGAGGTTTAAATCCATTCCTTCTAGTTAGGATGTTAAATTGAATAATATTTGATTTCTAGAACCTTAGAACGAATAATAGTTTTAGCAAAAACAATTGATAGTTGCAAATTGCTTTCCTCATTCATCCAGAGTCTACTCTTTGTTTCCGTCCTTCGTTCTTTATTAATTTCTTTCTTTCTTCTAGTTGTATAGTGACAATGTCTTTCCCCAAAGATTTGGAGTTTTATGTTCTTTCTTTCTTTCTTTCTTTCTTTCTTTCTTTCTTTCTTTCTTTCTTTCTTTCTTTCTTTCTTTCTTTCTTCCTTCCTTCCTTCCTTTCTTCCTTTCTATCTTTTTCTGTTCTTTTCTGTTCTTTCTTTCTTTTTATTTTTTCTTTCTTTCTAATGTCCAAATATTTCTTATTATTCTCCTTAAACAATTAACTCAGGAATTAAACTGGCGTTATATAATTGTCACCCTAACACTCACAGTTCTGCTTAATGTTTGTCAGTTACTGCATTGCAACACACAAAACGAAAATGTGCCTTGCCTTGCTTTATCGGAGAGATTATTGCAATGAAGCTTTTGTTGAAAGGTAGTCATTTAACACCGCTTGCACGTTAAAGCATCCGACAACAGGCGACAGTTACTTCCGACAAGCAATGAAAGTTGACAGGGTTTTGTTATGTGTTGTTATGACGTTACCTCGCCAACAGACTTCTTCCCTTTTCCTTCCCATTCTGAATAAGAATCGATAAGGTTAGGACGTGTTTCACGCCTGTTTGCCAAACATTAGAAGGTGGGTGGTGAGGTTCTGAGAGAGAGAGAGAGAGAGAGAGAGAGAGAGAGAGAGAGAGAGAGAGAGAGAGAGAGAGAGATTAGTTTATTGGGCAAACACTAAAAGGTCACGCAAGTAGTGGTAGCAGTTAATCATAATAAAATTAAGTTATTAATGCGCGCCATATACCAGTTTTATTTTTTTAATTTTTTTAAAAAGGATATATGATACTTCAGACTTTAGAATTTAGACCTGTAATAGGATAAGGGTTTCAGTCCAAAACTGTTTTTAACAGCGTGCATTTGTGTGTGTGTGTGTGTGTGTGTGTGTGTGGTGTGTGTGTGTGTGTGTGTGTGTGTAAGAGAGAGAGAGGGGGGAGAGAGTGGGTGTATTTAATCGTTCTTATATAGCGCTTTTCCAGCTCAAGAGCTGCTCAAGGCGCTGGCCGATACAGGATCTAACTCAAGCCGCCCGAGGCGCCAACGTGTGTATGGGTGGGCGGGTAGGTTCAGGAAGGGGGGTGGGAAAGATGTATGAGGGGAAAGACGAGAGAAGACGAAGGAGCCGCGAGTACCTCGTGGGGCGCATGGCAGGAAATCTTTAACGGAAGATTAATTTTTCAACAGAGAAGCGATGCTGTGCAGCGCTAAGGGGACAAGGGAAGAGCCAACGAGAGAGCGCGAGAGCAAATTAGCTTTAGTTTTGGACAAAAAAGGGGAATTGTGGAAAAGGAATGTGGAGGAGAGGAGCAGAAAAAGGGGGAGTATGTTAGAGCTGTGTGTGTGTGTAAGGAGAGAGAGAGAGAGAGAGAGAGAGAGAGAGTTTTTTTTTAATCAGTTTATAGTCCCCTCTCTTCCCGATAAGGATTTTCAGAGAGGAGACTAGCTTGCGAGAGAGGTTGTATGTAAGTCGAATTATTATATTGTTATTAAAGCACTGGTCGTTGCATGTGCAAAAGGTCATGATGGATACTACTGCAGAAATATATAGTAGTTTTATTTTCGGTTCGGTAAGGTCATGCTTATCAGAAGAAATGCCTAGACAATGGATTTGATCATTGATTCATTTTTATATCATAATAGGTGAATGTTTAAGCACTCATAGATAATTAAAAGCTCTAAAGTATGAGTACTGATTAATTTTAAGCTAACGTTAATCAGTAGTCATATTTCGGAGCTTTTGATTATGAAGAGTGCTGTTTTTAAAGCACGTAAACATGTACATTAATCATAATGAGGTTAGTCTTCTGTTCCCTGGGCCTGCTTGATTTATGTATTTAGTTCATAATACTGTACTTGCCAACGAAAACAAAATCTCGTCATGTTGCTTGTTGATTTTTTTAAAACCAAGCACCGCTACATTGAAAGATGAAAGGTTTCAATGTTATAAATGAGAACTTGAACTGCATTGTCTGCGCATGGCTCTAAATCACAATCATGCCCTCTGGCGGTGATTCTATCATAATCCAAGAACGACAACCTCTTTTTTACTCAGATATTCAGTTATTTTGATCTTCATCCTTTTAAAAAGTTTCACACAAGCTGGGAGGGTCATTGATGCCCTCTCTCTTCTTTGAACTATTTTTTTTCTCTTTGCTTCACACTAGCGGAGAAATTATTTCTGATGATATGCACGTCCTCTTGAAATTCCACACACTTTCATGCGTAGAAGAAATATTGTTGCCCACCCTTAAAAATAAAGGCCATCAAAATATTATGTTAACGGTCTGCAAGTGCTTCAAAGCGGGGTCAAACATCTTTATTTAAATGTGGATTTTGTAAACATGGCTACTAGAAAATTGAATTTGAACGACATTTTATTTGACAGGGTTGTCATTATTATTATTATTATTATTATTATTATTATTATTATTATTATTATTATTATTATTATTATTATTATTATTAGTATTAGTTTAGAAAAGGATATAGCGTTTGTGAACACTGGGTGATCACGTAGAAAAAAGAAACTATCTCTGTGTTGACAGTATCGCTATACTTTGAAGGTGAGGTGATTTTTCTTTCTGGAATATTCTCCTCCACTCAAAATAGTTGGACCACTGTTGGTTGAGAAATAACTGTCACACACGTTGTCCTCAACCAACAATGATGCCCTCCTATAATTTATACAGTAGATGAATGTATTCCAGAAAAACAATCACCTCACCTTTTAAAGTTCTCAGTTATATTTCTTTTTTTTCTATAATAATAATAATAGTAATAATAATAATAATAATAATAATAATAATAATAATAATAATAATAATAATAATAATAGTAATAGTAATATTAATAATAAGAAGAAGATTAATATTAATAATAATAATTATTATTTTTTAGGATTTTTATAGCGCACATATCTCGCCGTACTTGACAAGACTCAAGGCGCTTGGCAATACAAGATCTAACTCAAACCGCCCAAGACGCCCACCAGCAGCCTTTAGGCGCATGGTCTGACGCCCCGACAACTGAGCACAATCCTGGGCAGCCAGGGATGAGGGAGGACCAAGTGCATGCTGGGTGTGTTCTTGTTACCGGCACTCACCCGTCTAGGACATGAGCCTCAGGATCTTTAAAGTCCGTTATGATGGAATGTATGCGACACACAGACTAGACCTCGGTTTATACTCTCATCCGAAGGAGTAGGAAACGGGAGTAAAGTGTCTTTCCCAGGGACGCAACACAATGGCCCGGCCAGGGCTCGAACCCGGGACCTTCAGATCCGCAAGCCAAAGCACTACCATTAGACCACCGTGCCTCTCTAATTTTTATTAATATTATTGTTGTTATTGTTATTGTTATTAATATTAATATTATTATTATAATAATTATCATCATCATCATCATCTGACATCATCATCATTATTGTTATTATTATTATTATTATTATTATTATTATTATTATTATTATTATTATTATTATTATTATTATTATTATTATGATCCAAACAACATGTTTGCTCATTTTGGTGCATCTTTCGTACATCTTCATCACAGTTAAATAAGCAGTAGTGTAGAACAAACACAATTCTACTTTCTTTCGATTTTTGTGTTGTCACTGTTCATTAAAGGTAATAGGATTATCGTATTGTTCGGAATTATGAGACATATATTTGTCCAAATGAGAAGGAACAGTAAACAACTTCGATGCCGCAGCAGAAACTAATGTTGACAGTCGTTTTTTTATTACGGTTCTCTTAACTCGTTTGTCTTGCGTAAGGATGCCATAACGCCCACAACTCTAACATTGGAAGGTAATGGTGGAGGTGGAGGGAGGAGGAGGAGGTTAAGGGAATCTAGAAGAGACAAAGAAATTAGAGGCAGGCAACAGTGTATGTAGTGTAGTGTTTTCTTGACCTACATAGCTGTCTCACTGAGGTGCTGTATATAATGCATTCAGGGGCAGGGTATATTTCACCGTGGCATTTGGGTCTCCAGTGTACATTTACGGCTGGAATCACGGTAAATAAAAGCCCCCACGCAATCATGGCTGGAGTAGGTCACGTCATAATCTGTAGCTTCACTTCCTTCTTAGTCCTATACCTCAATACAGTCTGTCGCGTACTAAAGAAATGTTTTGACGTGGAAAAAGCAACGGAAACCTTCGTGTTTAGGTTTGGGAGTTTAAATAAATTAAGGCTCGTTTTTGTTCTGTTCAACGTACACCGGCCCAAAAGAAAAAGAAGAATGGCATACTTATCTTGTGTGAAAACAACAGAATCAGTGCAACTGAAAATCACAAATGTTAGTAGAAAAATGCAGACAACCAATGCTTGTGCGCTTTCGTAAATTTATTTCCTTTTTGACCAGAAAATTTAGAAAAGGATGAAGTAAGGAGGTTGAGTATGTAGTGGAGGAGAGCTGGGAGTGAAAAACCTTATGGTTACACTAATAATGCACAGAGCATCGGAGTTAAAACTGTAAAGGTAGTTAAAACAATAATGAGGAAAGACACTATACTACACTAGAAACTGCAAGGAACAACAACATTTTATTATTTTAAAGCACGCGTTATGAAGTCGTAAGGAGCTTGTCTATTGTTGTGAACAGTGAAACACTCCCATCAGTCTGTGTTCAATAATTTAATATCAAACCTTCTAGGTATAAAACAGCACTAGTCCAAGCTTGTATAGTTGTGTCTGTGTACTGTTAATTGATACTCAGAACTATTCTTCAGCGGTTTTTCCCTAATATAACTGACCTTGGCGTACATGCTGCATGATGAGGGCATATCAAGATGGATAACAGAGACCATCGGAGTCAAAACCTCTTGTTTCTCTCTGTATAGTTGTCGGTGGCCTTGCCTCTACTGATCTCTGGTACTCTGTGTGATATGCACGTTTATGAGCCGACTGCAATGTGCTCTCATGCATATGATCACGAACACGCATGTCAACTAAAGAAGCTTACCTCGCGCGTTAGTGCATCACCTGTATGCATGCTACCGTAAGCGTACGTGTTGCATGCAGTATGACCGAGAGGGTAGCAGTTTTAGATGTGCATTCTCTTTTCACATGCAGTTCACATTTGCTCTATATATAGAGCTATATATATCTATATATATGTAGAAAGATTCTTAATAATTAGATTTTTTTTAAAATTTGATTTACTGATCTTACACATAAAGAAAGCGCACCATTGAGGAACAATTTAATGATGAATACGAGCAATCGTGCAGCTGTTGTTGGCTTTCGACGTATAATTAACACTTGTCCGTCGTGCATGGATAGATTGGGTATTAAAAACTGCGCCAATATAAATCTATACCTTCAGCACACAGTTGTTGCATAGCAAGCAGAGAGAGAGAGAGAAAGAGACAGACAGACAGACAGACACAGAGAGGGAGAGAGAGACAGACAGACAGAGACAGAGAGAAAAAGATGCGGGGGTAGGTGAAGTGCACAAAGAACGAGACAAAAGTGGAGAGGGAATCCAGAGGGCGTTACATGTAGATTTGTGCAGTTATGCAATTATCTCAATATTCGCATTAAGCCTACCTTCCCCGGCTCTGCCCCCTTCCTGCATCTCCTCTGCACAAATGTGTTCGGTGTAGCATACTGTATTAATTTCGTTTTAATTATTGTTGCGCATGTGTATGTGTTTTTATTAGATTCAGTCCTAGCGAAACTATAATCTATTGAACTTTTGACGCCTCGACTTCTTTTTGACCTCGTTCATTATTAACCTCGCTTTTTTCTGCTCTAGCCGTAAGCTTCACGCGGGTTTGGCTTGTATCTGCGCTTTATAGATAAAATATTCACGTTTGGTTCGAGTCAAGTAATCGTTTTTTCGGGCTCTGTTTCAGTTTATGCTCTGGATTTTTGGAACGGCCATAATGCCTAGTCTAATATCACATACAGTTCACCGCTAACATTAACAGTTCAGTGTCTTTGTCGAGGATAGCCAACAGCGCTATAACGCGGATTTGTTTTTCTATAAATGGGAAATATGAAAATAATCTCGTAACGCCTGAAGAAGCGTTTTTACGTACTACACATACAGATAATCTTTTAATCTGTTGTGTTTTATCTTTCTCAAACTTTTTTTGTTACTTGTCTTCTTGATAATCATTATGCTTGTATGTTACTTAAATAGAACTTAGCACACTTGAAGGTTTCGATTTGTTAACCTGAATGTATTGATAACGACTTCTTTCTCATTCTGTTTAACCCATTTAGAACCGCCAACATATTTTAGGTTTGTTTGTATGTAGATTATAGTCACACGACACTTTCGCATATAGGTGACTACTGGACCGATTTAATACTGACACCAGCGGGCCAGTTGTTGGTAAAGGGGAAAATAATATGATCACACGTTGACCAATCCGGGATTCGAACCAGCGACCTTTCGGTTACTAGCAAGACGCTCTTACCAACTGAGCTACCCGGCCCCTCAAATATTTTAGGTAGAATTAGAATTATACCAGGAAGAAAGCAAGAGTAATAGATAGCACTTAATTAAGCTTTGCTTTTGAGTGCACTTTATATTCTCCATGTTTTGTTTGCTTGTCTCGTGAATAATAATACAAGTTCTGTTTAACCCAAGAAAGCAAGAGATCGGTTTTGATTGCACTTTGTCATGGCTGACAATATTTACGGACTAAACCTAATGTTTTGTTAAAGCATGATTGATTACGATTATGCTCTAGTTAAAGAGTAACTGCAGCTCTGACTCCACTAAAGAGTATATGTAAAGGGAAGAATGAGAGAAAGAGAGAGAGAGGGAGAGAAAGAGAGAGAGAGAAGGTGAGGGAGAGGGGCTAAACAATAGAAAGAAAAAAAAACAGGATAAGAAGTAGAAGAATGAAGATGAAGAGGAGCAGGAAGAAGAAGAAGAAGAAGAAGAAGAAGAAGAAGAAGAAGAAGAAGAAGAAGAAGGCTGTAGCTTATCTGTATAGTACATCATATATCATTTGTCTGTATCCTGCCGCCAGACCCTCGAAAGCGTCGCGTCTAATATAAAAGACCTTTGTATCACACAGGAATGAGAAAAGGAACTGGGTAGAAGCAGAAGAAGAAGAAGAAGAAGAAGAAGAAGAAGAAGAAGAAGAAGAAAAGAAGAAGATTTGATTTCAGAGCATCCTGCAATAGGAGAGGAGCGAATTGAAGAGAGAGGGAGAGAGAGAAAAAAAGAAAGAGAGAGAGAGCTAATCATTACAATAGAACATATCTAGACTATAGAAAGAACAAGAGAGGAGGAAGAGTGAGAGAGAGAGAAGGGAAAAAAAAGTCATAAAGCTTGTGGGGCATGCAAACCAGATGTTGCGTATTGCAAAGCACTCTCTCCCCCTAAACCTTTTGCCACGAGAAGTCGTTAAAGGTCAAAATGCCCCTAACTTACTCCTCAACTATATGTTCCTCTTAACTTGTTTCTCAACTACCTATGGGTCGCGTAACAAGCGCTTTTTACTGTTCTTTCTTAGCTTCGGGTCACAACTCCCATCCACACCCCAAATGCCGAGTTGTTCTTCAAGTCAGTTGTTAACATTGCATGCTTGTGCTATAAATGCCATTCTGTGCAACACTTTTTCCGGCGTCTTTCAAAACAAATGTACTGTGTGTTACCTCAGTAAATTATCAATATCAGCCACGAGACGAACTTTCTCCCCAAATAAATATGATTAGATTAATAAAGAGAGATACACATGGTTGGTATTGTTTGGGACTTTATTCTCAAACATCTTTTATCTATCAACTTGCCAATCTCGTTGGAACTTGACTAATGAAGTTCAAAAGCGGACAAAAGGAAACGGAATAGAAAACTGTAACTATCTTCTTTTAATAGGATCAGTGTGTGGTTACACTTGTCCATACTTATCCATACTTGTCCATACTTCTTCAGTTTTTGCCTGAACATCCCATCCGCCCTGGAAATCGTAGGACTTTCTCCAAACACCTTTCACCTGTTTACCCGTTCTTTATGAACGGCATCGGTAGCGCGCCTCTTACTTATTATTTTCTTAAACATCCGTTTAGCTTTTCTTTATGAACGACCTGACTCCTACTTCTCGTTCGCTTGTTTTGTCTTTCCCCATTATAACGTAACTTGCTCTCTCCGAGTCCGTTTGCCTTCTCTTCTCGCTTTTCTTACGACAAGTGCTCGCCCTTGTTCTAATGTTCTGGCGCGGAGTTAGGGATGCTGTTTGCCTAGTTCTGTTGTGAAATATTGCCCCGGTGTCGTTTAAACAACGTCGGGGCAACGCCGAGCATCTGAGATACAGAGAAATCTATGGAGAAAGCATTTAGCATGCATCCAATAAGATTCTGGTACTCTGATTCAATGTCAATGTGTCTAGCAAAAGTCTGAACGTGAGAGCCTTATGACCTTCTGTACCCATTCTTGTTTAATAAAAGTTAATGAGGCTTAACCTTAAAGGGACTCACTTTCACTGCGCCTCCTTTGACAGATCCGTTTAGTATTCACAGTGAATGTTTCCCCACTGACAAAAATAAGCTTACATTCTTACAAACAAAAAATAACTCTTTCGAAAATATAGTTGTTTGTTTTTATCTTTAAATTCCGCAGTTTTGTGTGCCTATTAATTAATAGCAACCGCTAGCAACCCTTCTTAAGCTAAAAATAGACTCTACCAAAGCCAGTAAGAGGCAAAACGCATGAAAAAGTGACTCGGTAAGTTTGTTTTTAATGTTTTAGGTTGATACAATAGACTCTTGGGTGTCGGATAGCGCAGTGGTTGGAGCACTCGATACTGTGTCGCAAGTTAAGCACCGTCCATTGCGGTTAGCACTTGGATGGGTGACAGCAAACCGTGAAGCGACAAATAACAACGCCCCCAGTTGACTCAACTGTGACTGAGTACCTACTCTCTTAAGGGTGAGGAAGGTAAAGCAGCGAGGGAGAGAGATGGGCATCACCCTCATTACGCTGGCCCAAGATAAGTGTGATCTCCAACATCACGCTCCCCTACGGCCACAAGGCTATGGGACCACCTTTACCTTTACCTACAATAGACTCGATACCCTATCACCGACACCACAAAGACGCACTCTTGAAGCCGCGCGATTCATTTAGAAATAGGGTCAAAGGTCACACGGCTGTGGTATTGGTGTACCGTTGAACAGGTGAAATCACTCCGTCCGAACAGACATTGAAAATTCGAATTGTACCGGTTGGTTTGAGCGATGAAAGCCCAGTTTTATTAGTGTTTAAGGCAATAGCAGTGCCAATTTCAGGATAAAACCGTCATCGCCCAAAGTAAACAATGCCTTCGAGTTGGGTCCTTTTAAGTATTGATTCGCTTTTTTTTCTGCATCAAATACACGTTTATTTATTTATTTATTTATTTATTTCATAAGAAGTTCTGTGATCCTTTTGTAGTTTGTAAAGGCTCAATGGACACCCGATACACATTGGTCGAAGGCTACTAGAAGCATGCTGTAGTAGTCGCCTCAACAGGTCATAAAGCAAGCTCTCATGCTTCAGAGCACTGCTTCCTATACGCTTCAAGCCCTAGGAGCATTGACCAATCAACTCATGAAAATAGAAAATGTAAGTTTGGTCTCCTCTAGGGGACAAATTAGGTCAAACTGTATTTGTTTCTAGGTCAACTGTCTTTTACGAACCGTTTAATTTTAAGAATGTTTTTGAACCGTTTGTTGACGCCGGATAATGTCCTCACTTGGTTTCATACAATTTAAGAATCCAACAAGGCAAATGGGTTTTTGAGACGGAAAGAGCGGCTTGTTGTAGAGCAACATTCTGTATCTATTTACAGTGAAATTGCGCTTTTTCCGTCACTATAGAGCTTGAAGCGTATAGGAAGCAGTGCTCTGAAGCATGAGAGCATGTTTTATCACCTGTTGAGGCGAATACTAATGCATGCTTCTGGCAGCCTTCGACCAACGTGTACCGGGTGCAATGGAGGTTTTCTTCTTCTTCTTCTTCTTCTTCTTCTTCTTCTTCTTCTCTCTCTCTCTCTCTCTCTCTCTCTCTCTCTCTCTCTCTCTCTCTCTCTCTCTCTCTCTCTCTCTCTCTCTCTCTCTCTCTCCTATTCATGGTAATTCCCATTCATCCATCCCTTCCAACCCTCTCCCCTCCTCCTCCCTCATTCGCCTCTTCTCCTTCT
Organism: Oncomelania hupensis; assembly: GCA_036898135.1. Classification (NCBI taxonomy): domain Eukaryota; kingdom Metazoa; phylum Mollusca; class Gastropoda; order Littorinimorpha; family Pomatiopsidae; genus Oncomelania; species Oncomelania hupensis. The sequence goes on along the minus strand of CM072511.1, from coordinate 85,919,680 downwards.
CCCTTCTTCCACCCCAATAGTCACAATTCCGCACGGTTACTCTGACCGATTTGATAAAAGACAGTTTTCAATCGCCTTGTTCACATTTGGACTCCCTTTAATAAATAATGAACAATAAATATATGCGCAACGTACAATGTTCATCTAACCGTCACAATTTGTGTGTATAAAATCTGCACTTGGTTGCGTTTTATTTTGTTGCCGTAACACACTTTGGTTGCCTTTATTTTTCGGCGTGCACTTAACTTACTGTTCTTGTTTATAATTACATTTATACTTTTCTTATTTGTTTGACTTTTTTGTGGATTGGTGTCCATTAATTTACATATTTTGACTTTATGTGGTCTAGAACACAGTTTAGTTTGGACATTTGCTTTTTTTGTTAACCATTCTGTATATAAAGCTAAGATAAGTTAAACTAAAGTCATGTATGCTAGTTCAAAAATTTTAAGGTATTTAACATGCTTTTTAAAAATTGTATTATTGACAAATTGAAATTAAAACATTATTATTATTATTATTATTATTATTATTATTATTATTATTGAAAAACGCACACTCAATAATGTTTGGGAAAACAAAGTCTGCTGCTTGCATGACTTTTAATGAATGGAATTTTAAATATTGACATTTTGTTGTCTTAGAAAAGCAACAGCGCTGCTCTTATATCAAAACAACTGTTGTAAAAAGAATGATGGCAATTTCTATTGTAAAATAAGTCTAGGAAAGTACAGTCTTTTCCCGGCTATAGGGAGATATAATAAGTGCAAGAAGCGTAAGTGTTGGTGCCAGATACAAGCAATGAAGGGAGGTAATGATTTTACTCCTTCATATTTTGCACTGTAAAAGAAACACAACACAATAATAATAGGCTACAATACCGCCTGAAACGTTTGATACTTTTGCCCTTGAAAGGGAGACAACATTAAATTTGAAATAAAAAAGAATTCAAAATAAAACTCTTAATAGTTTGCGCTTTAAAGGAGTTTTTGGAAAGTTCCAAAAAGTGATCACTCATCATTATTTTCTGTATGTCCATAGATAAAATTCCACCCAAGATCTACGCTCTGTCGGCCCACTTTACCTCCCTGTTCCCATTTGCAGGTCAGGCAATGATTTCTCTCCTTCATAATTGTCGTGGTTCTCTCCCATCTTTTTTTGTACAAGCTTATGAAGAATTTATGTTTCGCGGCTTCTCGATTATCATTTTCATTTTTGTTGCTTTCCTTTTTTGTTCAAGTCATCAGAAAAACGGAACTTGTGTTATTATTTTTAAGCGTTTTGTTTTGGTTTGTATATTTTTTATTTCCATTTTATTTTTATTCTAATGTTTGATTTCTGATCAGTTTAAACCATAAATGTTCTGGGTTGCCTCTCTCTTTTTTTTATAATCTGTAGTGTGTTTTATTTGTTTCTGACTTTATTCATGGCCTTTTTTGTTGCTTTATTTATTTATTTTTATGTATTTATTTATTTACTTTTTAATATTTATATATTTTAAATGCCCATGTCCCAATGCGCTTTTCCCGATAAATCAGTTGAGCACTGATCTTGATCAGACCAACAGTTTTGTTGTTAATTACCGGCGTCCTTTTTTATGTTTTATTAGTGTTTCTTGAGATCATACTGCATTTTTGCTGTTAAAATATGACCAATCATATTTATTTATGTGTTTATTTATTTTTTAAATGTATTATTATTTTTTTAATTAAATTGTTGTTTGCTATTTTAACGTATATTGTTTACATTCATCTATATTTGGGTTGGCTTTGCCGATTCGTAATCGGATTTATAAAATTAGTGGTGTTGATAAGAATATATATCCTTAACTATATATATATCTCCTTTTTTTAGAAACTTCGGTTGTCGCTGTTGTTGTCATTGGTTTGTTGGTCGGGTTTTAATAAACAGTATTCATTATTTATATAATTGTACTAAAACTGAATTAATTCAGCTTTTTTTGGGCCAGATGGTTAGAACTTAGGTGTAATTTTACCATAAAAGTTTTAAATCCAGTTTTCTTGTTCTTCCCTCCGGGCTGGCCTCTCTTCTCTCTTGCCCCTTTCCCCAATCGTCTTATGTAGGCCTACTTACATAATCTTCCTTTCTACATAACGGTGCTCATCATCGTTTAACACACAGATCCACTCCATGGGGACACACCATGCTGATACTCTTTGTTACACTGTGGTAAAATCAAATGTAGATTTAATATACCTCTGACGCTCAATTTAACTCGGACCATTTGCAATCTCTCATGTGCAAACAAAGAGCTAATGCATTTTCTTTGGATCTCTCGATCGATGATTTTCAACCAAGTTCTTGCCGTCTCTTTTGCTGCAATATTTGTACAAAATACATCCTCTCTTCTTCCCGTCCCTGTTTCTACCCCCCCTCCCCCCCTTTTATACATCATTTTTATAGCTGCAGCTTAAAGCAGGATAGTTATATACATGAAGGATCGTGTAGTAAAGTATGCTGGACATTCGGATGACATAGGACCAGTTATTGCTGTCATCGGTGTACAGCAAATGATTTGTTTGAAATCAATAATCAGGAGGATGCTCTCCGCAGTTCTCTGAAGCAATTGTTTGCACGTGTGATGGTCTCTTGAAGAAAATTGCTTCTCGTCTCTTATTTCCGATAGGTCATGGTACCAAATGAAGCCACAAGATGGAAGACTTTATGTCGAAAGTTACAATCAAATTTCTATAGTACTACTACTGGTAGTTCTACTATGTAGTTCCTTTCATCGTGTTTTCGTTACTTCTTCCGTAGGAAAACCGAAGTCATGCTTTCTGTTTATTTTCTTATTCTTTTTGATTCGCATGCGTGCAGCAATGAATTCGCATTCATTTCTCCCCCCCGAGTTTTAATCAGTAAAAGTTGTCATGTAGTTTATACCGCTATTGGTAATAAGGGTCTTTTGTTTCGTAGGTTTTTATTAATTTTATGAATTATCCTATTGAGACTACCGTATACGTCTTTTTGCTGTGCTTCGCGTTTGAAGGGACATGCTGTTATTTGGTTTGCCATTGTAGTTGTTGCCTTTTCCAATTTGGTTTGCCGGATGTTGTTTTGGTGTAGTTTTTGTGTATTTTAATTACAATGAGTATATGTTAGTGGTATTTAGGAACTGAGCATTTGATGTCAGCATATAGTATTCAGTTAAGTTATGTTCAAGTATACTAAAGAACTACAGTTGAGATGTGTTGTATGAACGTGTGTGCGAAGACGCGTAGTGTTTCAATGATGTAGCATATCATTTTGTTTAATTAGTATTTATTTCAGCATTAGTGTTGTTGTCAGAGTATTGCAATGACCTAAATCAAGTAGATAATTTACGCATCAGCATATACTAGTTGTTTGTTTGTTTGTTTTTTTAAGTGTCTCGGTGTGAAACCTTTAATTTGCTGGAGTACGTTCATATACACACGTTTTCAAAAACACATCTTTAATACTCTTATGAATAATGAATGACTCGTGTTAGAAACAGCTCGCAGTCTAAAAACCTGTGTTGATATAGTTGCCATCATTTGTGGCGTCCTTTGCTACATAGTTCTTCCATAAGGAAAAGATGGAAAACGTCAGTTATCTTCCTTGCTCTTGTCAGCCACCGCCAGGTGGCTAATCCTCAAACAGGCAAACAGCAAATGAGCACAACATTACCTCTTACGCCCGCCATCTTTACGTCTGTTGTTGTATCACTGCGTAAATCCTACACATACATTGTCTTCACAACTTGGCAAATTATTACACACTGTTCTTAAGGCAATGGGCACAGGAGAGTCTTTTTGAGCCGTCCTTGTTCGAATCTGATGCACATCATTAGGATAGATAAGATGGACTGTTCTGGCCATCAACTAGTCAGAAGAGGTGGAGATAGGTACATGTTCCCCCGCCTCTTGCTCTAAAGTCCCTCATTACTTCCATTATAGGCTTACTATAATCTGAGAAACAATAAGATTGAATCCACATGCAGAGAGACAAACAAGCAAAAACCCTACAGACGTAGACTTTAGCGCACACACGTTTTCGTAGTTTTGCTGGATGTTCTTGTGTAAAATTTGTAATGTTTCACTATTGTATAGCACGCAGACTATTGACAAAAAGGACGTGTATGACATACAAAATATTACTGACATATACCAACAAACAAGCAATAATGTTATAAAATTATAACATGATGTGATGCTAACAAATATTACATGACATGATGGCGTTTAAATTGACGATAATCATGACATTAAATTTTTTTTAATTGTGTCAGTCGGATCCCTATTTTATTTTTTTTAAATTTCAACCCGAAGCACTTGTTCCTAGTCTGCCTGTCTCCTTTTTGACAAATTGACGTCGATAACTACTCTTTTTTTAAAAAAAATCATCAAGTGGTTGGTTGTAGTTTTATTTTATTTCATCATCTTGCATTGAGATTAAAAATATGTTCGCAGAATTTGATGTTCGTTTATTGCATTCCCATTTAATAAGAGGAAATGGAGTGAGGGAAGGAGATGGGAATGGAATACGGTGTTTTGGTTGTATTATCATGACATATTGTTGAGTTTGGAAAAGGATGTTATGTTGACCTTGTCTGCTGGCGTCATGCGCAAACGTCAAACAACAAAGACTCAGACTAAACAGTTTGTGTTTTGTTTCTTTTTTTCATGTATGTCGCTGATCTTCAACTTGATGGGGCCATTGTTCATCACCCTGATCTAACCTCGCCTGCTTTTTGAACTTTGATGTGTTCGTCACCACCATGACCATGCCTCCGCTTGACGTGAACTTGCTGACCCTCTGCGACCTTCATATGTTTCCTTTCCTTTTCGCTGACATTGTCATTGCATTTTCCTCGTCGGCGTCTCATTCGCAGCTGTCCAAAGAGGTCGTATCCCCCCATCGCAGCACCCGTTCCCTGGCCAGATGGCGTTCCCGAACGGCGACCCTCTGAACGGCCACACGTACCTGTCGTCCTTCATCTCCATGCTGCTGCGGGCCGAGCCGTACCCGACATCGCGCTTCGGCAACTGCACCATGCAACCCTCCAACATCATGGGCATTGAGAACATCTGCGAACTAGCGGCGCGCCTGTTATTTAGCGCCGTGGAGTGGGCCCGCAACATCCCCTTCTTCCCGGAACTGCAGGTGACGGACCAAGTGGCGCTACTCAAGCTGGGCTGGTCGGAACTGTTCGTGCTGAACGCCGCACAATGCTCCATGCCGCTCCATGTGGCACCGCTCCTCGCCGCCGCCGGTCTCCACGCCGCGCCCATGGCCGCCGAGCGCGTCATGGCCTTCATGGAACATATCAAGATCTTCCAGGAGCAGGTGGAGAAGCTCAAGGCACTCCACGTCGACTCCGCAGAGTACTCCTGCCTCAAAGCCATCGTCCTCTTCAGCTCAGGTAAGCAATCCTCAACGTGTTGTCTTAAAGTGTTGTTCTTATCGCAATTTTTACGCATTCTCAAAAGCAATATCTATCTTATTTTACGCATTCTCAAAAGCAATATCTATCTTTTTAAAGTATTGTTCTTATATCGTGCACTTTGCAGCTCAAATAACTAAGGCCAATGTCGTTTCTGCTATTGATCTGGCATAATCGTCATTTGCTGAATTCAGTTCTACATCGATATGTCTATTTAAAGTCCTTTTTAAAACAAAATTTGATTTACATCTACGTCCATACACTATATTATTCATTATTTGTTCAATAACTTGAAAAAGCGTGTGATCACATCGCCATTGTCTTATGAGTTTTGCGTTTTTTGCGTTCTGTGTCTTTATGTGTTTTAAGGGTTTAATTGCTTTTACGTGTGTTTAAAAACCATACTGTTATTTTCGCTTCCGAAATTTCGTAACAAAGGGGTTGCTGGGGGCGTTGCTATAACTCCATTGAAAAGATCGACGTTGCATGCTTTCGCGTTGCACATGTTAATAAAAATAAACTGCCAACCCCCCCCCCCTTCCCCCCCACACACAAAAACGGAATTGCCTTATGATCAATTCATTGACCAAAAATCAAGAGAGTTCAACACCGCGGTCGAGGCAGAAGAAAACGTACAACATTGCATATAACCTTGAAGAGAACAATACAAGCTCGGGACTATCAATAATAGCATGAAAGGTTACATAACCCCAAAAATGCTTGTGCACTTGAATAAATCAGTAGGTAGGTACAAACACTATACAATTCTCTCTGTCTCTGTCTCTCTATGTTTCTCTCTCTCTCTCTCTCTCTTTCTCTCTCTCTCTCTCTCTCTCTCTCTCTCTCACTCTCTCTGCCTTCCTCCCTAACCCTCACTCCACTGTACCTCTACCTTGCTGGGCAATATGTACAGACGACCCGGTCAAACCTGATGAACATTGTAGCACTCAGAGGTGATGTTCATCAAAAAGTGCTTCAAACAATGCGGGCAACCGATGCTTTACGGCAGCTCTCTCCCTAAACAATAATTGAAGCTGGATCGAATTGACAGATGCCTTGTACTATGTCTTTTTTGAGGCAATCATTGCTATCGACATGAGTGTTTGGCGGAAAATGTCTCCGGAAACATTACACGTTTATTCGTCCCCGGAGCTGGCTTTAACTCTGAAAGGAGAATAAATTTGTTTGTAGTAATTAAAAGCTCGGTGTGCCATGCCAGGGCTAAATCTTTTGTCATTAGTCAGGACGAAACAGTATCGAACATTGGATGTTACCATTTTTATGATCAAAGAAACCCGAATCGATTATTGTAGTTTTTTTTCTTTAAATTTTATTTTGTTTTATTGCGCACTTTAAAAAAATGTAGAAAGGCAACTTTATAGCGAGTAGAAAATGTAATAAAGTAAATCAATAAATAAATAAACGCAGGCAAAAATGCTTGCAATCTCCAAATATCTCTGAATCATGCAAACAGTCAGTGAATCAATCAGTCATTAATAGGATCATAGACGTGTCGTGTAAAAATAGCTTGAAGTGACATTTAAAATTGTTTGAAAGGATTATACTTTGTTTTAATGCGTGTTAAATGCATGGTTCGGAGCGTCTTAGAAGTGATTCATAAATAAAATTAAGCTAACAGGAATGAGAGCTAAATATGCTTCAAAAGTTAGATTGAAAAAGAATGAGCAGTGCGCTTCCCTTAATTAGTATTTGCTTTTATATAAAACTAAGGGGGTATTTGGTGTTGAGTTCTCCAACATTATTTTACGCACTCATAATAATGTCTCTGTTAAAGGCTCCTGGCTCAGAAATCGAAACTGTTTCTGTGGCTGCTAACTGGCGCTCTAATCAAACTATAATTTTACTCGTGAATAAGCAAACAAACTGATCTTCAGAGTTTCAGACAATGCCTGAAATAGTTACTGTACAAATTGCGTGCATGTGCGTTGTTGGTCTGGGTTTCCTCTGGATGTATTAAGTTCTTGATTTGTGTGTGAATTACCTAATATGATGATGGTTGGCCGTTTTATGTAGTAAAGTGTGTTTGCGCACACGTGTGTTTGTTCTGAAACCCAGAAAGACCATAATTCATAACGGTAAAGAAAAAAAGGGGGATAATGTAAAAATTACCGGTCATTAGAATATAAGATTATACTGATAAGTGTAAAACCATGAGTAATTATTTAAACGAAACCTAAACGAGCATGTTTTCATGTTTTCTTTTATAGTTTGAACATTTCATACACAGTATGTAGAGCCTGACAAAACCAGCTGACGTCTTTTGACTGTCTCGGTATGAGACTACTTATTGTCTGGAACGGGCGATTTACATTTCTTTGTTTTGAGAACGTCGTTTATGTCTCCGAGGAAAAAAAAAACCAACAACCACCCGAAGGAAGATCGTATAATGCCTGTTCATAACTTGCAGCTTTATCACTTCCGACATTGTGCATTGACCCCTGACTGCCTATAAAACATGGTGGCAGCAGGTTAAAGAGAAGGTACGACACTCTCCACGGCATATATTGACAAAACAGTCGACCCGCACCTCGCGGGAAAATAGCATACAGCGAAAGACGAACTAAAAAAAAAAAAAGAGTGTCTTCTCCGCTTTTTCTCCGTCCGTGGAGTGGCAGCCGCGGCGCATCGATTTTGCATAGACTCTACTTAGAACGCTGTACTGTCACAACTCTTCCCTCTGTCGATACCCTCGCAGCTCTCATCTTCCCTTGTCGCGTTACACAGTCTAGACCGCATAACCGGAAGTTTTACGTACACCCTTACGGCCGGAAGTACTTTCTGCGGCGGGCATCTCTGGAGACATTCATTCATCACAGTAATGCAGAAGGAGGGGAGAATGGGAGAACAGTGGGAGAGAGCCGAGAGATGGGGAAAATCGGAGAAGGTTCGTCTGGAGATGTAAAACAACAACAACAACGACGACGACAACCTGTAATTTTTAGAGTTAGGTTTGTGCGGTTTTATCAGTACAACTTATGTTAATCTGATGAATAAAACTTGATGCAACAACACGTTTGTGCGGATTTTATTGTTAGTTGTTCGCTCTGTGGTGTTAGGCCTACTAGTAGTGTGAGGACCTAGTTCACATGAAAATAATATAGTACACTAAACGATATTTCTCACGCTACAATTCTAGCAGAGTAATGGGAATTCCAACTAATTGAAAAAAGACCTCCCCCTCCCCATCCCAAAGAGTGATAAAGGGGGTCACAGTTGATGAGTTAGTCATCAGAGTGTTAGTTCCATTTTATTAGTATCCATCAATGGTCCCTTCACCTCTTGCGCCCTGCTGTCAAAAATGATAATTAAGCCTTCTCGCTTCTGCATCCCTCATTTTGCTGCGTGCGCGCAGTTGGCACGGCAGAGAAGATGCGAAGGTTCTTTATTCTGAAACGTTTGACTTTTGCCCTGACTTCTGCCCTTTCCGGGTCTTCATTTTTAAAAGCTAGGGACTGGAGTATGGGGTAGGGACGCACGTGCGTCGTGGTCGTGGAGAAATGAATAGCTGTCGCTTTTTTTTCCCCCTCGAGTCTCATAGACACTCTCATGTTCCGTGTATCGTTGACAGCAGTACCGAAAATAACTCTTAAGTCTGTTTTGGAGTAACAAAGTGGAAGATGCAGTATTGTTAGGCTTTGTTGTAATGTTGTCGCCTTGCTTCATGAACCTGAGCTCTCAGACGTACAGAGCACAATCAGATCCTGACGGTCTAGATCAGTAAGAACCTTTTTTCCCCTAAATGATTAAGCTAAACGTCAGTCTTTCTCCATTTAAACCTTTCGTTTGAACTCGGTCGTCGTCCACCCTCTTCCTCATCTTTGTGTTAGTAAAGTATACCGATTGTAAGTGCATCGAATGGCATATTGTGTTATGAATACTTAATCAACATATTTTTTAAGCGAGACGAAGAAAAAAGTATACAATACGACATACATGTATAGCTTCTTTTTGTTGTTGTCGTCTGCTGTCATTCCGTTTGCGAAGATAGGCCAAGAGCAAGAGATACACAATACGATGAAGAGCTTTTTGTTCATCTGCTGCCCTCTCCCCATCATGTAATCCATCCCTCCTCTACCGCACCCAGAGCCCTTTTGAGAATTGGCCTCTTGGGGGTTAGGGGCGTTTTAAAAGAAGTTGCGTTGGATGTTGGACACGCGGCCGGCAGTTGGTCGTGGGGGAATACGCCAACGCCCCTGTCCCCTATGGCGCATCCAGATCACACCGTCGCAGTTATTTCCCCTTTCCCCGCGGTTTCTGCCCAAAAGGGAGAGAACTGATATAATTTTTTTTCTTCTGTGAATGCTGTGCTGGATGGGTCTGGTGGTGAGGCCACAATGTGCCGTGTTTGACAGTCAGATGGATGAGGTTTGGGCCAGTCCGCGGGGCTGTGAAATGGTCTTTTCGTGTAGTGGCTTCTGGTCACCTCTCTTGTATATTAATTGGCCCGACAGAAGATGCAATGCAGACTAAAAGCCTACTATGTAAACAAAAACAGTACTACATAGAACAAAAGAGAGCACTATACAGTCCAAAGATGAGCAATATGCACTAAGCATAAAATTACGCTCAATTTGACACAATGAGGATCAGGAGTTAGTTCTAAGTTAGTTGTTCGAGTGTGGGGGTTTGGGGCGGGGGTAATTGAATAATAGAATATCACCTTTGAATAAAATCTTTAATTCAATTTTAAAAAAAACCTAATAAAATACTTGGGGGGAAGGGAGATATCTCTATTTCAGTATATCCTATCCCGAACATCCTGGCATTCTGTTTAGAACTTACAAGCGAGGAGTAATGTTAAAATCTCAACCACAGGCTGTTCTTCTTTATTGGTCATCTTTGGAATTACATTCAGAGCGTAAACTAATAAAGGAACATAGTCCTATGGTATAGTTGTGCGTACGAAATTCCATGTATCTACTTGAATCGTTGTGCATTGCTACTGAAAACATGGGACACCGCCTACTCGTATTTCACAGCTTAGTAAGCCTGAGCTTAGCCTTCCAAATCTACTCACATTGGTTTGAATAGATTTGAATGCAGACGCGCACCTTTGTTGCACAATAAAAAGCGTAGGGAGGAGGCCAGGGGTGGGGTATGTTGCTGCAATAGCCGAATGCACAGGGAACGAGTGATAATAATTCATTAACAAGGGGACACAATAGTCCCAGCTGTCTGCTAGTTTGTGGCTACGTTGGCACAGTGTCAAAAGCTCGCTGAACTCTATACAACGCCGTGCATAAAGTCAAGGATTTTGTTTCTCTCCCTAGTCTTGCCTTCTTTCTCCCTGGGGCTTATTAAAAGAGCGGCCAGTAATAACAGACAGTACAGACTTTGACAGTGCGCAAAACTCATTGAAAACGCAATTCCTTTTAGACACGACGAGCAGGACTAGTTGGGTGTGCGTCCAAAATTTAATGTAAACTGTTTGAGTTGATATTCAGTGTTGCCTCACATGAGTTGTTTGGTGGTAAGGCTCATTTCCGAGTTACGATCTATGACCCCTTGCTAGTAATATTGCATTGCATATCAGGCCCGCCTGAATTTCAATCTGAGGTCGGTTGATACCCGTGGTTGTCTGTCTGCTTTTGAATTCAGTATTTTCCATCTTCAACCCACCCCTTTCCCAAGTCTGCTTCGAAAATATTTTAATGCCCCCCCCCCCCTCGCCTCCTCCTCTTACTGTTCGGCGCGGCTCATTTTTCTGTGCAAGTGCAGGTCTACAACCTCACTTAGCAGTAATGGCATAATTTTCATACCTCTACCCCACACCCTCAACCCTTAATTCAAGTTGAAATGTGCTAACACCGTCTGTCTACTTGCTCGTCTGTCCGTTCGTCATCTTTGATATCATTAAATTTGTACTTTATTCCGCTCTTTGTTCAGTTTCTAAAGTTATTTTTCATATTGCATTCCTTTATATTTACAATCGTTGATTGATGACCATTGCTTTTCAATTTTTTTTTTACAAAATCATCATCCACTCTATAGAGACTCCCAACTTCGCAATTAACCTCTTTCTTAACGTCTGTTTTGTCGACTGCACATATCTTACCTTCAACTAGTGCACCCCCATCTATATCCCAAACCGCACCTCCACCCCTGCTCTCACCCCAACCCCACGTCCCCTATCCCCGAATGATGCAGCCAAGCGCAGCCGTTGCGGTGTATACATACATCTCTGGTTGCGACGAAGAGGGGAAGGAGAGATCAGAGTTCTTGAAAAAGACATGACACGACGTTTATTTTGGCTTGTTCCGTAGCAGGGGGAGAGGAGAATGGGGGTGGGACGCCTCGGTGAAGAGGAAGAGCTAGCAAAATCTAGGTCGGCTTTGCGAGGAACTGGTGGTATTGGCTGATGGTAAGGCGGACTACGTATTGAGTATACTTTCCAGTAGAATTTTTTTCCTTATCTGGCTTTGGTGGTGGTGGTGTTTTTCCTATACGTATAAGAAAGTGAAACCTTCCTGTCATATATGTTATCTTCAAAATTTGTCAAAATTCACTTTCTGTGAAAGGACATTAAATTAAACAAACAAATAAACACACTGGTAGCTTCAAAGTTGTATGAATTACATTCACTATACCATCTTCACTACCCCTTGCGATTGATGAAACGATATACCCAAAAAAATCAATGCCCTTGAGTTTTTTCTTCCAGTTGGCAGATCATACATCGTTGCATACAGGAGTTGAATCTTTTAGTGTTTTTTTTTCCTACGCCTTGCACGTTGTTGCACATCTGCTTTCAGGAGCACTCTCCTTCACTTCTTCCATACCTCCGGGTGGCCTCCAATACTCAGCGTCCGGGCCTATGGGTAGATCTGCGTTGGAGAGGGGTCTGAATGCGACGGATTAGCCCCTGGGTTACGTTCAAATGCTGGGAGGGATCGTGACAGAGGCCATAGAGAAAGCACAGGTCGCCATGATTAGCTTTTCTTTTCCACACAGACTCTTTTCTACCACTGAGCCGCTCTCCTTTTCAATACTCGAATTATGCCACCCTTTCGCATTAAAGGCAGTAGGCTGCATCGAGGATCTGAGACATCACGAGTATGCTATGGAAAAAAACAACTGTATAGAGTTAGAAGTGGTCATGTCCCCTCTCATACACTTTGTATGACACCCCTCTTGCTGTTCTTTATGCACTGTGTGTGCACAATTATGACATACCAGACGTCCAACCTGAGTATCGGTGAATGAAGGAAACTCAGTTGGTAGTATAAATGTCAGTTTTGCATAATCGGTCGTTTTATGGTAGGCTACTTGCGCTGTTACAGTTTACGAAAGATCCTGTTCTGATATATTCTATTCTATTCTTATTTTGCGTATAGCTAACGACATTATGTTAATGAAACCTGAGGGACGAGAGGAAACCAAGTTCTGTTTCTTCATAGCAATATTTTTTTAAGACTTTCGATAGTTTACTCTTATGGATATGTCAAAATGATAATTATGCCAAATATTTCAAGTACGATTGCCCTTCTCCCTTCAAACGTTAACACTGATTTTTAACAGAAATGTTATTCGATGTTGCCAAAGATTAAAAGGTGAGAGATATGTATTATTTACCGCAGACTTAATAACTATTTTCTTCACTTTTATTATTATTGAGGATTTTTATAGCGCACTTATCTCGCCGTACTAGACCAGACTCTAGGCGCTGGCCGATACAGGATCTAACTCAAACCGCCCGAGACGCCCACCCGCAGCCTTTGGGCGCATGGTCTGACGCCCGGACAACTGAGCACTATCCTGGCCAGCCAGGGATGGGGGAGAAGGACCTAGTGCATGCTGGGTGTGTTCTTGTTACCGGCACTCACCCGTCTAGGACATGAGCGTCAGGATCTTTAAAGTCCGTTATGATGGAATGTATGCAACACACAGACTAGACCTCGGTTTATACTCTCATCCGAAGGAGTAGGAAACGGGAGTAAAGTGTCTTTCCAAGGGACACAACACAATGGCCCGGCCAGGGCTCGAACCCGGGACCTTCAGATCCGCAAGCCGAAGCACTACCATTAGACCACAGAGTAAATGAAAGCGTTCCTGTTTGCTGGAAAAAATACTTTTTTGTATATATAGGGGTGTTAGTTACGTAGCCGGACCGAAGACGTACTTTAGGCTTGTTCGTTACAAAGACCTACGATGTCTGTGTTTGTTACATACACTTATGACGTATTTAGACTTGTTTGTTACATAGACTTAATACGTATTATGGACTTGTTTGTAACCCAGACTTTACTAAAGTATTTTTTGCTGAGCAGAGCGGAGCAGCGCAGCTAGATATAATTTGTCTTGAATAGGTGGGTCCTGTAAAAAGACATTGTATACGACTTGAACATTGCGCACAGGGGATGTTGCACGCACACACGCAATAAATTACCGTCTGACGACTCCAAGACCACCAATAAACACTTCTTCAGCGCGATAAGTGATATGCCTGGCATTTCTATATATCAGGCCTCAATATCTTTCAAGAAATCGAATCCGTATGCATTTCACGGGTTTTGGGACAGAGCTTATGACCCAGAACAAAACTTTGGAAAGAAATGCTTGAGGATTTGTTTGAGGTATTTTCAGATTTACATTAACGGGTTGCTTCCCAAAGTAACATTTCATTTTTCAGGTAACACTCGGCAGTGGCAATGTCGCGCCAACCAGGACAAGTGGTTGAATGAGAGAACCTACTTAACTTCAAATAAATCTCAAGTAATTTATACGTTTTGGTTCAATATGCATTCTGCAGTTTAAGCGCCATCCGTTTTGTACGATCGTAGACTTAACAGAGTTAAGCAGGTGGAACAACCATTTGAGACTAACGACAAAAACCGTAACAGTTGAACGAGGTCTGGGGTTCGTAGAACAAGGTTTGTGGCTCGGGGAGGGCTTGGTGTAGGCAGAGGTCCACGACCCCTTTACTAGGTAGGGCACCGTAACCTGGCCTTTAATACTATGCACCTTCATCCTGATCACCAGCAATAAGTCATTCACACGTAACAGGAGTTTTTTTTATGGCGCAGATGTGTGGTTCATAGTCTGGATAGGGCGCAGCAGGCGGTAAGGCATATAAAACGCTGGGCTGTGCAGTCCTGCGTGTGTTTGTGTAAGTTGCAGGCGTGTATTATCATATCGTCTGTGTCTGTGCATGTCGCCAGATTTAAGGTGTCTAAGCTTGAGGAAAACACCATGCAGCCCTCTTAATCCGACCACGGGCTGGCTCACATGTATAGCTCCACTGCATAATTAGCTTCATATAGCTACACTGTATAACTAGCTTCATATACCTCCACTTTAATCTAGTGCAAAAGACATTGTGAAGTCCAACTGATTGCGCTCTTGTGAAACAAACAGCATAGGTGATACCACATATATAATTTACTTGAGTGTAAGTACTTACTGTAGGAACATCTATACACCCCACATTCCGTCCGTTGTCTCACCAGTTCCATATAGCCGAGGTATTACTGTACCCAGTCAGTATTTTTGTACACTACTCTCGTCAGCGAGTAGTGAACGTTAAAAAAGTTGAAGTTATCTACACATATATAAATTACTAGCCTGTTGACCTGTCTGAAGACTGGTGCTTATTTGTTCTTATCGATACATTTTGGTAACAGCGGCGTTCAGTTCTTTCAGTCTGGGGCTTGTTTGAATAGAATATATGTCTGGGTCAAAACGCATGCATTCTCTAGCTAGCGAGTGTCAAAGCTGCTACCCAGACAGGCAATGGTAGTCGCTTATAGACTTGTTCTTTTTTGTTCCTCAGGCATAATGGCATTGAATTTACATTCACCTAGTGACAATGGTGGCTTGTCTCTCGCTTCTCATATGTTCTATGTCACTGAGGCACTCTCTAAATTTCTCTGCAGTCAATCTGATTCACCGTTACCTTTTTTTTAAAAAAAAAAACAACATTTAGACGTAATACCGAACCCCCGATTACAACAATTATTACAAGAGGAAGAAGGAAGAAGAAGAAGAAGAAGAAGAAGAAGAAGAATGCTGTCGCAGAGGTGACTAACCTTTTCGGTGGTATAATAAAACGAAAATATCATAAAACCTTTCGGAGGACAGTAAAGAAAATCCCACAAAGACGCTTTCAAGAATGCCCAAATCCTGAACTGATACAGTAACAGTCTTTTGGGGGGGGGGGTGTGCTAAGGCCTTTTATAGCCATTGTGCACTTTTCTTGTGTTTTTCGATTTATCGTTTATCTTTTGCTTTAAGCTTAATGGCATTTAGCCAAATTTTTTTTATTGTTATTGTCAATGAGGGAAAAGAAATAAAAATGTTTATTTTAGACGGGATTATTGAAGGTGAGGAAAATGCCTTGGAGAACTGAGATTTTGTAAAATTTTAGTGATGGTAAAGTAAAACAATTCTGATCATTTGTGTGTGTGTGGTAATTTTAGTTGTGATAGTTCTTCAGCTATTAGTGTTACTTTTTTTAAAAGTGTGGTGCACATATGTTTAGTTCCGCATGAGTTGGCAACAGTCCTGACAAGACAAGTGGTGCGCGGCGAGGCGTAACGACCTTGCTCCAACGGGCACAAGGAGCGTGTCACGGGGGCAACCACACATGTCACACGGCGCGTAGGACGCAGACTCCTAGACCCGCACTGACAATGAGTTGTCGGTGGACTGGATGCAAAGCGCTCATAATTATTATATTTTTGCCTTTAGATGAAGTTTGACACATTCACGAGTCATTTGGTAACGTTTAGACTTATCTCGTTATAGTATTGCCAAGTTCTGCATGAGCAAGCTTCATGGTGATGGTTCGGCACTACAAGCCTTTGATGTTCAATGCTGATGCGGTCTGCTGCAGCACTAATTAAGTGAAAAGAAAGCAGACCTATTTTGTTTTGTGTAGTTCAGTTAGGGATACCAATCGATTGGTTGCTCTCTTCAACACCCGTTGATGCGGATCACAAAGTGTTTTTTGGCGATTATTGAATCCGGGCACGGTTCTCCCCAGGTCGCTGCCTTTTGGGATTCAATATTTTAACAAATGTATCAATTATTATTACACCTGGATTACGCATGCTTTGTAGAACTACATCTGTGACAAAACGGTCTGGTTGGAAAATCTAAACTTAGCATGAAACTTGCATTGTAGACTCGGCTGAGATGAATTTTTTAATACGCACAGTTTTGCCGCACTTTTAATTTAATCACCCTTTATATATCGCGATTTACCAGCTGAAACGCCGCTCAAGGCGCTGGCCAATACAGGATTCAACTCAAGCCGCCCGAGGCGCTCACTTGGAGCCTTTGGGCGCATAGTCTGACTCCCAGACGACTGAGCACAATCCTGAGCGATCGGGAGTGTGGAGATTGGACCTAGTGCGTGCTGGGTGTATTTGTGTATCCGGCACTCACCAGCCTATGGCATGAGCATCATAATCTTTAAAGTCCATGCAATGGAATGCGTGCTTGCACAGACTAGACCTCGGTTTAGACTCTCATCCGAAGGAACAGGAATGCAGTGTCTCAGTTGGTTTTTTTCCCCAGGCCGTTAACGGCGTTTGAACCACTACATGTACATGCTGCAATGGTATCGCCTGACATTCGAGCATACACCACTGAGCTAACTGCGCTCTGTGCTTTTGTAACAGCTGTGACAATAAAGAGTTATTAAAATGGTCGTAACACTGAAAATGCAGAATAATTGATTATGATTTATGGTTTAGGATTATGATTGTTCCGAAATATTGAATTAATTTTTAAACAATAATAACACACACACACGCACACACACGAAATGTAGCAGAAAAGCAATAGAGAAGAAAGTAAAATTGACCTCGGCCATTGAAGAATGAACTAGGGTGACCTGTTGTTGACGACAGAAACAAACTGAAGTCCAAGCCTTTACAAGCCGGATGCCATGATAGAAACCGGAAGTTAAAGGTCATAGGTCGCCACAAAACGTCACACCTTAAACTCTTTAGTTGCTGACCTACAACAGCGTATTAGAGTGAAAACTCAAAGCTACCTCACGATTGAAGAAAACTCCTTGTTGATGAGACCTACAAGTGTTAACGATCATTTGACGATACTATTGGAGGAGCCAGCCACTGCGTCATCAGTCTGAAAAGTCAAGCCATGTCACGGACGAGGACTTTCCCAGAAGTCAAAAGTCACGGGCAGACCGCAACGTCTTGCCTGCTTGGCGCGGACCAGACCCCGGAGATCAGGGAGAGGCTCAAGAGATTTGCCTCTGCAAACACGCTCTAATTTGGACTGGCTTGCTAGCTCAAGCCTGGCAGAGCCTTTGGGGTGTCTTTGAGGTGGTTACCCACGGGGTAAAATTGTTTGGACCTCAGCAACCTCCAGTTCATCACAGTCACACCCTTCCTTTATTCCCCCTCCCGCACAAACACATAACACACAGCCATCATACCACGCCAAGCTTGCATCCTGGAACGGTAGCTTGTGACATCGATGTCTTCAGAGTTGATTTCTTGAGACTAAATGCGTCGCGAAAGGAAGACTCGGGCTAGCCTAAACTTTGTAGTTGCGAGAGCCCACAAACTAGAGTTAGGTTTGAGGTCTTGTTAACAGTGAAAGACAGGGGCAGAGTTGAATCTTTGTCGCCCGATTGTGTGACGAACTCTATAAATTTGGCACAACTGTCGCTTTCAATAGCGCGATGCTCCTCTTTCCTTAATCTGGCAACATATAGGTAAATATTTGGGTTCTGGTGGACCCTGATGCTCATCGTCGGGCAAGACGGTTTTGATCACACATTTAGAAAATCTACAAGGTCGCACAGGAAGAGATCTGCGGTCAAGGTGTTTGTTTAAATACTCCTGACTGATTGACGTCTTCACTTGTTACTGATATGCGGGACCTGATTACACACCAAAAAAAAAAAAAAGGAGATCACCTTTTTCATCTTCTTTGATACTCAGCAGCCTCAGCTACTTGCTCGTGCAGGCAGTTGCGTGCCTGCAGGTTCAGAGCCTCTCCCGCACTGTCCACACATAAAAACACACACTTTGCCCGCATACTACACACGCACGCACACACACACACACACACACACACGTACACACACGCACTTTGTGCTGAGGATGCTGCTGGGAGTTGTCAGAACAACGAGACGGTCACACAAGCTAAGCCAGTGTACACAGGGTCCTGAGCCGTCTTGTTAGCCGTGGGCAAACTGGCACGTTTTGAAAATGATTTGCTGAAGTGAACAAGTCAACGTGCAAACACACGGAGGGCTTCCTCGGCTGTTGATGCTGTTGCTGCCCGCTGCTTCAGCAACCTTACCACCTTTCGGTACTTTCTTCTTCTTCTTCTTCTTCTTCTTCTTCTTCTTCTTCTTCTTCTTCTTCTTCTTAGGAGCAGACCACATAAAGTTGATCTTGCAAGTAGCATTAGCATGTGAACTATCTTTCATCTGAATTAGACGAGCCACGTTTCGTTTTTCCACCTCTCAAAAGAAATTGCAGGTTTTAAAAAAATCTGATGGACTAGTGTTGTCTCTGTAGGATGATGCAAGAACAGTTCTTTTCCCCGTTCTTTCTCTTCTGCATTCAACAGTCAACACTTCCTCCTCACCTGACTGTTGTCTTAGCTTTTCAAGAAAAGGATGAAGAGGGTTAGGGGATGGAAGAGCAGCTTAGGCAAGGCCGGGAAGCTGCTTGCTCAGTCGAAAGATTCCACTATCCTAGACGGCAATTATCTCAAAATCTATTAGCTCTTTCTCTCCGCGCAAGTCCTCAAAGTAACACGAGAGCGACGAATGGACAACACTACTGCTTCCTTTTGAAGTACCGTCTTAATTGTCAGCTAGTGATCCTTTTGGTAGGAGTGTGCAGACCTTTCAAGTTCCACAGTGGTCGTAAAGCAATTTCAACAGGCTTTTTATGTTTTCGATAATTCAACTGTTCGTTGTGGAACTTCCGTGTAAAAAATATCTTAGGGAAATAATTTGATTCGACGTTGCTGCAAAAGATGTTTCTTGGTTGTTTCACACTACGACGAGCTTGAAAACTTATGAAATACTTCTTTTCTTTTCTTTTTTTTTTAAATGAAGAGATTCTTCTTCTTCTTCTTCTTCTTCTTTTGACAGCATTGCACAGATTTTTAGTGAACAATCTCACAATTTAGCGATCGAGGATGAGGTCTGCCAAGAGAAGAAGTTGATGTGGACATGTTTGTGTGTTGTTGCTGACGGCGGTCCGGTCGAAGCCTCAGTCGGCATCAGGGCGGGACATTTAGCGGTCCACTGACCACCGGACTTGTCCGGAGGTCTGGACACGAGGAGTTCGTGACACGGGCTGCGCTTTTGTGTTGGTTGTTCCTATCTTGCTTGGACTTGGGAAGATAGAGAGAGACAATGCGCGGGAGCATTTTTATTAGCGGACCTTGCTAACAAAGGCGAGGCGAGAAATGAGAATCCTTAACACTAACTGACAAGATTGAATATCGGGACGCAGTGCAAAATCTGAAGAAAAGGACACCATGGAAGAAAGGAAAGGAAGGAAAGAGGCTTTGGACTTAAAGAAACAAGAGCAGGAGTTGTGTTGAGGGGTAGAGGTGGTAAACGAGAGAAGGTTAAAGTTAGAGCTGGCGCTGTGGAAGTAGGAGAGGGTCAAGGGACAGCGAGTGACCGTCCGGTGCTGGAATGGCACGAGAGCCACACGCCGACGTCCAGAGTTCACCATGCATACACACTGCACGGCACGTCCAGCGACATACAGCACGTTCTTGCAGTGCCCTCGCTGTGAGCATGGCAAAACAAAGCAAGCAAGCTCTAAACAGAACTCCCTGTACTAAAAGAAGAGAGTTCGAACTATGAAAAAGCGGGTAATTGCAAAGAGAGGATGGATTTTTGGTGATTTTCGAAGAAACGAAGTTTGCGCAAACTAAATGCCTTGATGGTTAAGGAATTTTCTTCTTCTTCGTCTTCTTCGGAACTCTTCTTCTTCTTCTTCTTCTTCTTCTTCTTCTTCTTCTTCTTCTTTTTCTTGTGTACTGTCAACACATTGATACTGGTCATTCATTGACACACAATCCTCCTGTGTTAAATAGGTTTTGTTTTGACGTACATCTGTTTGCACCTCGCACTCTTTCACACAGTCTACTGATGCGGTTTATCTGCTCGGCTTTGGCCGTTTTTCTCCAGTCTTCCTCAGGGTTATGCATGCTTTCTCACTTCTTGTGCGTGTCCTCGTGTCTTCTCTTTATTGTGTACCCTCTCCTACCTTACCCTCCGTAATGATGCTTTCTCATTTTCTGATTCTGCATTCTTTCTGTCCTCCTGCAGGCATACTTTCTCTCTCTCCCACCTTCCAACTTCCTGGCTCGCCTGTCACGCTGGGTATCCCGTTTCACGCCTGCTATCAAAACTTTGTCTGCCCTTGTCTTCTTGTTTTGGGGACGAGCGGCGCGACCCGCTATCTCCCCGTGCTCTGAGAAGTATCTTTCTCCCTTGCCACAACAAGGCCTGGCTGTGTTCAAATAACCCCCGCGCCCTCGCAAACTGCAGAGGCTATCGGAGACTTGATAAACTCTGGCCCTGGACACCTTCAGCGGGTGTCAGAGCAAACGATACTAAAATGTTTTTCTACAAAGGGAATCCATTTTCCGCGACACGCCGTGCAGAGAAAGGGCGACAATCTACGGCGAAAAATGAGCAAAGGGGGGATAATGAGCTCTGAAGATGGGAGACTAGTGAAAGAAACGAGGGAAACGTCCGGAGGAAGGGAGGGCAGCACAAATAAAAAGAGCAGTGGTACTTGAGAAAAGAAATTGTTGCCATCTGGACCTTTAGTGAGGCTATGTTTTGAATCTATTTGCAAGTTCAGTATTTTTATATCGTTCTTTTTCCTTTGTTGTTGTTTTTCAGGTGTGTATGTTAAGCACATGCAATTTCCACACAAGCTGCATAAAACACGACCGACCGTCTCTCATGTCGCAGTCGTGAACAAGTTTTGCTGCACATTGTGTATCAGTGGTCATTGCCATAAAAGTCCTTTGATCCTTGCCTCGACTCTTTATTTAAATTATTTTCCTCCGCTGTGTTTTATTGAGTAGACAAAACAAAGTTGCCACGGGGGGAGGGGGGAGGGGGGGAGTAAGGTAAACTGGAGGGCAATGACGACAAATACTTCGTATAATTATGATTATTGTATGTACTCGGGCTTGTGCACAACATCAACATGGCGCCGCGTATGTACTGGTAATGTTGCACCTGACCTTTACCCGCCCCTCGAGTCACACCGGAAGTAGCACGCTTGACGCGCCTGCGCACCAGCCGTCATCCGGTGACATGGAAACGAGAATGTAATATGCAGAAGAAAAAAAAGCATAATCCTTCAACAACACTTGTCAAAGTTTAGTACAATGACGTTTTAAAGGGGTGAGAGGTAGTGGTGGACACGGTTCACTGAGTGAATGTTTTTTTTTTTAAAAATAGTTTTGTGGGAGGAGCTGGAGGGTGGGGGAGGATTTACGCTAGTTACGTGCCCTTGATGCACTGACACCAAGATATATTTTTTATGCATATAATTTTCGGATGTTTAATAATAACATTCCCGGTGATATTTTTGGCACCCTATCGCCGTTTTAACACGCCTTTTATTTTGTTTTTTTAGTTGGTGAGCAGTTACGAATGCGTTTAACGTTATAATAGCGGGTTCAGCTGTCATTTTGGGTTCTGTGGTGTTTGATGCAGTGCTGAACATTGCACATCGCTGATAGCATCTTTCACTTTGATGGTTCGAACTTCGATCGCCCGCTGAGCTCACTGCTGAGGACTACGGTTTAAAAGTACAAACTAACTTGGAAAACGGTCACGCTGACATTTCTGTGCAATAATTATTATACGACGAGGTCACGCGGAGAGCTTCTAGCAGGACACATCGAAGTCATACGCAAGCTGTGAGGATTTGAGGCTTTAAGGATTACAAATAGGTTCGTCAGTGCATGGGAGGTGTGATGGGGAAGGGGAATGATTGGGTTGGAGACCCGGGCGGAGTAGGGGGAGGGGGAGAATAGAGAGAGTGGAGAGGGGTCGGGGGGAGAGGGTGGGGCAAGGCCAAGATCGAAAGCAAGCTGTGAGTATTGAATCCATGAAAGCTGGCATGACCGTTTTCTTGTGGTTTTGTGGCTTACATGCAGAGAGAACTCTCCGCTTTGTTGTGCACGCAACAGATGTTGCTGAATCCTCCAGCCTAGCCAATTCCACCGACGCAATTCCGTTAGCAATAAATAGTTATGATGCGTTAAATGTTTACGTATTTTTGACAATTAAAAAATAAGGTGTATATGTTGCGCGTGTGTGTGTGCGTGTGTGTGTGTGTGTGTGTGTGTGTGTGTGTGTGTGTGTGTGTGTGTGTGTGTGTTTGTGACGGTGCAATAGTTTTATTAAGTGTCGAATTTTTGGGTGCGAGGGGGGGGGGGGGGGGGGGCAGAAATTCAAAATCTCCCAATTTCTTTATTGATTTTATTTTATGATTTTCCAAAATGTGTATGCATACAAACATTGTCCAACTAAGTGGGCAACAAAAAAAAATTAAGTGATAGAATGGAAATAATAACCCACGAAAGATGTAAAGAAAGAAATGGGAAAAACAATAAAAAACATTGTTATATAGTTCCATTCTAGCAGTAGACACTTCTCCCTTGCGGTCTGTAGATTCCGGATACTTCTTTTTTTTTAAATAGAAAAATACAGAAGTAGACGGGGACGAAGAGGAGGACGAGGACGAAAATTAAAGTGTTACTTAGATTTGAAAAGCTGGCAGTAGTGTAATCGGGCGACAATCTACGGCGAAAAATGAGCAAAGGGGGATAATGAGCTCTGAAGATGGGAGACTAGTGAAAGAAACGAGAGTATAAACCGAGGTCTAGTCTGTGTCGCATACATTCCATCACAACGGACTTTAAAGATCCTGACCCTCATGTCCTAGACGGGTGAGTGCCGGTGACAAGAACACACCCAGCATGCACCTAGGTCCTTCTCCCCCATCCCTGGCTGCCCAGGATTGTGCTCAGTTGTCCGGGCGTCAGACCATGCGCCCAAATGCTGCGGGTGGGCGCCTCGGGCGGCTTGAGTTAGATCCTTATCGGCCAGCGCCTTGAGCAGCTCTTGAGCTGGAAAAGCGCTATATAAGAACGATTAAATAATAATAATAAATAATAATAATAATCGTGCACACACACAAAATCATCACACACAAACCATTGTTATAAAGCTTGTGGCAGTATAATGTGCGGGTGCAGATTTTCCATATGCATGCAACTAGCTAGCTATACTCGCAGGATGCTTTCGCGTGTGTCAGTGAAGCCTTATCCCCGTTGTGGGGAGGTTGTAAAGCCTTCAGTCATTGACAGGCTTATGTCAGCTTAGTTGTCATTCATGTTCAAGGTTTCTGGCGTTTGTTTGTATGCTCTATGACATAGGTTTGTGTGAAATGAGTGGCCTTACTGACGTGTCGAAATGATCCGATAAGCTGACGGGTCGGAAGGTGACGTGTGAGGATCGGGAAATAGAGGTTGATGGGTAAACACTTGGTGTGGACTTCGTTCGGGCGAATGAATTTCTTAAGGAAACAAGTTTTTCATCAGCTCATATTACAATATTACTCCTAATTACCGCAAATAATAATCCTAATGACCTATTTAGCACCGAAAAATACCATTATTACAGTACTACCAGCCTTCCTTTCTCGCGGTATAATAATTCCGCAGAAATATATAGAACAGTGCCAGTATCACGCAGAGAAGTTCCATGCTAGGGTTGGACTAAGCTTGACACTTGGCATAAGGTCAGAAAGGGCGAGGTTGTTGTATTGTTAGTGGCAGTTATCAGATTGTGTGCAGTTTGGGTTTTCTGCCTCGTTTGTCAAACTGGGCATCGGAGACCTGCGGGGCATGCTCGTGTAAACAGTTATCTGTTAGCCCTATTCATACCGGATGCAATAAGGAGCAGTGTATTATGTGTGTGTGCGTGTGTCTGAGCACACGCTCTATCTCACACACTCTGTGTTCGAATCTTCTCAATGTCAAACAACTAATTATTCTAACAAGTTCCCAGGTTTTTCCACCCTCTTTCTTTCCCAAATGCAATGAAGCATTTTGCTAAGCGTCTGGGAGAAGTTTCCCACCGAGAGGCGATGGAAATGTGTAGAAGGATGGGGGGAGTAGGGGGGCGGGAGGTAAAAGTAATAAATTAATTTCCAGCCGTCTGCTAAGGAAAGGAGACAGCAGTCACGGTTGTTACTAGCGGTGTGTAATTGGAGCACCCACCTTGCGCCTCTAGTCCTGTGTTTTCTCTGCTTCCAAGGTGAGAGAAGCGAACTTCGACCTCTTGCGCCCTCATGCGCCGGGTCTATAGGTCACACTCATTTGCATAGAAACCTCTCTCCCTGTACTATCGTTATAATTGGGATTCTAATGATACTGTTAATACTTATTAACGAATATGCCTTGTTTTAGCTTAGAACGGGATGACTTGACGATTTGACACTGAGCAGTCTCGATTGCTGGCATTTCTGACATGTATAATAAAGGTAGGCCTACGTCGTTGCTTGCTAGGAAATGCTGTCTTGACGCCTGCTTGAATGTCGGTGCAGTCTTTCTGAATGATCTCTTGTTTTTTTACACAAAATTAATATTGATGAGTACTAAGGTAAAGAGTACTAAGGTAAATAATCTGCTGTGGTTTTTGTTTGTTTGTTCGTTTCTTTGTTTGATTGTATTCATTTTTTAAAAACATTAATTAACTAATTTATTATTATTTATTATTATTATTATTATTATTATTATTATTATTATTATTATTATTATTATTATTATTATTATTATTATTATTTATTATTATTATATTTATGGATTTATTTATTTTCTGTTCTGTATTATTATATATACTTTTAAAATTTTTATTTTTTAATTTTTTTATGTTTTGGGGCAGGGAGGGGGAGGAGACCCAGGCAACATAAGTCGAATGCCGCTTTAATCAAGTCTATGTGGGTCCTATAAAATGATTGCACATAATCGTTTTACGATGCAGCGCTGTCGCTTTGTTTCAGTCTTTCTCACGCTTTTAGTGGTGCAGTTTTCGTGAACCCTACAATGTCCAAATCACAATGAATTTGAAAAGCACCCGGCACAAGCGAGGCAGTTTTGTCACACACATTTAATGTATTTTCACGCAGTTGACAAAACCCCATTACCCTTATATGTATTCACAAGCATTAAAGATGGATTTGTAGCAAGCCCAAACCTATCGACCAATTCCACAATGTTAACCTTTTCTAGTAATCAAGGCTTTGTTGCAACAGCTGTGCCTTTTTTTTTTTTGGGGAAAACGTACACAACATTATGATTTTGGACAGAATGCATGATAGGTGATTTGAAGGATAATGTGTACCGTGACGCCATATAAATATTTTAAAATGAAGCCTACTTTTACATCAGTAAAATTCAGTATTGTTTACAAAATCCATTCCGCTGATTTGATGATCCGTATCCGATATGTTCTTGCAGCGAAAATGTATTGTTTCAGGTATTAGAATTTAACATTGGTTGCTTTAATAAACATTGTTTTTGGAGGTAGGAAAACTGAGTTGACATGGGAGAGAGATGTCATACCAGCCTCTTTAAACGTTTTAATTAACGTACAAGAACATTTAACTAAGCTTCATCATTTATCTGCTTTATACTCACAAGTAGAATTATAAAGAAATCCTAATTCGTGGCATTTCTGACAAACACTATACACATGACCTTTTCTTTTCATCCGACGACTTCCAGGCTGTCGCACCAGTGATGCTTATCATGTTGTTACAAGCCACAGTTTCCTGAATTCAACATTTAAATTATTTGTAGAGATGGGGTGAAGCGCTTAGAAAACATTACCTTTAAATGTCACCTTATACTAGACCCAATTATGCGTCTTCCCTTTCAGTAGCGAGACCCTGGAAATCTATCACAGAGACACTGCAGTAATAAGAGTAATAGCAATTTTCTTTCGATTGCTTGAAGACTTCGAGTTTCTAGAGTTAGCTTCATCTGGCTTTGCTCTTCTCGGTTTTCGTTCTTCTGTATTGTCGTCTTTAGGTACTGTTCAAGAAAAATGTAAATATCGCAAAAAAGTCCTTTCGTTCTTTTTTTTTCTTTCTTTCTGTGATCTTTTTGTTTTCTTTTTTTTTATGTAATCGATGTGCTGTAGATGAATAAGTATGTTTAAGTATGTTTTTGCCATTTTTATCTGAGAACTTATTTCTCAACGGTCTTATTGCTGATTGCACTATTCTCTCTCTCTCCCTCTTCCTCTCTCTCTCTCTCTCTCTCTCTCTCTCTCTCTCTTTCTCTCTCTCTGAATTTGATTTCTATTTCCAAGTTGTCAACTAGACTTTTCTTAGTCATTACAACATCATATATCTTCTTCTTCTTCTTCTTCTTCTTCTTCTTCTTCTTCTTCTTCTTCTTCTTCTTCTTCTTCTTCTCTCTCTCTCTCTCTCTCTCTCTCTCTTTCTCTCTCTGAATTTGATTTACCTCACTAATTGAGATAAACGATCGAAACTTATTATTTCCAAGTTGTCAACTAGACGTTTTTAGTTATTACAACATCATAGATATTCTTCTGTTGCCGATATATTTATTTATTATTAGCTCGTGCATTCATCAAAGACGTTCTTTTGAATTGACAAGTGAGTCTTTTTTTTTTAAAAATTACTTTGAACCCTCTTAAACCCTACTGTACGTTCCGTAAGCTCTACTGTACGTTCCGTAAGCTCGTCTTATT
Source organism: Oncomelania hupensis (assembly GCA_036898135.1). Classification (NCBI taxonomy): domain Eukaryota; kingdom Metazoa; phylum Mollusca; class Gastropoda; order Littorinimorpha; family Pomatiopsidae; genus Oncomelania; species Oncomelania hupensis. The sequence goes on along the minus strand of CM072511.1, from coordinate 85,892,465 downwards.
GACCTTCATAATTGTTCTTCCCTGGTGAATGAAATGTCAAAGAAAATTGCGAGGGCAATCACGCTCTGTTGAAGAGAGATCTGTAGAGCTTCTTGGTATGAGACTCGTGAGTCGAAATTTGCTTGCAGATAATGAATGACCTTACCACTCGGCTTAAAAGCGCCTCGTAATATTTCTGAGCTCCCTGTATAATAGGCTTTCTTGGTTCAGTTTGCGTTTTGTTTGTTGTTGTTGTTGTTGTTTTTTAAATAAATAATTTGGTATTAGATGGTTCATCTCGTATCTCTCTGTAAATGCCTTCTTTCCCTTTATGTTAACTTTAAACTTTGCTTCTCTTACAAGAATACCGGGATATACTAAAGCTAAACTTTGCTTTTCTCACAAGACCCGAGGGTAATTTGGCCAGATAGTTTCATACGAGGGTAGCTTTTTTAATGCGGGCAAAGCTGGCTCGTCCATAGCGCTTCAAGAATGTGACGTATTAGAAAGAGCACCCAGAGCCAACCTTGGTTTAATTTCACGAACTTTTAAGCCGCCTCGGATTTGTTTTATCTTTGTTCAGTTTTCAATTTCCTTTTTGGTCGGAGACCTCTAGTGCCCTGGCCTTAGCTTCAATCTGGAGAGAGAAGGGGAAAAAAGAGAGAAAAAATGGAGGGAAAAGGAAGAAAGAAATGACATAACAAAAGTAAAAGAACCTGTTTAGGCATGGGCTCTCGCGGGCAGCTTCATACTTGTAATTTTATTTATTCATTTATTTATTTATTTATTTATTTATTTATGTCTATTTGGAAATGTAAAATCTCTTAAATAATTCCTATTATCTAAACCCTAAAGCATAGCGGCAGTTTGAATACTGTGTCCAGTCTCTCTGCTAGACAGTTTTAAGTGGTAGGTTGTTGTTATTTTAAGTGTCTGTGTTTGTTCTAATGTCAACAATACTGTCTTGTTCCCGTGCTTGTACTGTTGGTTATACACGCATACTTGTATACTATTATTACATATTTGTACGTAGGCCTATTTATGTCACGGACATGTGTACTACTGCTACTGCTTCTGCTACTGATTAGTAGTAGTAGTAGTAGTAGTAGTAGTAGTAGTAGTAGTAGTAGTAATGCAGCAACATGTGTTGTCAAAAAACCAAATGTCGCATGCGCTACTAATGTACACAATATAATACTGCAGTGGCAATTATTTCTGCCTGTACTTGCATTTGGATGTACCAGCATTGTGACTTATACGCATTGCATAAAGTGTACATAGGACTGATTGTCGAAACAAAGCAAAATCAAGTTTAAAAAAACATTTTAAATTTATAAAAAAAAAACAAGAAGGAAAAATATTTCCACTCAATCGTCTGGGCCTCAACGAGTCGTTCAAATCTCGCGTGATCCAAATGTCTGTTTAGCCAAACCCTTTGCTTTGTATTTGTTCAGTCTGATAGGCGAGCTCGACCCCCGTGATAAACTGATAAATGTCTAAATAAAAAAAATTAAATAAAGAGAGAGAGAGAGAGAGAGAGAGAGAGAGAGAGAGAGAGAGAGAGAGAGAGAGAGAGAGAGAGAGAGAGAGAGAGAAAAGTTCATGATCTTACAGTTGGGGTTGACACTCCTTCTTGCCCTAGTTTGACCTTATACCTGTATGCAAGCATTCCTAATCTAGTGTGCAGCATAGCCATACTGAGTGAGTATCTGGGAATCGGAGTCCAAACAAGCCGGTTTATATAGCCTCCTTTCGATGTCTGAAAGGCTGTGATCTGTGATACTCTCTGATTGCGCACAAGGACCGTTTCCACTTGTCCTATCAGTCACTACTACTGTGCGAGGCCTAACCTGTTTTGCTTATTATGTGGCCTGTTGCTAACACTTCAGGTGTATGCAACTGCAGCCAGCCAACTTATTTTCCCCCCTTTCCTTCCCCGTTCCTCTTAATGTGCAGTGCTGGTGCATAAGTTCAAATTAAGGTCAAAGCATGTAAGGATCGTACGATGCATTGAAAACACACAAAGAGACTGATAGCGAAAAAGAGAAAATGCAGTATACCTTTCTATTATTTTTACGTGGTTTGGAACATCATGTTTCTTAAAGGGGGTTTATAGAGGGCTTTTTTGGTTTTTTTTGGGATTGGGGGAAGGGGGGGGGGAGAGAATGCAATATGTTGTTTAAAAAATTGTGTATGTTCTTTTTAAAAAATATCTTTATTTATTTATTTTTATTGTTGATCTTTTTGGGCTATTTATTCCCAAGCGCTCTAGGACAAAATGTTTTACAAAATATACATCGTTTATTTATTTGTTTTAAAAAAAGCAGTTTTTGCGTGAAAATGTACGCGCATTTATTTCCACTATCTCTCACCCTTAAGACACATAGATTTCTGGTAATGTCTGTGGCCTAAGGTTCACAGAAAGCCTTAGTAATTCTATGTGTATGTATATTCAGACGTTAGGCTCACTATAGTATGCTGGTGTTGTGGGAGCGCAAATGGAACCAGCTGTCGTTCTAGATGCTACAAACAGGCTGCAGTTTTATTTCGGTTAAAAAAAATAAATATATATATGTTCTTTTTTGGCAGCCCTGAAGGCAATGGTCACGCCGCTAAAATATGACTATGTTATACAGTCATGTCATACTGTAATATGACACAAGAACGGTGATAGCTGTTTTGGGGAGCTGTCCGGGGATGCAGGTTGGGTTTAAGCGATACAGTAAACACAATTGAAGAGCAGGAGGAGGAAGAGGAGGAGGCTGAGGAGATAATGTTCGTCGTTTTATAGCATTAAATGAAATATCCTTTATATGGGAATTCAGTTCTTGTATTTCATTTTCCTGGTCAGTAAGGTACTACACAGAATTTTAAAAAAAAAAATCAAAATCAGTAAAGAAAAATCGAGGTTTGCTTTCCGGTTGAAAATCGACGCCATCAGTACTAATAATATCGTCATTGCTAATGCCAGGCCACTTCACCACCACAGCCACACCATCCAGTGCCAGTTCTTTCCACCAACCTTTCTCTCTCTCCCCCCCCCCACCTCTCTCTCTATCTCTCTCTCTCTTTCTCTCTCTCCTTCCCATGGCGGTAGGTAAAATGGGGGTCGAGAAATAAGGGAGGGAGGGTCACAGTGGGGCAGGAAAGGTGACTGCTTGTTTCACCTTTCCGTGCTCTTTATGCAGCGAGTGTGCAGCCCCATTCAGCCCTCTTGCACCCTTCACTTTTTAGCTTTCGGGTCCTCCCCTACCGCTGCTGGCCAACTTTTGCAACTAGGTGGTGTAGGATTGGTTACGGCTTTGCCAGTCTAGTGTCACAAGACGTCTTTATTTCTTGTCTCGATATTATATATATTTGTGTTAAATTATAACTGTTCCTATTTAGCGTTTTACCAACCTTTTAAACGTTTGACAAGTGAGATTAAGTACAACAGTGAAGTTGTGTTGTTTGACTGATTTAAGTTATTTTCGTTTCCTCCGTCTAGGGTCACAAGATTTTAAAAAAATATATTATTGTAGTTTGAATTTGTTATTTATTCAAGAACTTAAATACATTGTACAGTACTACTACCGGAATAATTGTTATTCTTTTTTCCACTCTCTAGTTTCACAAGAGTTTGCAGGTTTGTTTGTTTGTTGTTTTATTCGCCAAGCCTGCTGTAATTTGTAATATATTTGAGGCATATTTCGAAGGCAGAACGTCATTCTTGGATTCATAATGGAATACTTATTGGAGAGTTTATAGTTTAAATCATTTCTTCAAAGATCTTAAAGCAGAAGAAGACCCTAGCACAACCGCCATCATCAGCAGCAACAGCTTCAGTAGGAGCAACAATAACAGTACGATCTGGGTCGCTCAAGGCAGCACCTTAAGAACATACTGCTGTGTCTTGTGTCTGTCGGGACGAGAAACTGACTGTACGGAGGCGGGAGTGATTTCTATCAAGCACCGGTCGAGGCGGTTGTGCCGTGTGCTCTCTAGCTTGCACAACTTGTTGTTTACACCTCTGCCGCTCTTTCCCCTTCCTCGTCTCCTTAGCGTCTGTATGCCCCCCCCCACCTCCCACCTCCCAGCACCTTCTTCCCTAACCCTCCCTACCGGCTCTTTCTCTTTCCTCGTCGCCCTCTACCCTCTCAACACTCCTCCCCCTTCACCTATCCCCCCCCTTTCCTGTAATCGTCTGCTTCCCAACACCTTGCCTTCCTCCGCTGTCCCCCGTGGGGGGTGCCGGGGGTTTCCTGTATACATAGTATTTCCACTTTCTGGAAATTTAGTGCTTTAAATTCCCACTGTCGCTGTCTTTCTCCTTTGTTCTTTCTCATTCCTACTCTGTTCTATCAATCTACTAGACTCTCCTTCTTCGCTAGACCAGCCACTTTCCTATTTTCTTGAAAACTCTTCCAAAACTCCTCAAGTTGTTGTCCTGATTTTGTAGTCCTGATTCGGCTCTTTGCAGTCCGCGAAACTCTGTAAACAATGAATAGCTAACTAACTTCCTCCGCTTTCTTCTCATTCCTTTTCCTACTACCCTCCCTCCAACCTCCCTCTTAACGCCACCTCCCCCTCCCCCACAAACACACACACACACACAAACATTTTCATCCACCGTTCCTCTTCCACATAGACATACTGACAATGTTTTCATTTTTTCCAATTTATTACATCATTCTCTTCACGCCTCGTGCACTGTTAATCCGTTTTATTTGGCTCTGTAAACAACCCCGCGCTCTTATCATCTACGTCCTCTATTCTAGTTTCTTCTTTCCGCTCCTCCGTCAAACTGCCTTTCCTGTCCCCTGTTAGCTTTTCTTTCTCTGCACACCTCCGCCCTTAGTACTTAATCAGTTTCGGGTTTCCATGTGTAATCTCAAGTTCTTCTCGTGACATTGCCACTGTCATAGTGTGCTTTTTACTTGCATATTACTAGTAGTAGTACAATCCAAACAATCAATCGCACGTGGAATCCAAGCATAATTTATTAAAGTGTTTCTTCTTCTTCTTCTTCTTCTTCTTCTTCTTCTTCTTCTTCTTCTTCTTCTTCTTCTTCTTCTTCTTCTTCTTCGTCGTCGTCGTCGTCGTCGTTGTTGTTGTTGTTGTTGTTGATGAAAGTTAATCCTGGATTTTGTGTTGAGGAAGAGGTCCGCGCCACAGACATCTTACACAGTAGTAAAAAAGCGTAGACCAATTTGCCTTGGTCTTCATACACTTTATACAGTATCATTTTACCTCTGCACTGAAGGTAGTTGAAGCTGCTATTAAACATTCACTTTCTGTTGTTACTTTTAGGTCAAATTATTAGAGGTGACAGGCTACTAAACTGTAGTAGCGGGCATGCCTGCGACAATGAATGTTTCTACTTCTTGAACCCCGTTCCTCTCTTAGGACGACGACAATAACCATTGACAAAATCGATACGATTGTGTTTTCTGAGTTGGAATGCATTTTACTATAGTTGAAGATGTACCTGGGCAGGTATTGAAATGCTATCATGTTTTAAGCTCACAACATCTTTTAATTGCTTATTTCAAACGAAATCCCGAATTGGATTTTTGAATTGTGTAGCTATTAACAGGGCTGGATTCGTTAGTTGGTTTGGTACAAGCAAATACTTTGCGTCCACCCACACATCATTTTCATTCCATTTTAATTGATCATGGCTTTTTAATAACTTTTGGGAATACTCCCCGTCGCCTCTTCCCGCTTTCAATTGATGATAATACACAATCTTCATCAAACAAATATTGACACTAAGTGTCTGTTTTTACCTGAATTTGATTAAACCCACCTGAATCAATTTAAGGCCCCACAAAACGGTGTAGCATGACAAAGAGCCTGAGATCAAATCGATAACAATCATGGCACGGCTATTCAGCCAAGTGCCAGAGTCAACTTTATCCAGATTGCCTCGGGTCGTTCTCGATGCTCTTGCGTTCCTTAAACTACGGAAAGAATTAGAGGAGAGAATGAAGGGTCTGGTGGCCAGAGGTCCTGGATGGCTACAACTCTCTGGAGTCAAGAGCGCCATTGAGAAAAGTCAAGAGGCCACGTTGGCGCAATTAATCAGCACTGGCCTGGCGCAGCGCGCTTTCACAGCGGACAGTGAAGCAGAAACCTATGATCACATTTTCATAGGCTTCCGGAGCTCTATCCAATAGCAATTACATTAAACACCGGAGAGGCAGGTTAAAACGAGAATCACAGCGAACTGTAGTTAAACAATCGCTGGATGGTTTTGTTGTTGTTGTTGTTGCCTTTTCTTGTGTTGGTTTGAAGCGGTGATGGACTGATAACCGATCGGTGTTTGAGATGCGACGCCGCTTGATGCCACTCTGATGTAGTTAACTGGGGCCTCGTGCCCTGTTGTGATACAATATTTATTTCAAAGTGGAGGTTTGTTTTAGCCATTACGACAATGTACTGCGGTCCTCGTAAATATGTTGTTTTTGTGCAGTTCGTTACTTGTTTTTGTAGTTTGTTTCCTGTTGCAGATGTCTGCATAATTCACAATAATGACGGGAACAATAGAGATTTCAGGACATTCCGCAGAACTTTTATCTCCAGTGAAAGACAACTGTAGCTATCAGTTTTGCCTGTCCGCCTAATTACTCGCTTTATCATTTACAGGGTGGAGAACTCTCCGCGAATCCGCGGATTTCCGCGGAAGGCATTTGCATTTCCGAGAAAAAAATATTGAGTTCCGAGTGTGAGAAGCTGAGGGCTACCCTTTACTGGGCATAGCGGCCAAAAGCGGCCGAAGGTCTAAACAGGCAAAACGTCCAAAAGCGTCCGTATCAACCATGTGGTTATATTCTCGCGTTGTTTGAAAGATTGCGAGACTTCCGGCAAAATTCTGTTGTGAAAACATTCGACTGCATTTCCACAAGTTTTCTCTGTGATGCGTTCGTTTTTTCGATTTTGTTTTCAAATTTTCTTGTGTGTGTGTCTAAAATGGATGGTTTGGATTCTTCGACTGATGAAGAAGAGTTTACAGGCTTCCATTTATCAGACATTAAAGTGAGAGAAATGGACTTGAAGTCGGAGGAAGAGATCGGTACTGACATTAGACAATTAGTGTCAGTAGTGTGCATGCATACGATCTTTCAGACTGGCATGAAAGTGAAGAAGAGGAGGGGGCTTGTTTGGACTTTTTAAAACATTTTTATTGTATACACATGGAGTAATCAAAAACAAGACATGACAAGAGAAGTATAAAAAGGTAGATAATCAAAAGAGATTTATTTCTGTTCATTTTACATTTTATTTCATTTAAATCTATACACTAGTCACTAATACCTAAGATGTAGTGTTTTTACTAACGTACCCCTAAATATCTCTAAAATTATAAAAATTCTTGCCTGTTTACAGCTAAAAAATAGACAAACGTGTGCCCAGTAAAATTTGAAATGTGGAGTTTGTAACAGTGGTGGACCTCAAACTTTGTTAGGCCTACAAATCAAGATTCTTAACTTTTTTGAAAGACATGTGCATAAAACATTCTTTTTTTTTTGGTTGTTGTTGTTTCTATTCATGTTTACTTTGTGCTTTTTGCTTTCAGGAGAGGCCCTAAATTACTTTCAAAATAGCATAAATTCATTTTCTTCCAGGGGGCGAATACCGGGGCTTGGCCCCTGGGCCCCGGCCGGATTTCAGAGATTTCTTGATTCAGTTGTTCTCCACCCTGCATTTAACATATATAGTGATCCACAATTCAGGCTTTCTTTTGCGCTGATAAGCAGACAGTCAATGTAATGACTTACTGAACATTGTACTGGCACCGTTGTTTACATCTCACATCCACATAGCAACGTTATTTACAGCATCATCTCCGTTTTTACGCAACTTGCAAATATTAATAAAGACATAATTCTGGTTGGACAACTGACTACTCCACTCATGGATGAGTGATGTGCTTGCAAGGAGCCGAACAAATTAAATAATATGCCGGGGTTATGATGAATGCATGGAGCCTACAGAACACTGAATGAAAATGAACTGCAGATCCTCCCTCGGAGCAGCCGCATCCTGAGCGGTTGTGGTAATTATCTGATCCCGGAATCAGCCATGCAAGACCCCGATGCGTCGGTAACCAGCAGGCCGCGACCCGCAAAGGGAACAATGGCAAACAACAAAGGGCCCAGCACGCCGCCTTGTGGCACCCCGCTCTACTAGGCCAGATTGCTTGCCAGCCAAATTGCCGTTCCATGTTCAGCTAGTGCGGGTCACGGCTGTGGTGATATCGAGAGAGGCCTGAGCTCGAACCCGCCACCTTCCCCGGGGACCTATAGCCCTAGAACCCTATCCTGACACTACCTCTTCCGGGGCGATGGTGTCGTGTCGTGTCGGTGTAGTATTTTGTAGAATATTTGATTTGATTGCTAAAAGGTTGCTTGAATTGTGTCCCAGGTCACTTCCATGTCGCGGCTTATTCCATTCTCCGATTCTGGCTCATATCCCTTCCTCGCCATCATTCCCGTGTCACCTCATCGTCATTGCATCTCTTGCTAAAAGCTTGAAAGCGCGGTCCGCATACACACACACACTCACACACACACAGACATACACACACAGTGCACAGAATTTCCGGTCACCTCACCCCCTAAGCCGTTCTTATTACCAATCCCTGGCATGTTTACCATGACTTTTGTGTTTGTTTGTATTTAATTGCTACCCTGGCAAGACACAATTTTTCCTAATGCTTGACGAAGGAAAAATGGACCTAGAAATGAGTGTGTAGCTACGCCAAAAAACTATCCAGGCCAAATTTATTTCTCTAGAAAAGACACATCATTAAGTTAAGCAGTTTTTAAATTCCATTGGTTTGTGGTTATAGATCTAGATGTTCTGTAGAAAAAAGCACACCCGAACGCTTAAAATATATACATTACGACACATAATTATACAGTCCCACAAGTGTTAAAGGTAACAGTTGGGTTAAAATAAAATTTCCGGCTAAACTGTTAATTCATCTTTCTTTAACGGAATGACTGAACATCACTCATATCATTCAATCGTTTATTTAAAGCCCTTCCGCATAAAAAAGACAATAAGACTTTGAACATCACAAAAACGATCCCAAAAATAATGACTAATCGGAAAGTACAGGTCTTCAAATAGTTAATTGCATCTTATTGCGGACTAATTGCGATTTTCAACCCTCGGCCTTTGACAAATTTATTTTCCAGCGCAACTGCTCAGATCCAGGATAAATACATGTGATGAATCTTGATAAGGTAACTCCAGATTACGAAGCAGGCGTCCTTAACTCGCACTCAACAGGAGCATTCAACGACTCATCTATATGAATTACTACTGTGAAAGGTGCTATTGTCTTCCGACATTAGTCTTGATGCCGCTCGAAGTGAACAAGAAATATTCAGATCAGCGGGACAGGCGGTTTGATTACATAAAACCTGAGTATTCAAAGATTTGTCCAGCTGATCGAAATAAAATATGAATACGGTAGCCGCTATTGTTTTCCAACTGCTTTTCCAACTGTTTATGCACCTTGAGATAGTGGTATCTAGTCTATTATGTATTCGTGATATACGGTCTGAAGGTTGAATAGATACGACCAGTTCATTACTACTGTGTATCATAATCGATAGCAATATTTTGCCATTCATTCCTAAGTTAAAAGTACATTGTTTTACCTTATGGCCTGGATCATTCGATATTTACCTCAAAAGCGCACTTCTACGCATGTAGTATATCATTCAATAACGCCTTTTTTTTTACAATCTTCATAAAACATTACCCAAGAATGTGAATTTTCGTTTCCCAGAACTGTTAATATTTATGTTTACTACAAGTACACGAAAACCCTTACACTCCAGTGGCAAATGTTCCTCTAAAAATAAAGACATAACAAGACTGTGTATTCCTCACAATAATTACAAGATAAAAAAAATGTTGAAGATGTCAGGGTTTCTTCACTGATAAATGTTATCTGGGCCCATATTCAACACGAGTGATGAAGATTCAGCGTCGCTTTTCGCGTTTTGTCAAGATAACAGCTTTATTGATGACAACGGTGTGTAGATTAAATACCTGCCATGCTACAACTTTACTGTGCAAAGCTCGATACTGTTGCTATTTTATTAGAGTGGTATGACCATGTCCTTGACCTCTCAAACTGTTTTACTCATACAAGTGATGATACTTATGAGTAGCATGTTTTGTTTTACGCATTAGGAAACTTCCAACCGATATCTGCCAGTTGTTTGCAGTATACTATTACCAACAATAGCAGTAGCTTACATCTTCATGGTTATTAGTCCACTGGCAGTTTCTGCATTCTTTGAATAGAGCTATCTTAGGTGTAGGGTTTCCTCGGTTCCTTCAGCTAAGATGTTAATCGGACATCACTTTATTTGCGATTACTTTGGTCTTGTTTGCAATTCGGTCTGTTCAAACGTTCTCAAGGGAATCATGGCTTAGAAACAAACAATACAGCATACTGAAAGTAATAACAATGGATTGAATTCAAGGAAAACCTCAAGGTCCTGATGCCCTACATTTTGTTTTAAAAATTCCACATTGTTAATGCTCGGCCTGCCTTTGCTGTCCGGACTTTCGTTGTCTGAATGCAGACTCATACCTTAATCAGAGATGCTTTGGTTGTATATTATTACTCTAAAATGGTAATCTATTCTAAAATAATAATCTCCCAGTCTGCTGTTTATTTCTAAATTATTGATGCACGACTGTAATACTTTAAATTGCTAGTACATTATTTTGGACTTCTGACTCTGCCCCGAACGTCTGCGTGTGACTGAGTGTTGGGTGTTGTTGGCGTTCTCTCCGTCGCCTGCTTATCTCCTTACCCTCTTCTTCCCCATGAAGTGGTTACTGATATGGCGAACAGTGCCCCTTCTGTCTGTAGCTTGCCTTTCTACTCAATTTAATACGTTCTAAATTTAGGGTAAAAGTCGAAGCAAAGAGGAGACGGCAAGGAAGGAAATAGCTGTGAATGTATTCATATTCATATTCGTAGATTCTCTCTGTCTCTGTCTCTTTCTCTATCCCTCTCTGTCTCTCTGTCTCTGTCTCTGTCTCTGTCTCTCTCTCTCTCTCTCTCTCTCTCTCTCTCTCTCTCTCTGTGTGTGTTACGCGCGCAATTGTCTGTCTTAGGTAACGATGACAATGAATAAAACGGTGCCGGTGTCTGAAAAAAATTGAAAGAGAGAGAGAGAGATAGAGAGAGAGAGGGGGGGGGGGGGAAGGAGGGGGGAGTCAGTCAGGTCACTGTTGAATGTAACCAGACTTCTTAAGCTGTCGCTTAAGTCTACGCAAAGGAGACGAAACGAGAGATTGCAGGGTTTCAAAACAATGAAGATTTATTACTACAGTAGGACAGAAGGAGACAGACTGAGCTTAAGTCTGAAATTCTAGTAAGTAGATCTAGAGAAGCGCCTGGTGAGCTGAACACCGTATATCATACTACATTTATTTACACAACATTGCTTGACACAACCTAGCCCAATACTGAATTTGTTAGAGAGAACAATCGAGAATGGATCATTCTTAAATATTTTAAATATTGAATTAATTTGGGTTTAATTTAAAGCTATTTATACAAGTATTCAACATCCAAATCAAATGATTGTTAACATCAGTAATATTTCTGACGCGGCAGGCATGATACTCGAATTTAAGGTCATGACTTGACCAGATGGTTCTTTAAACTGCAAATGTTTGCACTGCAGGTAGGCTAAGAGATTGTAAGTAAAAACTACCCACGGCTGTTCATACAATGACGCACACATGCACATAGTCTGAAGTTTAATCTTCGCAAGGTCTTGACTTGCTTGGTATTGAGGTGCGCGCGCACACAGGCTAGGAATGACGGCGGTGTCCTATGAGGTCATCAAGGTCACGGCCTATAACCTCGTCTGACCCGCGCCTGTTGTTGATGTAGCTAGCTAGACCCACACGCTAAACACTAGGCTCGCCGCCTTCACTAGGTTAGTAGATCATTAACCGTTGTCACAGCTGTGAATGTATGGAGGGGTTGGGAATGAAGTATGTGGTAGAACGTTGCGCGTTGCCGTTGGGATGGATGGTGGTGGTATAGGGAAAGGAGGTGGTGAAATCGTAGCAGACGCTGGCAAGGGAATTATAGCAGTATTTAAGGGATAAACCGGTCTTAAAAGTTAGAGATACGCGAGATTATGAGTGACACGTTGCCATGAAGACTTGGTGGCTGTGTATACGAGCTGGCACATAATTATGTATGAATAGGACTCTGAGCCCATGCCTGAATTACAGAGGTTTTACATAACACAATCATTTTATGGAAAGACTGGTGTTTTGTGTTTTTTTTTTTCTCTCTGTGTTTGCGTTGGTGGAGCTTCAGGGGAAATATATATAAAAGGAGCCCTCAACTTTTCTTTACAAGAAGTAGAGAAACAACTACAGCAGCAGTAGTAGTATTTAACAAGTCGGAGAAAGCCAGTGTTGTTTACCAGTCACAAAAGGCAGTATTATAAAATGTATTTTATCAATCTCTGCACACATTCAGTACTTAGTTGAATGATCGTTAGGAGGCGAACCTGGTACTCCGGTTTGGGGTTGAGGTCAGGAGCGTACGGGGTGCGTCAGCTGTTGCTCAAGATGTGTTACAGTCATATTCGCTTGATTTCTGCTCACTAAATCGATATGACGTATGACATGACCCAAGCCCCTTTCTCGTTACTGGTCCTATGGCGCTGCTTTTGATTTACAAGTACCGTATTTATGATTTAATATTGTATATGTATTAGAAACCACCTAGACATACACCCCTCCACTTCTACTCCAATTATATTTCTTCTCTCTCTCTCTCTCTCTCTCTCTCTCTCTCTCTCTCTCTCTCTCTCTCTCTCTCTTGTACGCGTGTAAGTCCTTTGACCTAATCTAGTCAGGCAATCGGTTTTCATAATTAGAATAGATCCGTATGCAGTCTGTGTTTTCTTTATCTCCAACGTGTTTTTTATTTTTCCAATCCCCAAGACGCCCCAATCTTGACCCTGCTTTCCTGCATCAAATGTACACCCACATGCATAAGAAAGCCCAAATGTCTTTTGCTGAATAAGAACACTGGAGATGCAAGTAAGTGTACAGCCAAGTCAGATGATCTGTGATAGTCGATAACTCCCTACACTAATTGAGAACAAAACATCTTAAGAGTGATCATTGAGCTGTCGCAAAAGTTATACTTTTTTCAAACTTGGGAACTATCTCGCTAATAGTAATACAGGGACATTGCAAAAATAGGAAATGAGAAATCGGCAATACTCATCGGCCATTATTAATTTAGATTTGTGTTGATTGAGATGATAAAGCTGAGATGAACGAGTGTGTATGGGTTGGAAATGATAAAGCTGAGATGAACGAGTTGTGTATGGGTTGGAAATGGAAGAAAGGGAAGGGGGGGGAGGGAGAGGTATCTGATTTAAGACGGGGGTGGGAGGATGAGGTGGGTGAAGAGGTAGAACATTTTTGAAGGTGCCAGATGGGGGAAGTTTCGTGAAGGTGCTGGCAATATGCATGGTGTTGCGTTATCGCCCTGTAACGTATGTTCGACGTGACCCCCTATCTCAAGTCTGTCGCTGCACTGTGCTCAGGCCTCTGATAGGAACGATACTGACACTGGCAATGAGCCCGCAAAACACATGTGGCCCCTGCTGTAACCTCTCTGCCCTTTTCCACCTTTTGCTCAGGGCCCCTTAGACCTTAAGAAACTCCACCCTCTACTTCGTTTTCTTTTTGTGCACCTCCTCACCCTCACCCTTCCCCACCCCAACCCCTCAGCCTCACCCCGTCGCCCTCTGCCTTCTAACCTTCAATTCTCCTAATACAGACTCGCCCACTATCAAACAGGACTCCGGCTTCTTTCCCGTTACTCTCACCTTCGCTAACCAAACGTCTCCCTTCACGTATTGCTGAATTTGAACTTTATCTTTTATTTCCCTCTCCTCGTCCTTTTCTTTCTCTCGACCTCTTCCGAACCTCCCAACATTTCACCTCTTTCTTCCCTACCGTACATCTCTCCCCCCACCCCTTCCTCCTTAGATTGTGTATCACCCTGTTCCTCCCTTCTCCCCTCTCTCTTCCTCCCATCTCTTCCTCTTTCCTACCAAGAATCATAACTCCGTCTGGTATGATAAGATGATGTAGCATCCCATTGCGTTCTTTATCAACTCGATTCGCCGATATTTCTTTCTTGAATTTCTAGCTAATTTTCTTGTTTTGAGCAAAGGCAAAAGCTCGAAGGGGAGTTTCTTGGGTGTGAGTGGCGGTGGGGTGGGGTGGGGAGTTAGAAAATATTGAGAACATCTGTTGTAGACGAGGAATTAGACTGAGCCTCAAAATTTATCGTTAATTCAATTTCGTATTGCTTTGATTATTTTGCTCCTTCTCACCCACTTTTCTTCGTTCTCCCTCTCCTCCCCCCCCCCTCTCTCTCTCTCTCTCTCACACACACACACACACACACACACTTCTTCTTCTCCTCTCCTGGCTGCAGATCTATTTAGCGAGATGTTCTTTTCCACGCTCGTGTGTTTTTAGTGCGGCGGGGACTAACGGGTACAACTACACGGGTTGTTTGCATTCTTATCTCATAGTTACGCCGTCTGATCTTGTGCCTCTTTAGTGACTGAGCTATGTGACTGTACCGGGACTCCTGAGGAGTCAAGATTTCACTGTACGGCTAAGGCAACGCATGTATAAAGTTGTCTTCCGTCTACCTACTTAAACCACTGTATTATTTGGGTCGTCTCTATTGTGTCCGTGTACTTGTACTCTCTCTACGAATACGTTAGCTTCAATATCTCTTTGAAAAATTACATCTCTCTCTTTCTCTTTTTTTTCTCTAAACGGTTTTATATCGCTTCCAAGGACAGACTGAAAGGACACACCTGTCAATTCTTGCATTCAATTTCTTCGAATTCGTAAGTAATACTGACGTTCAAGACTATCCAAGAAATTAGACTCTAAAGCAAGTAAATTATGATGTAGCAAGAATTCATTTTGTCTCGTTTAAGAGACGGGGGTACTTAACGTTTTCCAAGTACAGATTAAAACCTGACGTCCACTGGGCTATAAGACTCACTCACACCTATATAATGCCTTTATTTCTAGACGAATTTGAACTGAAAGCATGAGAGCATACTTCTTGACAAGAAGAATTTGAACTTCGCAACACAGTAATGAATATAATAATTATTGTAAAACCTAACATGTGTTTGGGAATGTACAATCCCCCCCCCCCCTGTCACGTGGGGTTTATGGGCTCTGCACAATGGAATTATGGACCCTCACGTTTATTCGGTGGGAACTGCTAGTAGGTCACCCTATGAATTACTTTAATAAATTTATTTGTTTAGCTCGTTCTGTGTTAAGGTTGGGGTACAGAAATAGATAGAAAAATGGTAAAAGATTACTGTCACACTAGCTTTCACACGGCTATGAATCATATGTAGTCCAGCCACTTGATAACAGTTAAAATCACACATTTATTTCTTCTACTCTATACAAGATTCTCTAAGTACTAATCTAACTTAAAATGTCTCAGTTACTGCTAATAGTTCGATCGCTGATAGTCTAGTATAGGCAGCTGTTTTTTCTTCCTCTGGCACTTTGCTATAATATTTCATGTAGATTTGGACTACTGTGGTCCGTTTTACAGTTTCTGAAGAGTTGGACTACTGTGGTCCTGTTATGATCAGTTTAAGTGCACTTTCGGAGATTACACTTAACTTTCTGATGGTGCGGTCGAAGTCCTTCTGTGAGGTAGCTTCTGGTACACCTTTGTAGTTGTGTAGTTGGGTTCCCTTGCCACGCTGTGGGGTCTGACAGGGTGTCTTTCAAGGCAGCTCTTTCCGTCTTGTGCGGTAGAGGATCCTCAACCAACTAGTCGTTTCTGTGGAGTGGGGTGCACAGGATAGCTCGGGATAGCTCGGGATAGCTCGCCTGCTCGTCTGTAATATAAGAGACGAAATTCTGCACAACCCTGAATAATCGGTTTGTGCAGAGCGTCTCACTGAAAGCCAAGTAGCCCTCAGTGATAGCTCCACATCTCTATACATAAGCGACGAACATTCTGCTACTTCCGGGTTCCACTGGAATCTCACTCTAAATTCCTATACATACATAAATATCAATCGTGGCTAACTATACACATACAGAATTAATAATAATATAAACATTCAGTGGTACAGCCACTGGTCTGCAAACATACATATAAGTTAAACAACAGTGGTTCCGTACGGGATACAACATGGCGGCGCAACCGGTCGTGTTTCGCCTCGTGGTAGGCTCTTCCACAAGGTCACGCAAATTCGGATTAATAATTCACATTTATGCATAGCAAATTCTTCAAACATAATTTCCACAATAATATAAATATATCACGATGAAACAGAAGGGTGTTCATTTACCTGTTTGACAAGTTCAGGCCCGTTGTGACTTGAGAGAATTCTAAGATTTCAAAGTCCTGCTTCCTGGTCTATGAGTGTAGAGATTTCTCTAGCTGTGGAGATGTTGACTCTACCTCGTCTCACACACGACTGATTCAAACTGTGTTAGGCTCTGACACAGTCAAAACTGCTCTACCCACTGAGCCTGCTCTGATTGGTTAAAACGGTCCGATTCAAAGCTCAAGTGTTGACTCACTGCGCTAGCGTGGGTCGGGCTCGCGGTGTGTGGTCTGCTGTGTAATTTAATTGCTGCTGTGTAATAGTCTAACTTCTCTACTGTTACAAAGACTACACATGGCTAAATAGTCAATGGGCAGGGTAAACTGCTCGGTTCATGACACCCCCTCCCCCAAAAAAAATGTAAACTGAACAATCAAAACTAATGTATATTTATAACTGAGGTACGTTCTAATTTGTTGTCGAAAGCGCGGGGGCGCACGGCTGTTTCCAAGAACACACAGAAACAGAAGACAATGCATTCTGTCGCAACCAATCTTGGTCCCTGCCTGTTCTCTTTTCCTGTTCTTTTCCCAATCTCGTGTTTATCTGACGTTGTTGAAACCAGGCCTTGTTTATCTGATGTTGTTCAACTTGTTGTCTGTGAAAACCTGACACCCGTTCTTCTTTCAAACGCCCACGTGGAGTATCTGGGTAGAAGAAGGCCCGCATTGCGTGCAAGAGAAACGGAATAAACAATTCTGCTCTTGTTGACGCGGAGTCGGATGCTCCGCGTGAAACGGTATCTCTACTCCCACCCTGAAGCCTCTTCCGTTCTTGGGGTTCTCTCCCTTTACACAGTTTTAGTTCACTTCCGCTATCACAGGGGGGAGCTGTCATTCATTTATTGCCGTGTGACCTAGCCTGACCTGCAGCCTGACACGGATGTATTTTCATCTTCTGCATTAGGCAACAGTGCCTTGCCCGGATGGCAGATTTGCATATTCTTAGGGCACCAACAACAGTTGACTTGTCTACATTGCATATTATTAACGTTTGTTTAGCTAATTTGTCAACTGGAGGCTGGAAGTGTGCATCTTAAAGTTGGAGCAAATACTAGGATCATTATTAATGGTGAAGCAAACTCTGTACTTCTGATCTCTACAACCTGTAAATCAGACATAATTATGATGGAACACTTTTGAAAGTAACAACTGCCCACCTGTTAGTGAAAAATTTTCTGTACAAATTACAGGAGAAGGTTTCAACTGCTTGCACACTCTAGCAAGCGAGGGAGGCAAGCTTTCACGGGTCGTTACTCCGTACCTTAAAACTGTAGGCAACAACCACTTCTAAAGTATTGTAGTGTGTAGCCTAACTAAACACTGGTAGTTCAAAAACCCCTGTGAACTCTTCACGTTTGCAAATAACCTGGCACACGCGGTCATGGGGGCATTTTGGTACTGAAAATACTATGCTGAACTGCTGACATGTAGCAGGTGATGTCAAGCTGACACGAGCATGCAAATAATAACGAGTATTACTGGTTTATGCAGGCTTAAAAAAAAACTGCTGTACTGTAATAATAATGAAAAGCATGATGGTAGTTATGCAAATATTGTCTAATGCGCAATATGCAAGAAAGAGGGGAGAAATATAGTTACATGAACGATACTTGCTAACTGAAGATGTTTCATTGGGTCTTTGAGTATTTTACTCTAAATATTTTGCTCTTGCTGTCTACAATGTCTTCAAGTCTTCCGAATGACCCGACAAAGACAGCTTGTGCTTTATTAATCGATGACTGTCCCGTTACACCTAACTAAATCAAAAAGTGGAACTTGCGTAAATAAATAAAAAGAATACATGGGCTAAAGGAAGCAGGGTGCGAGATGTACTTCATTGTTTGATTTTTAGTGCGAAAAGACGGAGACCGGTTTATGAATGGTACTTTTAATTGGATGGATTCAGACAGAAAACAGAATAAAGAGGTATAAAGAACTAAGTTATAGGGGTATGGCTGGAGCGAGGAAGAGGAAGGTAAAAGAGGTATAGTTTTAGGGGTATACATGACTGTATCAGTGACGTCTCAAAAGAGAGAGGAGGTTTAGCCGGCGCGGGCGAGGTTGTAGCGAGTGCAAATTGAAGCTAATTGTTTTAACATTTTCCACCCCGACTTTGCCCTTCCCACTTGGGGTACGATGCATACAGAGTAACCAAGACTAACGGAAGCAGATCCCTTTTATAGGTTATGTATTATCATCGTGTAGTTAAAACTTCAGTTAAACTTTGTCATCTTTTCATTTATGATAGAAATGTAGAGTGCAATACCAGCTTTCTGATCTGTGATGGGTTATGGTATTAAACAATGATGAAAACGATGCCTCTGCTTTCAAGCACAAGAAAGGTTGAACCCTCAAAACAACAAAAACCAACCTTTTATTGATGATGATGATGACGACGATGATGATGATGATGATGGTGATGATGGTGATGATGATGATTTCAGCTTGTAAGGCGCAGCTAGTAGCATGCCTAGGGCGCATAAAGGAAAATGACGGAGATGGGAAACCTGGTGTACGAACAGAGGAAAGAGGGAAACAGTTGATGTCTTTTGCCTCCCCCCCCCCCCCCCTGATATTCTAGGAGTATGCTCCTGAGAGTCTGTAGTGCTCTGACGTCTGCGCGAGAAAGGGTGCTGACGAAAACGCAATTCGGCGCTGCACATTAGTTAGGCAGATCATGGCTGTTTGCCTATGCTTGTCTGGCACTGACCCCTTGGGGTCATGAGCAATCTTGCCACTGTAGATTGTTCTAACCTATAAAGGGTACAGTGAAAGCCCCAGTTGAAAACCTGTCTTGCCTTTGTAGGCATGACAAATTAACTGCGGCAACAGTTCCCCCCGTTGGAGTGCCGGGGGTTTCAGTATAAATAGTATCCCCACTTTCTGGAAATTTAGTGCTTTAAATTCCCACTGTCGCTGTCTTCCTCATTTGCTCTTTCCCATTCCCGATCTGTCCTACCACTCTGCTATACTATATTCTTCTTCGCTAGATCAATGACCTACCTTTTTTCTTGAAAACTCTTCCTGGACAAGACTCCTTGTTTGTGTATGAGGTCTGTTGGATCAGCTTGGGAATGTTGGACGCTTTCTGCCGGGTGGTCACTAGGGCTTCCTATGAATGTACTATTTAGCACTATAGGCATTTTATATGTATGTTTTTGTGTTGATGATTTATAATGATGTTTGTATTCTATTTTGTTTTTGTAATCGGGGAGTTCGCGTAGTTGAGGTCAACCCTCAGCCGTCCCTCGCGTGGGATGTCTTTATTGTAAAGTGACTGGCCGGTGGAGGGCATTCAATTTTCCCACTGGGGTTGTTTCAACAGATCTTTTATGCGGATCGGGGGTTGTCCGGTCCTGATTTGGCTCGGAAGAGTCCGCTGGACCTAAAGCAATAATAAATCAATCAATCAATCAGTCTGGCACTGAAAGACAGACTTCCAACACTGCACGTCCCCAGACTTCTTTTTTTTTGTTTGTTTAAATTTTGTGTCTCCATCTAATTCCACACCTCGTCTCTCCCCTCTCCTCCTCCCCGTCCCTCCCCCAACCCTCCATCATCCTCCCCCTCGCGCCTCCTCTTCCCTTCCCGCATTTCTCTCTGTCTGTCTCTCTGTCTGTCTCTCTGTCT
Source organism: Oncomelania hupensis (assembly GCA_036898135.1). Lineage (NCBI taxonomy): Eukaryota > Metazoa > Mollusca > Gastropoda > Littorinimorpha > Pomatiopsidae > Oncomelania > Oncomelania hupensis. The sequence goes on along the minus strand of CM072511.1, from coordinate 85,872,391 downwards.
CTCTGTCTCTGTCTCTCTCTCTGTCTCTCTCTCTCTCTCTCTCTCTCTCTCTCTCTCTCTCTCTGTATATATATATATATATATATATATATATATATATATATATATATATATATATATATATATATATATATATATATATATATATATATATATATATATATATATATATATATATCTCCTCCGTTTCCTCGTCATACGGAACTTACTGAAACCGTATTTCATTCTTCTGCGTCTTCTCTCGTCCCAGGGATCGGTCAGTGATCCTAGTGTGTGCATCTACCCTATCTCGCTTATCTGGTGGGTTTGTTTTTTTTACCACATTGTGCAACAATAACTAATTATTACTAAAGTTGTCAACAGTCCATATCACCACTCCCTGCAGTGACTACAACAGCAACAACATCAAAATCGATAATGACAGCGACGACAGCAATTTGTTTAACTCTTCATCTTTCTTTCATCCATTTCATCATCTCCTTTTTTCTCTCCTGGATTCTCTCCTTTATAGTTTTTTTATAAATTTATTTATTTGTTTTTGTGGGTTTTTTTGTGTGTGTCTTTTTCCAAGCTGCATTTCTTTTTTTTTTCTTGCTTCGTTTACTTTCTCATCCTCCACCGTTTCTTCTACTTCCTTATCCCTTTTTTCCTCTGTCCTTTTCTTAGTCTCTTCCTCGTCTTCTGTGCTCCATTCATGTTTTGCTGGTTGTGGCGCAAGTGGTGCGCGTGTGTAGTATCTTTCATCATGGCCGTTAGCTGCCGCTATCGCAATCCTCCCTGTGTCGGGTACAGCCCGAGTTTCAGGGAGCAGTGGAACCCACACGCAAAACTAACACTCGCCTCTTGTGGCCTCGAGATACTCGGTGAGTGTCGGGGGCTCATTTCCTGTGGTGCCAGAGATTAGCAGCCCAAACTGAATACAGTCGGTTGTCCTCTTATGATGCGAGCTGTCTTGCAGCTTGTATGCCTCGTGCGCTAGCATCCTATGGCTTGTCTTTTTCTTCTTCTCCTCCTACCCCAAAAACGGTTATTTTATTGTTACTTTTGTTTAATCACTTTTATATAGCGCTTTTCCAGCTCAAGGCGCTGACCTATACAGTATCTAACTCAAGCCGCCCGAGGCGCCCTCTTGCAGCCTTTGGGCACATAGTCTTACACCCAGACGACTGAGCACAACCCTGGGCGACTGGGGATGAAGAGAAGGGACCTAGTGTGTACTGGGTGTATTTGTGTCGCCCGGAACTCATCCCTCTAGGACATGAGCGTCAGGATCTTTAAAGTCCTTTCTATGGAATGCGTGCGTGCACAGCCTAGACCTCGGTTTATACTCTCATCCGAAGGAGTAGGAACGCAGTGTCTCTGGGTTTTTTTCTTCTCCAGGTCGTTAACGGCGTTTGAACCGCTGCCTGGACAGGCTGCAAGGTTATAATAGCCTCTGCTGACATTTGAGTACACGGCGTACACCAAAGAGCCAACTGCGCTAGCGCCCACCCCCCCCCCACCCCTCCTCTCCCCCCCCACCCCGCCCTGTTCGTGGCTTCTGATGTTGGGGAGGAGCTGGCGGAGGAAGACGGAGTACGGGGATGGAAGTAAAGGATGGTAGGAATAAGTGTACATAGCACAGTGATATACAGTAGGTCTGCGTGTACTCACAAACAAACTGTATGCAAACTGAAACACCAAATCATACATACCAAATGCCGCCTTTCATGAGTATCAAGACGAGAAGGAAAATCCATTCAGCATGAGCTGCATTATGGAAGGACAGTCTAACCGCGAGGTTGTCATGATGACATCGATGACTACGAAGGATGGAGGAGAAAACGAGATGAGAGGCTGCAGCGAAGCTTCAATAGAATTGTGTGTCCCTATGCACATCAAACAAGCAGTCCTCAGAAACCAGTGTGAGACAAGTGTTCGCGAATGATTCTTGTAATTACTGGCTATCGATGGTTGTCAAACTAATATAATAATATTCCTTTTGACGAAACGATTTGTATTGTCTCCTTGTCAATTTAATATTTACATTATTTGATTTAAAACTTAATTGCTTCAATTCAGTATTTAATATTATTTCAAATTCTCTCTTCACCGAGTCGAAAACACCAGCAGCGCTTGCAGGTTTATGGTTACTCGATCGCAAAGTACCTGTAGTAAATTAATCATTTAGCATAATGAGCACGCGCTTTTCAGGCACACTTCTGCACTGACAGAAAAGTTACATAGAAGGCGTCCTTCCGACACACATCACAGGATTTTGTCCTGAGATTGTATTGCATGGTGGTCGTAGAGGTAAAGGTAGTGAAAGTCAAGCCAAATAAGCTCTTTGGTCAAGCTTTGAACAGCGTTTGACGTGATTGTATACCAACTCGCAAGTCTTGGGCGCTTAATATCTCAATGCCGGGTCCAGCAGAGTTTTTGTAGTTTTAATTTGTCCCCACACTGTTGCATAGCAGCTCCAGACTCAACCACTATAGACGGTGTCGATGCTGCGGAAGCGCAGCAGAGGAGAAAAAAAAGACGCTTGTATTCAGAATAGATAAATCATACATAAAGCTCGCACTGGCTATTTTAAACATAACTCAGGAAACACATAGAGGCGGGATTTGGGTTTTATTTTTTTAATTCACTGGACAATAACTCAATATTATTGTTTTATGTTCGATTGTGAATTTATGGTCCCCAATAACTTTGGAGTAACGGGATAGGATAGAATAGGATAGGTGAATTTATCAAATATGAGTGTACATGAGAGTTCGATGTTCTCCATTACCATTCTGCGCTATAGTTTTTTTTTTTTTTTTTTTCTCGCTTTGTATTGTGTAGCGTGGGTGGAAGAAAGGGAGAAAAGGAGAAAGAGAGGTTGGGAAGGGGGTGAAGAGGTGGGCGATATGCACTGAATGATTGCTGTGTGTGCAGCCGCTCTTCCTTCCTCCAATACTGCACGTCCATCATGACACTGACAGAGTGCTTCGCTAGCCTGGCTATCAGGGATATGGGTTCAAGGCTCAGCCTCCTCTTACCAATGATGACTTATGTCTGTGCATTGGTTCTTGATGCTCTGAGTATCCCTGAATGATTATGTACCCTTGTCGCTGGGTTCCTTTCTGCAGACATATAATAATAAGCACAAAAATCTAGTCCTACGCTAGGTTAGTTAACCATTTTCCAGAAAGAAAGATGGGCGATGCGGGAGAAAACACTTTGATTTTACAAATCTGCTTTTTCTTAGTACTATTTCTCTTAAAAGCAACCTTTCTGTACAGTTGCTGAACTCTTCAGAAATGAACTTAAAAAAAAAAGAAGGTTTGACTAAACGGGCAAAATGATTTCAGCAGAGAACAGCGAAGAGAATCGTATGTGAACAGAAAGAGTGCAGTGAATTGAGGATGTCGACGGCTGGATGGATGAGGGTTTGACGATTTTCAAACTAATTAAAATAGTCCTCAGGACGAAGATGATGGAGAGCGAACTTTTGCTGAGACCAGGGCATTCATTACTGCAAAATCAACCTAGTTTCCTGGCATTAAAGACAAGCTTAAAACTTTTGTTAACCATATTTGATCAATGTAATATTAATGACATGAAAGTCCTTTCGAACAGGAACAAAATGTTTTTGAAACTGTCCTCGAAATGTCCCAAAATGTTATCAAATACAATATGATTAAGTTTGCTTTGGGTTTAATGATGAAATTGATTGGATGTTAATTTGAACGATGCTAGTGATGGGGAAAATTATTAATGTATGTTTGTCTGCAAACACTTTAAAAAAATATTTTTCTCATCTGGGCTCTTGAGTGATTTTGTTCATCCTCATTTTGTGTCCATTGTTTTACGCTAGAAGAATTTCATGATGAATTTGTTTTGCTTGAAGTGCAGTTCTTTCAAACAATTGTATAATTTTCCTCTATTTGAAGTAATAGCGTTTCCTAGAACTATCGATTGTTCTAGGCTCAAAATTCAAGGTTTGAAATAAACGTTGATTAAAATGTCTTCAGTATCGTTTGTCGATATTAATTATGGTTTGGTCATTAACGTTGTGTAAATAGAGTTTAAATAACAAAATGTTTTTGTTCATATTTGTACTGTGGCAGTTAAAAAAGAAAACATATATTTAGTTTTATTAACCCGCTATTGTACTTTAACATCGCAATTATCTATACTTTTGTGAAACCAGGGCGTATAATAGTTTATCAAGAGGGCATTACGGAATTGTGCAGTTTGCGTAGTGTTACACAGCGCTGCAGAAACCTGTGAAGATGCCATTATTGGCAAATTTCCAATAATCATCAGATTTCAGTCAACTCTCAGTGCATTTCAAAAAGCGCACTCGTCTATACGCACTTTGGTACATCTTTAATCCTCATTTGCCCTGTCATAATGTTCACCTTGCGCTGGTTGGCGAGACCTCTAAGTTCTACTACTTGTACTGTTTAGTAAGAATCTCTCAAACCTAAAACGCCCATCGCCGTAGCTCCAGTTTATAAGAGCGTTCGCCTGGCACACCAATGTGATGACCCAGGTTCGAATTCCGTCTTGGGCGAAATAATGAAGTGGCCCATTTTTTCATGGATCGGATCCATGTCTATAGTAAAACACAAAATGTTTCTTGATCAATAAATGTTATGCGTCGATCTCCACACCAGCTGGTAAAAGAGAAGACAAGCCGGGCTTGGGACAATCTAGGAGGGTTGTGCCTTTGAAATATTCATCACCCAATTATTTGGATCGGATCCTCCGCGCATTCCGCAGTTGGGAGAGCCAGCTCCGGCCTCCATTGATGCATGTTCATGGTTATTTTGTCCTTATGTATTTATTTATTTATCACATTGGGAAATTATAATTTGATTCTCAATTTTTTCTCTTCACGGTCAGTCTTGAACGCAGTGCTTTGTGTTCTTTGCCCTGAGATCACGATAAACCGGATACACATTTATATTTTGTTCAGTCACAGTTAAAAATTTAGATGCAATATTTGCTGTTTGAAATGAAGTAGTGGAAAGCAGAATAGACCGTGAAATTAACGACCTTTTGCATATTAACTTTAATCAGTAAAGCAATATTTTAATGGTGGAAAAGTAGATGGACATCTGGCGCTAAAAGGAACTTCTAACAATTAACTGTGATGCCGGGGTGTCGAAGTGTAGCCTTTATCAGAGAACACGGTTCCCGCTTTATTGCTATACGGGGTTTAGTTCATTGAGGAACGTGAGCTTTGGCTTTTTGATTCGCCGGGCGGGTTTTATCGGTACCGATTTCCCAGCGATTTCCGTTGTATTGCTCTCATTCGGCCGGCGTGACATTAAAAACACGGGGCAACAGCAGCCTTTATCTGCAGTACGCGACCCCTCCCTACCAATTGCTTGCTTGTTAGTCCACGCCGGCTTAATTGTTCTAATCAGCGGTGCAAGGTCATTAACAGGAGGGGAGACCTTATCCCGAGCATCAGCAACGAGTAAAGTTACCTTTCCAATCCTCGAGGACAGATCTTACATGCTATAGATACATCTGACTGAGGTGTCGACCAAGGGTAGAAGTGCCATAAAAAGAGCGAAGGACACGACAGGCTGCAAAGGCACACACAATAGTTCCACGTGCACTGCCTGTTTTACGCTGTCAACCATACCCTTTCTGGGTAGTGTTCTCTTTGCACTTGAGAACATGAGAACATTCGAGAGCTCGGTTCTTATAAAGGAATTTTGCTGTGTTCGATCAACTCTTTTGTGCTGTATACACAAACCCCTCAAAAAGTATTGTGTAGAATCTGTTTTTGTCTTCACTTTATTGAGTGTAACTCAATTTATAATCTGTGCTCCTCTCAAATGAGCAATTTTCATATGATTAAATTCAGTTGCTACAGTAAATAAACGACCCTGTTTTTCCTACGATTTTTTTTGCTGACGCAAACGTTATGCCCGTGCCCTTTTTATTTCTGGCTTTTGTGGCCAGATAACGGGTCATTTATAATGTTTAACCCGCTAATTATCGCTGATTGGTGTCGCGCTTGCGCATTCGGGAATCTAATTACCCACAATCATCCGCGCCATTTGTAAGCGCTGGCGGGGAATATTCATACTCATCGTAAATGGGTTTCCTAATGCGACAGTAAAGGGCAGGGAGAGAGGCATGGGTTGTAGTGTCATCGTCACGATGGTATGCACCGTTTTGGAAAAAAAAAAGGTTGCAGGAGGGACGGGTGAGGGGAGGGGCGGGGATGGTGATGGGGACGCTAAGGAGGTGGGAGGGGGGGCCAGAAGGGAAGCACTGCAGTTTGTTTTCACATGCAGAAACATGGCACAGTTTATCGACAATGTACCCATTTTACCCCATTTATGTTAAACGTATCCTACGTAAAGGCTCCTTGCATACAATGTAAAATGTCAGACCTGCATATCGAATGGGAGTTGATGCAGCTCTTGAAAGGATTCCCTTCGAGGAGCCAGGGCACATCTTATAATTACACAATCATATTCGTCCGTTTGACTTTTTCATCGTCTGTGTTCTGACGTGGCGTTGTTTGTAATCAAGTGTTCATTCGTCACCATTGCGTGCATTAGATTTAGCAATTATCATGATTTATCTCTCGCCCCGTCGCGATTAGCTTGACAATGATTATTGCTCTGTGTATTCACATGAACTTAGCGTGAAAGTCACTTCTGATCATGATGATGATGATGATGATGATGATGATGATGATGATGATGATGATGATGATGATGATGATGATGATGATGATGATGATGATGATGATGATGATGAAGGAACACAGATGCTTATGATGATGATGTTGTTGGAGGAGATTGGCTAGGGTCGTGAGAAAACTGTTTCGATGATTATTCCGCCTTTCTTACTCTCTCGTGGTGATGATTTTTGTCTGTGGTTTAAGTTGACGGACTAACAGTCAGCCCAACCCAGACATACTGATGGAGATGGTCACTTTTGAAGTCGTAAAGAAGCATTAGGTGGCCAAAGAAAAATTTATTTGTTGTGTTAATATCTGCCTTAATATCTGCCTTCTGGCAGTGATACGGACTAGGATGAAGAAGATGTAAATGATGATGATGATGAAGAAGAAGAAGAAGAAGATGATGATGATGATGATGATGATGATGATGATGATGATGATGATGATGATGATGATGATGATGATGATGTGGGTTTATGGCTCTTTTCCAGTTGTTGCTTTGATTTCAGTGGTACACTTGGTGTGACCCCTTACTACATCCCAACCGCACATCTCTCTTTTCTCCTCTCATATAATTTGTAAAGCTCTTGTCGTCTCTTCTCTCATCCTCTCCTTTAGGATACTGTGTGCGCGCGATAGCTTGTAGCAGCAGCAGCGGCGACGACGACATGTACAATGGTGTGTTGATGAGGGCAAGTAGTGGCGGGGCGGCCGCCGCGAGTGGCTAAGTGACAAAATGATTGGCAAGGGACAATTTCCGTCTATCGATCCTCCAACCCTCTCCTCCCTCTATAGTTGCCTCGCCTCTTGTCTCGCTACCATCCCTAGTATATTGCTGTGGCTGCAGCTAACGCTGCTGCTGCTGCTGCTGCTGCTGCTGATGATGATGATGATGATGATGATGATGATGATGATGATGATGATGATGATGATGATGATGATGATGATGATGATACCGTTACTGATCTCGATACGATTAAAAGGGAATATCCTGCAGTTAATATGAAGACACTCGCCACTAAATAAGACTTTATAGTTTATTATGTCTTGTTTTGTTTTGTGATTTGTGAAATATTGAACTGGCATACTCTTCGGCAGTATGTGCTTACTCGTTAAAAACGTATTTCAGTTGTTCCATCTTGTTAAAACAACTTCCTGTTATTCGATAGAGGCCATTTTGCATCATCAATCTTTATAACCATTCCTAGAGATCTTTCTAGACCTTTCTGTTTCTGTGAACTATTATCCGTTTTCGTATTTAAATCAGAACACTGCGATATAAAACAAGAAGGAGGTATGAAGTCGTAATCGGGATCCCAATCGGTTCATCCATCTACGCAGACAGTATTGACCTGATTCCACCGCGGAAGCCGAATCTGCCACTCGAGCGACAATTTGTTTCCGCGTCGGATCTCGCCTCTTGTGTCTCTCGCCAGGGGGCGCCATATTGACACCGGAACTACTGTGACGTCATGGCATGCGCAGTCAGTTCTCGCTGACTGATAGCGATGAATGCGTTTTCGGTGACTGGCTTTTTTAATACCATGAGGGTAATCGTGAATCACCATCGACAGACTGTACAGGAAATGTGATGTCCCCTGTTTCGGCCATTCATGGATGGGGCTCAGCTTCTTTCTAACATCAGTTTTTGATGATAGAGAACACAAACCTGGGAGGGCAGGGGATAGGGGAGAGGGACCTAGTGCTTGCTGGGTGTGTTGGTATAACTGAAACTCACTCGTCTAGAACATGAGCGTAAAGAGCTTTAAAGTCGGTGCAATGGAATGCATATGTCTTGTATTGACACTTTTGTTTTCGTTGTGTTTCGGGAACACAATCACCATGTATTTTTGACTGAGGTTACATGTATTTAAACCCCTTTTAGAACATCCGCTGATAATTGTAAAAATGTATTGAAAGACGCTGACATTTAAAATGGCTTTTGTTTTGTCCTGTGTGCAGATGCGTACGGGCTATCGGACATGGCACACATCGAGAGTATCCAGGAGAAGTCTCAGTGCGCGCTAGAAGAATACGTGAGATCCCAGTACCCCAACCAGCCCACGCGCTTCGGCAAGCTGCTGCTGCGTCTACCTTCCCTGCGCTCTGTGTCGGCGCAGGTGATCGAGCAACTGTTCTTCGTGCGCCTAGTGGGGAAGACTCCCATCGAGACGCTGATCCGAGACATGCTGCTGAGCGGCGGTTCCTTCAACTGGCCCTACATGGCCATCCAATGACAGCCAACCGCTGCCTCCGCCGACCCTTCTTCCTCCCTAGCGTCATCCGCCGCTGCCGCCGCCGCCTACGCCTACTCGCACTCCCACAGTCACCCTCATCACGCGCTCATGGTATCCACCGCATCTTCGGTGATGAGTGGCGGCGTAGGGGTAGTAGGCTCATCGTCGTTGTCGTCGTCGTCCAATTTGGCGTCATCGGCAGCAGCGGCCAGAGCAGCAGCGGCAGCAGGAGGAGGAAAGGACGCGGCGTTGGCAGCAATGTCGTCAACCCTGTCTTCATCGTCATCATCGTCGTCGTCACCGGTCCTCTCGTCCTTAGCGTCGTCGAGCACTTTCGCGGGACTGGGCGTGGGTGGGGGAGTCGCTTCTACCATGAACGGGACTGGCTACTACAGCCATCATCATCCCGGTCACCACGCTCCTCCAACGGGCCCCTTCTCGGCCTTCTCGTCCTCTCTAAATCTGCCCTCCGCGTCCCACTCTGTTCCCTCGTCACAGGGATGTTCTACTGGACCTTGGCCCACGGCGTTGTTAGATCGCCGCCTTTTAGGCCAGCGAGTGTTTTGACAATGAATAGGGCAACATGCTCATTTGCAGAGATTGTAAAATAAATACGTGAGTTCATGAGGAATTGGAAACGAGAAACGCAAGTGTAGAGACTACTTTACGCCATTTCGTGCACGAAAAGCGAATTTTTGTTGTCATAACTACGCGATAGGTCAAATATTGACAAGATGCTTCTTGCACTCGAGGACACAAAACAAGAGCAAACTCCGGCCTTTCTTTCTCATCGCGATGTTGATAATGCCCAAAGACTATGACTTTCTCGACTATAGGAAAAAAAAGTGTTGCGACAATACACAACAAGTTATATTTACTCAGAGTGTGAGCTAAATCATTTCTGTATGTAGCTTGTATGTCATTATTCTCACATTTTCTATCTTCATCATCTTCAAATGGGAAGACTTCGCTGAACAACACCGCACGCTTAATATTTGTTTCCTAAGAATCAAGAAATACACCGATGCCATATTCGCCAACAACAAATCAACAAACAACGGAACGCAACTTTTCTCTAGCTTTTGAAAAAAAGCTACAATTATTTCACAGATTTAACTATTCACAGCTCTTCAATTACGTCAATCGTAGCAGTTTGCTATGAATCAGAACTGAAACTTTTTAAAAACTTTGGCCGAATTGTCCATTGTGACTGTTGAAAGGATAGAAATTTAACTATGTCAGAAACTGGCAGTGTTAATACACCATTGTGACGAAAGGTGGTAAATTTCTGCTGGTGAACAAGAAAACTGCATTGATGGAAAAAATAGATCCGAGCATTCATAAAACCTCTCCAGACATGCTTTTATCTTGCCCGAGCATGTTTGCAAAAAAGAAATAGCTGAAGAGACAGGGTCAATGGAATGGGAGAAAATAAAGTGAGCAAACACTTAACTGAACACAAAGACAAAGATTGTCACAATCAGACACATAAAAGTGGTTGTGCTTTTTTGCCATGATGATGAGACATTCGCAGTGTATGATCTGTGTGTATGATTGTGATTATTGAACGATGTAAACTAGTGTACAAATAGAAGCGGACTTCATCTAAGACTCTTGCCCAGTTAACAAGAAAGAACGAGTAAGATTCAGAAGCCGCAATTTACTGTTTTACAATACTGCAGACACGAACACAACAACCGATGTTCAACGTGTGTTTAACGATACTTCATGTCAATTCTGTATATAAACTGATGTATGCTATCTTCTAATTCGTACTTGGCAACCATTGTACAGCAAAAAAGATGTAACGATATTGTAATGTACATGAAAACTGAACTGTTTGTTGTGTGTGTTTTGCATTGATCAAGATTACACTTTCCCTTGTTTGTAATAAGAATGAGAACGATTAATTATGACGTGTACATGTTTGTAAACTACTGATTTATTATCCCGTACAAACTACTGTTTGCAGTGATGGTCCTACTTCAGTAACTACTCTTGACGTTTTAAATGTATTACTTCAGATTTATAGAGATATTGATTAGAATTGTTCAAATAAATCTTCGAGTAGTTTTGCTTACCACGTTTACTGTAATAAGATTTTGAGGTGCAAATAGCAGGTCTCCCATTCATTGATTGCTTTTGTCGGGAGGGATCGTAAAGGATTGATGGTCTGTGGTAAGTCAAACTGAAAACTTAACATTTAGTAAAATACACTAGCACTTTTATTGCAGGGAGTTAAGGTTGTCGTTGTGCTATTTTATTTCACCGTTGAAAAAGCGTGTTGAAATACGTTAACACACATTTCAAATCGAAAGAAATGGTGGTTCTGTTCGTGTAGTTTTACATCAGTTATATTTATCAATATTGAAACTACATCCAACAGGAAATTATAATTGACGTTCAGCTTATTTGCTAATCCTCATTTAAATGACATTTTGTTCCCAGACAAGACTGTAACTGTGTGACTTTAACTGCCAATCTATGTGCCATTTGTTTGTAGGGATGGACTCCCAAAATTAATAATTATTACGCTAAATAGGAGTACAAAATACCCAAGGACGCAGTTCACGTACATTCTAATGAGAACTACATCGGACAGGAGAAATCGGCAGCTTTGTTCATCCTAACATGAACTCATTTGACATGATGAGTAAACTTTTATTGTCCATTCAATTTGATTATAATTATAATTTAATTGAATCTTTTCATTTGAATTCGTTAGTTGAATTTTAGTCTCTTTTATACGGTATTAAAGTTCGCTTTCTGTCTGGAGAAAATGTATACACCTTGTTTCTTTGGACAGCAGCAAACTCGCGATTTATTATTATTATGTGTACATGACTGTGTTTCCCATTATTACAAATTATTTTCTGATGATAGTTCAGAGATCATGTGTTGAGTTCGTGCGTTGTACGCCTGCCTGCGTGGTGCATCCCTCCCGATATTGAAATTTGGACGCAAGCACTTATACGAATGTTTGGTTTAAATTCTATCATCGGTATACGTTGTCATGTTCATCCTTGTTCATTTACGTTTTGTCCGTGTGTGTTTTCTTACAGTTTTTACCTTTTGTTGATTGATAGTATTGAATCTTCATTTTGTTGAATTTGAACATGAACTCGGATCCGTTTAGTGCCATTCGATGACCATATTCGATGTATATTTTGCAAATCAACATTTGCTTATTTGTTTACTATTTCGATTTGCGTTTGAACTTGGTTCCTATCCTGTGCTTGTATTATTACAATATTAATGAAGTATTAACTGAGTGTAACTGTGTTTGAGAAGACAAGTTTGTAGGCGGAAAGTTTTTTGTCAACATCAATTTTTCTATTCAATTATTTACTGTACTTCATTGAGTCAAGTCTCCTAAGCAAAGTCATCTCATGTACATTAATACAAATGCATGACGTTTGATTCTTTTTTGCTGTGTTGAACGTGGAATAGCCGTATTGGTTTACTCGTAAAAATTAATATGAGTCGACACTTTAATTTGGCCGTTTAAAGAGAACTTGTAAAGTCGTTCCACAGATGATACAACTGTTGTCACTTACACTTCGTTAAGGAGAGAATGTCATAACTAAACCGAAGTAGTTGGAAAATTAGAGTTTCCCTCCAACCTGAAAGCGCATACAGCATTGCTGTTACTTTAAAATATTACCACTTCTGTCTGTTGTTCTGTGGCTGAAGACATTTAATAAACTTGGATTGAATCAACTAGTTCGGAAAATATCAACAAGGTCATGCATATTTATACCATTGTTGTGAACTTAATTTTGTATAGCTATTTGCTCTCCTTGATATCGCATTTGTATTGATTGCTCTTTGCACAGTCAGTGCAGTTGTTGGTTTTGACAAGGATAGCTGTAACTGCTAAGCATATATAATAAATATACATACATAAAGCTGAATAGTATGTATGCACAGATACGTGTATTTTATCGGAGTTGGTAGCACGTTTCATGATATCAAAGAACGTGAATAATTATTAATTATAATGAATATTCACGATCTTAGAGATTGGCTGTTGTGTTCCATCGCTTAGTCATTCGCCAGTTTACAGCAATCCTTTATCCTAAGTTTTGAAGTTTCGAAGTTTGCTTTGTGTTTTTGTTACTATTATCACCAGCAGATAAATTTAAGTTGGAGCTAAACAGTTGCAATGAACTCTTAAAAAGTGTCCATTATACTGAGAAAACAACAAACACTATATTTACGATTGTTCAGTTATATTCGACGCCCATTATACTGAGAGAGAAAGAGAGAGAAAAGGAAAAAAATGCGACAAATGTTTGTATTTACTGTACTGTTGTCCTGCTACGTCCGACTCCTACATCAATGGTCGAATAATTGCTGTTTTATTGTTGTGGTATTTTACACAAAGGACGATGTCGTTTGTTGTTGGTAATATCGAAACTGTAAGTAAAGTTTCCGTAATGGTGCTCTTAAGTATAGTATGCATTTTGCTTGTTTTATCAGTGTACAATATTAAATACATTTGTTTTTGTCACATTATTCTGAGATTATTGAATAGGGTGACATCATTGTTGGCAGACTCCCGACTCAATTTTGCCATCATATTAATTTTCTGTGTATTTTCATTGTTTTGCAATCCATTATTGTTTTTAAAATTGTATTATATTCAACAAAGCAAACGGAGCCTGTGTACTGTTTCTGAAGTGCCATAAAACAGGTGTTCCTCGACCAAGGAGATTGTATATTCAGTTTAGGCTAGTGTATATTTAACCTTTTCCTTTTAGTAAATTGTTGTTTTGGGCTCACAAGAGCATCGGACTAAAAACGTGTTAGGTGTTCAGTATGCTTCAGTAAATTAACTCCAGTTTGATTTCCGGTTTGAGTATTAAGTTAACGCTGAATAGTTATATAGTTATTTTCTTTAAAGATCTACTTCAGTGAGACAATATATACCAATATTTCTATTTAATTACTAGATATTTTTTTTAAATAAACATTTGCATTTGCGGCATAGTTTTACTGTATATGTAGTTTATTTGGATTGCTGTATGAATTTATAGTACACTTTAAATATCACACAATTAACAAATGGCTAAAGACAGTAAGTGGCAATATATGAATCGATTTCTTTGCGTCAAAATCATAGGTGAAGACTGATGCCTTAGCGATTCCGAACTTTGTCAGATTTTTTCCCTAGCACATTAGAGCTGTAGAAAGCGTTTGATAACTCAAGAAAAGGCGCGTCCCATGGAACATTTCTTGTATTATTCTATTTATATAGACAGCAGAAAATCGTTGATTCACAAATATACCGACAGACAACGCAAGTCTGACTATGGGTTGATCTTCTCCTTTTGCTGACTTTGCGCCTTTGTGGACGCAGATAGTTAGTATCTGTAGGTTAGAAGCACAGAGTTGACACCCCTGCCTAAAGACAGCTGAACATTTCCGGAACATTTCCTCCTTCCTTCGGGATTTTCGGTATCTCCCCATCCTTTATTATATCTTCGTATACTCCCCCTTTTGGACTTTTCGGGTATAGGCTATTCATGTTGGCTTTTCCAGAATTGATTACCAAATGGTATTTGTGTAGAATTTATGATTGTATTAAAATTAAACTCAATCTTTATAATTTGTGCATGATGATCAGGAGTCCAAGTCCAGCATCATTGAATGATCCAAAAACTCGCATAGCCACATTAGATTCATTCGCTTAGCAAGTTGTGTGTGTATTAAGCTGTGTATGATCATCATCCTTTAAGAAAAATAACCAATGGTATTCAGCTGTATTCAGGTCATCTGCAATATTAATAATTAAAGCCACATTACTTAAAAGCTACTATATACTTCACAGAACAATTAAAGACAATACCGGTGATGCCATATTTTGTAAAAAGAAAAAATTGAACCAAGTCAGATATATACTGGGAGTACTGATCAAATTAGACTTGAGTGTTTATGTGTTGGATGTTTGCTTTGTTTGCGTTATTTACCGTTTTGTTGTATTGCCATTGTGTGGGTTAATAAACTGGAGAAGATTTATGGCACTTTTGAGCCCAGTATTGCAAAAATGGCGTGGTGACGTTATTATTTGCTACGTCACCATATGTTGTCATCATTCCAAATTGAAAAGAGGGGAACTACATCGCGTTGGGTGTTCTATGTAATTATGTACATGACTGGAAAGTGTTCAGAGGACGTGCTTTTTTCTGTGCCACAAGTGTGTAATTATTACAAAATATATAACTTTTGCTTTATATTATATTCGAAGGGCAAACCGATTTGATACAGTTGGCCAATTTGTTATTGTATTTATTGTGGTTTTTGTTGTTGTTTTGTTTTGTGGATGGTGTCGAGGACACTGTAATGTTATTTTGGTTGTGCTTTTGAATGGTTTCCCTCTTTGAAACGGTTCTAAATGCAGGCACTCTCAGAGTATCCTTTAAATTTGTTTTAGGCTATTTCGTCTACTTCAAATAATTGTTCAAGCCAGCAGCTGACTGCAAAAACAAATTAGGAGTTCTTTTTTTGTTTGTTTTTTTTTAAAATAAATATTACTGCCTGATGTAGAAATGTATTACACATTATTTTATCAGTTGGTACTAAAACATTTTAATAGTTCTTTTCATAGACGTGTTATTACCTCGCTTTAAACAAAAAAGGTGCAGAGTACTATAGGTATAGTCAACATGCTTCTTGTCAGATCTCTTGACAATGTTATTATTATATCTATTGAAATTAAGGATCTTATGACGACATTTTAATTAACTGGTATATTTAAGTACTTTGTTGACGACTCTATGACAAGACTACCAATAATTCCTATTGTTTTTTTTTTTATTACTACATACAGTGTTAGTTCATTTTAAGTTTATTTTATTTAATACGCTGACGTAAATATTTCTTAAATTGGGTTAGCTAATAAACTTGCTGCAAAGACTTCGTGTTTTCATTTCTAGTGGGTGACAAAAAGATGTACATTTTGATGCTGCTGTTGTTGTAAACGCAACTTACCGTTTCCACAAGTACTTCATTTTAGGAGATATTTCTCCACGTATCAATTCTAGACTGGTGAAATAACGTCTTAACGATGATCATGTGCTTTATTCCAAAAATCTCACTTTGCAGCAGCACCATTTCTGTGTAATATTATAATCGTGGCCCGAAAGTAAACGAGCAATAAATTACCAAAGTTTACATGTTATCAAGAACATGACGAACAAGTCTAGTCAAAGATTACAGTTGTCTCCTGTTAATGTGACAAGCTTGACCTGTGAAACACTTCGAAATTTCCAGTTTCGATTAGACTTGTGGAGAAAGAGTAGTTGTGGGTTGTTGTTGGTTTTTTTAAAATAAGCGGTCTTCATATTAACAGGACATGGTTGTATTTATACAAATAAAAAAAAAGTTATTGAAAAAAAGGGCAGATGTGAGTGTGGTTCGCCGTTGGTTCTATATTCTTCTCCAGTTTTGTTTTATTCTACCATGTTTCAGTGTGCTGAGTTTGATTATACAAAGATAGGAAAATAAAGCAGAATATAGAACAAGCTTGGTTAACTGGGACAGAATTAATATTTCCAGTGAATCGCACTATTTTTAGTAATGTTGTCACGCCTCATAAAGCTCCTAATAATCAACTAGGATTTGGAAACCTGAATAATCAACTAGGATTTGGAATTTCCTTGATCCCTAACAGTAACATCCTTACTAAGTGTTCAGAACAAATTCGTAACAAAATAATGTTCAAACACAACTAAAAGTTTAGGTTTGCCAGCATAACTAAACCATAATGATCCGTTAATAAATAACACTATATAAGATTTGTCATGAAAACGTGGTTTATCATTTGCATGTGCTGGAAAATTATTGTTTCCAATGTTGTGCTGTTGGCAGTGTTGATTTGTTAATTGGTTTGGGATTTACCATCTCCCTGCTGAATTGCAATCTTCTCGCATTTTGAACCAAACCGATTTTATTTCAGTCTGTCGAAATATTTTTAAAAACCACCACTGCTCGCGAAGCATGTTTGCTATTATAGATATATATAGTTTTGAAATCGGTGTTTCCTTCTGCATTTTGTTTTGCTTATTCATTTGAAAGTGACAAGTGTTGAGTTCGGTAAATGATTTTAGCTGTAACACGTTTGCCCGTTTTTTTAACGAAGTGATTACGTATATAGCCAGCTTACTTTCGCCTTTGAACTTGCGACTTGTGCATTTCAGCTTGTGTTTTATGTTAGGGTTGCATTGGCATTTTCTTGCATTGTTTCTTTTCTTTCTTTTTTGTTTTTTTAAATATTGCGTTTTGGGGATTGTGAAAATGTCCAAGTCCATGCCGTAGACCTAACATCAAAGAGTCGCAAACAGACATGTTCCTTTTACACTAGATGGGAGAAAAGCGCTGTTGCGATCCACAAGCAAACACACATGTAGGTTATTAAGGAGGGGAGATTTAAGGCTTTCTAGGGATCGACATCGATTATTTTTTCCCAAACCTCTGTAGTATTTTTATAGGCCGTTTGTGAAACCTTTTGCATATCCTTTGCTATTAAATCTAAATCCCCTTTGTGCCACTTTTCATGTTTCTATATTATTTTTTTGTTTGTTTTAGCTTTAAATGATTGAGTTTTCTGTATTGCAACCTCTCTTATAGCTGACTACGTTGGTTTTTTTTTTATAAAATGATTCGCCGTGGGATGTGTCTGATGGATGCAGATTGTGTTTAAAAATTGTTTCCTTTTTTAAAAACGTAAATCTTATAAATAAATTTTCTTGTGACTTTATCCACTGTTGTTGTATGCTCTTGATTTTCCCTTGTATTGACTGATCTTTGAATTTGAAATGCGCCGATTTTGTCATTACTATATTTTTTTCCTTTCTTTTTAGCACAACTGTTCTTGTTTTTCCTTTTCTTCAATAATGCTCAACCTTGCTGAAGGGAAGAGAAGAAAACAAAAAAGACGTAGGAGTACTTTCTCAGTCTTCATCTTTATTATTCGTACTATTAGCAGAATGAATGTTGACTTTCAAGTCAATAAATTTTGTAAAAGACACGACTTGCGTTCTTTTCCCTCTTGTCTGTGTGTACGATTGTCCTCTCTGTCTTCTTCTTCTTCTTCTTCTTCTTCTTCTTCTTCTTCTCTCTCTCTCTCTCTCTCTCTCTCTCTCTCTCTCTCTCTCTCTCTCTCTCTCTCTCTCTCTTTGCCTACTAGCCGTCTTCTTTCTTTTACATAATTAGTTTCCTCTCCTTCTTTTCATCATCACCCCTGTTAGTCGCCTCTTACGACACGCCGGGAAACGTTGGGTCTATTCTATTTAATGCCCGAACCCACAGAGCACAACAAATATAGGCTTAATTCATCTTTCAAATCCAATCACTCTTGATTGCAGACGATAACAGAAAAATGAAAAGAGTTAAATTTTAAATTTGCCAGTTTTGAGTTTCAAAGCGCGAAACTAACCAAACCTTTGTTGAACGCAAACCGCTGATAATAATACAATGAAAACAAAATTTACAGTTGAGTTTTCAAACTATCAAACTCTATGCCAATCATTTGTGGACCTCAAAGTTGATTATAAAAAAGAATTTATTTTTTAAAAAAGTGAATGGATCTCAGATCTATACCTATCCTATACCCCACACTCTCTCTTTAACACCAACAGGAAAACCCAAAACCTATAAATATATATTCATGAATGAAACACATGATTATACCTAATGTGTTAACAAATATAATTCATCTGTGCTCTGTCTTCAAAACCACAGATGTGGAAAAGTGGGTGAGAGAGAGAGTGGGGGGAGGGAGGGAAAGGTGGGAAGGTGCGTGTGGCAGAGGGAGAGGATAGAGGTGGTATAAATAACCTACTACTATAACTATATGATTATCCATCCATTCAATCAACTGTATTCATGATGGAAAAATAAAAGAACCAAAAATAAATAGGAGAGACAACTAACATACTGTGAATAATCTGCTGCTTTGTTAGTCAATAACCTGAGGTACAGTCGTCAAATCACCTGAGAATTCATATTAAGAACCATTTTGCATGTTGAGGTAAACCAGTGCTACAACTTGCCAATAACATCAATGACTGATACAGGAAGAAGCACAAATATGCTTAATTGCCACAAAAAAATTAATAATGCAAAAGAATAGGACTATACACTTCAATCCAATCGAAAGTCTTCTACACAGAAGTCACCGGCCAGGGCGGAGGAACCTCACGTTACTACAGGTTCAACGACCACGTGCTCAGGGCCAAGGCGAGCCACACTGTATTCGTGGATTTCGGCTGTGGCCAACAGCCTTGAGCGGATTGGGCACCGCCAGGTATTTTTTAACCAAGACACACTACATGATGAAGCTATTCATTAATTCCATACCGGATCGGTCGTCGGCCGGCACAAGGACCGCGCCTTCCGTTGGCCACCAGGACGGAGGTGATAAGTATGCTACTGATGGACAAATTAGCAAGATCCGCACGAGAAACAACATCGTCGTAGGAACCTCGAATGTCAGTACCCTAACTGCGGAAGGAAAATTAGAAGAACTAGTCCACGAGCTGGACCACTATCGATGGAACGTTCTAGGTATCAGCGAACTGCGCTGGAAAGGCCTAGGTGAAACAACGACCGACAAAAGCCACAAGCTCTATTTCAGCGGTAGAGATGACAGGCTCTAACACGGCGTTGGATTCTTGGTCCACAAGAACATTCTAGCCACTGTCAAGGGTTGCCGCCCAGTCTCCAGTAGACTCATTACCATTCGTTTGAGAGCAGCCCCTATCAACATCACCATCATCCAGGCCTATGCCCCAACATCAGACTATGACGACAGCGAAGTGGAGGATTTTTATGAAAATCTACAGGCGGTCCTTGACCACGTGCCGAAGACGGACATAGTCATAGTGCAAGGCGACTGGAATGCCAGGGTTGGCCAAAATGCGCACCACAACTGGGGAGACACAAGTGGACCCCACTGCAACAACGAGACAAATGACAGGGGTCTGAGACTCTTGGAGTTTGCTATATACAACAATCTGGTACTGGCAAACACGCTTGGTCTCCACAAAAACTCCAGACGATGGACATGGCACAGTCCCTGGGGGAGCATCACAACCAGATCGACTACATCATGGTCAAGAAACGCTTCAGATCAAGCATCAACATTGGCAGGAAACGCACTTTTCCAGGATCAGATATCGGAAGTGACCACGATCTCGTGATGATGTCTTTCCGGCTCCACTTGAAGAGAGTAAATACAGCAAAGTGCACTAGACTGAAGTTCGACCTGGACAAACTGCAAGACCCGGAGGTGGCAGAACTATTTTAGGCCACAATTGGAGGGAAATTTGCACCACTGCTCATTTTGGGGGCTGGTGAAGTAGATGTCAACACCATGACCACCACCTTCAACTTAGCTGTGACAGATGCCGCCACTGAGATCCTTGGCAAGCAAGCAAAGAAGAAGCCGTGGATCACACCTGAACTTTTGGATCTGTGTGATAAACGAAGAGATGTAAAAAAGAAAAAGAACAACTCACAGGGAGCTGATGTCTACCGAAAAATCAACAATGACACCCGAAAAGGCATGCGCACAGCAAAGGAGAACTGGATAGAAGATCAATGCCAGGAAATAGAGAACAGTCTGAACAAGTGTTACGTTGAAACGCGAATGGTAGTTCGTCAGAAACGCGCAAGATAGATCTAATCGTTTCGTTTTGTAAAGTATTCAATAATGGAGTTTATTTACCTTTGATTTGGGTTTGCATTGTTGTTAGGAGAGGCTTTGTATAACGTTGATGATTTTCGTTGGTCGATATTGTTGTAGAGTCTTCTGGATCGGCTTGTTTACTATCGATCGAAGATTCGGGATAATTGTAGAAATTTGAAGGAACGATCCGGAAGGAGAAGAAATGTGTATGACGTAAGCCAGTGATGACGATCTTTAGTTCGATTGGTGGCAGTGCGTCATTTCTACGGTATTCGAAATCTTTCCGGAAAAGAGAGAGGTTATTTAATCGTGTGCCGAATTGCTGTTGAGAGAAAAAAAGTTGTTGATAGTGATTTGGAAAGTTGCTGTGAAAGTTGTTGAGTTGAATTGAGAATTGTATGCAGTTGTTGATGTATGCTGAATAAAAGTGGAAAACTTCATACGTCGACTTTGTGATTTGTATGCTGTTTGGACAGGCTGTGTGAATAAACGAATCTGAGTTACACCTTATCAGGACTTCAGCATCGGGGCTGAATCAAATACTGATAACGAAAAACACCATCATCGAACTGAGTGTAACATTTTGGGGGTCAAGCCGCGATTCACGCCATAGCCAAGGGTTCAACTGCTACAACAAGCGAGTCAACGTTACGAGAGGCAGTCATCGAGGGTAGCCGCCAACGAGTTGCGTCGAGAGGGGCCAACATACTGGGACTACATCCGATAGATTCGGGTTGACTGCAAGGGCGTGTAGTCGCTGAAGAGTTGCTTCGTGAGCGAACAACAGATCGGGACTACGTAGCTGCCGCAAGACTACGTCGAGGAACAGTCTCGGAGCTACATCGCCAGTATTACAGAGAGCGGCGAGCGAACGTCGCGTCTACTTCAGCACAGGAGCGTATACATCAACACCAGCGTGGTGCAGCGTCGCATACGACGAGGACAGCGGGGCCTGCGTCAGCGAAAGCGACTAGTGACAAGCATCAGCGCTACTGCAGAAAGCGTGCTGTTCTAGAACAGTCTAGAAAGGTACAGCACAGTCAAGAACTTTCCAGAAAAAGAACTCTACAGTCAAGAACTTTCTAGAAAAAGAACTTTACAGAAAAGAACTTTCCAGAAGCATCAAGATGGCTGACTTCTGGCAGAAAGGGATGCAACTGAATCTAAAAGGCAAACAGCTGACGGAGTACGTCAAGTCTCAGGAGAGAATACAAGAAAGAGAAGAACAACGTCAGCGTGAAGAAAGAGAAGATGAGCGACGGCGTGAAGAAAGAGAATTGGAAGAGAAGCGTCTAGAAAAAGAACTAGAACTAGAACAGAAGCGTCTAGAAATTGAACAGCAGCGGCAAGAAAAAGACAGAGAATTCGAGCTGAAGCGTCTTGAGTTCCAGCTAGAAATGGCGCGTATCCAGCAACAGCAGAATGCGCCACAAGTTATCAGTGACAACAAAGCTCCAAAATTGCCAGCATTCGTCGACGGGAAGGACCAGATCGACAGCTATCTGGCGAGATTCGAAAGGTTCGCCGAAAGCTCCAATTGGCAACCTCGAGACTGGGCGATTCGACTAAGTGCACTTCTGACAGGGCAAGCGCTCGAAGTTTACACCAGACTGTCGAACGATGACGCCAAAAACTACGACGTCTTGAAAGAGGCCCTATTGCAGTGCTATAACTTTACAGAGAAGGGCTACCGTAAACGCTTCCGTGAATGCCGGCCTAAGTCAGACGAGACGCCAAAGCAGTTTGTGGAGCGCCTGTCGTCATATCTACACAAGTGGGTGGAGTTATCAGGCGAAAGCAAGTCTTACGACAGTCTCCATGACCTGATCGTGAAGGAACAATTTCTCAATGCCTGTCACAAGGACCTAGCGACCCACTTAGAAGAACAAAAGCTGCAGACGCTTAAAGATGTGACTGAGGCTGCTGAAAGATATCTCATCGCTCATGGGAAAACCCTGGGGCCACCCAGCGCGACGAAACATTTTCAGAAGACTGGAAACCATGTGAACCAGATCCAGGGAAGCCAGACGAGCCAGAGACAGACAGACTCCACGCCTCCTCCCAGGGAAGGGCATTCAAGGGGCTGTTTCACCTGCAACGCTACAGACCACAGAGCGGCTAACTGTCCTCAAAACAAAAGTAGCGGACAGCGGAGCAGTACGGACAATTCAGCGGCGGGCAACCGGCAGAGGCGGTTCTCCAATCAACGGCAAACCAGTAGATCTGTCCATCAAGTGTGCGGCGGGAGCGTCATTCTTCCGAGTGAGACCAAGCGCACAGCTACCCCTGCGGACGTGCAAGAGTGCATGACTGATGGCCAACTCCTCCTTGCCAACGGGAAATCCATCCCCGTCGTCGCCAGCGCAGCTGTGACCGTACAGAACATGCCTGTTTCAAAGGGACGCGTCGGAAATCATGAAGTGACTGTTTTAAGAGACTCTGGCTGCAGTGGGGTCATCGTCAAAGAAGACCTAATCGCTAAAGAACAGTTCACTGGCGATTCTAAATGGACACTTATGGCCGACAGCAAATGTGTGAGAGCGCCAATTGCAAAGATTCAAGTCAACACCCCTTTCTACGTAGGCGAAGTCGAAGCGGTTTGCCTGAAGAAGCCGCTATACGATTTGATGATCGGGAATATCGACGGCGCGAGACGACCCGACGACCCCGATTCAGAATGGAGTCCTGCCTCAACCCAACATGTCGAAGTTGCGGAGGAGGATCCGTTGCCATTTCCCGATGGAGACCTTTCAGAGCTGCTACGGGACAATGTGGTTACTCCGGCTCAGCCCTGCCGACCAGAGATCGTCGGTGCCGTTACAACCAGGGCCCAGGCCAAGAGAGACAAGACGTCTACGCCACTGAAGGTCGCCGACAACTCCAAAGCTGCCATCGTGGACAGAGATAAGCTGATCCAGCTCCAGGAAGCTGATAGCACTTTAAACAAGTACAGGAACCGCCAAGACCACGTGACCAAAGGCAGTGGTACGGTCTATTTTGAGGTGAAGGCCAAGATCCTGTACCGAATCTTCCAGCACCCGAGGGTCAACGGAGGTAAACCACTACGTCAAGTACTGGTACCATTACCCTTAAGGCGCCAGGTGATGGAAGTAGCGCATGACTCAATCATGGGAGGTCACCTGGGTATCAAGAAGACGTCGGATAGAATCCAGGCGGTGTTCTACTGGCCAGGACTTCATGCGGACGTCAGCCGTTTCTGCCGATCATGTGACATTTGCCAGAAGACCATACCTCGAGGAAGGGTCCCGAAAGTGCCTATGCAGAGGATGCCTCTGATCGACCGACCTTTCAAGAGGGTGGCCTTAGACTTAATCGGCGAAATAAGACCTCCGAGTGAAGAAGGTCATCGATGGGTACTGACTTTAGTGGACTATGCGACTCGGTACCCAGAAGCAGTGCCTCTGAAGAAGATTGACACTGAGACTGTTGCAGAGGCGCTGGTGGACATGTTTAGCAGACTTGGAGTGCCTGAAGAGATTCTGACAGACCTCGGGACGCAGTTCGTCTCTGACTGCATGAAGGAGGTCAACAGACTGCTGAGCATCCGGCATTTGACTACGACACCCTACCATCCAATGTGCAACGGGCTTGTCGAAAAGTTCAATGCTACGCTGAAGTCCACCCTGAAGAAACTGTGCAGCGAGCAGCCCAGACAATGGCATCGCTACATCAACGCCTTATTTTTCGCCTACAGAGAAGTACCGCAGGAGTCCACCGGCTTTTCTCCGTTCGAGCTGTTGTACGGAAGAACCATCCGAGGGCCGATGCACATCCTGAAAGAACTGTGGACGAAAGAAGTAGACACCCCAGAGGTGAAGAACAGTTACCAGTACGTGTTTGAGCTACGAGAGAAGCTGGAGCAGACTCTCGAGATAGCCAGAGAAAACCTGGAGAAGTCCCAAGACTGTGGAAAGCACTACTATGATCGTAGGGCTGTGAACAGGAAGTTTAAACCTGGCAACAAAGTGCTGGTGCTGCTACCTACTGATCACAATAAGTTGCTGATGCAGTGGAAAGGCCCGTACGAAGTGGAGACCGTGGTGAGGATCAATGACTACAAGGTGAATGTCGGCCAGCATTCCAAGATATACCACGCCAACCTCCTTAAGCTGTACGTGGAAAGGCTATCAGCGACTGTGCACGCAGCCACAGCAGCTGTGACCGACAACAGCTTTGACAGCGAAGAACTGCTGGAACTGGGAGACTTCCACAGCAAAGAAGGCATCGATGACGTTAAGCTAGGACCAGGCTTGACGGAAGGTCAAAAGTTGGAGCTCAAGGACCTTATGGGCGAATTTCCCCATAGCTTCAGCGATGTCCCAGGCTCTACGACTTTGGTCGAACATGAAGTCTACACCCAGACCATGAGGGAGCTGTTCCACCGTCCCGCAGAAGCCAACCTGACCGTGAGACCCAGCGAATGCATTCTGGGAGCTGACAACGTCGACTGCGTCGGACATCCGACGGGAGAGGAAGACAACGGAGGATGCACTGACTCCAGGAAAGCCCACGAGATCACTGTCTTTGACCCTGGGCCGATGACGACCGCAACTGACGAGGGCGTCGTTTCCTTGCGGTTGAAAGAACATTGACTGTGTGGACGAAATAAGAATATTGGTAATGACAGACTTGAAAATGAAAAATGTTGATTGGGTAAATGATCTGTGAACATTGACAGTATCCAGAAAGACTTGCGGATGAAAAACATGGACTCTGTGTATATAAACTGAGAACATTGACAGTAAATGAGACAGTCTGAAGTAAGTTTTAATTCTGTACATTGTTTGTGCATTACGTTTCAACGTTGTTGAAAGAAATTGGGTAAATTTCTTCTTGAGTGGGGGGTTATGTTACGTTGAAACGCGAATGGTAGTTCGTCAGAAACGCGCAAGATAGATCTAATCGTTTCGTTTTGTAAAGTATTCAATAATGGAGTTTATTTACCTTTGATTTGGGTTTGCATTGTTGTTAGGAGAGGCTTTGTATAACGTTGATGATTTTCGTTGGTCGATATTGTTGTAGAGTCTTCTGGATCGGCTTGTTTACTATCGATCGAAGATTCGGGATAATTGTAGAAATTTGAAGGAACGATCCGGAAGGAGAAGAAATGTGTATGACGTAAGCCAGTGATGACGATCTTTAGTTCGATTGGTGGCAGTGCGTCATTTCTACGGTATTCGAAATCTTTCCGGAAAAGAGAGAGGTTATTTAATCGTGTGCCGAATTGCTGTTGAGAGAAAAAAAGTTGTTGATAGTGATTTGGAAAGTTGCTGTGAAAGTTGTTGAGTTGAATTGAGAATTGTATGCAGTTGTTGATGTATGCTGAATAAAAGTGGAAAACTTCATACGTCGACTTTGTGATTTGTATGCTGTTTGGACAGGCTGTGTGAATAAACGAATCTGAGTTACACCTTATCAGGACTTCAGCATCGGGGCTGAATCAAATACTGATAACGAAAAACACCATCATCGAACTGAGTGTAACAACAAGAACAACAGCAAGAACGCGTACCAGACTGTGAAGCGGCTGACAAGTGTTAAACAGCCCAAAGTCTCCACGATCCAAAGCAAGTCTGGCATATGCCTTACAGAAGAACAAGAAGTCTTGGACAGATGGACAGAGTACTGCTCTGACCTTTACAACCATACACCAAATGGAGACCCATCAGTTCTAGCATGTCCCGAGAACAGAGAAGAGGGAGAAATCCTCCCAATTCTCCGGGAAGAAGTTGAGGCAGCAGTGCAATCGCTGAAGAAAGGGAAGTCAGAGGGAGTGGACAACATACCCGCGGAACTGCTACAAGCAGGAGGAGAAGCGATGATTGATGCCCTCACCATTATCTGTAACAAGATCTGGCAGAGTGGGGAGTGGCTTACACCATGGACCCAGTCGCTTGTCATCACTCTTCCCAAAAACGGTAACCTTCAGGAGTGTGAAAATTACCGCACCATCAGCCTCATCAGCCATCCCAGCAAGGTCCTCCTGAAAATAATACTTAACAGGTTGAAACCCCAAGTTGAACAAATCATAGCTGAAGAACAAGCAGGATTCAGGGCAGGGCGAAGTACCACTGAACAGATTTTCAACCTCAGAATAATCTGTGAGAAATACCTACAGGACCAACAACATCTATATCATGTGTTCATAGACTTCAAAAAGGCGTTTGACCGAGTCTAGCATGCAGCTTTATGGGCAACAATGAAAGTGTACAACATCAGCCCTAAAATTATTGAAGTCATCAAAAGCCTGTATGACAAGGCTACCAGTGCAGTCCTCCATAACAGCTTCATCGGGAACTGGTTCAGAACAACAATCGGTGTGCGTCAATGATGCCTTCTCTCCCCAACACTCTTCAACATCTTCCTAGAGCGCATCATGTCAGATGCTCTTGCAGATCACGAAGGCACAGTCAGCATAGGGGGTAGAGCAATCTCCAATCTTCGTTTTGCGGATGACATTGATGGATTGGCTGGAGAGGAACAAGAACTTGAACAGCTGGTACAGAGGCTTGACACCACCTCCAGAGCTTATGGAATGGAAATAAGTGCAGAGAAGACCAAAATGATGACCAACAACACCAATGGCATCAACAGGGACATCAAAGTCCAAGGCCAATCCCCCAACACAGTGCATAGATTCAAATATTTAGGAGCATGGTATCAGACAATGGGTCCCGACAGGAAGTCCTCTCCAGGATCGCACAAACAACTGCTGCCCTGACAAGGTTGAAGCCCATTTGGAAAGACAGGACCATCAGTTTATATTCCAAAGTAAGACTGCTGCGCTCCCTTGTCATCTCCATCTTCCTATATGCTTGCGAAGCATGGACCCTCAAAGCAGATCTACAACGAAGAATATAAAGCATGGAGAAGACTTCTGGGCATTTCCTGTACCCAACACATCACCAACGACGAAGTCCGACAGACCATCACACAAGCCATTGGACAACACGATGACCTGCTCACAGTGGTGAAGAAACGGAAACTCCGATGGTATGGCCACGTCATCAGATCATCATGCCTTGCAAAGACCATTCTGCAAGGCACAGTGCAAGGAGGTAGAAGAAGAGGGAGACCGAAAAAGAGGTGGGAGGATAACATTCGAAAATGGACTGGTTTGACACTGAGCTAAGCCATAAGGGCTGCTGAGGACAGAGAAAGATGGAGTATGCTGGTTAAACGATCATCTGTGTTGACCCTACGATCTCCGGGTTACGGGACAGGATAGGATATGATAGGATCCTTCTTTTTTTATTCTCTGCTTCATAATGTCAACATTATGCAGTAATATCCATCATCATCATCATCATCATCATCATCATCATCATCATCATCATCATCATCATCATCATCATCATCATCACCACCACCTCCACCATCTTTGCTATCATCACTGTTACGTTGAAACGTGAACGAAAGTATGTCGGAAGCGCGCACAATAGATCTAATCGTTTCGTTTTGCAAAGTATTCAAT
The DNA here is from genome assembly GCA_036898135.1 of Oncomelania hupensis. Taxonomy (NCBI): domain Eukaryota; kingdom Metazoa; phylum Mollusca; class Gastropoda; order Littorinimorpha; family Pomatiopsidae; genus Oncomelania; species Oncomelania hupensis. The sequence goes on along the minus strand of CM072511.1, from coordinate 85,844,282 downwards.
AATGGTGTTTATTTACCTTTGATTTGAGTTTGCATTGTTGTTAGGAGAGGCTTTGTATAACGTTGATAATTTGCGTTAGTCGATATTATTTGAGAATCTTCTGGATATGCGTGTTTACTCTTGATAGAAACTTCCCGATACATGTCGAAGCAAGAGGTCGTTCTGGAAGATATAAAAATATGTATTGACGTAAGTCAGTGATGACGATCTTTTATTCGATTGGTGGCAGTACGTCATTTTCTACCATGTACGAAATCTTTCCGGAAAAGAGGGAGGTTATTTAATCGTGAGCCGAGTCGCTGTTGAGATAGTGAAGTTGTTGATAGTGATTTAGAGAGTTGCTGTGAAAGTTGTTGAGTTGAATTGAGAATTGTATGCAGTTGTTGATGTGTGCTGAATAAAAGCGGAAAACTTCATACGTGGACTTTGTGACTTGTATGCTGTTTGGACGGGCTGTGTGAATAAACGAATCTGAGTTACACCCTATCAGGAATTCAAGCATCGGGGCTGAATCAGATACTGATAGAAAACACCAACATCAAACAGAGTGTAACATTTTGGGGGTCAAGCCGCGATTCACGCCATAGCCAAGGGTTCAACTGCTACAACAAGCGAGTCAACGTTACGAGAGGCAGTCATCGAGGGTAGCCGCCAACGAGTTGCGTCGAGAGGGGCCAACATACTGGGACTACATCACCGATAGGTTCGGGTTGACTGCAAGGGCGTGTAGTCGCCGAAGAGTTGCTTCGTGAGCGAACAACAGAGCGGGACTACGTGGCTGCCGCAGGACTACGTCAAGGGACAGTCTCGGAGCTACATCGCCAGTGTTACAGAGAGCGGCGAGCGGACGTCGCGTCTACTTCAGCACAGGAGCGTATACATCAACACCAGCGTGGTGCAGCGTCGCATACGACGAGGACAGCGGGGCCTGCGTCAACGAAGGCGACTAGTGACAAGCATCAGCGCTACTGCAGAAAGCGTGCTGTTCTAGAACAGTCTAGAAAGGTACAGCACAGTCAAGAACTTTCCAGAAAAAAAGAACTCTACAGTCAAGAACTTTCTAGAAAAAGAACTTTCCAGAAAAGAACTTTCCAGAAGCATCAAGATGGCTGACTTCTGGCAGAAAGGGGTTGAACTAAATCTAAAAGGCAAACAGCTGACGGAGTACGTCAAATGCCAGGAGAGAATATTGCGCGAAGAAAGAGAAGAACAGCGATGGCGTGAAGAACGAGAATTAGAAGAGCAGCGTCGCCGTGAAGAACGAGAATTAGAAGAGCAGCGTCGCCGTGAAGAAAGAGAATTAGAATTGAAGCGTCTGGAAATTGAACAGCAGCGGCAAGAAAGAGAAGAGCAGCGTAAAGAAAGAGAAGATGAGCGCAGGCGTGAGGAAAGAGAAGCTGATCGGCAGTTCCAACTAGAGTTGGCGCGCATCCAGCAACAGCAGCATGCGCCACAAGTTATCAGTGACAACACGGCTCCAAAATTGCCAGCTTTCGTCGACGGGAAGGACCAGATTGACTGTTATCTGGCGAGATTCGAAAGGTTCGCTGAAAGCTCTAACTGGCAACCTCAAGACTGGGCAATTCGACTGAGTGCACTTCTGACGGGGCAAGCTCTCGAAGTTTACACCAGACTGTCGAACGATGACGCCAAAAACTACGACGTCTTGAAAGAGGCCCTGTTGCAGTGCTATAACTTTACAGAGAAGGGCTACCGTAAACGCTTCCGTGAATGCCGGCCTAAGTCAGACGAGACGCCAAAGCAGTTTGTGGAGCGCCTGTCGTCATATCTACACAAGTGGGTGGAGTTATCAGGCGAAAGGAAGTCTTACGACAGTCTCCATGACCTGATCGTGAAGGAACAATTTCTCAATGCCTGTCACAAGGACCTAGCGACCCACTTAGAAGAACAAAAGCTGCAGACGCTTAAAGATGTGACTGAGGCTGCTGAAAGATATCTCATCGCTCATGGGAAAACCCTGGGGCCACCCAGCGCGACGAAACATTTTCAGAAGACTGGAAACCATGTGAACCAGATCCAGGGAAGCCAGACGAGCCAGAGACAGACAGACTCCACGCCTCCTCCCAGGGAAGGGCATTCAAGGGGCTGTTTCACCTGCAACGCTACAGACCACAGAGCTTCTAACTGTCCTCAAAACAAAAGTAGCGGACAGCGGAGCAGTACGGACAACGCAGCGGCGGGCAACCGGCAGAGGCGGTTCTCCAATCAACGGCAAACCAGTAGATCTGACCATCAGGTGTGCGGCGGGAGCGTCATTCTTCCGAGTGAGACCGAGCGCACAGCTACCCCTGCGGACGTGCAAGAGTGCATGACCGATGGCCAACTTCTCCTTGCCAACGGAAAATCCATCCCCGTCGTCGCCAGCGCAGCTGTGACCGTCCAGAACATGCCTGTTTCAAAGGGACGCGTCGGAAATCATGAAGTGACTGTTTTAAGAGACTCTGGCTGCAGTGGGGTCATCGTCAGAGAAGACCTAATCGCTAAAGAACAGTTCACTGGCGATTCAAAATGGACACTTATGGCCGACAGCAAATGTGTGAGAGCGCCAGTTGCGAAGATTCATGTCAACACCCCTTTCTACATAGGCGAAGTCGAAGCGGTTTGCCTGAAGAAGCCGCTGTATGATTTGATGATCGGGAATATCGACGGCGCGAGACGACCCGACGACCCCGATCCAGAGTGGAGTCCTGCCTCAATTCAACACGTCGAAGTTGTGGAGGAGGATCCATTGCCATTTCCCGATGGAGACCTTACAGAGCTGCTACGGGACAATGTGGTTACTCCGGCTCAGCCCTGCCGACCAGAGGTCGTCGGTGCCGTTACAACCAGGGCCCAGGCCAAGAGAGACAAGACGTCTACGCCACTGAAGGTCGCCGACAACTCTAAAGCTGCCATCGTGGACAGAGATAAGCTGATCCAGCTCCAGGAAGCTGATAGCACTTTAAACAAGTACAGGAACCGCCAAGATCACGTGACCAAACGCAGTGGCACGGTCTATTTTGAGGTGAAGGCCAAGATCCTGTACCGAATCTTCCAGCACCCGAGGGTCAACGGAGGTAAACCACTACGTCAAGTCTTGGTACCGTTACCCCTAAGGCGCCAAGTGATGGAAGTAGCGCATGACTCAATTATGGGAGGTCACCTAGGTATCAAGAAGACGTCAGACAGAATCCAGGCGGTGTTCTACTGGCCAGGACTTCATGCGGACGTCAGCCGTTTCTGCCGATCGTGTGACATTTGCCAGAAGACCATACCTCGAGGAAGGGTCCCGAAAGTGCCTATGCAGAGGATGCCTCTGATCGACCGACCTTTCAAGAGGGTGGCCTTAGACTTAATCGGCGAAATAAGACCTCCGAGTGAAGAAGGTCATCGGTGGGTACTGACTTTAGTGGACTATGCGACTCGGTACCCAGAAGCAGTGCCACTGAAGAAGATTGACACTGAGACTGTAGCAGAGGCACTAGTGGACATGTTCAGCAGACTTGGAGTGCCTGAAGAGATCCTGACAGACCTCGGGACGCAATTCGTCTCTGACTGCATGAAGGAGGTCAACAGACTGCTGAGCATCCGGCATTTAACTACGACACCCTACCATCCAATGTGCAACGGGCTCGTCGAAAAGTTCAATGCTACGCTGAAGTCCACCCTGAAGAAACTGTGCAGCGAGCAGCCCAGACAATGGCATCGCTACATCAACGCCTTACTTTTCGCCTACAGAGAAGTACCGCAGGAGTCCACCGGCTTTTCTCCGTTCGAGCTGCTGTACGGAAGAACCATCCGAGGGCCGATGCACATCCTAAAAGAGCTGTGGACGAAAGAAGTAGACACCCCAGAGGTGAAGAACAGCTACCAGTACGTGTTTGAGCTACGGGAGAAGCTGGAGCAGACTCTCGAGATAGCCAGAGAAAACCTGAAGAAGTCCCAAGACTGTGGAAAGCACTACTATGACCGTAGGGCTGTGAACAGGAAGTTCAAACCTGGCAACAAAGTGCTGGTGCTGCTACCTACCGATCACAATAAGTTGCTGATGCAGTGGAAAGGCCCGTACGAAGTGGAGACCGTGGTGGGAATCAACGACTACAAGGTGAAGGTCGGCCAGCATTCCAAGATATACCACGCCAACCTCCTTAAGCTGTACGTGGAAAGGCCATCAGAGACTGTGCACGCAGCCACAGCAGCTGTGACCGACGACAGCTTTGACAGCGAAGAACTGTTGGAACTGGGAGACTTCCACAGCAAAGAAGGCATCGATGATGTTAAGCTAGGACCGAGCTTGACGGAAGGTCAAAAGTTGGAGCTCAAGGACCTTATGGGCGAGTTTCCCCACAACTTCAGCGATGTCCCTGGCTCTACAACTTTGGTCGAACACGAAGTCCACCTCACTTCGAATATCCCTGTTCGATCTAAGCCCTTCCCGATCCCTTTCAAGGCCCGTGAATCCTTGAAGAAAGACATCGATGAGATGCTGAAGATGGGCATCATTAGGGAGTCCAGTTCCCCTTACGCATCCCCTGTCGTGGTCGTGAAGAAGAAGGACGGGAGCAACCGAGTATGCATCGACTACAGGAAGGTTAATAAGATCACCGTCTTCGACCCTGAGCCGATGCCTACCGCAGCAGACCTCTTCCGCCAACTATCGGGGAGTAAAATCTTCTCAAAGATTGACCTCAGCAAGGGTTATTGGCAAGTCCCCGTGCGTCAACAGGACATACCAAAGACTGCTTTCGTAACTCCTGATGGGACGTACGAGTGCCTAAGGATGCCCTTTGGCATGGTCAACAGCGGAGCTACCCTGAAGAGAGGAATGAGGAAGATGCTCAAAGGGATGGACAACGTCGTGTGTTACTGGGACGACCTGCTAGTCCACACCCGCACCTGGAAAGAGCATCTGCAGACCTTGAGGGAGCTGTTTCACCGTCTCACAGAAGCCAACCTGACCGTGAGACCCAGTAAGTGCATTCTGGGGACTGACAACGTAGACTTTATCGGCCATTCGCTGAAAGAAGGACAAAAGGGGCTTCTACTAGAAAACGTCACCAAGATTCTGAACGCTCCACGTCCCCAAACCAAGAAGCAGGTGCGATCTTTCCTGGGGTTGGCTGGATACTACAGGGAGTTTGTACCAAACTACTCCGCCATCACAGCACCCTTGTCGGACCTGGTGCGGAAAGGCTGTCCAAACCAAGTGCAGTGGGGACCGTCTCAGGAGAGGGCATACCAGACTGTGCGCGACCTCCTTTCGAAGGATCCGGTGCTACGACTGCCTGACACTTCCAAAGAATTCGTCTTAAGAACAGACGCAGCGGACGAAGGCATCGGCGCCATACTGATGCAAGAACACGAAGGGAAACTATTTCCGGTCAGTTACGCCAGCAAGAAGCTGTCCAGGGCTGAGAAAAATTACTCGACCATGGAGAAAGAGTGCCTTGCCATCATATGGGGAATCCGGAAGTTCGAACTGTACCTTCAAGGAGTGAAGTTCGTGCTACAGACTGATCACAAGCCGCTAACTTACTTGAACTCTGCCAAGTTTGTGAACAGTCGGATCATGAGATGGGCTATGTACTTGCAGAACTTTAACATGCGAGTAGAATCTATCAAAGGATCGGACAATGTTGGTGCGGACTTCCTCAGCAGAGTGTGTGAGTAAAGAACATTGACTGTGTGGATGAACTGTGAACATTGACAATATCCAGATAGACTTGAAGATGAAAACCATTGACTCTGTGTAGATAAGCTGAGCGCAATTACAGTATTCAGAAAGTCTTAAATTAGTTTCAATTGAGGATTTTGTTTGTGCATTACGTTTCAACGTTGTTGAAAGAAATTGGGTAAATTTCTTCTTGAGTGGGGGGTTATGTTACGTTGAAACGTGAACGAAAGTATGTCGGAAGCGCGCACAATAGATCTAATCGTTTCGTTTTGCAAAGTATTCAATAATGGTGTTTATTTACCTTTGATTTGAGTTTGCATTGTTGTTAGGAGAGGCTTTGTATAACGTTGATAATTTGCGTTAGTCGATATTATTTGAGAATCTTCTGGATATGCGTGTTTACTCTTGATAGAAACTTCCCGATACATGTCGAAGCAAGAGGTCGTTCTGGAAGATATAAAAATATGTATTGACGTAAGTCAGTGATGACGATCTTTTATTCGATTGGTGGCAGTACGTCATTTTCTACCATGTACGAAATCTTTCCGGAAAAGAGGGAGGTTATTTAATCGTGAGCCGAGTCGCTGTTGAGATAGTGAAGTTGTTGATAGTGATTTAGAGAGTTGCTGTGAAAGTTGTTGAGTTGAATTGAGAATTGTATGCAGTTGTTGATGTGTGCTGAATAAAAGCGGAAAACTTCATACGTGGACTTTGTGACTTGTATGCTGTTTGGACGGGCTGTGTGAATAAACGAATCTGAGTTACACCCTATCAGGAATTCAAGCATCGGGGCTGAATCAGATACTGATAGAAAACACCAACATCAAACAGAGTGTAACAATCACTCTTATCATCACAATTCGCCATTATCATCTTATCATAATTTTTAGCAGTATCAACTTATCCCAATAATGTAGGAGTCAAAACGTAACCACCACTAATAAATAAGGATGATAGGTAACATTCACGCGCTTTCACAAACACACACACACATGCACACCCCCCCCCCCCCCACACACACACACACACAAACACATCTACCTTTCCTCTCCTTCTAAATGTTTATTACACAGGGGCAAGCGATCATGGTTTAACACACTCCTATACCTACATTCCCTCACCCCCATTTATACGCACACCACACACCCACACACACCCACACATATGCTTCACCCTCTCAACAGCCAACAGGAACCGCTTGGATGATGTGACGAGGTCAAATGCACATCAGCCTTGACGCAGAGAACGAAGAAAGGCCGCACAACAGGTACGTTATGCACAATAAATATGCTTTACGTACATTTATGTCATTTAAGAGGGGGCAAGGGGGGAAGGAGGGGAATCACTGCTCCGGGCCATTTTTTTTAAAATTAGATCTCATTAAACCTCATCTGCAAGTTTATGATTTTTCTTTCGCCAGTGTCGACAGTCTGCCTGGGAGCAATAACATTTTGGAAGTTGTCCTTCATCTCTGCATTCATAAAAATATCCTGATGTCATAATTAATCACGAGTTAAGCCTCCAAATTCGTGGTTTCCAAGTTTGTAATTTTGTTATGTAGAGGTCTAGACATATCCATTGCAAAGCTGCTGTTGTCGTAAATTCTGTTTTCATGCACATCGCGCATATTTATTCTGATTGCCAGTTTTTGTTGTCGCAATGTATTTAGTATGCAACTCATAGTCTATTTGTTCGTCTTCAGTTGTTCTTGACGTTTCTGAAGTGAAGGGAACAAAAGAAAGCTTTAATAAAAAGACCCGCCACTACTGTCAGAGGAAGAATTGTTGCGACTTTTTGTGCTTAAAGTGTGAACATTCTGGCGCATAGACTTTTTTTTCTTTAAGGGTAGGGTATTAACGATGTTTTTGTGACAATTAATTTTATTGGGGAATTGCATTGATTTCACATTAAATATAATATTATATTCAATGAACAATCTTTGCTCAATAGCTTTGAAATTTTGGCATCTCTTTCTTGATATTTAAACAAACGACTGGTGCTACTATTCACCATCCCCCCCCCCCCCCCCCCCCCCCCGTGGGGAAGCCGTGGGTTTCAGTATAAATAGTATCCCCACGTTCTGGAAATTTAGTGCTTTAAATTCCCACTGTCGCTGTCTTTCTCCTTTTTTTTTCTCATTCGTACTCTGTTCTATCAATTTACTATACTATCTTCTTCTTCGCTAGACCAGTCACCTACCCTTTTTCTTAAAAAGACTTCTGGGACAAGACTCCTCATTTGTGTGAGAGGTCTGCTGGATCAGCTTGGGAATATTGGACGCTTTCTGCCAAATGGTCACTAAGGCTTCCTATGATGATATTATTTGGCACGGTAGGCATTTTATATGTATGTGTTTTGTTGATATTTTGTAATGATGTTTGTATTCTATTTTGTTTTTGTAAACGGGTGTTCGATAAATTTGAGTATAGCCTTAGCGTCCCCTGCGTGGGATGTCTTTATTGTGAAGTGGCCGGCTGGTGGATTGCCTTCAGTGTTACCACTAGGGCTGTTTCGGCAGATCTTTTATGCGGATGAGGGGTGAGTCCTCTTTAAGCGAAGCTGTGGTCTTGATTTTGTGGTCCTGATTCGGCTCTTTGCAGTCCGCTGGACCCTGTAAGCAATGAATAACTAACTAACTATTCACCATTTTCTGCAGAGCTTTTTTTAAAAATAACCAACCTTGATGCTATCAATAGGCACATAAGCAAATGATTTAATCTGTTTATATCAAAACCATCCATTTGAAAGAGGTCATATTTTGGGCTTAATCCTATTTTTCACGGTATGGCAACACTCGCTGTGAATCTTAAACGGATCTGTGACGTGAAATGTGTGATCTTGGGGCCCTTTAATGAAGAGGAGAAAACGTCATGCGAGAAGGAGAGAACTACATAAAGAAATACAGACGCAGGTGCTCACTTTTTGGAGACAGCTCAACGTACAGACAGTATAATAATTGAATTCGTGTTGTTACACTCGATATGATGTTGCTGTTTTTCTATCAGTATTTGATTCAGCCCCAATGCTGAAGTACTGATGAGTGTAGCTCAGATTCGTTTATCCACGCAGCCTGCTCACTCAGCAACAAGACACGGAGTCGACGTATGAAGTTTTCCACTTTTATTCAGCACACATCAACAACTGCATACAATCGCTCAATCGCCTTTCCACTCTCAACTGTTACTTTCCAACTCACTATCAACAACTACACAACACAGTGCGGCACATAATTATATAACCTCTCTCTCTTCCGATCAATTTAGAACACGGTAGACTAGAATGACGCACTACAGCCAATCAAATAAAAGATCGTCATCACTGACTTACGTCATACATCTTTCTAAACATTCCAGGAACGTTCCCTCAAACTTCGACATTTATCGGGAAAATTCTATCGACAGTAAATACGCAAATCCAGAGAATTCTCCAATAATATCGACTAACGAAAATTATCAACGTTATACAAAGCCTCTCCTAACAACAATGCAAACTCAGATCAAAGGTAAATAAACTCCATTATTGAATACTTTGCAAAACGAAACGATGAGATCTATCGTGCGCGTTTCAGACATACTACCATTCGCGTTTCAACGTAACACGTGTAAAGGGGATGGCGCACCTTGATTAATGAAAGTCTCTCAAATTTAGGAGCGTCGGGGAATATCAGCTACCAGCATCTCTAACTCTGTTGAGAGGCGATGGAAGCGTGTATGTATATGTAGAACATTCGTCGAATTTACCGGCATGCAGCGGAGCAACGGACGGTAATAGGTAATTTATTGGGATACTTATAAAACTATCAATTATATTTTTCTTTCCCCTCTTTAATGGCGATCTTCTTGCCTTGGCACCCCATGTTTGAGTGATAGATGGGTGTTATGTGTTTGAGAATGGTTGAAACATGTGAACGTATATGTTGTTACCAACAGCCGCGTTTTGAGCCTGATTAGTGAAAAACACATACATGTATAACAAGCATCCATTGTATTATTATTATTATTATTATTATTATTATTATTATTATTATTATTATTATTATTATTATTATTATTATTAACATAATGTAGTAAAATAATTACCAGAACAAAGTTCGTCATAATGAGACGAAACAAAACTCTCAGTTTTAGAATACGAGAAAGGAACAACTGACCAAGTACAAAGAGCACGGGAACAGCAAGCACCACAAAAAGACGGCCGGAAAGCCATAGAAAAGAAGACGAAATATAAAAAGAACCAAAGAAGGCGAGAATATACGGTGGAGAGAGAGAGAGAGAGAGAGAGAGAGAGAGAGAGAGAGAGAGAGAGAGAGAGAGAGAGAGAGAGAGAGAGAGCAAAATAAAAAAAGACAACGGATCTTGTAGAAGCACTAGCAGCACTGCCTCTCTCTCTCTCTCTCTCTCTCTCTCTCTCTCTCTCTCTCTCTCTCTCTCTCTCTCTCTCTCTCTCTCCACATCGGCCACCGCTGCTTTTGCTGCCAGTGCTGGCTGGACTAGAAATGGAAGCGGCCGCTGAGGCTTCTGCTAGTCAGTCGAGATTTCTCATCGATCCATCTTCCAGCCTGTCACCCCGGTCACCCCCTTTGACCCGTCAGCAATCTCATTGGTCCACGGCCCGGGCCCTCGGGGCAAAACTGATTGGTCAGAGAGTGATTGAAAGGTTATTGGCCAAGAAGCTCAGCCTTTTTGCTCAGAATCTGGCTTTGGCTCTTACTCGTCTTCTCCTTCATGCGACATTCCCAGCTAGAGCAGCCAGGGAACAGAATTTCTCCGACTGGGTCTCCTCTATAGGCTAGGCCAGGGCTTGACACTCGGTGTAGTAAAGAGCAAGGAGTCTCTGTTTGCTCTTTTGTTTTTAACCCTTGCTGGTCGGTCTCCTGGTTGTTGTTGTAGTTTTTGTTGGTCAGTGGTTTAATGCGAACTTTCATGCTGTTTGGGGTTGTTCTACTGAGCCCAGCCCGTTCAGACTGGTATCCCTGATCAATTTGAGCAGTTTTCTGACTGGTGACATTAACACTGGGTTTTGTCCTTGCTTTCAAACTTGTTCTTAAATCTGTACTGAGACTTGACGCCTATGCCGACCCGAATATGCCAATAGTAGCTGGGAATCTCTGATCACATTTACTCTTTGGTCTTCATTATGTTTTGTTTTATTTGGAGTTTTTTTGGAGGAGGAGGGGGGCGGGAAGGGGAGGCATGAAATTTGGTGTGTGTGTGCGTGTGTGTTACGTCTCTCCAAACCTCTGTTTTTTTAATTACATTTTATGTTAACCGAGACAAACACAATATAATAAATAGCATTATGCACTGAATGGCATGGCATTTAAAGACCGATTCCATACGATTTAAATTGCCCAAAACCCACATTTTCACCGTCACAGATCCTTTTGAAATTCACAATGATTGTTGCCCCACCGGTAAAATAAGATTAAGTACAAAAATAACTCCATTCCAAAGGCGATTTTGATGTGGCTATTAATAGCATTAAGATTAATTCTAAACATATTACCGCAGCGAAATTGTTTATATATAATAGACACTAATTTTGTTAGTTTAATAATTTTTTAACCATCAACCAATCAAGGTCTACATTTCATGTTATAGATAGTCCCCTGCCCTGGTACACAAAGTCAGAGAATCAAATTTTGTGAATGTACAATGTATCTATGGCGTAATCATAACTCAAAAGGATAGTTGGGTTAGTGTGGAAAAAAAACTGGCTGCTTTTATAAATGATAACCACAGCCAGAAATCCAGCACTGTGACCAACCCACTAATTTCCGACAACACACACTTTTTTTTTTCCCTCCACAGAAACTGCTTGAGGAAGAAGAGTCTCATCACCATCGACCACAAAACCGCTAATTCCCTCTGACTGCAGACTGCATGTATATACACGCTCTCGCAGTCTTCTGCCTCAAAGCTGCTGTACTCATTGACATGCTGTGGTTATGTTGTAACAAGAGATGAAACTCTTTTCCAAGTATCAGAGATTTGTCTATTTCTAGCCTCACTTTTTATTATTGTTGAGCGTTTAGTGTTAGCCATGCAATTCTTATTCTTGTTCTTCCTGCTCTGTTGTTGTTGTTGTTGTTGTAGTTCTTATTCTTCTAATTCTTCTTCTTCTCCTCCTCCTTCTTTTTCTTCTTTTTCTCCTCTTCCTCCTTCTGTGGTCCTGATTTGGTTCTTTGCAGTCCGCGGGACCCTAAAAACAATGACTAATTATCTCCTCCTCCTCCTCCTCTCCTTCTTCTTCTTCTTCGTCTTCTTCTCCTCCTTCTTTTTCTTCTCCTCCTCCTCCTCATGTAGTCCTGATTCGGCTCTTTGCAGTCCGCTGGACCCTATAATTATAAACAATGACTAATTATCTCCTCCTCCTCTTTCTACTTCTTCTTCTTCTTCTTCTTCTTCTTCTTCTTCTTCTTCTTCTTCTTCTTCTTCTTCTTCTTCTTCTTCTCCTCCTCCTTCTTTTTCTTCTTTTTCTCCTCTTCCTCCTTCTGTGGTCCTGATTTGGTTCTTTGCAGTCCGCGGGACCCTAAAAACAATGACTAATTATCTCCTCCTCCTCCTCCTCTCCTTCTTCTTCTTCTTCGTCTTCTTCTCCTCCTTCTTTTTCTTCTCCTCCTCCTCCTCCTGTGGTCCTGATTCGGCTTTTTGCATTCCGCTGGACCCCATAAACAATGACTAATTATTTCCTCCTCTTCTTTCTTCTTCTTCTTCCGACGGCTGAGGAACATCATTCTGCCATGAACTAGGCTGTCGTTTTGGGTAGCTAGTTCTTATAACGAAAGATGTGTTTACTAGGATGCCTGTAAAGGCCTGTCTTATTTTAAAGATTCGTGGATGTTCACGAACATTTCCTTCCCCGAGGTACTCAAATCCCGAACCTAGATCCCTAAACCGTTTGGACGAAGAAAAAAACAACAACAAAAAATAGGAACTAGGTTCGGCATCTGGGAACCTCGAAAAAAGATCCGTGATCCTCCACGAATCGTCCAATGAAGACAGGCCATGAGAGGTGGGATGGGAGGGTTTCAATGCTCGGCGGACAGACAGGCATTAAACTGTTCCTGTAAGGATAAGAAAGGATAAGTCCTTGTATGCCTGCTCCTTTTAGCCTTCAGTGGACTACCATCTTGAGGTTGAAGAAGTGGCGCTCGCCTCTGGAGCATGGTTAAAAGCATCATGATGGAGGCCGAATGAGATCTGAGACTATGATGACGACAACAACGACTGATGATGATGATGATGATGATGATGATGATGATGATGATGATGATGATGATGATGATGATGATGATGATGATGATGATGATGAACCTTCACTCACTGCACATAGCTACGATCGAAAGAAAGTATACTCCAGGCATACGCTGCGCAACAGGCCAAAGTATGTCCCTTGTCCCTTGAAGGGATACTTTGGCGAGGTTACAGACTAGAAACGGAAAAGTAAGTTTCGTCTCCTCTAGGCGACGAATTAGGTCACGCTGTATTTGTTTCTAGGTCAACTGTCTTTTACGAACCGTTTATTGACGCCGGACAGTGTCCTCACTTGGTTTCATACAATGTAAGAATCCAAGAAGGCAAATGGGTTTTTGGGACGGAAAAAGAGCATTTCTGTAGAAAAAAGGGTTAGGGCAAGGGCTAGGGATACAACTACAACTAACCCTTACCCGAACCCTTGTAGCAATATTCCGCTCTTTCCATCACTTTTAAACAGTACTGCGGTTCGCATTCGCGGCTAGCAGCGAGCCCAAAGTATACTTTGAAGGGATGGAGGGAATACGTCTTTCACCTGCTGCTAGCGGGAGTTTTGGCGATACTTTCTACCGACCGCAGTAATGTGTATTACCTCGAACCTTATAGCGTTCATATGAATACTTTTTACGTTAGATCTCTCTGTCTCTGTCTCTGTCTCTGTCTCTCCCTCTCTCTCTCTCCCTCTCTCTCTCAACAAAGATTGATGATTTTAAATCTTCTCAGACCTATTTTTTAAAAGTTGTCTATATTCGTCTGGGGGTTAGTTTATTCTAGTTTTGCACGAGGCAGATACTCTGCAAGAAACCACTGCCAGCAATCTTTCTGTCTCATTAACTCATTACCGACCACAGGCACAGTTGCATCCTCTTCCGTTCTTTTTGGCGTGGAGAGTCAAGGCTTCTGTGTGGGAAGTCTTCGGAGACAAGACATTATGCCTAGTAGACGTGCTTGTGATGCATTGTTTCTTTTTGTGTTGGGCGGGGATTAAGCGGGGATTAAGTGTGCGTGTGCCTGTGTGTGTGGTGTGTGTGTGTGTGTTAGTGGTGTTTGTAGATTACTTTGCGTCGTATTTAATGTGTCCCCAGTCACTTTTAAAGCTTTAAATTTTGTATTTTATGTATAAGATACAGTGGTTCGATTATGACAAGGGATACGTTTCCATCGTGTTCAGAAGCATTATCACCCTAGTTCCCTGACTTCATCATTGTCTGTAGTATACAGGACTGAGAAAATCTGTCCATTTCATGTTGTTGTTGTTGTTGTTGTTGCTGTTGTTGTTGTTGTTGATGATGAGGGTGATGATGAGGATGATGATGATGAGGATGATGAGGATGATGATGTTGGGGTCTCCAAAACGCAAGTTAGTCTTGATCAACTTCTCCGCGCATGTTCTTCGTTTCTTCGCTTGTCTCTTTAACGCCTGGGGGAGAAAAAGGGCTGTCTAATCACATAATAGTGGGGTGGTGGGTCTTCTCTTTGTTCTCATCTTGTGTTTTCATCGCTGCATGTTTGCCTCCACAGCGAACGCTATCGTCTGTGCTGTAGCCTTGCTTTGCATGCATGTCGTGAGATGAGCAGCACAGGCATTGAAAACACACCACGCCTATACACACGTATTATGATCGGTGTAGACAGAGCGGCAGAATAGTACACAGCGTAGCTGTGTCTGCAATTAATATCAGAAGTTATCGCTGTCTGTTTTAAGTACTTAGAACCTTTTAGAACATTTTTTTCAACAACTGATGTTAACATTAAGGGTATGATCGCAAATGCTTTTAAAGGAGGGGTTTATAGCTAATACAATTTGTTATTGTAAATACTTGTATTACTTCAACAAGGATGCTACGATCGCCAGTTTGTGTGTGTGTGTGTGTGTGTGTATGTGTGTGTTTGTGTTTGTTTGTGTACTTGTATAACCGCACAACTGGGGATTGTTTTCATATAAACGTGATAACAAATGGGGTTGTCTAAAAAAATTGAGAAGCACAAATCTTCCCCATTTAAAAAAAACGTTTTTCCACTTGAAAACAGTATAGCACAACCGTAAGCATCAAGAAATCGCATCTTCCCAATTTGTCGAAAAATGGGGTAGACAAGTGTGTAAATTATACACACCTGTATAATAAGCTGCGCTACGAACAAAATCAAGTTTAAAGGGCAGAGTACCCATTAATCCTGTACATCATTCATAAATCTACTTAATGTTATCAAATACAACATTTGATTTGCAAATATCACTGAGAAAAAGACCATTTCCCAATTGTACCCTGTTTTAGTAACATTCCCGATTGATCGGCTTATACAGTGTGTGTGTGTGTGCGTGTGCGTGTGTGTGTGTGGAAATATTAAAAACTGTATTGTTTATTTGTTTGTTTGTCGATAATGTATTTAAAACTATTAATGGCGAATATTTTATCACTATTCGGTAGAGCTTTATCATAATTTAATTGTGCTGTTTCAGTGTTTGTTTAAAGAAAAGGGGGGGAATTTTACCTAAATTTAGCTAGATCTCTTGACGGCTCATATCGTGTTAATATTATGATTACGAGTGTTTGGGAATGGGTGTTAAACTGTGTTTTAAACTGTTTATGGCGAACAAAGAAAACGATGTATGATGTTACGAATTATCTCTTCGCTTTGCCGTCTGGTTAAAATTTATTCTGTACATTGTTTGGAACTGTTCACAGTTTCTGGTTAATGTTATGATCTCGAATGTTTTAATAGAAGATTATACTACGTCAACAACTGTTCGTGGCTATGTTTTTATTTGAGAAAGTTATGATAACTGTTGAGCATTTTTTGTTACCGTAGCTCTGTTTAAAGTGAAATTTTTAATGTTAGTTAATCATTGGTTATAGGGTCCAGCGGACTGCAAAGAGCCAAATCAGTACTTCAACTTGTTGGAAAGAGGACTCACTCCTGATCCTTATAAAAGATCTGCCGAAACACCCCTAACGGCAACACTGAAGGCACTCTACCAGCCGGCCACCCTACAACAAAAGCACCCTATGCAAGGGACGCTGAGGCCGCACTCTACTCATCGAACCCCCGTTTACAAAAACAAAATAGAATACAAACATCACCATAAAATACCAACAAAACACATAAATATGAAATGCCCACATTACCAAACAACACAACCATAGAAAGCAGAAAGCGTCCAACATCTCCAAGCTGACACAACAGACCCTGTACACAAATGAGGAGTTTTGGGAGAGTTTTCAAGAAAAAGGGTAGGTGATTGGTCTAGCGAAGAAGATAGTAGATTGATAGAACAGAGTAGGAATGAGAGAGAACAAAGAAGAAAGACAACGACAGTGGGAATGTAAAGCACTAAATTTCCACAAAGTGAGGACACTATTTATATAGAAACAGCCGGCGCCCTCGCGGGTGGAAACGATTTTTATAAAAGTTATTTATTTACTGATACTGTTCTAATGTTATTTATAGTCACGTTTATTTTGCTCTTTATTTAAAACATGTGCGTTTATTTATTTTTTTGTGTTACATTATGATCATTTTTGTTAGTTGTTCATTTCATTGGCTTTATGTTCCATAATAAAGCTATGCCCAGTGACAGAACCTATTTCGATCCCTATCCTGCTTATGAATGTTGCGAACGCGTTTTTGTAATACGCTAACATCGTCGTGTATGTGTTAATTGTATTGCTAATTTTTTTTAAATCTCTCCATCTCTCTCTCTCTCTCTCTCTCTCTCTCTCTCTCTCTCTCTCTCTCTCTCTCTCTCCGTTTATCTGTCTGTCTGTCTCTCCCCTCCCCCACGCGCACACATGCGCGATTATAAAACATGATAGAAAAACGTAAACAGTTTTTGACAGGTTGGGAAACAAAGAGAGGAGAAGCTCGCGTCAAAACAAGCCAGTGTGACAAAAAACCCAAGTCTCCCAGTCAAAACACTACCATCGTCGTGTGTCATTCACCACTGCCGACAGGAGATAACTCGTGCTTGTGCCCCGTAGTTGGTTATCGGCCCATGACACTAACCTCGTCCTCAAGAGGTCGCCGAGTGGCGTTTCCGGAATTTATCTTGTGAGTGCGCGTGCGTTGAAGGGGCTGTCACTCTGCATGATCGGGAAACCTTCGCAGATCCTTAAGGACAGTGGTTTGATTGCGCTCCTTTTCCCGCCGTCGCTTCAAGTACGTTCTGACCGCAAAGGTTCATAACTGCAATAATTGCGGGAAATGTTCTCGGTTCTTATCACGTTTTCCTCCTTTACTGGCAGAGTCGTATCGTATGAACTGCAAGTATCAACTAGAACTAAATTTTGCGACCATGTGGTAGCAATAAGGCTTCTTTTGAGGGTGCATGACGCGAGGATGCGAAGGGTGGTTGGGTTGTTGAAAACATAAACTTTTTAGGCACTAAATAAAATTGTCTACCCAGACGCTGGGCTTGACGGATATGAATTTTCAAACTTAGCGAGCGTGAAAACTATATCTTATAAAATATGAAATACCAAGCATTAATAAAAACAAAAATATGTCATCTTCAGTTGAAAGACAGTGTACTCGGTGCGTGCAGTTAGGACAATAATTTTACTGCACAACTCGCTCGTTCCTCTGAGTTTACGTTTTGCTTCTAGAATTTTTGTACGAGAGTTGTAGGACTGTTTAATGGTGCTATAGTCATTCACAACTCAAAATCAGACAGTTCCTTTAAACATGCAGGTGAAAGAATGCTCAGGATACTACTACTACTACTACTACTACTACTACTACTACTACTACTACTACTACTACTACTTAGGCACTAAATAAAATTGTCTACCCAGACGCTGGGCTTGACGGATATGAATTTTCAAACTTAGCGAGCGTGAAAACTATATCTTATAAAATATGAAATACCAAGCATTAATAAAAACAAAAATATGTCATCTTCAGTTGAAAGACAGTGTACTCGGTGCGTGCAGTTAGGCCAATAATTTTACTGCACAACTCGCTCGTTCCTCTGAGTTTACGTTTTGCTTCTAGAATTTTTGTACGAGAGTTGTAGGACTGTTTAATGGTGCTATAGTCATTCACAACTCAAAATCAGACAGTTCCTTTAAACATGCAGGTGAAAGAATGCTCAGGATACTGCTACTACTACTACTACTACTACTACTACTACTACTACTACTACTACTACTACCACTACTACTACTACTACTACTACTACTACTACTACTACTAAGAAGAAGAACAAGAAGAAGAAGAAGAAGAAGAAGAAGAAGAAGAAGAAGAAGAAGAAAACTTATAACGCACACATATTTCACTACAAGGCGACTCAAGGCGCACACATACACAATATTTCGCATTAACAATTCAAGAACAATAATACACACACTTGCACATAACACGAAGATGACAAGGTACCAATACAAACACAGACACGGCACTAAAAAAATAAGCATGAAAATTGTTCAAATAATTATTAGTACATAGCCATTTACAACTGCTCTGATATAGGCTTGCGAGTGATGTGGGTTAGGGGATAGGGGAGATGGTGTAGCGGGGCACTGTAATCTGATGATTATTTAGGGAAAAGAAAAGTCTTGAGGCCAGATTTAAATGCTTTTAAAGACTGTTGTTGACGGAGGGGGAGAGGTGTAGGGAGTTCCGGTTGGTGGGGGCTTGAAAAGAAAAGGAGTGTTGGCCTGCAGTTTTAAGTCTTGTATGAGGTAGTCCTATGTTGAGTTTGAGGTTGTCGTTTGAGGAGCGGAGGATCCTACTGCCAAGCTGCTAGTTTTATTTTAATATCAGTAGTGAATAACCCTAATTAACACAACGTTCTTTAGATCTGATCTCTTGGCAGGGAGAAGGGAAGTTACCATAATGAAAGTGAAGTTAATGCTTGGCAGCCTGAGGGATCTTAAAAGAAAGGCGAGAAGTATAATTTGTTGTAAAACACTGAATTTACTATCAAAACGGCCATTTTAGTATGAATAGTTTTTTGGGGTGATGAAGGAGGAGGGGCGGGAGTTTTTGTCCATGACAGAAAAGATCTGGGGGCAAAGTTCCCCAGTTTCAACTTTTAGATCATAGAAGTTTCAAAACCAACGAAAACCCATCACGATCAAGCTGTATTTTGCCGTACGTGAACCTGATTGTGACGTCCACAAACACTAGCCAGCAAACACTCTCTGTCTTGAAATGCACTCTGCACTGCAGCTGAAGACTTTGGCTAAGTGTTTGGAATGTCACGCTATGTCAAGTATTTTCGTTAAACAAGGATGTATATCTCGGCACATCACGATCATCATCTGTGACTGAAGGCCACTGTCCTTTACACAAAGACGCATCAAATCTACAGCCAATGGGAGAGCGTGAGTCAGATTGTAGTGTAAACATTGGGTTCGGTTGTTTTTTAAAAATCGAATCAAATTAGCTCAATAAGGTCGATTGAAAAGAGTCGCTTTCTTGAGAAAAACTTAAGGATGGAAATAATGTTAGCTTATTAGAAAGCAGGAACCGGCGGAAGGACGAACAATAGAGAAATGTGGATTGGAGGAGTATCGAAAGCTTAATATTATCATTCCAATCAACCTGGTTGCTCCTTTTTCTTAGAGAAAACCTGTAGCAAGTCTGTCCGGAATAGAAGAGGAAATATCATGAAGGAAGTGAGGAAGATGCAAGCTTGGAAAAAAAAAGATCGCAAATATAACACTAAGCATTGGAAATTCCCACTAAAAACAAATGCACTGAATGAGCATTGATGTTGGATGCTGTGCCTTATAGGACGGTCATAGTTTACGGTCTTGTTATGTTCTCTTCTTTGCTAGTAATCACAAAGAGGGGTCATGATGTTGCAAGATGGTTTGATGTTTTAGCTTTCATTCCTCTATTCCCTTTCCGTCCCAGTACACCTACACTCAATTCCTCATCCGTTGAATCCTTTTTCTTTTTACTGATTTATGTGTAGCCTACCTTTATTTTATTTTATTTTTTCAATATAGATATATAACATAAAAAATGGATTTTTTATGAAGTTTTATTTTTGAAAAGAGAAAGACCGTGAAGACCGCGGAAAGGGGAAATGAGACTGTCAGTGTCATAACGACCCCTGTCAAAAAACAATGAGTACAAGTAGCACCCCTTCCCCCACAAAAAACCACACCAAAACAAAAACCAACCCACAAACAAACAACAATATAATCTCCTTAACCAGTAGCTAGAGTACGAAAGGTTCATGTTCGTAATTAGGTAGTTAGTCATTGTTTATGGGGTCCAGCGGATTGCAAAGAGCCGAATCAGGACCACTCATGAAGGACAGTTCTAAATACTAACCAGGAAGCACTACTAATACAATGAAATACAATACAGTACAATACAATACAATACAATACAATACAATACAATACAATACAATACAATACAATACAATACAATTGTTATTGTAGTTTATTTTACTCTTCCAAGACGCAATGTGCTGCACGTAATTTTTCATTGTGGGTAAAAAAACAACAACAACAACAACAAAACAAAAACAAAAAAAACAACAAAGAAACAACAAATTTGGTAATGTGACTTGTCTAACTTTCCCATTGCGATATTATTGATATTATTGTAAAGCAGAGTAATTAAAAAAATACATTACCGTGCGATTCAAATCCAGCCTATAGTACTTGACTATTACTCATTCACCTAGATTGTTGATTTATACGAGTCTATATCGACAATTGTGATGCAGTCATTGTAGCATTGAGTAAGAATGAGTTCAAAGTCCTTTGAATACTGCACACTGCAGTTCCTTCGTGCCAGACCATCGTCATTCTCAAAACTATGATTGTTTGATTTTTTTTAAGCTTGTGTCGCCCACTGTGAGGTAGCTGAAAGAGCAAGAATGAGTTCATAGTCTACAGAATGTTTAGGACGTGGCGGGTTTCATCATGCACAACGTTGGATATTTGTTTTTGTTTGTTGCTTATGATTAAAAAAAACAAACATAGGTGTTTGTTCACGTATTCTGACTTACAAATGAAATTCATAGTCGACAATTTAGCACCATCACATTTAGTAGGCTATAAATCTTATGGCAGCATCAAGGGATTTCAATAGGACTTTTTTGCCTACAAACCTTTTACCTGTTATCGTCTGTGCTCTTTGAGGAATGTTTCTTTCAAGGCCAAGATGTATCTATAATCTCTATGGCTGTGGTACCTCATTGCGTTTTGAGGGTGCTTTATAACCAACCTTTACGTCTAGGAACTATATTTCGTTTCTCAAACAAAAAAACATATTATTGACCTGTAATTTTTTTTTTAATATACATTTTCTGATTTTATTCTCCTTTTCTATGCATATTGAGCACGCTTTTATATAATGGAATATCAGCACTATACAAATGATCCTCCTCTTCATGATGATGATGATGATGATGATGATGATGATGATGATGATGATCATCATCATCATCATCATCATCATCATCATCATCATCATCATCATTATCATCATCATCATTATCATCATCATCATCATCATCAATCATCATCATTATCATCATCATCAATCATCATCATCATCATCATCATCGCCACCACCAACGGCAATATCATCATCATATTAAAATGAGCTCTGTATTTGCTGTATGAATTTCTATCATTCTCATAAACTATGATTTTTTTCCTATTTCTTGAATTTGTGTTGAAGTTGTCATGTGCAGCTGTATTTCATGAGCAATAAGCCTCTTGTGAACCTTTTATAACTCAACGTTGTAAGCATCACTTTGTCAAAAAAATCATATTCACATCGCTTTTATGAAAAATATTGATACTTTATGGTGAATCGTTGCAAATTTGCGGTGCCAATGCCACGGCAGAGCACAGCTATTGTCTCGGACATCTCTCGTAAAATATGAAAATTGAAATGTTTACTACTACAGATTCGATTTAAAAATCGAAATCGCAGATATCAGACCTTGCGCAAAAGCATCGATCAACCGTCTCTATATAGTCAATGTTTAATATGATTGGGATTCAGGATGAAGTTTGCAGAATATTGTCTGCATTACGGAAGGCATCGTTTCCTTGAGGCAACAAGACATGAGCAGTTATTTTTCTTCTACGTTATTTTTTGTTCCTGTCAAGATTCTAAAAAATCTTTCTTTCTTTCTTTCTTTTCTTTCTTTTTGTATTTCCTTTTTTCTTTTTTTCTTTCTTTCCTAATTAATTAATTTATTTTATTTGTGTCCTTTGTCTGTCGGTCTGTTTTTCTTTTTTTCCCACATTAATTTTTATATATTTATTTATGACAGTGGAAACATGAGTCATTTGATAATCTGGTTGAGTTGAAGGTCAGACGGATTTAATCCGAGATCAGCTCATCATGCGTTAGAAAACAATGTCAGTCAACGAAGTGTTCTTTCCGTTACGGAAGAGACGATGAGCCATCGCCGTCTTGTCTACGTGCAACCTTTCTCGTTCAGAATGGACACATAGCTATTGGATATGACTAGCATTAATCATAAATTAAAGGGTATTCTTTGCGATGTTTTCCATCTAAATGATCTCAAAGCGAATGATTATCTCTGTGCTCCCTCTCAACACACAAACACACACACACACATTCACCCACGCCCACACACATACACACACACACAAACACACATACACACCTCCGCTCAAACAAAATAGCAAACCGGCTTGTATTAGAATGAATTAATTCAGACAAACTCGAAAAAAGAGCCAATAGGCCTGCATTTAAATTCCATAAATAATTGAAATCTTAAATTATCTCATTAATTGAAAGACACTTTCCAAAATTGGTGAATAACAAAATATGCTATGATGTTAAGGAAATATTGCAAACGTTATATTCAATCTCAATCGTTGTTCTCAATCAACAGAATTCTCACCTCTCGTCTAACAACTTTCTGTCACCTCTCCGGTCAGCATATCGCCCCAACCATTGAACTGAAACTGCTCTACTCAAGATAACTAATGATCTTCTCTCTGCCACAGATCAAGGTGAAATTTCTGTACTTGCTCTGCTGGATCTCTCGGCAGCGTTTGACACTGTTGACAACTCCATCCTCCTAAACCGATTTAGTACACCTTTGGCATTCATGGATCTGCTCTATCCTGGTTTCGCCCCTATCTCACTGACAGGTTCCAGACAGTATCCATCGATGGTCGCGCTTCGGAACCCGTGGGACTCCAATTTGGAATTCCGCAGGGTTCTGTTCTGGGGCCTGTTCTTTTCTCCCTTTACACTCAACCACTTGACCACATCTTTAACAAACACGAACTGCATCATCATTCCTTCGCCGATGACTCTCAACTGCATAAAAGCTCCTCTCCTGACTAGACTGACAACTCACTCCAGACTGTCTCCCTCTGCATAGACGATGTCCAAGACTGGATGACAGAAAACAAACTACAACTCAACAGCAACAAAACGGAAGCAATCCTTATTGGCTCTTCTCACTCAACAAAACTAGCATCTTCCTCTTCAAATTGTCTTCAGCTCACCTCTGCTACCATTTCGCTTTCATCTGAAGTTAAAAATCTTGGCGTGACCCTTGATAGTACACTCAGCATGAACAAAAACATTTCTTCTATCTGCCGTACCTGCTACCTCCAACTCCGTCGAATCTCCTCTATTAGAAACTACCTTACATATATATATGTGTGTGTATATATATATGTGTATGTTTAAATTGATTTTTTGTTGTTGTTGTTTGTATGTTTAATTTTTATTAGACACCATTGTTTCGTCACTTTTCTATGTACAGTTTTCTGTTATATGTATGAATGCGGGAGAATGCGCCTTGAATCACTCTTGTTTGTGTGAGATATGTGCGCTATATAAATTCATGTATTATTACTGCCCAGGATTGTGCTCAGTTGTCCGGGCGTCAGACCATGCGCCCAAAGGCTGCAGGTGGGCGTCTCGGGCGGCTTGAGTTAGATCCTGTATCGGCCAGCGCCTTGAGCAGCTCTTGAGCTGGAAAAGCGCTATATAAGAACGATTAAATAAATAAATAAATAAATATTATGTATTATACACAAAATGCGCTTGGATTCGTGGATAGGAAAATATGTAAAAGTTATTAATTGTACTCTATAATTATTTTAAGAACCAGATTCTATAAAATATTTATTATTTGAGTGTACATCGTTGTTGCCATTGTACATAACAAACAACGTTATGCTAAATAACACTGGTGGTATTATTAATGTACTGTACAATCAAACAAATAGTATTATTCTATGTACTGATTTCATAAATATTTGTTGAATGTTTTGATAAGTATGTGCGTGTGTGTGTGTGTCTGTGTGTGTGTGTGTGTGTGTGTGTGTGTGTGTGTGTGTGTGTGTGTGTGTGTGATCGTCTAAAATCATTGTATTAGGCCTAAATGACTAGACGTGAAAAAAATAATAAATAAATAAATAAATTTTTAAAATAACTTAATTATTTATCTGAGCATTGCAAACAATTTATCAAATAACAAACTTTTCTTTACGCAGTTAATCATGGATCGTTCGGTGCATAGGTTAATTGGAACAGGGACGCTAGGTTGGATCAATGGCGATCTGACAGTGTGTTTTTCACTTTTTATTTGCCGATGATTTAGGAAGGCTGCATGTTGTTTGTTCTATTGCGGGTAATTGTAATAGATTATACGAAAAATGCAAAGGTCTCTTAAATAAACTTGCGATTATGTACAACAAAATTATGACTAACGTCGGGTCATGTTAGAATTTGCGTGTCCGCCCCTTGTTGCGCTTGACTAATAAAGCAGGAGAAAAAAAAGGCAGACTGACAGACGAAAAGAAAAAATAAATAAGAAAATAAAAGAAAAGAACGATAGAAAGAGGATGATGAGAAAAGGAGGAGGAGAAGGAGGAGGAGAGGGAGGAGGAGAAGGAAGAAACATGGTATATGCTCACTGGTAAGTTCGTCGTCATTATTGTACGGTTATCTTTGAAAACAATGTATGTAATTTAGTGGGTCTATTTGTCTGGTATTTTTCTGTTATTTCCCAACTGGCTTAATATATCACAATTAGAATTAACATCCTATAATCAATCAATCTGTGCAGTTTGCTGTCAGCTTTGAACTGACACAACCCTTTAACTGTCAGAGAGTTAATTGTTTCTATTTTTTTTGTTTGTTGGAAAGGCCAAGGGTTTTTACTTAGCATTGAACATTCCTAATTACACTTGACTTAATTTATTAAAAAATTACATATATTTTGGTAGTCATGTAAGAAAAAAAAAAGTTTGATGTCAAGAATGTTGTAATTTTTTTTAGTAGGAGTTC
Organism: Oncomelania hupensis; assembly: GCA_036898135.1. Lineage (NCBI taxonomy): Eukaryota > Metazoa > Mollusca > Gastropoda > Littorinimorpha > Pomatiopsidae > Oncomelania > Oncomelania hupensis. Next base: position 85,819,085 of record CM072511.1, on the reverse strand, counting down.
AACTGGTAAAATTGTTACAATGTTAATGTTAAATCTTTTTAATTATTTTTTTTCTTGTTAATGTTGTTGTTGGTCTAAAATTACTATGTGTACAGACCTTAAATTAAATAAATGAAAACTTGACTTAATGGCTTTGGAACTTTTAAAAAAAATAATAATAATACAGGATGTTATCTCGCGCTTTCTGTTCAATCAAACTCAAAGCGCAGCGATCTGAACAGATCGTTATTACAGAAGGCGGAATATAAACCATTTTTTATTTTTCAAATTTAGATTGACTATATCTAATACCGTTATTAAAGGGATGGAGGAATCCTGAGTACCTTGAGAAAGCTCTGGGCGCCGTGAAAGGTCTTGTACTTAAATCACGTAAGTTCGTCCCACGCGGGGGGTTCCACATGTATTGAGTAATGTGTATCAATGACGTCAGGTACTTGTGACACGAGGGCGGGTTTCACATTTAACCACACAGGATTAGTGAAGAAAAATGGCCAAAAGTTTTTGCCACCGAGTTTGAAATTATTTATTCTGCATTAGTTTTATAAGCTTCCAAGACCATATAATTATTTCAGCGGTACATTTTTGTTTAATTCACAGGGAGTGTTGTTGCTACACCGGATTTTTTTTTTAAATGAACAAAAATAACCCCTTTCAAAACTACGGTTTTGGACTTTCTTGATTTAGATTATGTCTTCCTTCTTAGATAGCTCGTTTCTGGCTCAAGAACTGCTCAAGGCGCTGACGATACAGGATCTAGTTCAAGACGCCCTTGGCGCCCACTTGCAGCCTTAGTCGCATCCTCTGACGGCCAGACCACTGAGCACAAGCCAGAGCGACCGGGGACGAGGGTGAAGAAATATGGTGCTGGCTGGGTGTGTTTGTGTAACTGTGTGACGGTGGGTCTATTGTTGCTGGGCTCTCCACAATGGAATGCTATTACCCACTCGTCTTTCGTCTGCGGAGATCGGCTAGTTAAATCACCCTATGGCCAATCTTAATACATTTATAAGTTTAGCCCGGTCTGTGTGCGGATAGGGTTACAGAGATAGGGAGAAACGTGTAAAAGATTCACTGACACACTAGCTCTCGCACGGCTATGAAACATAGGTAGTCCAGCCACTTATTAACAGTAAATATCACACATTTATTTCCTCTACTCTATATCTAATTATAATCTCTACTTTAACTTAAATGTCCAAATTCACTTCGAGTAGTTCGCTCCTTGATGGGTCTATGCTGCTACTGTTCTTGATATTTGCTACTGTCTCATCATTGGGCTATTTGTTCTGGTTGGCCTACTGTTCGTTTTCAGGAGAGTGGACTACCCCACAGTCCTTCTAGATCAGTGTTTGTGCACGTTTTCTTTGTCACTTAGCTGAATCGTTGAGGTGTGTGATGGTGTCTCCTCCTTGTTTGTTGATTATTGGGATATCGGAGCTCAGTGCTCGATGCTCCACTGCAGGCCTCGTGTCAGGGTTGACTCTCAATGGGGTCTATCTCCTGCCGCGGACTATTCCTGCTCGTCTGCAAAACATAAGGTGAGTTTCTGCAACGCCGTGTCTACAAAGGGTGTGCAGAGCGTCTCACTGATGGCAGAAACAGCCCTCAGTGATCGCGTCCACTTATACAAATAAGAGACTATCATTCTTCTAAGTCCGTGGTCCACTGGAATCTCCAACATAATTCCTATACATATATATACATCATGGCTAACATAAACACAGGGAGAAATAATTAATAATATACACATTCTCTGGTACAGCCACTGGTCTGCAATAATACACATAGGAGAAACAACAGTTGGACAGTAGGGGCTAACTCGTGGTTTTGAAAACCTCTCGCGTGGTCAGCCAAGTGGTCAAGCAAAGTTTTACTAACATTCACAATTATAAAACATGGCAAGACTTCACAAGCATAATCCAACAATACTATCAATAATCGCGGTGAGATAAAAGATCGATCATTTACCTTTTTGACAATGTCAGGCTATGGCTATACTGCGATGAATGAATTTCACTCATCTCCTGCGTAGTCTTCTAAGAGAGGTCTATCAGCGTGTGCCTCCTTCTCGGGTGAGATTTAGACAAAGACTGATCTATCTTCATGCTGTGATCAGCTTAACCGAGCGATCTCCCGAGATATCTTAGCGCCCTCTAGCGGGGGGTGACGAATATAGGTCAGCTGGATGATGTCACTGCCTACCTTAGTGAAGATCTGCGAAGGAATCGACTGTAAGTTACAAAGGCCAAAGCAGGAAGAACTATTTGAGGCGTGAAGCCTTAGTGCTGGGTCCAAACTAGCCTATTGTGACAAACTGGCACTCGCCTGTTTAGAACATAAGCGTCCGTTAAAGTCCGTGCGATGTAATGTGTGCGTGCACAGAATCGCATACTCTCATATGAAAGAGCAATGGGCGCTATCTATCTATCTATCTATCTATCTATCTATCTATCTATCTATCTATCTATCTATCTATCTATCTATCTATCTATCTATCTATCTATCTATCTATCTATCTATCTATCTATCTATCTATCTATCTATCTATCTATCTATCTATCTATCTATCTATCTATCTATCTATCTATCTATCTATCTATCTATCTATCTATCTATCTATCTATCTATCTATCTATCTATCTATCTATCTATCTATCTATCTATCTATCTATCTATCTATCTATCTATCTATCTATCTATCTATCTATCTATCTATCTATCTATCTATCTATCTATCTATCTATCTATCTATCTATCTATCTATCTATCTATCTATTCATTTGTGTGTGTATGCGTGCGTTGTTGTGTGTGTGTGCGCGCGCGCGTATATATATATCTATATATGTTTGTATGTTATAACTGTTTGCCTACCTATATGATAACGCTTTACTTTGCCCCAACCAGTCTGCCTACCGACCCTTCCACAGCACTGAGACAGCCCTCCTAAAGGTAACCAACGATCTGTTGCTGGCCTTAGATAATGGTAACGTCTCCGTTCTCACCTTACTAGACCTCTCAGCCGCTTTTCACACAGTCGACCACTACATTCTCTTTAACACTATTCAACACTACTTTGGAATCTCCGGCTCAGTCCTGGCTTGGTTCCACTCATATCTTTCCGACAGATCACAAGCAGTCACTGTCGATGGCTGTTTCTCCAGCACAGCAGACTTGGTGTGCGGCGTGCCTCAGGGTTCCGTTTTAGGGCCGGTGTTATTCACTCTGTACACCAAGCCACTGCTTCTCCTGCTTAGAAAGCATGCTGTTGAGAGTCAGTCATTTGCAGACGACACACAACTTTATAAATCCACAGCCCCCTCTCTCATTAATTCCACTGTTCAGACTTTGGAGAACTGCATCACAGACATTAAGTCATGGATGACACGCAACAAGCTTAAGCTTAATGACGATAAAACCGAAGCCCTCCTCATTCACAAGCACAATACCTCCTCCTCACTCCCGCCTCTCCCAACATCGCTTACGGTAGGGACAACAAACATTCAGTTCTCATCCTCAGCAAGAAATCTCGGCTACATTCTCTCCGATGACCTGTCACTCAACAACCACATCTCCAACATCTGTCGCTCTGCATACGCCAAATCAGCTCCTTTCGCCACTATCTTACGCTCACTGCCACCAAAACCCTAGTCTGCGCTCTCGTCCTTTCTCGTCTTGACTATTGCAACTCTCTCCTCGCTGGCTCCCCAAAACACATCATTGACAAGCTACAAAAGGTTCAGAACTCAGCAGCTAGACTAGTATTCCGAGCTAAGAAACGCGATCACATCAAACCTCTACTACATTCCCTTCACTGGCTTCCTGTGCAAGCACGCATAGAGTACAAACTCTCTGTTCTCTGTCACAACTTCTTCACAGATTCTTGTCCCTCCTACCTTGCTGATCTACTGTCTGTCTACTCCCCTTCACGCACTTTAAGATCTTCTGCTGACACTCGCACACTCAAGGTTCCCGTCACCCGCACTAAGACATACGGCCAACGTGCATTCGCTTACTCCGCACCTAAGCAGTGGAACTCCCTTCCCTCCCATATCCGCAACATACAATCAACACAAGCATTCAAAAAGGCCCTCAAAACCCACCTCTTCAAACTTCACTATTCAGAATGATCTGTATCCCGCTGCCATTCTCTCCTCTTTGTCTCTGTCTGATCCGTAAGTGTATACACGGCTGTACATATTTATACTGTTTTTCCTCCTGGGCCTAACCGGGCATATAAATAGCTGTGAATATGTTTTTGCTATTCTATTTGTCTTTTCTGTCATTTGTGTACATAGTTGTAAATTGTAATTTGTGTACATAAGTGTAAATAATTTGTACCCTTACTGTTCTGTCTTTTGGTGTATTGTAGCGAATGCGATGTTTTATCGAGTGCATGTACTTATATGTAACTAGTGGTTTTTGTTTAAAATGTAGACAGAGAAGAACTTTTGTCTGCGAGTTTCATTTGGACGATGATACCTCCCCATATCCCCCTTGATACCTCACCATACCCCCCCCCTGATATCTCCCCGTCCCCCCCCCCTGATGCCTCATCATACCCCCTTGATACCTCCCCGAACCCACTTGATACCTCCCCATACCCCCTTGATACCTTCCATACCCCCTTGGTTCCTACCTGTACCCTCCTTGATACTTCCCCGTTGATCGTTTCGCAGGTATGGATGAAAGGAATCGACCGTATCGTCGTCGTCGTATCGTATTTAGATTTACGTCCCCAAACACGTTAGCGTATAGGGGACTTACGGAAACGACCATCACCATACCCCCTTATATATACCCGTATCCCCGTTATGCCTACCCATGCCCCTTTAAACCTACTCGTAGCCCCCTTTTACCTACACGTACCACCCCATCCCGATCCTTGGTAGTAATAATAATAATAATAATAATAATAATAATAATAATAATAATAATAATAATAATAATAATAATAATATTGAATATAGAATAATACAAATAGAAATCATAAAAAACACCAAGGTTTTAAAATAAAATTTGATATAATAATAATAATAATAATAATAATAATAATAATAATAATAATAATAATAATAATAATTATTATTATTATTATTATTATTATTATTATTATTATTATTATTATTATTATTATTAGTTTATAAATAACAATAATAATAATAATAATAATAATAATAATAATAATAATAATAATAAATTAAAGGTAAAAAAATAATAATAATAATTATTATTATTATTAGTTTGTATTATAATAATAATAATAAATTAAAGGTAAAAAGCCTAAATTAAAAAGAAAAATATTCATATTTTAGTGTACTAAAAAAAATAAAATAGTGGCCGGGTGAGATTTGAACCTGCGTCGCCCTGCACGGTAAGCGAATGGTTTTACTAACTGAGCTACCAACGCTTCCACGAAAGTCCAGCAATTTTTTGGTCTATATAGGAAAACATGCTGAAACCTCAATTTGATTTTTAATGGAAGCGCGCGGAATGAGGCTATTGCAGTTTGTGGACATTTTGTTTATTTATTTATCTCAGAAACGGTTAAACGTTCGGTAAGGAAATGTCGGCTATAACGATTTCGTGGGTTTTGAGCACACAAAGGGCCGATTCACAGCACCCAGCACCTGCCCAGATCAGCGTCCATAGGAGACAAACTTTACAGTAGAGGCAAAGAAGGACTTCCGGCTAAGCAATTTATATGTATAGATGACTATGTAAAGCGTGGTGAGTCTGGTCATAGGCTGGAGTACCCGCTATATAAAAACCCGTTATTATTATTATATTATATATCTATATCTATATCTATATCTATATCTATATCTATATATATCTATCTATCTATATATATATATATATATATATATATATATATATATATATATATATATATATATATATATATATATATATATATATATATATATATATATATATATATATATATATATATATATATATATATATATATATATATATATATATATATATATATATATATATATATATGCTTTGGTACAGGTGCATGACCTGTGACAATCTCTTAAACAAGTGAACATCCTCGCCACAAAGCTATACGCGAATTAACTTTCAAGTTTAATGGCCTTCAGAATACGACCTTGTGTAAGAAAGATCATTATTAAGCTGGCAGGTGAAAGATATATGGACGTGGATTTTAGTTTTAAGTTTAGTTTTGTTGTGTACCATGGCAGACAACGTCAGCGATGGGCTAGAATAAGGGAAATATCTGTTTCCCGCAACTGTCATGAATGTGCAAGATTAATGAACGAGGTGATGCCCAGCTACACAAAAGTGTAAACTAAATGGTATGTAACCTTCCTTTCAACAACGATACCTAGTGGGTTTTTTTTTAAATAAATTACAGGCATTTGCACTTTTTCAAGTACTTAAGCAACGTACTAAGTTCATTATTTAAAAGTTGCTAATTTCTTTACAAGTGTACGTCCCTATTTACTTCCTTACCTTTTAGGTAGTTCGGTAAAATAGGCATGCAATAATACATTTTAAGATTGATTCGTATGTCATATATTTATCTCTTTCGGTTCGGGCAATGAATAGAATAGACCCAACGTTTCCCGACGTGTCGTAAGAGGCGACTAACAGGGGTGATTTTAGCACGGCATCACTGGGCGAAAGTCTTCTACACAGAGTCATCGGCTAGGACGGTTTGATTGATTGATTTATTATTGCTTTAGGTCCAGCGGACTCTTCCGAGCCAAATCAGGACCGGGGCTAGGACGGAAGAATCTCACGTTACTATAGATTCAAAGACCATGCTCTCGGTGCCAAGGCGAGCCACACTGTACTCGTGGATTTCGGCTGGAGCCAACAGCCTGGAGAGGATTGCCCCCCCCCATCCAATTACCTTCCCCCTCCCTCTCCCACGCCAGGTTTTTCTTGCCCAATGTCTGATGAAAAGAATCACTCACTCCGTACCGGATCGGTCGTCGCCCGGGTTACCAAGGACCTCGCCTTCCGTTGGCCACCAGGACGGAGGTGATAAGTGTGTTACTGATTGGCAATTTAGCAAGATCCGCACGAGAGACAACATCCTCATATGGTCCTGATTTGGCTCGGAAGAGTCCGCTGGACCTAAAGCAACATGTAATGTAACATCCTCATAAGAACATGGAATGTCAGGACCCTAACTGCGGAGGGAAAATTTGAAGAACTGGACCACTATCGATGGAACATTTTAGGTAACAGCAAACTTTCTCTGGAAAGGTCTAGGTGAAACAACGACGGACAAAAGTCACAAGCTTTATTTCAGCGGGAGAGATAACAGGCACGAACACGGAGTTAAATTCTTGGTCCACAAAGACATTCTAACCACTGTCATGGTTTGCCTCCCAGTCTCCAGTAGACTCATTACCGTCCGTCTAAGAGCAGCCCCTTTCAACTTCCCCATTATCCAGACCTATACACCAACATCAGACTATGATGAGAGCGAGGTCGAGGATTTTTATGAACATCTGCACTGTTCTTGACCAAGTGCCGAAGAACGACATTGTCATAGTGCAAGGCGACTGGAATGCCCAGGTTGGCCAAAACGCGTACCACAACTAGGGAGACACATGTGGACCCCACAGCAAAAAAGAGACAAATGACAGAGGTCTTGAAGTTTGCCAGATACAACAACCTGATACTGGCAACAACGCTTGGTCTCCAAAATAATCCAGACCTTGGACCGGGCACAGTCCCAGCGGGGAGCATCACAACCGGATTGACTACCTCATGGTCAAGAAACCTTCAGATCAAGCGTCAACATTGGGAGGACACGCACTTTTTCAGGAGCAGACATCGGAGTGACCACGATCTCGTGGTGATGTCTTTCCGGCTCCACTTGAAGAGAGTTAGCAAAGCAATGTGCACTAGACTGAAGTTCGACCTGGACAAACTGCAAGACCCGGAGGTGGCAGAAATCTTTCAAGCCACAATTGAAGGAAAAATTGCACCACTGCTCATTTTGGTAGCTGGTGAAGTAGATGTCAACACCATGACCACTACCTTCAACTCAGCTGTGACAGATGCCGCCACTGAGATCCTTGGCAAGCACCGCCCAATGAAGAAACCCTGGATCACACTTGAACTTTTGGACCTGTGTGACAAGCGAAGAGAGGTGAAAAAGAAAAAGAACACCTCACAGGGAGCTGATGCCTACCGAAGAATTAACAATGGCATCAGAAAAGGCATGCGCACAGCAAATGAGAGCTAGATAGAAGAGCAATGCCAAGAAATATAGAACAGTCTGAACAAGAACAACAGCTAAAAGGTCTACCCGACTGTGAAGCGGCTGACAAGTGTTAAACTGCCCAAGGTCTCCACGATCCAAAGCAAGTCAGACATATGCCTTACAGAAGAACAAGAAGTCTTGGATAGATGGACAGAGTACTGCTCTGACCTTTGCAAACACACACCAAACGGAACCCATCAATTCTAGCATGTCCCCAGAACAGAGAAGAAGATGATGAAGTTAGCCGACTGCAGCGTGTACAGAACTGTGTTGCTCGGCTTGTGCTTAAAACACGGAAGCGTGATCATGTCACGCCTCTCTTAATGCAGCTCCACTGGCTCCCTGTCAAGTTCCGCATTGAATTCAAAATTGCTGTCCTAGCTTTCCGTCACTTCGACCAGTCACTTCCACCATATCTGTCTGAGGTACTCACTACCTACACTACAACTCGTTCTTTGCGCTCATCAGATGTAAAACGTTTGAAAACGCCCAAGCGTCGGCGGAAAACAATTGGCGAGCGGTCTTTTAGTTTTCAAGCACCCAAGGTTTGAAATGCGCTGCCTGCCGGTTTAAGACATTGTACAGACCTTGTTTCCTTCAAGAGCTGCTTACAAACGCACTTGTTCCGCCAGGCGTTTTCTGTCTAAATAGTATGAACAGTAAAAATACTTTTTGAATGATGCTGTACATGAAGTAGTGCGAATGGTGTGATGATGCGAACGAACGGTGTGTGTAAGCGCATTGAGTTGTTGTTCTAATGAAAAATGCGTTGTATAAATGCAATTTATTATTATTATTATTATTATTATTATTATTATTATTATTATTATTATTATTATTATTATTATTATTATTATTATTATTATTAAATCCTCCCAATTATCCGAGAAGAAGTTGAGGCAGAAGTGTAATCGCTGAAGAAGGGGTAGTCAGCGGGAGTGAACAGCATACCCGCAGAATTGCTTCAAGCAGGAGGAGAAGCGATGATTGATGCCCTCACCATTATTTGTAACAAAATCTTGCAGAGTGGGGAGTGGCCTACACCGTAAACCCAGTCACTTTTCATCACTCTTCCCACAAAAGGTAACCTTCAGGAGTGTGAAAATTACCGCACCATCCGCCGCCATCGCAGTCCTGCTAAAAATAATACTCAACAGGTTGAAATAAATCATAGCTGAAGAACAAGCAGGATTCAGGACAGTGCGAAGTACACTGAACATATTTTCAACCTCAGAATAATCTGCACGAAATACCTGCAGCACCAACAACATCTATAGCATGTGCTTGTAGACTTCAAGAAAGCGTTTACCGAGTCTGGCATGCAGCTCTGTGGGCAACCATGAGAGTATACAACATCAGCCCTAACATTATTGAAGTCATCAAAAGCTTGTATGATAAGGCTACCAGTGTAGTCCTCCACAACAGCGCCATCGGTAACTGGTTCAGAACAACAATTGGTGTGCGTCAAGGACGCCTACTCTCTCCAACACTCTTCAACATATTCCTAGGGTACATTATGTCAGATACCCTTGAAAATCCCGTCGGCACAATCAGCATAGTGGAAAGAGCAATCTCCAACCTCAGTTTTGCGTATGATATTGATGGATTGGCTGGAGAGGAACAAGAACTTGAACAGCTGGTACAGAGGCTTGACACCACCTTTAGAGCCTTTGGAATAGAAATAAGTGTAGGGAAGACCAAAATGATGACCAACAACACCAATGGCTTTTAACATTGGCATCAAAATCCAAGACCAATCGCTCAATACAGTGCATAGCTTCAAATATTTAGGAGCAATTGTATCCGACAATAGGTCCCGACAGGAAGTGCTCTTCAGGATCGCACAAACAACTGCTGCCCTGGCAAGGTTGAAACCCATTTGGAAAGACCGGACCATCAGTCTACACTCCAAGGTAAGGCTGCTGCGCTCCCTTGTCGTCTCCATCTTCTTATACGCGATACATGCAGACCTACAACGAAGAATACAAAGCATGAAGATGAGGTGCAACAGAAGACTTCTGAGCATTTCCTATACCCAGCACATCACCAATGACGATGTCCGACAGACCATCACACAAGCCATTGGACAAAACGATGACATGCTCACAGTGGTGAAGAAACGGAAACTCCGATGGTATGGCCACACCACCAGAGCATCAGGTCTTGCAAAGACCATACTGTAAGGCATGGTGCAAGGAGACAGAAGAAGAGGGAGACAGAAAAAGAGGTGGGATGACAACATTCGAGAATGGACAGTCTTGACACTGAGCGAAGCCATGAGGACAGAGAAAGATACAGTACTCTGGTTAAACGATCACCTGTGGTGCCCCAACGACTTTCGGGTTACGGAATAGGATAGGATAGTCTCTCTGTCTCTCTCTCTCTCTGTCTGTCTGTCTCTCTTTTATTCTCTCTCCATCCCTCACTTTCGTTCACTATTGTCCACCGAGTTGCATGCTTTTCTCTGCATGTGATCTTTGAGTTGTTAACAGCGCTTCCATTAATTGAATTCTGAATTGCAAAGACCATGTAGAACTTTTGCGTGATAAGCCTTATAGAAGTCTGTGATACTAAAACTTTGGGATTGCCTTCTCAAAGAGCAATATGAAAACCTATCGACACAAAGAAGTTCGAGACCTGAATGTATGTAAGATTAGAGTCCAGTGCGTTTTAGTTCTGTGTTTTTATTTTTGTCAACTGCGACAACAATGGCGCCAGGGCAAGAGTTGACATTTAAAACGTGTGTGTCATGAATGCTGTTAAATAAACATGAGTCACCTCGCAGTCTCTGTCAAAGGTCACGCCTGCTATTGCGACTTCACACATGCGTTTTGCAATTCATAATAATATTAATGATAATACTAGAAGAAGAACAAGGTGCCACCGCCGTTGCTCAAGTGGTAGAGCGTTCGTCTGGCACACCGATGACCCAGGTTCGAATCCCGGGGTGGGCAAAATAGAAAGTGGCCATTTTTCACTGTCTCTTAGGAGAATGATTTCCATTTTGGTTCAGTGTTGTTTTAGGTTCCTACTCTTTGTTCCCTGCGATGGTTATCCCCGTCTGTCATATCGCCAATGGTGGGTTTGGACGTTAAACCTCAATGTCCATTCATTCAAGAACAAGAACAACAAGAGCAAGAACAAAAACAACAAGAAGAACAAGAATAGCTAAAAGAAGAATTTGAAGATAAAGGCGATGATGATGATGATGATGATGATGATGATGATGATGATGATGATGATGATGATGATGATGATGGTGGTGGTGATGGTGATGATGATTAGAGCCAGTGTTACTGGCCTTTATAGCTTATTGTGCACTTTGAAAGGAAGACCAAAACAATAAGGTATTACACAGAAGTACGACTTTTTGATCAAGCTTATTGGGGAAAATGAGATGAATCTTTTAATGGCGACGGATATGGCGAGGCTGTGGATGCCTGGTATGAATGATGTAAACATAACAATTAGTGTTGTTGGACACAACATGAGTGACATATAATATATAGGCTATTATCCTCAAATCAAACTCCAAAACCAAAGTTTATAATTTTAATGACTGTCAATTATTATTATTTAGATGATCCTTAATCTGTATATTAATAATGTATCGCTCTGCTTCTGTATAAACGTTACAGGTGTACTTTATGATAGGGCAAGCAGTAAATGTGGGCATTCCAGGTTATTCAACTTTCATAATTGTGGATTAAGGCATCTCACGTGCGTGTAGTCTTGAATATAATATATTCAGTCCACTGTGGCACGTGTGCAGAACGACCGTGTAGAGAAAACATCCCCGAGGAGTACGGGAGAACACTTGAGGCTACCCCCACTCCCCACCCGGGGCCACCCCCACCCCCACCCCACCCCTCCTTTAAAAAAAAAATATTGTGGGCTTTCTTTACTATGCGAGTTTTCCTGTATGTATATTGTCTATGTACGTAAACTACAATGTGACGTGTGTGCAAGACGATAGTGCAGGAAAAAGTCCAATAATAAATAAGGGCACTTAAGGCTATTCACCTTTTAATTATATTGTGGACGCTAATAATTGAGGACGTCTCTGATGTACCTGTGTTTACAAGACGTTTCTTGTAAATTTGCAATGCACCGCGACATACGTGCAGTATGCTAGTGCAGAAAAGCGCATGGAATAAATGAGGACATTTGAGGTCATTCCATTTTTAATCACTACGAGGAACTAAAAGTACTCTGACTGTATCCACACTTGCATGTGTCGTGCGGTGTCGGCCGTCTAGCCTACATGGATTAAGTACGGCATATAATGTACATATACATTTACAGTACGGAATACAGCGTGACATGTATAATGTATAGATCTATCTGATGGAGCTTGGGGATGTAGACTGGTATGTTTTGAGTATATGTGGTAATTCTAGGTTATTCACCTTTTGACAAAATGTTTGAAGAAATTATAATGCAGATATGCAGTGTGGCAGGTGTGCATCAAAATAATGCAGCAGGGCACAGAGGTTGTCCATTGTCAGAAATAAGTTCAACAGGTCGACACCTGGTGACACATGTGCATGCAGTTAAGCCAAGTTAACCTGGTCATTGTGGACCTGACACTGCGCTCGCGTGTGAAAGGACACACGTATACAAATTATCATTTTGCATTTTTACCTGACAAAAGATAAAATCAGCGACTCCACATATTTTGTCAATCGTAGGGCCAGCTTTGTAAGGGAGACTCCCATCTCTTTTTCGTGACTTTTGCCTTTCCTGGTTCTAAGGAAGATCAGTTGAAGTATTCAGTCAGTGACCTGGGGGGTAATTGTTATGCAGTGTTCCGTGTTCCGTATTCTCGGCACATAAACAGTCTCCAATCCAAGCAAGCAAGCAGGCTTTTTAAAACGTTTTGCTTAACTCTTCAAACAAGTAGTGTCCCTTTTAACCTGCGGTTGAGAATATAAACTGAGGTCTAGTATGTGCACGCACGCATTTCATCGCACGGATTTTAAAGATGCCTAGACGGATGAGAGCTAGCTACACAAATACACCCAGCAACCACTAGGTCATTTCTCCCCCATTCCCGGTCGCCCAGGGTTGTGCTCTATCGTCTGGGCGTCAGACGATGCTCCTCGAGCAACTTGAGTTAGCGCCTTGAGCAGTACCTGAGCTGGAAAAGCGCCATATGAGAACGAAAACATTATTAACACAAATCATTTCACCGTCGCGCAATAATAAATAAATACACGATTAAACTCAATGACATTTCAAATCAGCAAAATGTAATTACTTAATGAAGCAATCACGACAGGCATATGATCATCACTCATTACCATCACATTTCAATCTTAATTTAAAAGAAGCGAGTGATGCTCTACCCTTCCATGCCCCGTCTCCTCTTCCCCCAGCCCCCCAACCCCCACCCCCACCTCCACAAACACACAATGTTCTTAGGGACGAACGCACCCAACTACTGGACACCGACCTAAACGGTAGACAGGACTTAAATGTGCTTACGTTCATATATATACATACAGCTATATAAATACAGCGACACTGGATACACACATACCTGCGTGGTGATATGCAGCAGCTTAGACCTCTCGTGGCTTTATAGATCACTCGTAACCAAATCCTTGGTCATGCACACACACCTACACACACACACCCACCCACACACACCTACACACACACACACACATACACACACATCGTTTGCCATTATTCCTTCTTCCCTTTAATGTACTATAGGCCTACAGCTGATTCAAGCCCCATTGACCTTAGAGCAGCACGGGAGGAGAGGAGAGGGGTGAAGAGGAGAATGGGAGAATGGAGGAATTGAGAAGCCCGGTGGATGGAGGAAGAGAGAGAGAGAGAGAGAGAAACTGAGAGAGAGAATGTTTGTTTTGAGTGTTGGGAAAAGTTAAAGTTTTATTCATTGGACTGCATAGTCTATCATCAATGGTTCCATATGGTCGATTTCTTCCGCGGATGCGCGGCAGTAACAGCTTCAACGGTGCCTAAATCAAAGCTTTCACAATATTATAGACTATTAGTATTAATCTCACCTTTAAAGAATTATTTTATTTATACTTATCGGTTTATTATGTTATTTTATGTTTGTTTGTTGTTGTTTTTTTAAGGAGGAAGAAATTCAATACGCCAATCACTCCAAGGTGAGAAATTGTGGTCGATTACTGCGTGGAAGCAAAGAGGTATAGCAATACCGCTCCACTAAAAGTAGATGAATGTTCCGCTTGTTACTCCCATCTGTCACCTTCGTTATCCTGGTGGACATTAGCGGTATATAAGATGCTAATCAGTCAATCAATCAATGAATCAAACAATTAATGAAAAAATATATATTGTAACAGAATGACCGGTTCCTTTCTCGTGTTGCTCTGGTGACACGGGAGGAGGAGGAAGTCAGTGTTGAGAGTCAGTGCTGAATATAATTATCGACTTTCGCGAAATAAACATTACCATTTCCACTTACGTGGAACATCTCAAACTGGAGTTTTGCGAACACTGCAGGCATATGTAACCAAAGTCTCTTCCGGAGTTTTGTTTCCATGATACTCCTTCTCGGTTCAGTTTGCCGACGAGCCTGGGCCTTGACAGATAATGAGAGATCGTTGTCAGCAAACAGATCTCTGGCAAAGAAACTGACAAGCTCTAGCCGCTCAGTCGAAGAATCCTCATCACCATCATCATCGTCATCATAATCATCGTCATCCTCATCAGCCTCGGCAATCATGGTAGCGGGATAAGGAAAGCAGCAAAGCAAACACCTCCGACACTGTGAACTACAGGGTGTGGTTTGTTCTGCTGTTTGTGCTGGCTGGAGCAGGATGGGACACTGAATCGTTTTTAAAATAAAAAATCATTGTGCTGCTGCATGATGAAAAGGCGATAGAGAACTATAGTGAAAGCTGAAACAAAAAGCTGTTTTGGCAATCTTTCCACAATGAATACAGCAGTTGAAAAGTCGCAATGATGAAGAAACGAAGTTTGCGATCTCTGCCGTGTGTGAATAGACTCTGATGTCTTCTCCTCTTATATCCAAATATTTGCTCAAGTTCTTCTGCGGTCTCTTCCTTCCACCAGCAGTTGTCTAATCGATGCGCAACCCGCAGCGCTGTATGCATGATTCCAGCATTGCAGAAGTCGGACATATTTTCTGAGTTTTCACTGCTATACTAACTAGATTTCTAGCTTTGATTCTTGCAAGGTCTGTTTGTCTGTGGTTATTGACTATAAATAGCCTTCAGCTGACTTCAAGTTCTTTTCCCGTGCATTTTTCGCTCAGAAAACAATGCAAGGGTTCTCATAATTATTATTGCAACTACCATGAAAGTGTAGGTGTTCACTTCTTAAAGCAAATGATGGTAGATAATTATGATGAATACTTCAATATTTTATTCATTTTGACGATATACTTATGATGTTTAAACGAAACTATTTGAAAGTACGACATAAATCAATTGTTTAAAAAAATAATGATATGGTATGAGTGACGCATTTACACAAAGTTAATTATACTGCGTACAGTTAATCACGGTGTTATTGGCTGGGGAAAAGGCCGCAATCTGAGGCAAAGAGAAGCTGGGTTTGCGAGTAAACATTAGCGTAGAGAATCAGACAATAGCCGCTAGAGGGTCGTCCTCTGCCGTGTTTTCTGTCAATCTGGCATCATACATTGACTTTTTCCTCTCCCGATATGTTTACTGAACCTTTGAAACTGTATTCAATGTTCGTGTTTTCCCCTCTTCAATCCAAGTGGTGTTAAAGTTGCGGTCTCAGACTATAGGGTGGGCCTTTTTCAGATCGAAATTTACTTTGGTGCTAGTGTAAATGGTAATCTCAGTAATCATTGAGGATGATGATTGAGATGGGGTTAGTGGTAACTTTAATGACGACGACGACGACGACAATGATGATGATGATGATGATGATGATGATGATGATGATGAGGAGGAGGAGGAGGAGGAAGAGGAGGAGGAGGAGGAGGAGGAGGAGGAGGATAATGTAGATGACGATTATGGATTTGGTGAAGCTAACGGTCATAAGAACGACGATACACCAGATGATGATCTTCACTGTGATGTCGATAGTAATCTTCATATCAGGTATTATGTAGCCATTTCAAATAGCGGTATTATTGTTTATGGAAGAGGAGGCAGAGGAGAAAGAGGACACAAATAGGTTTTTGCTGTTCTATTTCTGTCTTTTCTGTCATTTATGTACATAGTTGTGAATAGTTTTTACCTTTACTGTTCCGTCTTTTGGTGTATCGTAGCAAAAGCGATGTTTGATCGAGTGCATGCATTTTTATGTAATGACTATGTAAAGCGTGGTGAGTCTAGTCATAGGCTGGAGTACCCGCTATATAAAAATCCGTTATTATTATTATTATTATTATTATTATTATTATTATTATTATTATTATTATTATTATTATTATTATTATTATTATTATTATTACTTATAATGACGACCTCATTATCAGCCTCCGTACAGGTCGTTTTTAAACCGAAGAGAATATATTTGCTTCTCTGGATAAGATTAATGAGAACATCACTATTCGTTGTTTGTTTAACGGCAAAGTTTAAGAAAAAAAAACACAACCACAAATGGGCTGCTGTTCCTTTCAGTTTTCTGTAACTTTCGTTTGCAAATATTTGAAATGTGCGCTAATGACTTCAGACAGCTCCACAGTACCAAATATGAATACGAACGCCTTAGTATCGCATTGAGAAATTACAGTAAATGGATGTTGGCTGCTGCTGATGATGATGATGACGGTGGTACTGACTGTGGTGATGTTGCTGCTAATGATGATGATGATGATAATGATGAAGGCAATGATGATGATGATGATGATGATGATGATGATGATGATGATGATGATGATGATGATGATGATGATGATGATGATGATTGTGGTGGTGGTAGAGGATGTGGAATTATCGTGTTTGAATAGAGCATGGAGCAAGATATAGGCCTACTACTTTCTTTTACAGAGGAAAACCCTACCCGAAATATGTACACCTTGTACATGTACATGTATGTGCATGATCCAACATAAGTCAGCATGGAAATTAGAGTACCGAGAAGTCTTGGTAAGTTCTAAGGAGTCTATTAGCTTTGATAGAGGACAAAAGACAGTAAAGCTTTGAACGCAAAGTCTAACAAGAATAATAATAATAATAATAATAATAATAATAATAATAATAATAATAATAATAATAATAATAATAATAATAATAATAATAATAATAATATTAATGGATGCAATAACAGGCCGCTATATCGAATGGGAGAATACGAAGACGAAAAACGATGTTGTTGTACAAGGAAATGAATTGAGACTTGTATTAGCATAAAGGTCTTCTTAAGGCGATTCCAAAGATATCAAATTCGTTGGTTTTTAGTTGAAGTTTTTGATCATAATTTGGAGGGTGTCATAATGTCAATTGACCGGCTAAAGTTTTGTCTGTAGTAGGCCTAGTGCACTTCAGTATGTGATATGTGAGGCTTATGCACAATGCAGGGTTTAGGCAGCTGACTGCGTTTCAGTGAGATGAAATCCGCTTTCTATAGGGCTACAAGTAATTGACACATTGTACATCGTTTCACCACCACACAACAGAACGTAGTTGACGGACCATAGTGAAATTGCCAGTTTAAAAATTATAGATAGATATAACATTTTCAGCGACTGAGATGTCAACTATTTCTAATTACTTTTCTCCGACAACCCATAAAAAAAGGAAATATATCATGTGTCTTCAGACAGTAAAAGCAGCCCTATGATCAGTCAAGACAGTAAACGCTCTTGTCAAAGTCCTAGTGACTCATTTGAATTGAAGCAGATTTCTGATTCTGACAACTCCGCCGAGGACGGTCCCAAGCCCGGCTGCAAAAGGAGGAGGGTTGGGCGTGGGGTTAACACCCTCACCCCGTAAAAAAGACTACGCTACAGAAACGTTAACAACAGAAAAAAGAGAAAACTTTATCCTGGGAGCGGAAGGTACTTCATCACGAAGACCTATGACGCGTTGTGGTGAAAGCCGAGAGGAAGCCACAGAGCCGACTATCCTTCTGTCAACCAGGAGAACCACCATCGGCACATGGAATGTTCGGACCATGTACGAATCGGAAAAGATGGCACAGGTAGCAGCTGAGATGAGGAATAATGACCTGACCGTGTTAGGCATCAGCGAGACACGATGGACCCAAGCTGGACAAAGGCAACTGATGACAGAAGAACTATTGCCGTACTCCGGGCACGAAGAAATCGATGCATCCCACGCGCAGGGAGTAGGCTTCATGTTGTCCAATCAGGCACAGCGGGCACTTATTGGATGGGAGGCCCATGACCCCAGGATCATCACAGCATCCTTCCGTACCAAGATGAGGAAGATCAAGATGAACTTTGCTTCACCGAACGACAGTGAAGAGGATGTTAAAGACCATTTCTACAGCAGACTACAGAAGATCCTTGAGACCTACCCAGACAAGGACATCACCATCCTCATGGGAGATGTCAATGCCAAGATTGGGTCTGACAACACCGGATACGAACCAGTCATGGGCACCCACGCCTTAGGAGTAATGAATGAGAATGGAGAGAGATTTGCGGACCTGTGTGCACTCAACAACCTGGTCATCGGAGGCAGCATTTTTCCTCACAAGCGGATCCACAAGAGTACATGGGTATCTCCAGACAACGCGACAAAGAACCAGATCGACCACATCTGCATTAGCAAGAAATTCCGAAGACCCCTGCAAGACTTTAGAGTGAGAAGAGGAGCAGACGTGGCGTCCGACCATCACTTGGTGGTGGCGAAGCTGAAGAGGACCCAGTTAAATTCGTCAGGCAGAAGAATGAAGTACAACCTCAGCCTTCTGAAAGACCCAAAGACAAACTAACAGTTTAGTCTTGCGCTAAGGAACAGGTTCGACGTGCTTCAGGAATTATTTGAAGATGAAGAAGACAGTGTACTCAACAGGTGGCAAAAAGTGAAAGAGGCACTAAGATCGTCATGCCAAGAAGTAGTGGAGCCAAAGAAACATCAACAGAAAGAGTGGATCACAGCAGAGACCTTGGTCAAAATAGAAGAAAGAAAGAATAGGAAGGCAACAGTCAACAACAGCAGAACCAGAGCAGCTAAGGCCAAGGCCCAAAAAGACTACACAGGAGCCCATAGAGATCGCTATTAGAAGACGAAAAGGAAATCGATTTTTTTAAACATTTTAGATTGATTGCATCCAATATCATTATTGAGAGAAAACCCTCGGTGACGTGAATAGTCTCTATTAATAGACTATTTCTAAGTCACATAGGTTCGCCCCTTGCGGGAGTCGAATCCGCAACCCTTCGGCATAGGAAACCGGCGACTAATCCACTGCGCCACGAGGCCACGAGGCAGCTAGCAAGGGGGAATGTTTTGGAGTTAACAGCGTTTTGCCATGGTGATGGTTTACCAAAGGTTGAAGAAAAGCAGGCGTGATGATGAAAGCCGTACAAAAAGCTAGCGAGGGCCAGCAATGTCATATTGCATTTTTGTCCTTCTCCTTGACAGCATTTAGCTTCATTAGCCAGGCCGTGATCCTAGCGGGTTATAGGTCAGCGTTGGTGTACCACGTGCCCACCGATGCACGCGCGCGCGGGTATTAACTCCAGACCGAAGTTAAATTTGATTTTGCCATTATTTAAAAAAAGGGGGAAAAAAGGACGCTCGCTCAATTCCTGCATGGTCACGTCCTCAACCAGCTCTCATGTGTTTGCTATCGAGCCTGCGAGATCTCGTGGTGGCCGAGATCGATGGTAATAGCTGCCGCGTTATTTGCTGTCGCGGAAGCTCACTGGATGATGTTGGCCGACAACCGTGACCTGCTGCTGGAAAAAGGGCATGTCGGGATGGATATCACTCCGCCCGACGTTGCCTGGATTAGTAAGAGGCCAACGGAGGCAAAGTAGTTCTGTTAAAGGACCGGTCGTGCCCACTGAGCAATGCATACTGAGTATTTTGTACAGGAGCTTAGCCGATGTTTCGGGAGGAGTGGGTGGAGCACGTGAGCCTAAAACGTGATATCGGTTCTCAGATTCTGCGGTGGTTGGTGGAGAAGCGTGGTTCACATGTCCCCTATAACGGCTATGCAGTGGATGATAACGAAATAATCAAATAAGCACGCCAGCAAACTAAGCAATGATACATACAATAATTGTATCAAGCAAATTCATTGCTTATGCACGTGGCCCCTTCTAAAAATAGTCAAACAGGATTTTTTTAATGACTCAGGAAGTCCCCAAAAACACAAACACTAGTCTACCAATACCATATTGCGACCCCTTGGGGTCATGAGCAATCTTGTCACTGTAGATTGTTCTTACCTATAAAGGGAACAGTGAAAGCCCCAGTTGAAAACCTGTCTTGCCTTTGTAGGCATGACTAATTCACTGCGGCAACAGTTCCCCCCGTTGGAGTGCCGGGGGTTTCAGTATAAATAGTATCCCCACTTTCTGGAAATTTAGTGCTTTAAATTCCCACTGTCGCTGTCTTCATCATTTGCTCTTTCCCATTCCTGATCTGTCCTATCACTCTGCTATACTTTCTTCTTCTTCGCTAGATCAATGACCTACCTTTTTTCTTGAAAACTCTTCCTGGACAAGACTCCTTGTTTGTGTATGAGGTCTGTTGGATCAGCTTGGGAGTGTTGGACGCTTTCTGCCGGGTGGTCACTAGGGCTTCCTATGATTGTATTATTTCGCACTATAGGCATTTTATATGTATGTGTTTTGTTGATGATTTATAATGATGGTTGTATTCTATTTTGTTTTTGTAACCGGGGTGTTCGCGTAGTTGAGGTCAACCCTCAGCCGTCCCCCGCGTGGGATGTCTTTATTGTAAAGTGACTGGCCGGTGGAGGGCATTCAATTTTTCCACTAGGGTTGTTTCGGCAGATCTTTTATGCGGATCGGGGGTTGTCCGGTCCTGATTTGGCTCGGAAGAGTCCGCTGGACCTAAAGCAACAATAAATCAATCAATCAAAAACCCGTACCATAACGAGTTTTACCAACTTCGGTGGCCTTATCACCTTGGTGCTCGCCCCCCCCCCCCCCCTCTCCAAAGTCACTTTCGTCTTTTCCGTGATTAACCTACCGCTAAATCTCAATGTGCCCGTGTCAAACATTTTGATCAACATTATTCGCAAGCCCTTTCATTACCTTCATAGTGCCCCTCGCTGCAATATTACCTGTTCCACGTCATCTGCGTTCCAGCGTACCAGTTGCACCCAACGTTTACTGCCAAACGGTGCTACCCACCAGCTAAGGATGATGATGATGATGTCTGTAGATATGAAAAGGCTATATATAAAAGAAGATATACAAATATTGTTCTCGTGTTTTCGACTAAATTTAAGTTGATCAGGACGAAAGTTGAAAATGACTTATAATTTATATTGGTTAAAAGGAGTCGAAATTTATAGAGTGTGTACCTTGTTAAGAGGAGGCACATTACTAAAATGAATTGTAGACAGTATACGGTACAGACCAATCAGAGAATGATAGTTGACTTCTGAATGTTCTTGGACAAGAAATGGACATAGGTTATATTTATATATTGGTGGACAAGCGTATATTTATAATAAAATGTGCAGTTGCTAAACTCTGACATACAACATTAACATTATTGCCAATATCCTCATCATAGTTGTCACTAGCACAGCATTTATTTAAATAATTATAATATCTTATTCACCCACAAACCTTACAAGCTTAGAAGCTAGTTGTTAATCTTTCTACTTGGAGACAAAGAAAGCTCCAAAAAGTTAATTAAATCTTGAACATGGATTATGTTGAGAATAACTATCAAGAACTTTATTGGTCTTTTTAAAAGCCAGATATAGCAACAAGTTCAAGTTGGGGTTTGGGGAGGAGAAGGGTTGAAGGGGGTGGGTCCAAACTGCACATTGAGAGACTTGAAACCTAGAGGTGACGAGAAAGCAAATTTGCAACAACAACAACCATAACAACAAGAACTATAACAACAACAACAACAACAACAACAATAACAAAACAAAGAAAAATGAAAAAAAAAATAAAAACAAAGCCAAACCAAAAGCTCGGGAACTAAAAAAAAAAAGTAAGGTTTAGCACAATCGTATCGCTAGAGCTGTGGCTTCGACTTTGCTTCAGCCCTGTAATCCTGTAATTACGCTTCTCGGTCGGTTACCTGGCGAGAACTGAGAGTACAGTGCATAGAACTGCAGTGATCAAAGGGCTTCTGGCTTCTGGCCTGACTCTGGCATACATAGCGCTGCAGGGAGGCAGCGGGCTGCTGAGGCTGCATTACCCATTGCCGCAGCTTCATCGATAGAATGGCGAAGAAGACTGGTAGTTTACAGAAACGTGTATAGGCTGAATAAAGAATACTGAAGCTAATGATAATAATAATAATAATAATAATAATAATAATAATAATAATAATAATAATAATAATAATAATAATAATAATAATAATAATAATAATAATAATAAATTTTAAAAAGCAGAGAAGGGACATACCTAACAAGCAAGGCATGCAGAGGCTGAAAAGACTGACGCTCTAAGACATTCACAAGTAATAAAAGATTTAAGTACAGCAGCACTGATGTAAAATATGTACATGTACAGGCTGAACAAGACTATGAAACACTAGAAGTAAAGCAGAGACAACTATAATGTGCAACTTTCAAATAAAGTACGTATAAAGTAAAAAAAGAAAAAAAAAAGAAAACGAGACTAAAGTCTATGAAACGTTGAAACAAAGCTTGACTAGGTTGGCTACACACACACACACACAAACACACACCCACACCCACCCACACACACACACACACACACCCATACGCACACACGCGCAAGTACACACACACACTCACACCCCACCCCCCATCCCCCCCCACACACACACATAACTGGCAAATATTGAACGAATCAAGCGAACGACAATCACAATCCATAACGACACGAATCCTCGATGACGCATTGGGCTAAGCTTTGCAGGTGAAAAGGTGAATCCTATTTAGCCTCATTTGAACCTGATAATGGGCCTACCACGGAGTGCGCTTTTCGCTAAATCAACCTTTTGTCAAGTTCTTTAATCGCCTGGAAATGCTGCAGTCACGTCAAGAATTCCCAGTATTATATTACTGATGATTGTTTCCACTATTGAAGAATGGTAGTCACCTCGCATTGATCTTTGCTGTGTTTTGTAAGTGTGCGGTGAAACAATTTTAATAATATGTTTAAAGTATGCAGCTTCTATCGCTCAGTAGTCAGTAAATAATTCATTAACTGTATTAGGCAGTACTAAAACAAGGGGAAAATCCCCCACCACATAAGCTTAACTCTCAATGTTAAAAAATAAACCAACAACTAAATTTTCGGTTTATTTAAAACCTTTATCGTTTGTGTGAAACGCTGGCCAAGATCCATAAAAGCTGCAGAAAATTAAAAAAGTAAAGGATTGTTGTTAGGTTACAGTGCGCTTTAGCCAAAACCTTTTTTTAATTAATTTTCAAATTTACCGCCGAAATAATAAGATAAGATAAGATAAGATAAGATAAGAATATTTATTCACCAAATAAAAACGTTACAAGGATTTTGGTGTGGCTTGGCGACAATGAAATACATCCTTTCTTGCACAGTTACACATGCATTCATCGTGTCATATGCTTCATTGGCATACAACATGTATACAGCACTAAAGGATAGGTAAACACAGTGTTAAACACACATCATTCATCAGTCATATACAGTTATGGAGTCAAACACAACCTGCAAGGAAAACAAAATACAGCAGTAAAACAATTTAACAGCATTAAATAAAATGATGAGAATGATTAAAAATGTTAAGCTTCACATCCAAATCTACACACACCACAGCACAACACAACACACACAAACACACATGTACACACATACACAAGATAGCATACTCTTATTTCACAAAAATACAAATCAAGCAATGGTTGTGAGTTTTCAGTTTATACAGATCATTCCATGGTTGGTGATGTACTGAGGACAGCGTCTGGGAAGAAACTATTTCTGAATCGAGAAGTTCTGGCTCTTAAAGCACGGAACCGTCGGCCAGAGGGCAGAAGCTCAAAGAGACTGTTAACTGGGTGTGATGGATTGCAGACTGTCTTTTCCGTTTTCCGTTTCATTCGCGTTATGAAAATGCAGGCGACAGATGGAAAGTCGCAACCAGCTATTTTGGAGGCAGTCTTAACAATGTGCTCGAGCTGTTTCTTTTCTATCGCGGTTGTGCTGCCGTACCAGACAGTGATAGAGAAGCACAAAATGCTCTCTATCACCGCGCGATAGAATTGTGCCATAATTTTACTAGACATACCGAACTTTTGCAGCTGTCTCAGAAAGCGGAGACGCTGTTGGCACTTTTTTTTTTTTACAATAGACGTGGTGTTATTATTATTATCAGTACAATTATGCGGGTATGTGCCTGGTGGATACAATGTGAATAGAGTGATTCAGTAATTTTAGAATAATTTTTAATCTGTGTGTTTGTTGTTGTTTTTAGTTTTTGTTGTTTTATGTTGTGGGTGAGTGGGGGTGTGTGTGGCTGAGCTGTGTGTGTGTGTGGGGGGGGGGGAAGAGGTGATGGGAGGGTGTAACTGTTGTGCCTAAATGGGTATTCATGCACAGTTGTAGATACAGTGGTGTAGGTAGTATAAGGTGATGTTATTACAGTGTCAGTTTAGTTTTTTAGTATTAATGTATGTATATGTATGATATAATGTAATGTATGGTATATAATTGTGGATTTTCATTTGTTCCTTTTCCCAGTTCTTTTCTTTATGTATATTTCTTTTTTTTTCTTTTTTTTTTTACTAACCCAATGTTGCCATAAATTATGACCGTGATGCAATTAATGAAATGTGTGTATGTGCCTTACGGCGAAATGTATTATTCCTTGTGCATTGTATGACACTTGGTAATAAAATGTCTCCATCTGAACCTTAAAGCTCGTTGTGTTTCTTTTTCATTCGGTTGAAGATGATGATACGGTGGGTGTGGTAGCGATGTTGATGGTGGTGGTGGTGGGTAGGGTAGCGCTGCTGCTACTGATGATGATGATGATGATGATGATGATGATGATGATGATGATGATGATGATGATGATGATGATGATGATGATGATGAAGATTACAACGTTGACATAATCGATGATGTCTTTGGATTGATGATCAAATTCTAAGTTACTCAGGTAAATCAGATATTGTCAAATATCACATATTGTCAGATACTGGCCTAGGTGTGTGCGTGCGTGCGTGCGTGCGGTCGTTGCAAGTTTGCGTGTGAGAGCGTATGTGCGTGCGTCTGCGCGTGTTTGTTTTGTTCTCCAGAGTAAACATTTCACTTGCCCTGATATCGATGTGACAACGCTTTAAGTCAACTGACACAACTTCAACAACCTTTATGCTTGCTACAATGAGTGAACGAAACAAAAGGCAACGTGTGGTGAACCTTTCACTGGGGCATAAGCACTGTTAGAACACAAAAAACGACACGGCCACCTCGCGCTGAATGGCCTCGCTGACAACATTAGCCTCCATTGACACAATGCGCACGCCGGAAGTGCATGGAAGTCACATGACTTCCGGCCTCAGGGCTTGATCTATCGGATCTTCACAGATATGCGCCCCGGGACAGGCAATGCCGACTTCCTGTGCAGCTCATTGGCAGAAGGTAGCAGCCGGAAGTAGCTTTCAACCCGGAGTCGTGAGAGTCGGCTGTGGATTTGTTTAGAAAGGTCGCCCACCATTTTGAGGCCTCTAGGTCTACATCATCGCCCGTTATCCTTCACATCGTGTACAAATGCTTCTAGTTTGAAAATGTTTTCTTGTTGTTGTTGTTGTTGCTGTTGTTGCTGTTGTTGTTGTTGTTGTGTTGGGGGGGGGGGGGGGTCAATTCATAACTACTTTCGTTAATTATTGCAATTGTGGTCGTGGTGGATGTTCCTGTTACCGTTGTGGTAATTTTTGTTGCTGTTATTGATGCTGTTGTCGGTGGTGGTCGTGCTGATGGCAGAAGTGGATATAATATACTGATGATGGTGATGCAGGAGGGGGTGTTTTTCATTATATGGTAACATCGCTACTTTATTAACAAATGATATTGAATAAATTAAAGCATGAATGAATGAATTCACTTGAAAAACGCGTAAAATTAATGTCTAACCTGGGTTGTCTTTCTCAAAGAGGACGCAGACTTTAAAATTATCATGATGATGATGATGATGATGATGATGATGATAAAAATAATAATAATAATAATAATAATAATAATAATAATAATAATAATAATAATAATAATAATAATAATATACTTTATAAAGCGCAAAAACAAACTACAACGTTGTCATTCCATCCTATCCATTAAAACGACAGTGGGCAGTATTTGCATTCAAACACGATTCTGTCAATTTTCACTTAGATAATCCAATTGTTCATTGCAAGACTAGATCAGCAAAGCTCGTTTTAGTTATATAATAAGAGATTATACGCATAAAGAGGCCCAAAACATATGTCCTAGACAGTAAGTTGTTCCAATTTAAAACGCGTTGTAAACAAGGGTTCGGCCAAGGTTTCGTCCCAGATTTCTTGTTGTCCTTGTCTATGCATAGTGGTAATGGTCTGTTTGTGGGGAAGAAAAAAAAGGTCTCACTTTATGATCGTCCTGTTCTGTTTACAGTGCACACAATCAAAACATTATGGTCACGCACACACAGCTGACATTTGATTGCACGTTCTTCTCGTGTCATGACCACTTGACAACTCTAAACGATCGTTCGTTAAGCCGTAACTAGTATTGTTGGGTGTCGGTTACAAGGATTGCAAAGACAATACCTGGTCCTCTTGGCCACAAAGGTCGTTACTTCGAGCATCATGTTTTTATTTGCACGAGGGTTATTATTGTCATGGCTCACGTGGTTTAAATGCCTTGAACTAGGAGTTCAGTCCATCTTGAAATCTGTTCCGGATTCTAAGTTTTAATAGAACTTTGCATGTAGCCGTTGCACAGAACGAGACTCTAATGGTTATTGGGAGATTTCATTGTCGATATGAAAACCTTCGAATAGGTTGTTCAACCAATCTTGAACCTGCTCCAGATTCAAAGATTTATTATAATTGTGCCTGTAGTTTTTGCACACAATTCAACAGTAAATGGTAATTGTGAAAGTTCATTGTCTGTGTTGAAAGGTCTGAAATAGTTTACTCAAAGTCTCTTGAAACTTGCTGCGGAGTCTAAGATTTAACATGATTGTGTTTATAGTATTTTTCCCTAAACAGAATCACCTAATAGGGAAAAAGATGTAATTGTAAGGTTTCATTGTCGATGTTGTGTGTGTTCAATCCCACCCAAGCGATGTCGCAAGAGGGGGGTCCTGACAAGCAACCGATCGTTTCAGGCGATTACGTCTGCTTCACAAGAATGGAGAGTTTTTGTTTCTCACCGGAAGGACATGCCATCTTATGTCAAACCGCATTCATTAGATTCTGTTATTTCTTTTCGACACCCTGGAACCCAAAGAAGAAGAAGATGAAGAAAAAGAAGGAGGATGAGGAGGAGGAGGAGGAGAAGAAGAAGAAGAAGAAGAAGAAGAAGAAGAAGAAGAAGAAGAAGAAGAAGAAGAAGAAGAAGAAGAAGAAGAAGATGATGATGATGAGGATGATGAGGATGAGAAAGGAGGAGGAGAAAGAGGAAGAAGAAGAGAAGGAAGGAAAGGAAGAGAAGGAAGATACAGTATATGCAATAATAATAACAGAAGAAGAACTGATGATGATGATGATGATGATGATGATGATGATGATGATGATGATGATGATGATGATGATGATGATGATGACGATGATGATGATGGTGATAATGATGCTGCTGCTGCTGCTGCTGATGATGATGATGATGATGATGATGATGATGATGATGATGATGATGATGATGATGATGATGATGATGATGATGATGATGATGATGATGATTTGTAACGCGCAAAACTCAATGCTAACAGCATACTCAGGAGGGGCTTTTAAATTTTAAAAAGATTTAAAAGAGGGGGAAATTGAAAAAAAGCTATCACACGCATATCCACAGATTTAGCTGAGAGAAGCGTTTTCAAGATTTTTCTAAAACAATCCACTTTGTATACATTTTTCAGTTTTTACGGGAGAATGTTGTAGAGTTTGGAAACACCGTGAGAGAAGGTTCTGTGGCCTACACACTTAATTTGATGATGATCTAGCACTGCAGCAGTGAGTGAGTGAGTGTGTGTGTGTGTGTGTGTGTGTGTGTGTGTGTGTGTGTGTGTGTGTGTGTGTGTGTGTGGGTATGCCTGTGCGAGTGTGCGTGCGTGTTTGTGTGTATCTGTCTGTCTGTGCGTGCGCGCTTAAAAAATTCTCTTCACAAACACAAATTCTCAACGACTCCAAACCCATGGAACCACGCAAGGAAAACCCCTGCGGTCGTTTGTTTAGGATTTTTGTTGTTGTTTCTCTTTCTCTCTCTCTCTCTCTCTCTCTCTCTCTCTCTCTCTCTCTCTCTCTCTCTCTCTCTCTCTTTCTCTTCACGGGTTAAAATTTTTTCTCTCTCTCGCTCTTTGTTTTTTTCACTGGCTAGTTTTAGTCATAGCCAGGCTGGCATGACATTAAGATTTGCGTTTACTGTGGTTCAGGCATTGCACAATGAATCCTTTGGACAGGCCACGTCAATGGAAAATGATAGAGAGACATCGGGTCTGAATAGAGCAAGCAAGCTCCTTCATGACAGAGCAGGCAATCTTGTTACTGAAGGGGGATGAGGACTTTTTTGTTCTCTTTAAACCCTGTATGTGATTCCTTTTCGATCTCTCTCGTCCGTGATCTTTTTTACCCAGCTGACTGTGCAACGGCGTGAAACCGCTTTCTTTAGAGCGCCACCACTGTCACTTCATAACAGAACATGCATTCTTATTATTCATTTGGTTAAATTGTTTTCGTTGTTATGGAGTATGCATGGATCGTAAACGTTTTATAGGATCCTATAGACTACATTCTCTACCTGTCCCCTTTATCCCCTTTCATCAAGCTGTTTTATCACGTCACCGCCTTTTCAAAGTACCAGTTTTATTCCTATTTATGATAATTTCATTGCATTGAGGACTACTTCAAATGAGAGTGAAAATGAGGTAAATGTTTCATTATTTCTAAGTTTTTTAGCTGTTTCTTGTGACTACGCGCTTATGACATTACCTTCACATATTAAGTCAATGTACACTCAAACTATCTCAAATGGCACGAGTCGGCTTAAGAATAAATGAATGAATGAACATTGAAATTTAACGTCTACACCCGCCATTGGCGATATGGCAGACGGGGATAAACCATCCCGGTGGAGGAGGGGACAGAGACCTCAATCAACATTGAACCTTCAGAGCAATCATACTGTTAAGACGGACAGTCAAAATGACCTTTTTTTGTCTTGCCCACCTCGGTTTAAGAATTTGCTTTTGTTATATACATTCATAATGTGGGTATATAGATATGCTCGTACTTCGAGACATATCAACAGGGCAGACCATACGAATCACGAAGAAGGAAATAATTATATAGTAGTAATATGGACTTAAATAATTGGTTTAACAAAATGCCAAAAGAAATTCAAAAGGATGCATGCGCAGTAAACGCAAAGCGCGCTGGAATATCATGTAGAGAAGGGAGTGAGCTTAGAGGAATGGACAGAGAGAGAGG
>CM072511.1:85689063-85784063 GCA_036898135.1 Oncomelania hupensis | reverse complement strand
CTTGATACTTCCCCGTTGATCGTTTCGTAGGTATCGATGAAAGGAATCGACCATCACCATACCCCCTTATATATACCCGTATCCCCGTTATGACTACCCATGCCCCTTTAAACCTACCCGTAGCCCCCTTTTACCTACACATACCACCCCATCCCGATCCTTGGTAATAATAATAATAATAATTATTATTATTATTATTATTATTAGTAGTAGTAGTAGTAGTAGTAGTAGTAGTATTAGTATTATTATTATTAGTTTATAAATAATAATAATAATAATAATAATAATAATAATAATAATAATAATAATAATAATAATAATAATAATAATAATAATAATAATAATAATAATAATAATAAATTAAAGGTGAAAAGCCTAAATTAAAAAGAAAAATATCCATATTGTAGTGTTAAAAAAAAACTTTAAAAAAATATGGCCCGCTTGAGATTTGAACTTGGGTCGCCCTGCACGGTAGGCAAATGTTTTACTAAGTAAGCTACCAAGGCTTCGTAGAAAGACAATCAATTTTTTGGTCTATATGAGAAAACATGCATGCTGAAACATCAATTTGATTTTTAATGGAAGCGCGCGGAATGAGGCTATTGCAGTTTGTGGACATTTTGTTTATTTATTTATCTCAGAAACGGTTAAACGTTCGGTAAGGAAATGTTGGCTATAACGATTTCGCTGGTTTTGAGCGCACAGCAGGCCGATTCGGCGTGCCCAGCACCTGCCCAGATCAGCGTCCATACCGGACAAACTTTATAGTAGAGGCGAAGAAGGACTTCCGGCTAAGCAATTTATATATATATAGATGCTTCAGTCGCTGGTTTTATATTGGATTAGATCTTGAGATTTTGTGTATCATATTAATTGTCATTTATTACGCCACCCAGGACAAGTTGGAGTAGGTCATAGTGCTTGCAGAACTGTGTTTTTCTGGCACTTACCTATTTAGGACACGACCATCAGGATTGTAAAAGTCCGTGCTATGGAATACACGCGTGCACAGAATAAACATCGTTTCATCCTAAAGAGTAGTAATGGCGCTGCGCTTGCCTTTGCAATGCAAGGCAAAAGTTTAATTCCAGGCTCTTTGGGGGGGAAAAGGGACAAAGGAAAACATACAACAAAATTAATGACAAAGTGACAATCGAAAATAAAAAAAAAGTACCATGAAATCTCAGGACAATACTTTAAAATTTAAAATCAAAATAAACAAATTAAAGCAAGTATAGGAGGGAGAGAGAGATAGAGAGAGAGAGAAAGAGAGAAGGTGGGAGGGGGAGGAGGGGAAGAGGGACTAATAGAGTACAAACAACAACCAACAACAACAATAAAAACCTGAACTATTACTATCTGCTATTGCTACCGCCACCGTCACTACTACTACTACTACTACTACTACTACTACTACTACTACTACTACTACTACTACTATTTATTTATTTATTATTTATTTATTTTATTTATTTATTTATTTATTTATTTATTTATTTATTTATTTATTTATTTTATTTATTTATTTATTTATTTATTTATTTATTTATTTATTTAATCGTTCTTATATAGCGCTTTTCCAGCTCAAGAGCTGCTCAAGGCGCTGGCCGATACAGGATCTAACTCGCGCCGCCCGAGACGCCCACCCGCAGCCTTTGGGCGCATGGTCTGACGCCCGGACAACTGAGCACAATCCTGGGCAGCCAGGGATGGGGGAGAAGGACCTAGGTGCATGCTGGGTGTTTTCTTGTCACCGGCACTCACCCGTCTAGGACATGAGCGTCAGGATCTTTTAAAGTCCGTTATGATGGAATGTATGCGACACAGACTAGACCTCGGTTTATACTCTCATCCGAAGGAGTAGGAAAACAGGAGTAAAGTGTCTTTCCCAGGGACACAACACAATGGCCCGGCCAGGGCTCGGACCCGGGATCTTCCGATCCGCAAGCCGAAGCACTACCATTAGACCACAGTGCCTCCTACTACTACTACTACTACTACTACTACTACTACTACTACTACTACTACTACTACTACTACTACTACTACTACTACTACTAATAATAATAATAATAATAATGCTGGTGATGACGATGCTGCTGCTGCTTATGACAATAACTTACTAGTCATAATTATTTGCAGCTGCTCTAACGGTGTAGAGATGTCGTGCCCTGCGGGTTTGTACTTCAATTCCAAAATGGATTACTGCGATTGGCCTCAGAACGTTCAATGTACAACATCCTCTGTGGCCACAACCTCTTCCTCCACACCAGTGTCTACAACGACGACGACGAAGCCGACAACGACCACCGCAACGAAGACAACGACTACGAAGCTAACAACAACGACGACAGCGACGACGACGAACATGTCGACAACGCCGACAGCGACGACGACAATGACTACGAAGCCGACATCGACGACCGCGACGACATCTACAGCCCCGACGACGACAGTGAGTGGTAAGTGGTTGTTTCCTTTGTGCTAATATTTTGTTGTTGTTGTTGCATCAATTTTTATTCATCAGATTAACATAAGTTGTACTGATAACATTGTGCTAATATGATTACAGGTGTTTGCAGGTGTTAGAAGCCTATATTTAACTAGTTCATCTGTTCTATTGCCAATTTGGATGTCGTTGTTCAAATCATGTTAAACATTGTTAAATGAGAACAATCCCTATCCTATCCAATTCCGTAACTCGAAGGTCGTTTGACCAGAGTACTCCAACTTTCTCTGTCCTCAGCAACCCTCATGGCTTCGCTCAGTGTCAAGCCAGTCCATTCTCGAATGTTGTAATCCCACCTCTTTTTCCGACTCCCTCTTCTTCTGCCTCCTTGCACCGTTCCTTGCAGGATGGTCTTTGCAAGGCCTGATGCTCTGGTAATGTGACTATACCATCAGAGTTTCCGTTTCTTCACCGCTTTGAGAATGTTATTTTGTCCATTGTCTTGGGTGATGGTCTGTCGGACTTCGTTGTTGGTGATGTGCTTGATATAGGGAATGCCCAGAAGTCTTCTGTAGCACCTCATTTCCATGCTTTGTATTCTTCGTTGTAGATCTGCTATGAGGGTTCATGCTTCGCAAGCGTATAGGAAGATGGAGATGACAAGGGAGCGCTGCAGCCTTACTTTCGAGTGTAGACTGAAGGTCCTGTCTTTCCAAATGGGCTTCAACCTTGTCAGGGCCGCAGTTGTTTGTGCGATCCTGGAGAGGACTTCCTTTTGGGACCAATTCTTTGATACAATGACTCCTAAAGATGTGAAGCTAAATGAGAACAAATGGTTCCTTAAACATCACCCGATAGATCTCAACCTAGAATAAGGTTTTGGGTAGAGCAACACTGTAGTGTAAAGTTGAAGACTGTTTACAGCAGCACACAAGCGTTCAAAGCCACAACTTTCAGAGCGCCACTCACCTAATTAATGTGCTCTAGGGGTTTGAAAATATGCCTCAATTAAATTGTTATTAGTCATTTTGACCAGACAGCTGTTTCTATTCTTGGAACGTCTTCAAGGGTCGCGGGGCTGGTGAGACACAGAAAACGTGACTCATGTGCCACTACCACACTACCTCGACAGTTTCTGAATCGGCCGAGACAGTTTGCTTGCCAAAGTTTCAAATCATATTGTAATTCTCTATCTGCCTTGCATTTTTGCACCTGTCCATAAACTGAAGAAGGGGATTATATCTTGGAAGTCCTTAACTGAAGAAGGGGACTATAATATATCAGAACTATTTCCAAGCATTAGTTGATGTTGTGTGTTTTATTTCCTTCTTCGTCCTTTTTTCTATTTTATTTTTCAATATTATGTTGTTGTTTTTTAAATTTGAGATGACTTTTCTGGCAATGTAGTTATAGCCAGAGTGCTACTATACAGCCTTGAGCAGGTGTAGTTTTCCTGTTAATGTTCAATTCAAGTTGCTGGCGGAAGTAGTCGGCCGGTTTTCAGGGGTACAATTTCCCATTGTGAGTGGAAGATTTCTATGACATGAAGAAATTCTGGGTCTATGTAATGACTATGGCAGCATCTTTCACTCTTCATTCCCCCTCTCCTCTACCCCCCCCCCCCCAGCCCAATCCCTCACTTACCTCCCCCTCCTTCCGTTCTTCCCCTTTTAAGGCACATTAAAAACACGGATATTGTATCAAAAGTGCTAATGGTCGGACATTCGTACCACATGCACATCGGGGTGGTTTGGTAATCGGTGGTATTAAACCGTCTCCATGATGGTTTAATAAAGTTTGATCCTGGTGTTGTCAACAAGCGTCTAAAGCAGGTCTTTGAGCTCGTGAATGCGATGTAATTATATAAGTACAATTATACTTTATAGTACATTGCTATATTTATTTCTATGTGGAAGGTATTATTCAATACGGAACGTGCTGGTTTGTCATTAAAATCTTGTTTCACCAGAAAACGTGTGCACACGTGTCGATGGATTATTCCCACACCCTACGGACTGCAGCAAGTATTACCAGTAAGTTATTGTTTTAAAAATCATAGGAACGGAACATTAATTATTTGTATTTTGTAGAATTCAGTCACGGCTTTAAATAAATGGTCATTTTACTGTGTTAACACTTAGACTTTCACAGAAACTCTCGGATGATCTGATAAGAGAGTCTTCATGCATGCAAAAAGATGGATACGCAAGTTTATAATAGGCCTACTAGATGACTACAGAATTCCAAAAGCCCCGAAACCATAATATGTATTGCTGCTTTCTTTGCTACTTTTGCTGCCTTCAACTCATATTTTTGTGCGCGCCATGAGCATGTTTTGGTACAATGAATGATCAAATGAATCAATCAATCTGCAATGGTGCAATCTAGTGCGCAATCGTGCTTTAGTCGATCTAAATTGATGATGATGATGATGATGATGATGATGATGATGATGATGATGATGATGATGATGATGATGATGATGATGTTGCAGTTGCGTTGGCTATAACCCCTACTTGATGTCCTGCCCTTCTTATTTATACTTCAACCCCAACAACAATGACTGCGACTGGCCTCGGAATGTTCAATGTACAACGTCAGCTGTAGCCACGACCCCCACCTTCACCACCACCACTACCACCTCCACCAAGCCAGCAAATACATCAACGACGACAACTACGACGATTCCGACAATGACCACCAAGGCGACAACAGCAACAGCGCAGATTACAACGACGACGTCTACAACTCAGCCATCATCCATAACAACACCACAGAAAACAACGACGGTGACCTCGTCGACGACAACACAGCCACCAACTATAATAACAACACCAAAGATAACAACGATTACTACTACTACTACCACCACCACCACCACCACCGCAGCGATTAAAAGTACCGTGAGCAGCGGTAAGTAGCTCTCTTAAAAGCTTAACTTTACTCCAATGTTCAGATGGATGTTTTTTCTTTCAATGTACAGGAGGTAAGAATGGAATTTTGTTGAATAGCGGGGACACCCAATCCTAATCCCTTATCCCATTGTGTGATATAAGCTATCCTATGCTGAGGGCATTTATTTCCACCAACCCTCCCTTATCTGTCGCAGTTTGTTGTGTTCCGTTTATATCAGGCTGCCGTCGGCGAGTGTGTTACTACACCAACTGGTCTCAATACAGAAATTCGCCGGCAAAGTTCGTCCCTGAGAACGTTGATCCTTTTCTGTGCACTCACGTCATCTACGCCTTCGCTAACATCGTCAACGGCACCTTGACACCTTTCGAATGGAACGATAATGATACTGACTGGAGTCAAGGCATGTAAGTAAAAAGAGATGTGCAATTGCTGTGCATTGCAGCGAAAAAGTAAACCAAATTCATTTTTAACAGAAAAGAGATGTTTTATATCAAAAGTGGAGACAGAACTCGAGTAAATACATCTTCAGTGCTAATTTTGAATGTCATGTGTTCTTAGATTGCGAGATTCAGACAAGCAAGATGACGAAATACAAACGGACAAAGTTATTTCCGTCACTCGAATGTCTTAAATCATGCCGTCGCTTGACTTACCTTACTTTATCACCACACGAAAGAATTTTTTTAATAAAACTCTTTCATCTTGTTCAAATAAATAAAACATTTATATTTTACTTTGGGGGTTGTCATGGACATGGTTGCGTGACAGGGTTGGTGAGTGAGAGAGAGAGAGAGAGAGGGAGAGAGAGAGAGGGGGGGGGATGAGGGAGAGAGGGATGAGAGAGAGTCCTAGTGCCCTAGTAATAATTTTTCACAACAGATATTAGTCCCTCATATACTGTATTTAAATACGCAGCCAAAAACCGCTACACATTTCCAACATTAAATGCAGCTTGGACGTTGCTTCCAATACTCACACTCCCTCTCCTCGTAATAAATTTCTTTTTCTTTTTAATTATTTTGTTTCAGGTACAGCCGCTTCAACAAGCTGAAAACCCAAAACCCCAATCTGAAGACCCTGCTGGCCGCAGGAGGCTGGAATATGGGATCTGGACCTTTCACGAGTCTGGTGGCCACTGCCGCAACACGCAAACGTTTCGCCGAACAATCCATCCAGTTCTTAAGATCCAGAGGATTCGATGGATTGGATCTGG
The DNA here is from genome assembly GCA_036898135.1 of Oncomelania hupensis. Classification (NCBI taxonomy): domain Eukaryota; kingdom Metazoa; phylum Mollusca; class Gastropoda; order Littorinimorpha; family Pomatiopsidae; genus Oncomelania; species Oncomelania hupensis. Next base: position 85,777,485 of record CM072511.1, on the reverse strand, counting down.
ATTGGGAGTTTCCAGCCAACCGCGGTGGTCTACCAGAGGATAAGGAGAAATTTTCTTTGCTTGTAAAGGTGAAGGGACAATGAAAGAAATTAGATGAAGGGTGTTGGTTATACGTTCATTGCTTGCATTGAGATGTTAAAGTCAGTCTAATGTCATTTAAAAAACCAATACATTTACACTAGACAGTGTGATCATAGAAGTTTATTAATTCACATTATTGAGATGAAAGCTCTCAAATATACGTGTAAGCAGCTTATATATTTAAAAAAAAAAAAAAAAAAAAAAAAAAAACATTCGGCTCCTCGATAACGTCATCTCGCGAGTCTTGGAAAGAGCGCTATTAGTCAGCAATTGCGCGTCATTCATTACCACGCGCACACAGTACTCCCGTTTGCTAGGCTACAACGCCTTGGGACATGTACGTCACGTACCGCTGCGATAATCTGTTGGGCGCCTGTGACAATATTCTAAGGGAGAGTGAGCCATTTACTGCTATAGCAAACATTAACAACCCTTTTGAACTGTGGGACACGAAGTTTAGATTCATTATTCGCAAATATTAGACACCAAAAATGTCTGAATATAATTAAAAGCAAAAAGTAATCTCTCGGCGTAAATTAGACATTTTATTTATTTATTTATTTGTGCGCACTTTTTATATCGACCGCAAATGCACTTTAAATTAAAAAAAAAATAATTTTGTTTTTTTTGTTTATGTGTATGCATTACTCGACAATGGAGAATTTGTTAATCTTAGCTGCTACGTGATCTGTTGTTATGATCTAATGACATCACCACTGTACTTTTTACTTTAGGAACTGAGAGAGACTTATGAGGCGGACGCTGCTGCAACAGGTAAACAACGTTTGCTGCTGGCTGCTGCCGTCTCGGCAGGAAAACCCATCATCGATTCTGCTTACGACATTCTCGAAATCTCCAAGTAGGTGCACCTTCTTTATTATGGCATTTGTCAAGAACGGCGAAAGCAGGCTTGTAGTTTCAACAGTCTGAATTATTTTAAAACAATATTGAACTCTATCCACTATTGCACTGACCGTTTTTCCTCTCCGAGACATTTTGGTAATAATAATAATAATAATAATAATAATAATAATAATAATAATAATAATAATAATAATAATTGGTGCTATACGCTCCTTGTTCCTTAATCAGACAAAGCGCGGCGATCTGTAACCAACATACACGCTCACATGCTACAGACACTCCTACATACACACACAACAAAAATATAATTAGCCTATTCATCACTTTAACATGTGGTTTAGAGGCAAGTCGCTATTAAAAGACAGAAAATCGAAATCGTGTTCAAATGTTAGATAGACTACGTCCAATAACATTATTGAAGGGACGGAGAAAATCGGAGTAGGCCTACCCGAAGAAAATCCCTCAGTGTCCTGAAAAGTCTCGTACCTAAGTCATGTAAGTTCGTCCCATGCGGGGTTCGAACCCGCGACCTTCTGCTTAGAAAACCAGCTTACTATCAAGTGTGCTACTAGGACACTCATTAATTACAAACATTTTCGTACTTACTGACACTGCCGTGAGGTTTAGTATTGTATGACACTGGTACCAATATTAAAACTTGAAACGTTCAGCAGCATGCAAGTACAGCTGGAACTGGTTTTGTCGTGCATATATTTGTTCGTTCGGATCGGTTGGACTGTGTGTATGACAATGCGACAATGTGTTTGTGTGGGTGTAGGTGTGTGTGTGTGGGTGTGTGTGGATGTGTGTGTGTGTGCCATCGTAGCTCCAGAAGGTTGTGGTAGGAATGATTCAGGGTGAACGTGGCGTGGATGACAAGCTGCTGTGCTGATATTCATTACAATGCTGTGATTGTTTAGTTGTTATAAAGTTATCGAAAAGTGTGTTTGGATGCGCCTTGGGCGGTTTGAGATTAAGTTCTAATTTTGTCAGTTGTATTAACAGTTCTGTGAGCTGGTCAGTTCGTTATTTAAGACGAATCAGTCTACTTTGCTTTACTTTAAAGATACCTGGATTTCATCAACCTCATGAGCTACGATTTGCACGGAAGCTGGGAAACCAAAACCGGCCACCACAGCGGTCTGTACAAAGCTGACATAGATACAGGAGACAACGTCCTCCTCAACACAGTAAGATTGTTTCAAATACATTCTCGGCCGCTTTTTCAACGAAAGCTGACCATCTTTGAATTGGTTGTTTATGTGTGTGTTGGTGGATAGGTGGGCGAATACGGGGAGGAAAGGGAGAAAAAATAAGATAGACGGGTTGGTGGTGGTTGGGAGATGAGAGTGGGTTTGAAATTTCTTGTTCCTATCCTATCCTATCCAGTAACTCGGAGGTCGCTTGGGCACCACAGATGATCGCTTAAAAAGCGTACTCCATCTTTTCTCTGTCCTCAGCAACCCTCATGGCTTCGCTCGGTGTTAAGCCAGTCCATTCTCGAATGTTGTCCTCCCACCTCTTTTTCGGTCTCCCTCTTCTTCTAAATCCTTGCACCATGCCTTGCAGAATGGTCTTTGCAAGGCCTGATGATCTGGTGACGTGGCCATACCCTCGGAGTTTCCGTTTCTTCACCACTGTGAGCAGGTCATCGTGTTGTCCAATGGCTTGTGTGATGGTCTGTCGGACTTCGTCGTTGGTGATGTGCTGGGTATAGGAAATGCCCAGAAGTCTTCTGTAGCACCTCATCTCCATGCTTTGTTTTCTTCGGTGTAGATCTGCTGTGAGGGTCCATGTTTCGCAAGCGTATAGAAAGATGGAGATGACAAGGGAGCGCAGCAGCCTTACCTTGGAATGTAGACTGATGGTCTTGTCTTTCCAAATGGACTTCAACCTTGCCAGGGCAGCAGTTGTTTGTACGCTCCTGGAGAGGATTTCCTGTCGGGACCCATTGTCTAATACAATGGCTCCTAAATATTTGAAGCTATAAAATGTGTTGAGGGATTGGCCTTGGACTTTGATGTCCGTGTTGATGCCATTGGTGTTGTTGGTTATCGTTTTGGTCTTCTCTGCACTTTTTTCCATTCCATAAGCTCTGGAGGTGGTGTCAAGCCTCTGTACCAGCTGTTCAAGTTCTTGTTCCTCTCCAGCCAATCCATCGATGTCATCCGCAAAACGAAGGGTGGAGATTTCTCTACTCCCAATGCTGACTGTACCTTGGTGATCTGTAAGGGCGTCTGACATGATGCGCTCTAGGAAGATGTTGAAGAGTGTTGGAGAGAGTATGCATCCTTAATTGTTGTTCTGAACCAGTTTCCGATTTTCTTGTTATTGAAAGTTTTGACATTCAGATCTCAGGAAGCTGATCACCATTTTAACAGGACGTTAACTTTCCCATACAACGAAGCTGACACTAACATATACTATCTAACATATTGCATGTTTTGTTTAAGCATTGCAATTAAAAAGATTTGTTGAACCCTTTTAACAATGTACAACTGTATTCACAATTTCCTAGACACCCCGATTGTAAATGCTAATTCATTTGAGAACATTTCAAAATAACGGCACACTGAATGTAAACATGAGGTAGGTACTGGCTTTGTGCACCAAATATAGGATATTATTGGCTAGATTTCTTTCTTATGCTTGTAAAAATGCTTGGGGAACGTCTCAATGGCCTACATAATTCATTTGGGAATATTTCAAAATAACGGCGCACCGAATGTAAACACGTGGCTCTGTGCACCTAAAATATGAATTTATTGGCTAGATTTCGTTTCTTATTGCTTGTCAAAATGCTTGGGGAACGTCTTAAAGGCCTACTTTGCATTGGGTATAAATGTGTAGTCGAGCGCAGTATTTGACTCCCGTCTCTCGGCCACCACCTTGAGAACACAGCCTAACCCGAACTGTTATTTTTTATTTATTTATCCCTCATAAGAGGGACATAAAAATATTTGCCCTGCAAGGCGGTAAAGCGTGTTGATAGTAAACCGGGTTGCCGGCTACTAGTGCCACGACAATCCATACAAGTCACTGCTACTGACTTGCATAAAATGCCTGCCAACAATGTAGTACATAAGGACTGGGCAGGGCTCTAACAGGTGCACATAGCATAGCTGAGACTCACTAATGAGAGGCCAATGTAAGCTTAGGCATTGGGTGGAGAAAGGCTGATATAGATATTGCCCACTGCTAGTACCGTCGCATCGTATTTCTGCATGATCTCGTTTTATTAACTGGCACACTTTACACGACATTACAGGACTGGGCAGCGCGCTACTGGGTGGATAAGGGCTGCCCTCGTGATAAGCTGGTGATCGGCATCCCTACCTACGGTCGTACGTTCACGCTGGCCTCCACCGCCAACACCAATCTCGGAGCTGCTGCCCCATCTGCTGGCCGAGCAGGAGATTACACACAGACCGAAGGCTTTTTGGCTTACTATGAGGTAATAATGTTGGTAATTATTAATGAATACATCCTATTCTATGACGTAACTTGAAAGTCGTTTGGGCACCACAGATGATCGTTAAACCAGCGTACTCTATTTTTCTCTGTCCTCAGCGACACTCATGGCGTCGCTCAATGTCAAGCCAGTCCATTCTCGAATGTTGTCCTCCAACCTCTTTTTCTGTCTCCCTCTTCTGCTGTCTCCTTGCACCGTTCCTTGCAGGATGGTTTTGCAAGGCCTGATGCTCTGGAGACGTGGCCATACCATCGGAATTTCAGGTTATTTACCACTGTTAGCATGTCATTGTCTTGTCCAATGGTTTGTGTGATGGTCTGTCGGACTTCGTCGTTGGTGATGTGCTGAGTACAGGAAATGCCCAGAAGTCTTCTGTAGCACCTCATCTCCATGCCTTTTATTCTTCGTTGTAGATCTGCTGTGACAGTCCATGTTTTAAAAGAGTATAGGAAGATGGAGATGACAAGGGAACGCAGCAACCTTACCTTGGAGTGTAGACTGATACGATGGTCATGTCTTTTCAATTGGGCTTCAATCTTGACATGGCAGCAGTTGTTTGTGCTATCCTGGAGAGGACTTCCTGTCGGGACCCAATGTCCGATACAATGCTCCTAAATATTTGAAACTTTGCACCGTGATGAGGGTTTCGCTTTGGTATTTGATATCCGTGTTGATGCCATTGGTGTTGTGGGTCATCATGTTGGTCTTCTCTGCACATTTCCATTTCAAAGGCCCTGGAGGTGGCGTCAAACCTCGGTACCAGCTGTTCAAGTTCTTGTTTCCATCCTATCCATCAATTTGATCTGCAAAACGGAGTTGGAGATCGCTCGATCCCCTATGCTCACTGTGCATTCATAATCTTACAAACTGAAGCAAATAATGCAATTGGATTAATGATGATGGTGGTGGTATTGGGATGTATAATAGAAACTGTGGAAGTAATTATGATGTTTGTTATGAGTATATGTGTGTGTGAGAGAGAGAGAGAGAGAGAGGAAGAAAGAAAGAGAGAGAGAGAGATTGGGAGAGAGAGAGAGAGAGAGAGAGAGAGAGAGAGAGAGAGAGAGAGATTGATTGATTGATTTGTTTATTTCCAATAGGGCACACCCCTTTAGGAAGGAGTATGTGAACCATTACATTGACAATCCAAAGATTACATCTACATGTAACAGCAAAAACCGTATCGACTTCCTTTATGAAAGTACTATGTCTCTCGATTTGAAAGCCTTGTATAGGTATATACACAAATTTCTAACAGTCGTGGCGTTGGTAGCAGACAATAACAATTGGAGATGAGAAGCACATGGCATCCTGTAATATTTTTTAGCAATGAACTTGTTCCTTAAAGTTTCATAAAATGGACAGCAAAAAAGAAAATGAATTTCATCTTCCACACCATTGTTACATAAAGGGCAAACTAAGTCTTGCGGTCTATGAAATCTATATCTATAAAAATGTACTTTAAGGTCAGAGACTCCAAAACGAAATTTTGTCAGGATATACTTTAGCTGACGATCAACATCCAAAGAAACATATGTAGGAATGTTATCAAGGGAGTTACAGAACAATCTATACGTGGAAAATCTATCACTTTCATTTATATGACCGAATACATTCTGCCATTTGCAATCGATTAAACGTTGCTTAAAGACACGCAAAAAATCTTTTATAAAACCAACACCCTGCTCTTGCCAAACAAAACCATACCCATTTTGAAATAGGCAAGTTCTTATGTTTGTAACCCACGTTATCTTTCCCTTGGCGTCCAAATCTTTTAACATTAAATAAGCTTTCTTCGGTATTCTGTCATTTGACATTTGAATCAATTTGAACCAGTAGCGAAGGCAATTAACAATAGAATTTATAATTATAGGATATCTGTTCAATTCCTTATAAATAAAATCATTAGGGGTGCGTAGATTTACATTCAAAAATTTCTTTAAGGCAAACAAATGGACTTTTTCACAAGACTGTGCAGCTGCTTCAAACCCCCATAGTTCGGATCCATATTGCATAATTGGCTGTACTTGACAATCAAACAGTTTTAAATAGACATCTAAGGAATGATTATTGAAAAAGCGTAGTTTCTGAACGATACACAAAAGAGCTTTCTTCGCTTTGCTAGCCAAGTCTCTGCATGCAGCCGAAAAACTTAGCTTAGTTGAAAAATAAATACCCAAATACTTATATGCATTGACCACCGGCATAACAACACCATCAAAAAACCATATTTCCCTTGCAGACAGATAACCTCCTTTTCTAAAAACAACAATATTACTTTTTTCCATATTAACTTTCAAGTCTAAATTGTTCGCAGTTCTTTGTAAATTATTTAATTGATTTTGAAGACCAGTAATGGTTTCTGACAAGAGTACAATATCATCAGCAAGTAAAAGCACAAAAATTTCGAAAGCATCTAATGATAATGTAACACCATGACGTCCGTTTCTAATAACTTCAACAGCAAGGTCGTTAATAAAGAGTGAAAACAGAAAGAGAGAGAGAGAGAGAGAGAGAGAGAGAGAGAGAGAGAGAGAGAGAGAGAGAGAGAGAGAGAGAGAGAGAGAATGCAACATGACACGTCGGTCGTTTATTCCGCGTCAGGTTGTTTTTATGTACTACTAATAAAATAGATCGCAGTTTGACATTTTTGTTTTGTGTGTGGTGTGTACGTGTAGATCTGCAAGCAGACAGGGCAGAGAATGTGGCTGGAGGATCAGAAGGTCCCTTACTTGGTTGTGGGAAACCTGTGGATTGGTTACGAGAACGTCCAGAGCGTCACTATCAAAGTAAGTATAATATTTAAGTGAGGATTAGTAGGCTTACTATAATAACAACGGGGCTTGCAATTTGATCTTCTACACCAAATCCATTTCCCTTATTTTCTTAAGTAGCGCATTACAACCATTTACCACTATCGATGCAGTAGAGCTGGTTTGTAATAGAATGCCCCAGTGGTGGAACATTCACCTGTTGTTCGGGGGAGAGGGTGGGGAAGAAAGAGAGGATGGGCCTTGGTCAGCAGCTCGACGGTTTGTTACACAGGTGTCAACTTTCTGTAATGGCTCTTTGTCAGACGGTTCAGTCCAACTCTTCCACACACACACACCAACCCAATGTCACTGAGGACTTTCAAAAAAGCAGATCAATTCAATCAAAAAGAAGTCCAGTGAAAGGCTCAAAAAGAAAGCGCATTATAGACTTACTGTTGCTACGCTTGTGAGAGAGGGCTATTGCCTCAATAATGTGGATTAATAAACTCTTCTATGATCATACTACTTAAGGGGAAAACGTTTGAGTAGAAAAACAAAAACGACCTCCAATTCACTTTAAGGCAAAGTTTTGGTCCTCTGTTGCAGACTCGTTACGTCAAGGAGAACGGCTATGGCGGAGTGATGACGTGGGCACTGCCGCTGGACGACTTCTCAGGAAGTGTCTGTGGTGAAGGCCCATATCCCTTGTGGTCAGCTGTCTTTGCTGAATGTCAAGCATAATAAATGTTTTAGTTAAACGTTGGCAACACAGATAATAACAATTATAGAACAACGATAAGGCTCTTATGTACAATTTGGATTGTAAGGGAAAAAAAGCTGTCGGGCGAAATTCGGGTGCCTTCTCGGCGAAAGGTTCATATAACGCTAATACTGTATGTTCACTGTGGTGTAATCACTACCTAAACGTCTTTTGTTTCTTGGGAAGTAAGATGTGTTATAACACACAAAAGTTCCAAGAAAGGAGGAATTTTAAATGATCGAGTTTTTAACTATACTACTTTATAAACTACAGATATAACTTATTATATATAATTTTATCTCTAATTTGTATTTTTAATTATGATGGTGAAGGTAATATCATAAATTATTGGAACCCTTTTAAAATTTATTCTTGTTTGTTTGCGTTTCTTTTTAAATTTAGCTGTTAAATGTCAAGTACAAGTAACCAAGGATGCAACTTCGACTAATAGACAGAAGTAATCGAAAATGAAAAGCTAGGCTTACATCTTGTAGTAGACGATTTTGCATATTAATAGTAAAACAGCAATGACACATTGACTTTGTACCGTTTGTTTTCTTTAAATTATGGTTTTCGGTATGCCTTCCTTCCTCCCCATTATCTCTCCCCCCCCCCTGTTCCACCTCCTCCCCTCCACCCCGCTCCCCACCCCTCTCTCTCTCTCTCTCTCTCTCTCTCTGTGTCTCTCTCTGTCTCTGGCTGTCTGTTTTTCTTTCTCGCTCGCTCTCTCTTTCCCTCCCTCTCTCTCTCTCTCTCTCTCTCTCTCTCTCTCTCTCTCTCTCTCTCTCTCTCTCTCTTCCGTGCACTCATTCTCTGTCGCACCCCCTCTGACTCTCTGAAAGCTGACTTCATTTCCTTCCAAATATCAATATTTTAAATACAGAAATCCTGTACACTGCTCTGGGATAACTCAAAGCATTTGTAGACGTAGTCCATTCTACTCGGTAAAGTATAAGACACCAGTAAAGTAGTCAAAATATTCTGTCTACATTGTCAAACCGCAGAAATGCGTAATTAACACACCGTTCACACTAGTCTACCAGTAACAGCAAAGGCAAGACTTGTCCGTACAGTAAACGGGAAATGAGGAGATGGGAACTATAAACTCTTTGGATTAAGACCTATACATTTCCAATGTTGCACTCCTATCTCTCTATACATGTTCAATTCATTGCACTTCTACCCAAGTAAAAACCCTGGGCTGATGTGTCTATATAATAATCACGATTGACTCTCAGCTCCTTGCATTGACTGAATCTGAACTCAGCTTTGTGCAATGCATGCAAAGAAGCCAGAGGAAATACAACCAGCATGCAAGAAAGGGCGTGGCCTTTTTGTCTAGCAATCCGCCTTTCCACTTGCCCTCTGTTGCCCTCTGGTCCTGCGGCTGCACACCATCGATCGGTGGTCAGCCAGCAGCAAGTAGCGAACAGGCATTGCAGCTTCTTGGTGCTCTACTTCTAACGGAGGCTGAGCGTAATGCAATGCTACAACTGCACAGTTTCGGAGCTTATACTTTCAATAGTCAGAGTTGCTTCCAGTGCAAATAAAGTTGATGTCGGATAATTTCAAGGACCTTTGGAACTTAAAATCGGTTTTGAGCGTAGCTCATCTTTAAATATAACCGACTTATTTAACCGTGCAGCGTGACGGGATCTTTCTCAGTACTTGGCCCTTTAACTTGGAACTCTCTTCCCCTCTCTCTTCGCAGCTCTCCAAACATAGCTACTTTTAAATCCAACTTGAAAACTCATCTCTTCCTTAAATGTTTCTGATCTTGCCTCCCATCATCACCGTCCACCCACCCCATCACCCATTCTTAGCTCTCTCCTCCTCCCTCCCTCCCTCGTCTCTTATTCGTTAGCAAGTGTCTGATTTCATTTTGTATGAAGCCGGATGTTTTTAGAATGAATGCATGAGTACTGCGCTTTGAACTGATATTGTTCATTGGGAAAAAGCGCTATATAAATATTAATATTATTATTATTATTATTATTATTATTATTATTATTATTATTATTATTATTATTATTATTATTATTATTATTATTATTATTATTATTATTATCAAGGTAGGGCTTGAAAATAAGCGGCGTTTACAAAACTAAGTGGGTTGGGAAACTGAACTAATATTCAAACGGTTTTTGCAGTAATCTTTACCAACTGTATAATTACGTGTTTATATGCGTCTGATACGGCTAAACATAGGATAAATTCTCAAATCGTGTTTTATTTTATATCTGATCTTACTTCTGTAATTTCTTTCGTTCCCCTGATATAACTTTGGGGCATGACCCCTGCCTATATAATAGCTTTCTAACCCACCGCATACTGATAAAGGCCACATTCCGTTTTCGAGAGTTTTGATCTTAGTGAAATATGTTTATGCATTCCGAAGATCATTGCACATACTGGCATAACGATCAATTATTGCATACATAATGGTGATGAAGTATTAAATAATATCAAACTCGTGCAAAAGTATTCGAAATTATAATGATATCGTGTTTTGACAAGTGAGTCTACGTCTTTAGGTAATAATCCAAAATATGTCTGGAGAAAAAAAAGTATAACAACATTATAGTTCAATCTGGGGATAGAAAGCTGCATTTTGTCTTGAGAGTGTTTAATTTACAATCTTTAATCTCCACACATACAGGATAGGGAGAATAGGAGACCTTTCTCCCAAGTAAGACTGAGAGTAAATCACCCAGCTCAAGGTATCCAGACGAAGTCACATTCATTTTTTTCCAGTTCACTCTGTGAAAGTAGACATCACTCGGTAGGTCTCTGCTTTTTACTCCGTACGCCTCCCGTGCTCCAGAGTCAGACCTTCCATCACCCCCAGACAGCCTAAGACCTATGTGCCTTGCAGAGTGTGAGGGAATGAATCAGCCCTCGGTTCCTCTTGCCACAAAAGGCGTGGTTTCAGCACTCACCCCTGCGGCACTCCCCTCACGGTGCTGGCCTTTGCTCCCAGTCCATTGATTGGAGTGGGCAGGGGTCGGATGGGTTGGCTGGGCTCGGTGCCAGCAATTGGCGATTGAATTAGAAACCTCTCCCTCTAAATTGCCGCTCCTGCTGCTGTTGTGGCTAAGCCCACAGTCTGCCACTGTTTCTATGATACTATTTGAATGTACATAGCTTTTTAACATTGCATAGCAAATGATACATTGTTTTTGTTTAAAGTCTGAAATCATTCCAAAGTCTGAAATCAATTCAGTTATAGATGTAAAATGAAACAAAACCTCCAGATTTGATAAACCAACAAACAAGATTTCAACATTTGTTTCACGTCTCTCAATAGAGCGCAAGATGACGTTAAAATATTACAAAATCAAACTATTGTCAGCAAAGTATGAGAATACAAAAACTTTTAAGAAAATTACTGTCATCCAGATGTACACTTCATGTATCCAACCAACGTTTTGGTAGCAATCTAAAATTAAGATTTTGTTTATCATGCAGACACTTTGGAGAGATCCTATTTGTGGTTGTCAAGGTTGACGTCTATTTTTTCTAGTATAAAGCCAGGTCCTATCTCAATGCAGGCAATGACGAAACAGCCTTTCCTCAGTCATCACAGGGTGTCCGTCCCATACTCACGTCACCTCCAACTCCGACTGATTTGAAACACACCAGAAGATTCTCCAGCAAACCGTATATAAATGGCCTATTCCTTTTTTTAAAATTCCATTCCAGTGTGCTTGAAGATCAGCGGGCAGAGAGACGATGTATTCGAATCTGTGGCATAGTATCATCCAAGATCCAAGGAATAAGAGAAAAAATGAAATCTTGACAGAACATGGCAGCGAACTGTCAATTTTCACCAGGATCTGTCCACTAGCGAAACAAAAAAAAAAGACAAACAAATCCTTGAGAGGTTCTGAGCGAATAAGAGCAAATTGCGAACAAAGTTGAAAGAGTGGAACAAGAATAAGAATAAAAAGGAGACATGACAAGACAAGGGTGCATGGTTAAACTGGTGAAGAACAACGAAGACGAAAGAACAGAAATGATAAAGCATCGATGGTAAGAAAAAGGAGAATATAGGTAACATGTTCGAGACAAATTCTGCAATATTCCGAATTGATCATACAGTCAGACGAAGATGGTTATAGTGCGATATTTCTAAGAATGATGTTAGTGTAATGAATTTTAATAAGGCTAACTTCAAACAAGTTTGAGTTTCTGTGATTTTACATTTACAGATTTCATCATCATCATCATCATCATCATCATCATCATCATCATCATCATCATTATTATTATCATCATCATCATCATCATCACAATCATTATTATCATCATCACCATCGTAGTCGTCGTCGTCGTCCTCTTCGCAGCTTTCTTCATTGTCATCGTGGTCATGATGGGCTTCGCCACGATCCTGTAGACGCTCTTTGAGCAGGAATCCATGGAATATCGGGCCTGTGTATTTTATTTTTCTTCTTCGTATAACATTCTCCACCATAGAAACGGTTCTGTTATCCTCCTAACCTCTGCAAAATATCTAACCTCCAGTCTACCCAAATACATTCCTTACCCCTTCTCTTAACTTTAAAGTGAGCCTGACCTCAGATTTTAAAACTTGTACACTAGATGTATAATAATAGAGTCTACTAGTCCTCATCATTCCAGTGAAAGCTCTACGGCGGGCGTGCAAGCAGCTTAAACGGCATTGGGCACCCTGGTCACGTCACGGCGCGAATCCTCGATACAGTCATCAAGCGTCATCAGATACCACATGCACCACAATACCCTCATTTGGTTAATTCACAACAAGGAAGTGTATATAGTGGAGTATGATGTTCGCGCACGGCTGCGATTTATCTGTGTTCTTGCGCCTTTCTTCTACGAGAAATAAGCTGTTTACTGCTATAGCAGTCCATCTTTTGAACGCTTCCACACGACGTTTAGATTCAAAGTTAAGTAATAATAATAATAATAATAATAATAATAATAATAATAATAATAATAATAATAATAATAATAATAATAATAATAATAAATCGCTTTTCTAGTAAGGAACAGTTCAGAGCGCTCCCTCACGCATTCAAACACTCAATAAACATTAGATAAATACACATATTAGACACCAACAATGCCTGATGAACATAATAAGCAAATAATCATCTCTTGGCGTGAATTAGACTCTTTTTTTCTAGCTGTTTTCATCTCCACCTCCAAAGCACTTTAATACTAAAATTCCACGCTTCCATTCATCATCTTATTCCTTTATACACACCCGACCCTCCAAAAAATGATTTTGAGGGACCAGTGTGTGTCCACCGGACTGCAAAGAGCCAAATCAGGACCACAAAATCAAGACCACAACTTGGATGAAAGAGAACTCACCTCTGATCCGCATAAAAGATCTGCTGAAGCAACCCCAATGGTAACACTGTAGGCACTCCACCAGCCGGTCGCTTTACAATAAAGGCATCCCATGCAGGAAACGCTGAGCATGAGGCTATACTCGAATTTTTCGAACCCTCATTTACAAAAACAAAATAGAATACAAACATCATTATAAAATATCAACAAAACACATACATATAAAATGCCTACATTGATAATTAATAATATCATATGAAGCCCTAGTGACCATTATTTTGGCAGAAAGCGTCCAATATTTCCAAGCTGATACAACAGACCTCACACATAAATGAGGAGTTTTGTCCCGGAAGTTTTTCAAGAAAAATATGATAGGTGACAGGTCTAGCAAAGAAGAAGACAGTATAGTAGATTGATAGAACAGAGTAGGACTGAGAAAGAACAATTAGGAAAGACAACGACAGTTGGAATTTAAAGCACTAAATTTCCAGAAAGTGGGATATATCTATATCTATATGGTAAGTGGATGAGGAATATTCATTTTTTTCAGTTTTGTTTTTTGGTGAAATGCGAGTGGAAGTGTTGGATATATATATAATATGAATATATAAAATGAATATACCTCATCCACTCACCACCCAACCCCCTTACAAATGTGTAATATCCCCCACTCCATAACAAAATTACTATCCGTCATCATCCCCAAAATATTCTCTATTCCTACTTTCCTATCCCAAAAATATTCTTTATCCCCTCTCACAAACACCCCACCCACCCACCCACCCAAAAAAAGAGAAAAAAAGAAAGAAAGAAAATATTCTCCCCTTCAGTGGAAGAGGCTGGCGGTCTGTCATGTTATTGAATTTGTCAGCAGGCAGCATGCGTGCTGTGGCCACTCGCCTTTGCCTCCTGGCCCAGAGAGGCATTGAGGGAGGTATCGAGGAGGTATTGAAGGGGAACGTCATCACAGGAGGATGTATTGACAAGGACTCGTAGCTCTGATTCAATTTCTGCTTTGCGGTCGCGCCCCTTCGCTACAATGCAGGCTCCAGCATGGAGGTCCTTTCAGCACAGAGTTTGCTATAGTTATTTTTACTCGATACTAATCGTACACCTCATCCTCAGGCTGTGGTACACAATACCCAGTCTTAGGTCGGTCATTCCACTCCGCAGTGTGTTTGGATTTCCAACTACGTGTGCTTCTCGTTAATTTTCGTACATGTCGTTTCTATGCTGTAGTTCTTGCGAACGAAACTTCTATCAAGTCAAGCCAAGAAATCTTTATTCCAGATAAAACAGGACAATTGCTGCTACCAAGTTAAAGAAACGGTGTATATAAAGACTAACTAAGTTCGACTCAATCAATTTATTTATAATCTGTCCACAAATGAACTGATATTAGACTTTTTAAAAAAATAAAATTAAAAAATAAATAATTAAACAATCATAATATTACAAGTACATCGCGTAAAATGATTAAAATTATCACACGTTTCCAATTGATTACACAATAACATAGATGCAATCATTTGTATATAATTGATATTGATATAATTATATTTAATACTGAATAAATTTAACACATTTATTAAGCCAGAAATATTGTTCCTTCGATCGATTCACACGTACGTGTAATGCAGCCCAGAAGAAACATTTGAAACAATTATAACTTCTTAAAGTGTATTTGAAACGCAATATATATATCTACCCCTTAAAAGCGTAAGAAAGTATTAACAATATCTTTTACCATCTTTTTATATTTACGAACAACACGAACGGAAATAATAAAATATTTACTAGAAATTCTGCAGCGTTTGGTTCACCCTTAACATTAAAAAAATGAAATCAATCGCATACTTGTACGAAAATATTTGCCACATACTTGTACGTATATATTTGCCACTCTCACTAACAATAGAGAGTGTTTAATGGATTTTGGGCGTAAGTGTCGTTGAGTAGCCCCAAATAAAAATATAGTACTTCGATAATGAGAGGAACAAGCCCGTCAGTTCTTCAGCTGCACAATGCGGCCGTGCGTGGGGGCGTATGGAGAAGTACAAGAGAAGGGTGGAAAGTGTTGTGATAGCTGTGGTGTTCCCAGTCTGCTTTCAATCAGAAAGGGGAACTTCGGTATAATCAACGCGGTTCAGCAGTAATAACCGTCATCCCCAGTCTCATCGGCATTGTCATCACTGTTTTGTTAATTCTTCTTCTTCTTCTTCTTCTTCTTCTTCTTCTTCTTCTTCTTCTTCTTCTTCTTCTTCTTCTTCTTCTTCTTCTGCTTCCTCTTCTTCTTCTTCTTCTTCTTCTGCTTCCTCTTGTTCTTCTTCTTCTTCTTCTTCTTCTTCTTCTTCTTCTTCTTCTTCTTCTTCTTCTTCTTCTTCTTCTTCTACTACTACTGTTACTACTACTACTATTACTACTACTATTACTACTGCTGCTGCTACTACTACTACTAGCCTACTACTACTACTATTCTATCTGAGCCTTCTTCTGTAATCATCATTCCCAGTCTCATCGGCATTGTCATCACTGTTTTGTTAATTCTTCTTCTTCCTCTTCTTCTTCTTCTTCTTCTTCTTCTTCTTCTTCTTCTTCTTCTTCTTCTTCTTCTTCTTCTTCTTCTTCTTCTTCTTCTTCTTCTTCTTCTTCTTCATTTTTAATGTAATTCTTCTGTTTCTTTTTTTTGCAACTTCTTCTTCCACATTCTTTCTGAGTCTTCTCCTTCATCTTAAAACAATAATTACAATCATGGGCGTAAGAACTGTCAGGGCTTTCACAATTAGTACTGTCGTCGTTATTTTTCTGCGTTAATAAAACAATAATATGTAAATAATAATGGTTTGTCCAATGACAACTTCTATTCTGCCACCGACAAAAATTTCAATCGTGTTTTAATAAAATTAACTTTCTTCCCCTCGACAAAGCAATTACAAAACATGTTGCGATATGTTGTGTTTTTTTTTTTTTGCTATTGTTCTCGATCTTGTTGTCGTCATTGTTGTTGCTGCAGGTCTTCTGAAGTCGGTGCCAAAGGGCTTATAAGGATAGCAACAACAGCTCTCAAAATTTTGTTACTGTAAGTTTTGCTGAATTGAAACAAATAACATGGCTGACTTCAAAATAAATAAGAACACTACGGCAGTTTGGAAGTCATTTTTTTATTAAACTGCGAAGGGCAAATATTTTAAATCAGATTCTTATTAGTTATTGCTTTGTAAAAGATCTATTAACATCGCAAGTTTTCTTTTCAAAATCAAATGCATCTCAGTCTTAAAGTTAACTTGTATGTCTGCAAATACCTAAAAGCTTTTAACCGCTTTTGGCTCAACCTTTTAGAGTTCATTCGTTTCAAAGACTGTGGTGCGGCAAATATGTGAATAGGTCTTATTTATCTCAAAACAGTCTCATTTTTCTTCCTTTTGAAAATGTCATATTATTTTAAATGAATCTTAGACTCGAGTCAGTCCATCATTGCATTATTAAAAAGAGGATGCGTTAAAGCTTTTCCCCTCAGCCTTTGGAGTTCACCCAAATCAAAGAAGATGAGTTGTGATGTGTCGTTTTCATCATTTTTGGTCTTGTGGATGCTTCAATGCTCTTGCCTTAGGACTCCCAGTCAATATAAATGCCATTCCGCACGTGCTCTCTACCCCTGGGTTTAATAACTGAATCATAACTCTCCCTCTTTCTCTCTCTCTCTCTCTCTCTCTCTCTCTCTCTCTCCCTCTCTCTCTTTATTTCTCTCTCAAGGCGCTGGATTGTTTTCCTTCTCATTCTTTCACTGAATACAGAGAATTACTTTTTTATACACAGTCACACTACCACTATTACCAGACACTCACACCCCCTGACAACCCCAACAAACAAGTACACACACACAGGCATACACACACCCACACACCCACACACCCACACACACACACACACACGCAGACGCGCTCTCTGTTTCTGTCTCGTCCTGTTCCCTTTTCTCTCTCTTTCAGCGGGCAGGCCTCAGTGTTCTTTATGATCACACGCCAGACGTGCATAACCTGATTTGTTTGGGGGGAAAATGTTCAATTTTCGCCGGGATATGAAGTCAATCCAGCGAGCCCCATGGCTGCCCGAGCGCTTCCGTCTCGCCTCGCTTTGAGACTCGGGGACCCAGGGACATTAATCTGATGTCGCGGATGGCCGGCCTTACCTCCCCTGGATATAAATCTTTTTAGCCGGGTTGTAATTTAGTTTACTCTCGGCTCGACCGGGCCGTTCTCACCAGGACCTCTGGAGCATAAGGTACGACCGGGCCACAGAATTAAGGGCAGGCTGGCAAGGGGTTGGGCAAGGGAAGCTGCTAGCCATAGCTAAAAAGTCGGCGAGAAGGTCGATAAGGGCGGTCAGCAGAATAGGCTGGCGGCTGAACGGGAATCACTGTTCAATGGAGAACAAGTTAAGGGTAAAGGCAGCATTGGAAGAGGTGGACCTGTCAAGAAATACTCTTTGCGACACTCACACAGATTGTTTGTTTCAGCGGCACTATATGATCAGATAAAACTGAGACTAACCCATTGAGCACGTGGATCTGGTAACGTCTTGCATACTCCAAAAAAGAGAGGTGATTGCTCTTTTACAAAGTAGAGCTAACAAATACGCTCGTTTTTAGCTACACATAATTATTTTTAAGATCGCAATGATGGAGTGACTGACACTAAAATTCATTTATGCTATGAAGTCTCCACAAGGAGAAAAATTAAAGAGCTGTTAGATAAGTAAGAACGCTTTTTTTATATTATGCACACATTTAGCTGGAGCAGAAACTCTTAACTGCACCAAAAGCATACCCGTTCTTTGAGGTACGTTTTCACGTCATCACTTGATACCTTCAACCATCCTGAACACCGCAGAAGAAAACCAATGAAATTTAGAAGATATTTTTTTTTAATTACAAGATTAAATTGGCTTTGATAATAAAAGTGTGCAAAGAGGTCAGCTACAAGAGAACTGAACATGGCACACCAAGCATAAATAATTGGGTAACAGTCTCGAGAAAAGGAATCTCTCGTTTTGTTCATTATTGCTATGTTTTTAGTAGGCTACTGTCTCATTCTTCCTAAAATGAAATGTACGGGCGCTTTATCAGTACAGTGAAAACAATTATTAGGCCCACAACCTTAATTCTGCATCGTCTCCATGCACGAACAAGTATATTCAGTCATACAAGCGAATAAATCCACACAGTCTTGGGAAGGGAGACGGAGAGTTTTAGTCAGCAGCCGACACTATCGATCACAGGATTTTCTGGACCAACCTCGCCATCACCGTGGACGCGGTAAGTGCTAGGTACTTATAGCGGGGCGAGGGAAGACTATAGGGAGAAGGGTGATTGTGAATGATGGCGTTTAGTTGGGTTAGAAGTCTGACTTGCATAGAATGAGCGTCTAATGTTTATTGCTAATCCGTTATTGTCTTCTTTAGTTGAAACGTCTGCAAACTTAAATGTCGTACTGCTTATCTTTTCATTAAGTAAAAAAGAAAGTACCGTAGGCCTAAATGTATGCATTTTGTTCGAACTGAATGTCTAGTTAATGAGGATAAAAATGTGCTCTTCACATGTCTACGGCATCGTCGCCATCTGCATAAAGATTGTGTACAAACCTGAATCCTGTTAATTAAAAGAGCATCATTTCATTATTTTGCTTTAGTCTCCAAGATACAGACTGCACTTTTTTCCCCTTCTTCTTTAGCGTTGATGAACAGTTGAAAGTGACAGCACAAGAGAGACAGTCGTTGCCAGAGTATTTTCATAGCGCCTTCCCAAATCGTCGACTTCAAGCAAACACAGCGCTAGCCAACATTACGTCAAATCTTGCAAATGTATGCAGAACTATCAAATTATCCCGTCGAGTGGTGGGGCCTCAAATTGGATGCTGCCCCATTCCTGCCCGTTTGCCATCACGGAAAATGGCGACCCACGGATGAGGGGAGGTCACCTTCATCGCCGGCCTAATGTAAGAGAGGGCACTGGAGGCCCTCCCCGAGGTTGGCATGCTATCAAATATACCATCAGCAAAGGCCCTCGGTAGGGGAGACATTAATCTGGAATTTACTCATCGTTTTCCATATTTCTGTCAGTTATGCACGGGTGGGATGAGCCGGCCTGGGCCCCGAGGCCGCTGCTAACGTCATCTCGGGCCTAGCAGCTCGCGCGCGTTATGACGTAGAGGGTCAAGGGAGGTGACTGCTACCGAGGTACAAGGGAGAGCAGTTCGCTTGCTCTCTGGGCGCGTGAGCAGGAAATAAAATTGCCGGGGAAGGTCGTTAAGGTCCGGGAGAGTCAACTGCAACGGCTTGCCTCTCGGGGCGTCTAGTGGAAACAGTACGGGGCTACGGGTCTCCGTAGGTCTGTGAAAGAGTCGCGGGGATCAGGCCCATCAGGCACTAAGCTTGATGGATAAGGTCGCGCTCTTTGTGTACCAAGCCACGTTGAGCAGAGCGGTCAACTTTCGTGTAACCGTCATCCTTTTTCACGCCAACAGGTATCGCAATAACCCATGCAGAATTTGTTTTGTCTTATCGTTGTTGTAGTTTGTGGTTTTCCTTTTAAAAAAAAATAAAAAAAATAAACGTACATTCGTAATAATATTATACTGGAACAATGTCAACAAGCTGTAGCAGTGTCAGATTTCAGCATTTTACAATTTTGATGACCGAAATTGCATCGTTTGAATAGGCCCACGTAATATCAAGAGAAACCGGCATGGAGTGTACGGTTAATTCTACATCTCGACAATAATTGCACAGGTCTACATCTACATCTACGACACTTAGTTCTGGACTTGCCAGCGTTTCCCTAAAAACTTGCAAGTGGTGCGGGTGATGCGGAGACATGACCTGCATTTCCCCAGTCTCATGTGGGATCAAACAGGGAGACAACTCACTAGCTATTGGGTGAATAAGTTTGCTGAGGTCGGTCAGAGTTTACTGGTGGGTCTCTTAACCACTCTAGTTGATGGATCAGGTCATGCAGCCATACAGCGTCAACTGGCTGGCAATGTGAACAGTTCCCGCGAAATCAGGCAAATGGATTTATAACTTGCGCGGACCTGTGTCGCTTCCATAGACGGCTGCACTTGGGAGTTCGCTTCTGATTTACCCCCTCTCACCCCCTCTCACCCCCCCTCCCCCCCCCAAACCCGCACCAACCGTCTCTCTCTTTCTCTTCTCTCCCTCTTTTCTCTCCCTATCTCTTTATTCTCTCTCTCTCTTTCTCTCTCTGTCTCTCTGTCTCTCTGTCTCTCTCTCTGTCTCTCTCTCTGTCTCTCTCTCTCTCTCTCTCTCTCTCTCTCCTCTCTTCTCTCTCTTCTGTCTCTCTTTTTCTCTCTTCCTCCTCCTCCTCTTCCTCCTCCCCTCCTTCTTTCTTCTTAATCTCTGTGTGAATAGTTTTAGTTGAACGTAAAGACCACGAGTTCATTTTTTTAAAATTTTATTTTTGTTTAACAATATGCCCTCTGCCAGTAAATTAGAATATATTTAAAACCGCGTTAACATACTTTATTTTCATAATCATAATGCGCAAGTGTTCGGACACAGTCCACCGACAGCGAAGGAAGGAATTTCGTTCTCGTTTGGTAGACTGTGTCCAACCCGTAGCTGACATTTAGCTGTAGGCGAGATAAGCAATGTGTGATTTTATTTATAGCACAAGACCTTTGTTAACAGCACATTGTACGTTATCTAACACTCCTACAGCATGGCCTGAGTTTGTTTTTTTTCTTTCTCTTGAAGGCATTCAGTAATATCATACCTGTAGCAATGGTGGTGGTTGCAGACAAGAAAAAAAGGCAATACATTAATTAGACATACGCATGACGTGTGTGCAAGAAGTAGGCTGTTACCATTCAAAAAACAAAACTTTGTGTAAAGGGCTTAGTGCAATGCCGTATCAATGCATACTAGGTGTGATATTGGAGCACTAACACAGAACGCGCGTGACAAAGTTTATAGGTCCTACTGCCAGTAATCAACTTTGAGTGAAGTAGTAACTGAAAGTGAATGACGAAAAGAAAGGGTCCATCTTGATTGGTTCACGGAGCAGACTGCAGAAGACCTCTGTTCTCTCAGTGCCTGTCTCAGATCATCAATATGAATTTTCCAAGTCTGTCCGTAATCTCTTCCGAGCCTGCCCGATCACTCCGTTCACAAGATATAGATCTCCTCTCAATTCCCAGGTATTCGTCTGATTCCTTTGGCAGGAAGTCTTTCTCTGTGTTTGCCCCAGCTTTTTGGAACGCTCTGCCCTCCAATCTTCGGCATTCCCAGTGTCTTACCGTGTTCTAAAGGAACTCAAACTCTACCTCTTCACCAAATACCTTTGATCCAGAACAATACGTGTGCGAGTGAGTACTTGAATGTATGAATGTGTGTACGTAATGTGTGTATGGGTGTGTGTGTGGGTGTGTGGGTGTGTAGGTATGTGTGTGTATGTTTTGTGCGTTGCGCGTGTGTTGATGTGTTCGACCAGTGTCTTTTGTGTAATGTTCTCGACTAAATGCATTGCTGCATATATATCTCTTTTTATTGTTTGCTGGGGTTGTCACTGTATGGTTTTTTATGGCGTTTTATATTTTTTTCTTTAAAAAGTTAAATGATACTCTGTGTTATAAAAAAAAAGTCTTATGTATGGTTTGAATACTGTTTTTACTACTGACATATATTGATTTTGTGTGTGTGTCATTGTTTAGTGCTTTCAACTTTTAAATAATTTTTATCATTGTTTCATTATGTATTCTTAATGTTGATATACTTCATTTATATGGTGTGTGTGTGTGTGTGTGTGCGTGGGAGCAAGAGAGAGAGAGAGAGAGAGAGAGAGAGAGTGCGTGTACTTCTATTTATATATATGCTTTTTTAATACATAGATGTGATGTTCGTTATTATTTTTTAGGATGTTTAACGTGTGTTATCTCATATTTTTAAATATTGTTAAATATTTATCATGCAAATGTATATATATATATATGTGTGTGTGTGTGTGTGGGTGAGTGTGAACTTGTAAAAGCGACCAAATGGGTTTCAGAACTGTCTTTTGGAGTACAAAGTGGGTTTATTTGCTTGGAACCCATTTTGTTTCATGAACCCATTTTGTTCTAAGTGCGCGGGAGTGCTATTTTAGTGCTTGGGAGTGCAGTTGTAGTGCATGAGAGTGTTTTAGGTACACAGGAGTGTTCTGTCCGGGACGGAGAAAATACAGTCAATTTTCGGAGAAGTTTTGAAGAAAATTCGACCTATTTCGTCGCTTATAGGAGACGAACTAGGTCAACTTTTTAGACGGAAAGAGCCAATTTTGACTTAGATTCTTACATTTCTAGAAGAAATTTGCGTTCTTTCCGTCAAAAAAGTGCTTTCCGATTACTACATTCTTAAAGAAACCCATTTTGTATCGAATACAAGTATGGGTGTGTGTGTATGTGTGTAGGTGTGTTTTTGTGTGTGCGAGCGCTTAGAGCACACTCTAAGTTTGGTTTTGCTCTTTAGAAAATAAATTATTATTATTATTAATGGTAATGGTAATGACCGAGAGCTGATTGGCACGATGGATTATTACACAGATATGCGAATGACAGAACTAAGAACTACGTAATAAAGCTTGTCAGAAGTGGTGATGATACAGGACTGATTGGCATGATGGATTATATTGAACAAGATATGCCACAGAGCTTATAAGCCCTGCTGCCAGAAATCTTTGCGCAAGGCCCTGTCATGTGTAATAGTAGTAATGATGGTGGCGGATGCGTGTGGTCGTTGCCAGTAAGCAATGCGACACCGTTACGGCCTCGTGAGCCCCTTGTGCGACCCTCCATGCCCCAGTGAGCACGCATACGGTTCTTTGCAGGTTCAGCCGGATCAGTTCGATGCCGAGCGATTGACATTTCGACCTCCCCATGGAGCTCTCTTCTCAAATGGCATTGTTCCTATCCGGTTTGTGAAGCTGCGCGAGGTGAGGGCTGATGGCGGTAGAAATTCTAACTCCCAGTCCAAAACGACGTCGAATTCCAGTAAGTTCCACTATCCTTATACCACCTTTTGGAAGGAATGTGTAGAAAACCCCGACCTCGTCTACCTGCTGATGGCGGAGGAAGGTTACAACAACGATTACTTTCCAAAAAGGCGTAACTCATTTTTTTTTTCCTGTAGTCTTTACATCCTTTTGCTTCGGACCTAACGTTTCGGTCTCCCCGCGGAGTTGTGGATGAAGATGGCCGGAATCAGCCCGAGGTTAAATGGCTAAGTAGCCGCACGCTGAAAGGTGTGGGAATATTGGTTTACCACCAGAACCTTGGACTAATATCCGGTTAGTCATGATCGATAAGCAGAATCAGATGCACTTTGTAGCAGAAGTAACTATCTCGAAACAGATTTTTGGAGGCAAAAATGACTTCAATAAAAAACATAAAGGAACTGTAAGATATATTGTATCGTTCAATCTTAGCTTTAGAATTTCTTAACTAAAATGTAAGGCGCAAAAGTATAGAATCGAAGGTTAATGTTCAATAAAATTGGTGTGAAATTGTGTATAAATCCCATAGTACACATTACTTCATGTGTTAGTTGACATACACGGCTTGACGAACTTGTTGAAACGGACTACTAATGTTATTACTGTGCGTACCATAACCACATCTCCATCTTTTTATATGCTTGCGAACCATGGACCCTCACAGCAGATCTCCAACGAAGACTACAAAAATGAGGTGCTACAGAAGACATCTTGGCATGTCTTATACCCAGCACATCACCAACGACGAAGTCCGACAGACCATCACACAAGCCATTGGACAACACGATGACCAGCTAACATTGGTGAAAAAACGGAAACTACGATGGTATGGCCACGTCACCAGATCATCATCATCCTGCAAGGCACAGTGCAAGGAGGTAGAAAAAGAGGGAGACCGAAAACGAGGTGGGAGGACAACATTCGAGAATGGATTTTATATAACAAGTATTTTGTTTGAGTTGTAGTATTAACTGATGATTTGCTCTTGTCAACATGATACTTTTTTTTAAAAAAAATACCCAGGTACTTCCGTTTCAGAAAATAAAAATACAGGGTTATTGAGTACATGAGGCTCAAACTTCATCAGCCTCAGCTTGCAATTATATTAAAGGGTGTTAAAGAAATGTAATATTTCGTTGTTTTAGTCAGTAATACAACACAACGCAACATATGTTGTGATTCGTGAGAGAGAGAGAGAGAGAGAGAGAGAGAGAGAGAGAGAGAGAGAGAGAGACAGTGAGAGAGAAAGTGAGAGAGAGAGAGAGAAAGAGAGAGAGAGAGAGAGAGAGAGAGAGAGAGAGAGAGATCTACCCATAATGTATTCTATACTTACTAAAAAGAATGAACGTTATTCAATGTGCATGTAACTTTACACTTTCAAATGATCACCAATCCAAAGGTGTACATACAGAATATAAAACATGATTCCTGATCACATACACGGTACCATCGCCTTGATCCGCTAAGGCGCCTTACAAATGATGAACCATACGGCACTCGTAGTCGAGGAAAGGGACGCAACTGTTGAAATTCTAATGCCTCTGCACTGTGCATTGCATGCACGACACATTTTACAAGGCTTGCATTGCGTTTTCGTTTAGAGTAGTTACGTGTGTTAACATTGCTTGTGTGGTATTTGTGTCGTTATGCGACATTTTCCACTGAGGTTAAGTGTTCTGTTAGTGACGTGTCATGTGATTTCGAGTGCACACGTGTGGTTAATTATTTGTATGTGGTTCTGAGATATATATTAGATTTGATTGAACGTCTGAATTTAAACAGGCATACACAATTTATAAAAGTTGAGTGAAAAGGTGTCGTTTTAAAACAGGACAGGTAATTCAGTGTCAAAAAGAAAAGTTTTCTTCCACAACCCAACCTATAGCTAAACCGACAAGATAACTTTTTTCAGAGTTAATGTTCTGTTATTTATTTATTTTCTTATTTTTATTTTATGATTAGTCTACCTCTTTGTAAAAAATAGTTAAATACCGACATTTCTTCATTTTAAATTTCTTAATAATATGTACCTATCTAAACTAACAAATAAAACTGTTTTATGTGAACACTTCGCCATAAGCAGAGAACAAGGGAAAGGAAACGGTTCTCCATTAGCCGTTTCTATTAAATGAATTATCAGCACGGGACCGTACATCATGTGTTGTATTGTTGTTGTTCTTGTTGATGTTGTTTTGTGTTGTTTTGTTATTGTTGTTGGCTTTTTTTTTACCTTTAAATTTCTGTTATTTACAGTGTATATTTATGAATTTAATATTATTTCTTCACTTACGCAGTTTACGGAATAAATTCTGCAACATCTGGCTCACAGTGGCCGCTATCACAGCGCGCTAATCAAGGGGGATTACTGGGTCCTGTAGTGTTTTGCTCCCTTGTCGACCAAACATCATCCAGGGCCTGATAGCTTGTGACCCCCCTGTGGTCAGTTTGAGTCACGTTTGACGGCCAGGTCGCCGCCTCGGACAATGTCTTTTTGGTCAGTTTGGCAGGCCTTTTTGACGCCTAGTGGACAGCTCACGCTTTCGCCATCTGGATAGCCTTTTTATTGCGGCTGTAGCTGCTGCTGCTGGTGTCATGATGATGGTCACTAGGAGATCTAGGGTGCTAATACCCCTGGCTTAAGTGGATATGTGTTTTAATGAGAACCATGCAGCGCTTAAAGCGGTCTTCTTCTTAAGCTTCAAATGTTAATATCTTCATCAGGACAACACTGGTGATCAAAAATACGTTCATCGCTTCTTGTTCATTTTCTCCTCCGTTGGATTAAAATGTCTTTGGGTGCGCAGGTTTTTTTTACCTCATTTTAGCGATTTGAAGTATAATAATTGCAGAACGAAGAACAGTACCCCCCCCCCCCCCCCACACACACCCATACACATCCCCTCTTTACATCAAGGTACATGCACACCCATATTCACCCGCATATATACACCCCTCATCTCTTACTCATACAACACACACACACATAAACACACACATACACACACACCCGCACATAAGGAAGCGAATAAGCATTAAATAAAAACTAGAGGGCACATTTTCATTACAGGAAACCGGGAATAGAAATTCAGGCCTGTGGATATATTTTTTAAAAAAGTCATCAAGGTCTGGCATAATTAATGAGGGTTGGTGGTCACAGAAATGACCCCGAGCGTGGTCCCTAGTGACCACACATCACTTCGTTAGTGGCAACAGAGGTGATATGATGGTTACTCTTGATGCTCCGATGTTGGATTTTTAGGCCGTTTTGGTGTTTGCAGGAAAGAATATTTTGCCATAAAAATTGTTTATAAAAATCATTACTACAAGCAGTGCTCACATACTAAAGGTTTCTGTTTCTGTTTGGAATGGATGTAATATAAAAATGGGTCGCCGTGAGGAGTGAAGGGAGGTTACATTACATTACACGATTCTTGCTTTAGGTCCAGCGGACTCTTCCGAGCCAAATCAGGACCAGTATAGCCGAATCAGGACCACACAATCAAGACCACAATTTCGCTGAAAGAAGACTCGCCCCTAATCCGCATAAAAGATCTGCCGAAACAACCCTAGTGGCAACACTGAAGGCTCTCCACCAGCCGGTTACTTTATAATAAAGACATCCCACGCAGGGGACGCTGAGACTATACTCTAATTTATCGAACCCCCATTTTAAAAAAAACAAAATAGAATATAAACATCATTATAAAATATCAACAAAACATATACATATAACATGCCTACATTGCCAAATAATAACATCATAGGAAGCCCCAGTGACCACCTGGCAGAAAGCGTCCAATATTTCCAAGCTGATCCAACAGACTTCACACACAAATGAGGAGTTTTGTCCCGGAAGATTTTTCAAGAAAAAGTGGTAGGTGACTAGTCTAGCGAAGAAGAAGATAGTATAGTAGATGGATAGAACAGAGTAGGAATGAGAAAGAACAAAGGAGAAAGACAGCGACAGTGAGGTGGGGAGACCCAGCAGCATAAAAGCAATGTACAACTAGCTCACAAAATGGTGTGAATAGAGGTGAAATTAAATGACTTTTTAAAATTAGTTAGACGTAATAATATCATTGCAGTATTCACACAAATGTTTAAGTCATTTCAATATGCGTAAGACATACAGCAAACGTCTGAATGTGTTACTGACAATCGTTACTGTTTAAACAGCGACTAAATCTCTGATTAAATCAGAAATAATCTTTCAAAGGTTATATACTGTGATTGTAACATAAAAATAAATTCAAATAAGTAACTTTAAAAAAAACACAGTTAACTAAATACGTTTAAGCTTACAACTATTTTTAAATGACTTCCTTCATTATTATGTACTTCAACATAATTTTATAATTATGTGTGTATTTTAAAAAAAAAAAAAGGATTATCACACCAACGATAAGGCAGCCTTTTGCATAGCCTCAATTTTCAACAACATGCACAACACAGTTTAAGGCAATAAAATCTAGTGCCATGCAAAACATATTAACCCCAAAGAAACAATCAGGCAAAACGGAAAAAAGATATACATAAACCATTAATATATAACTGTCAACGGAACTATTAACCTTCATGGGTTTCTGCAGGTGGTAAAGATGGATTTCAGCGGATTAAATAAACATCATTATGCTATTCGTTGACATAATTCGTTAAGGTAATAATATTAATGGTTTTCTATTAGTATTTTAACGACCACGCCCAAATTATGGACAATCTTAGTGCATCGAATTATCGGTGTAAGCCAAACTCTCCCTTATCAGTTTCCTTGCCCTGTAAAATAAAATAAAAGTGACTGACAAAGATGGATGTCTGTTTTAGTCCAAATTGTGCTTCGTTACTGCTCTCATTCAACTTCAGATTTTTTTTCCAAAGGAAGTCAAAAAGTAGTTCTCATGCCTTTTGGAACAAATAGAGGAATCACATGGGACTTCGAGTTTTGGGCAGATAAAATGTAAAAACAACAACAATAACAACACAAACAACAACAACATTGCATTAAAAAGGGTGTATCTTGAGTCAAGACGTTGCCCCAATAATGTTGATTGCGGCCTAATCAATAAGCTAATTAATGTATGACTTAATATGTGATAAATAAATTGATGACAGAATGAAACAAATACATAAAAAAGTATTTCGAAAAAAACACACGCAAGTGATGGTAATATACACGAATATAAGAAATAAATACATACCGCTGAAGAGGACATTATATGTAGCCTGGTTTAGAAGAGATTTCCCCTTCTCCATAACTCGTTTTTCAAATCATCCGCGCAAATAGCTACCATTGTAGTTGTCACGTGGGGTTTATGGGCTCTGCACAATGGAATTATGGACCCTCACGTTTATTCGGTGGGAACTGCTAGTAGGTCACCCTATGAATTACTTTAATAAATTTATTTGTTTAGCTCGTTCTGTGTTAAGGTTGGGGTACAGAAATAGATAGAAAAATGGTAAGAGATTACTGTCACACTAGCTTTCACACGGCTATGAATCATATGTAGTCCAGCCACTTGATAACAGTTAAAATCACACATTTATTTCTTCTACTCTATACAAGATTCTCTAAGTACTAATCTAACTTAAAAAGTCTCTTTCAATGCTAATAGTTCGATCGCTGATAGTCTAGGCAGCTGTTATTTTCTTCCTCGGGCACTTTGCTAGTATATTTCATGTAGATTTGGACTACTGTGGTCCGTTTTACAGTTTCTGAAGAGTTGGACTACTGTGGTCCTGTTATGATCAGTTTAAGTGCACTTCTGGGTGTACACTTAACTTTCTTATGGTGCGGTCGAAGTCCTTCTGTGAGGTAGCTTCTGGTACACCTTTGTAGTTGTGTAGTTGGGTTCCCTTGCCACGCTGTGGGGTCTGACAGGGTGTCTTTCAAGGCAGCTCTTTCCGTCTTGTGCGGTAGAGTCTCCTCAACCAACTGGTCGTTTCTGTGGAGTGGGGATAGCTCGGGATAGCTCGCCTGCTCGTCTGTAATATAAGAGACGAAATTCTGCACAACCCTGAATAATCGGTTTGTGCAGAGCGTCTCACTGAAAGCCAAAGTAGCCCTCAGTGATAGCTCCACATCTCTATACATAAGCGACGAGCATTCTGCTACTTCCGGGTTCCACTGGAATCTCAACTCTAAATTCCTATACATATATAAATATCAATCGTGTCTAACTATACACATCCAGAATTAATAATATTATAAACATTCACGGGTACAGCCACTGGTCTGCAAACATACATATAAGTTAAACAACAGTGGTTCCGTACGGGATACAACATGGCGGCGCAACCGGTCGTGTTTCGGCTCGTGGTCGGCTCTTCCACGTGGTACGGCAAATTCGGATTAACAATTCACATTTATGCATAGCAAATTCTTCAAACATAATTTCAACAATAATATAAATATATCACGATGAAACAGAAGTGTGTTCATTTACCTGTTTGACAAGTTCAGGCCCGTGTTGACTAAATAGAATTCTGAGATTCTAAGTCCTGCTTCCTGGTCTATGAGTGAAGATAGTTCTCTGCTAGCTAAGGAGATGTTACTTCTTCCTCGTCTCACACACGACTGATTCCAACTGTGTTAGGCTCTGACACATTCAAACTGCTCTACCCGCTTAGCTGCTTCTGATTGGTTAAAACGGTCTGATTCAAAGCTCAAGTGCTGACTCACTGCGCTAGCGTGGGTCGGGCTCGCGGTGTGTGGTCTGCTGTGTAATCTTAATTGCTGCTGTGTTATAGTCTAACTTCTAAAGTTACAAGTACTACACATGGCTAAATAGTAAATGTGCAGAGTTAAAGCTAGCCAGTTCGTGACAGGCTCCCTCAACTGAAAAAAGGCGATGACTACTGGATTCGACCTTTTTCTACTACAGAGCCTAGTTTAACACTGCACTATCCTAGGGTCCTATTTACAAACTAAGTAAGTTGCTCTACCTGAGCTGCAATGCTGTGCCAGGTAGCTATGGACACTAGTGACAGGGTATTACTGGGCGGGGACGAATTCTGGTGCTGTGGCCCTTAGTTGTGTTGGGTGGGCGACAGCTGCTGTGTCCTCCACGAGATGGCGACTGAGGTAGTCGGCTCCGTGGTTCTCTTTGCCGGGGATGTACTCGATTTGGAATGAGTATGCTTGAAGGGTGAGTGCCCATCGCATCAGGCGAGAGTTCAAAGACTTGGAGGCTGCCAGGAACGATAGTGGTTGGTGGTCCACCTGAACTGTGAAGTGGGTCCCATACAGGTATAGTTGGAACTTCTGTATGGCCCAGACTAGTCCAAGACATTCTTTCTCCGACGTGGCGTAGTGGGTCTCGGCGGGTCGCAATTTTCGGCTGGCGTAGGCGACAGGGAATAGCGTCTCCGCATTCTTGGGGTCGCGCTGTAGCAGTACTGCTCCGAGGCCTAAGTCGCTTGCGTCGGTGCGAAGAACGAATGGCTGAGTCAAATCGGGTAGGTGGAGTACTGGCGCCGATGTCATTCTGTCCTTGAGTGTTTGGAATGCTGTCTCGCATTCGGCTGTCCATACTACTTTGTCCGGGGCGATTTTCCGGGTCCCATTTGTCAGTGGTACGGCGATGCTGTAGAAGTTGGGGATGAACTTCTTCCGCGATGGCGATGGCCATCCATGTGTGTGTGCCGGGGGTCGCTGGTCGGTCCGTGTATCTCTTGAGGAGATTGATGTGGTGGTACCGGGCTCTCCCGTTCACCTCTACTTGGTAGACTGTCTTGGATTTCTTGGCAGTCACCCGGTACGGTCCTCTCCAAGCGATGTCCAGCTTGTTGGTTCCACTTGGAAGTAAGATTAGCACTTGATCGCCGACTTGCAGTTCTCTGTCCTTCGCGTGGCGGTTGTAGTACTTCGCCTGACGGGCTCTTGCCTTCTTCAGTGCTTCACCAGCTTTCTTCCACGTTGCTTTGAGGGTTTCCTGCAGGTCTGCGACGTACTTGGTGGCACCTCT
This sequence comes from Oncomelania hupensis, assembly GCA_036898135.1. Classification (NCBI taxonomy): domain Eukaryota; kingdom Metazoa; phylum Mollusca; class Gastropoda; order Littorinimorpha; family Pomatiopsidae; genus Oncomelania; species Oncomelania hupensis. The sequence continues at coordinate 85,746,218 of CM072511.1, read as the reverse complement.
GGGTGTGTCGTCTATCTTGGCCTCCGTCCAACTTCTGCGTAGGGCTTCTAGCGGTCCGGCTAGAGGTCTGCCGAATAGCAATGTTGACGGGGTGTAGCCTGTGGCTGCATGGGGCGTTTCTCGGTATGCGAACAGTGCCGCATTCACGTAGGTGTCCCACGCTTCTGGATTGTCGTCGGCGACTTTCCTGAGGATGGTGAGAAGGGTTCCATTCAGTCTTTCTACTTGTCCGTTGCTGGCTGGGTGGTATGGTGGTGTGCGAATGTGATGAACTTGTATCAACTCGAACACGTCTTGCATCAGGCGGCCGGTGAACTGAGATCCGTTGTCCGTTCTAATGCTGTCCGGGAATCCGACTCTGGTAAAGATGGCGATGAGTGCATCTGCGATCTTCTTGGTGTCGATCGCTGGCAACGGGACTGCTTCGCACCACATCGTACATGCGTCGACGAGTGTGAGTAGAAACCTGTTCCGCTTCTTGGTCATGGGCAGTGGTCCTACTATGTCTACTGAGACTTGCTGGAATGGCACGCCGACTACTACCGATGGTCCTAAGGTAACTGGTACGGTGTGATGTCGCGGGGAATATCGTTGACATTGGTGGCAAGATTTCACGTAGCGCTTGACATCCTCCGTGATTCCTGGCCAATAGTAGTGTGCGCTGATTCTCTGCACTGTGGCTCCAATTCCCATGTGTCCGCTGAGTGGCATGCTGTGGCCTAGTTCTAGTACTTGGGCTCGAAGGGTGGCTGGTAGTACTAGTTGGGTGTGATCTCCATCTCCTTGTCGATGTAGAACTCCCTCTTCCATGTAGAAGTCTCCCTTGTGCGGGGGTGTGTGCGCCTTGGGTAGCTTCTGGAAGCACTTCGCTATCGAGGTGTCTTCTTTCTGTGCTGTTTTGATCTCTTCGAGTCCTGGGTTTGGAGCGAACTCGGGCTGGGGTGGTTGGGTTTTAGCTTGGGCCCTGGTTTGCACTGCAGCTATCTCTACAGTGTTGGGGGGCGTGCCTAAGAACACATACCTACAACCTAGCACTAGATCATACAGGGGTTTCTGTAAAACAGCTGCTTGGATTCGTCCTGTGACGTACCTACTCTCTACTTCGATCCAAGCTATTGGGCAAGTAGTCGTCGGTTTCGTCAAGTCTGCTCCTTGTAAGTCGACTGTCTTGTCGGTCAAGTCCGCGCGCGATACAAGAGACTCGCTGACTATCGCGTCGTATGATAGACCTGTGTCATACAGACAGTTCGCTTCTTTTCCGTTGACCTTGACCGTGTCTGTCACCGATGGGTGATCTCCGATTGTGTGTGGCTTGTTACCGCTGCTTTGAGTTAGAACTCTGTGCGCTGGCCGGCTTTCGCGCTCTTCCCTACGTTGTGCGGCCAACTTGAAACATTCTGCGGTGGAGTGATTGTTTCTGTTGCAGAACGAACAATACCGTCTCTGTTCTGCGGGACCTCTTTTCCCGAATTCCGTGTTGGGTCCTTTATTTTGCCCAGGTCTGGGGTTATTCGGCTTATTCGCGGTGCGCTCTTCCCGGTTAGGGCTTCGTTTCTGTGCCTCTTTCCCGTTAGGCTTTAGGTCTCGCCTGAAGCTCTTGGCTTCTCCGTGTGCGGCCACGTACCTATCTGCGACCTTGACCAGATCTTCCAGTCTTTCCGCGCCCTGCTCTACTGAGAAGGTTCTCAGCTCGGGGGTCATGGTTTCCCGTAGCTGTTCCCATACTAACAGTTCTGTCAGTCCATCATACGTTTTAGCCGTGGCTGACTGGCTAATCCACTTATCCAGCGTTGTGGACAACCGATCCGCGAACTGCGCATAGCTCTCTCCTTTCACTCTCCGATTGGTGCGGAACTTTTGCCGGTAGCATTCTCCTGTCAGTTCGAATCCCGTTAGGAGTGCCTCTTTTACTTTGTGATAGTCAGTCACTCTGTCCGTCGGTAGCTTACTGTAGATGTCATAAGCCTTTCCTCTAAGCCCTTGACTAAGCTTAAAAGACCAATGAGTGGGATCTAGTTTGTACTCTGTTGCTAGACGCTCAAACCTAGTCAGATAGAGATCTAAACCTTCTTCTCTCTCATTGAATGTTCCCAGTGGAAATGACATTCCTTGTACAGGGTTGGGGGCTACCTCTAGCTGATCTGAGTGGGGAGGGGTTGAGGAAGAACTTGAAGCTCCTGATCCCAATCTTCTTAGCTCTAACTCATGCTGTCTTTCTTTTTCCTTTTCTTCCCTCTCTTTTTCTTTTTCTGCCCTCTCTTTTTCTTTTTCTGCCCGCTCATAATCCCACCTCCTAATTTCTGCGTCTCTCTCTGCTGCTACCTTCTTCTGTTCTGCTTCTAGCTCTAATTTCCTCGTTTCTCTCTCTGCCTCTAATTTCTTTTGCTCTAGTTCTAATTTCTTTTGCTCTGCTTCTAGTTCTGCTTTTCTCTGTTCTGCTTCGAGTTTCTTCGCCTCTCTCTCTGCTGCTCTCTCTGCCTTAGCTTCCTGTTTCTCTACCTCTGCATTGATATACGCAATTAGGTCTGCCCCTGCTAAGTGTAAAGCTTCTCCTAGTTCCTTGAAACGCAATCTCAAGGCCACTGGGTCCGACATTGCCAAACGTGTCTATGAACACCCTCTGAATCAAGTGGAATACCAAAACACTAGCAATATTGCAAGTCAATAAAAACAATGCAAAGACCATACAATTCGTAATCAATAATAGAATAAAACAAGAGTCAAATGGCATACAACAGTTATTTAAGCAAAACCTGCAAAAGAACAATGCAACATACAGGCACAAAAATATTTGAAGCAAAAAAGTTTTTAACTAAAGAATAGTGCACCCAACTGATCAGTGTTATACCCTTACACTATTCTAAGTTATTCTACTACTCCTACTGTTATCTAATTTTATTGTACTTAGGTCCGGTTATACCCAATTCCTATTATACACAGATCCTAGCTAGGCTCGCCAATTAAAGTGTCACGTGGGGTTTATGGGCTCTGCACAATGGAATTATGGACCCTCACGTTTATTCGGTGGGAACTGCTAGTAGGTCACCCTATGAATTACTTTAATAAATTTATTTGTTTAGCTCGTTCTGTGTTAAGGTTGGGGTACAGAAATAGATAGAAAAATGGTAAGAGATTACTGTCACACTAGCTTTCACACGGCTATGAATCATATGTAGTCCAGCCACTTGATAACAGTTAAAATCACACATTTATTTCTTCTACTCTATACAAGATTCTCTAAGTACTAATCTAACTTAAAAAGTATCTTTCAATGCTAATAGTTCGATCGCTGATAGTCTAGGCAGCTGTTATTTTCTTCCTCGGGCACTTTGCTAGTATATTTCATGTAGATTTGGACTACTGTGGTCCGTTTTACAGTTTCTGAAGAGTTGGACTACTGTGGTCCTGTTATGATCAGTTTAAGTGCACTTCTGGGTGTACACTTAACTTTCTTATGGTGCGGTCGAAGTCCTTCTGTGAGGTAGCTTCTGGTACACCTTTGTAGTTGTGTAGTTGGGTTCCCTTGCCACGCTGTGGGGTCTGACAGGGTGTCTTTCAAGGCAGCTCTTTCCGTCTTGTGCGGTAGAGTCTCCTCAACCAACTGGTCGTTTCTGTGGAGTGGGGATAGCTCGGGATAGCTCGCCTGCTCGTCTGTAATATAAGAGACGAAATTCTGCACAACCCTGAATAATCGGTTTGTGCAGAGCGTCTCACTGAAAGCCAAAGTAGCCCTCAGTGATAGCTCCACATCTCTATACATAAGCGACGAACATTCTGCTACTTCCGGGTTCCACTGGAATCTCAACTCTAAATTCCTATACATATATAAATATCAATCGTGTCTAACTATACACATCCAGAATTAATAATATTATAAACATTCACGGGTACAACCACTGGTCTGCAAACATACATATAAGTTAAACAACAGTGGTTCCGTACGGGATACAACATGGCGGCGCAACCGGTCGTGTTTCGGCTCGTGGTCGGCTCTTCCACGTGGTACGGCAAATTCGGATTAACAATTCACATTTATGCATAGCAAATTCTTCAAACATAATTTCAACAATAATATAAATATATCACGATGAAACAGAAGTGTGTTCATTTACCTGTTTGACAAGTTCAGGCCCGTGTTGACTAAATAGAATTCTGAGATTCTAAGTCCTGCTTCCTGGTCTATGAGTGAAGATAGTTCTCTGCTAGCTAAGGAGATGTTACTTCTTCCTCGTCTCACACACGACTGATTCCAACTGTGTTAGGCTCTGACACATTCAAACTGCTCTACCCGCTTAGCTGCTTCTGATTGGTTAAAACGGTCTGATTCAAAGCTCAAGTGCTGACTCACTGCGCTAGCATGGGTCGGGCTCGCGGTGTGTGGTCTGCTGTGTAATCTTAATTGCTGCTGTGTTATAGTCTAACTTCTAAAGTTACAAGTACTACACATGGCTAAATAGTAAATGTGCAGAGTTAAAGCTAGCCAGTTCGTGACAGTAGTATCCATTCCTCATCCTCCTTCCTCCAACCCCCTTTCACTCTGCTCCCACCCACCCCTCTCCCCCCATTTCTATCTCTTCTCCCACTCCACTACTGTGAGGGATGGTGGGGTTGGGGTGGGGGGTATGTTCATAAAGTCAGTAACCACGTCATAAATAAATCACTCCTTCTTAATCTCAGCATCTCTTATTTCGAATAGCTTCAAATGTCTTTTTTCCCCAGGACTCCAAATTGTACAGCCAACCCCTTTGCTGACATTGAGCTATCACGACAGTCCAAGTAATACTTAATCACAGGGCTCCAGTCACTGATTATCGCATAATCACCCACTAACTAATTCCACAGTATCAGATAATCATGGTAGTTTTCCACAGGGAAAAAAACTATGAGCTCGCCTCTTGTTACGGAAACGATATTTGCTTTTTTTCAGACTGAACGGAGCGGAGAGATGTTTTGTTTTTGATTTATTCACGTTTAAGGAAATATTGCTTGCGTTATCTTGTAAAGCAAATATTGTTTAAAATGTATTCTTGTTCTTATTGCAACAGTACTACCCTAGTTTAAAAATATAAATGTTTCGTCTAAAGACACTATTTTAATCGCTGTGTGTGTGTGTGTGTGTGTGTGTGTGTGTGTGTGTGTGTGTGTGTGTGTGTGTGTGTGTGTGTGTGTGTGTGTGTGTGTGCGTGAGAGAGAGAGAGAGAGAGATTTTTCAGATTTTCAGATTTTAATGCATTTCACGGCCTTGGGCCCATATGCATACCAAGGAAGAGAGAGAGAGCAGGGCCGGATCCAGGGGGGGGGGGTTACCTGGGTTCCGGAACCCCCCTCCAAACTTTAAAAAAAATTAATTTTGTTTTATGCAAAGAGGTTTAATTTGTTTTGATTGTTTTTAAAACATTGCAGTTTTTATTCACTTTTGGTCCAAGGTACAAATAGTTATTTATAGACAATTCAACGGAAATCCATTTCAAGGGATCCGTTGAAACGTCCAAAGCGTTTTCCCGTTGAAACGACCAAGTAACCCAACCCCTAAGCCTAAATTAGTAAATGCAGCCATATTTTCCTGTTCTGTCCGCAAGCCTCTTCCAGCACCTTCACCTTGATACTGCCCTAATCACCCAAAAACGACTTTTTAGAAATATTAATTAAGATCATGCCATGTTGATAATTATGAACTATAATTCGTTGCCTGGTTTGGTGAAATCAACAAAATGGCAAATGCTTTGACAACTGATGTTATTGTTCCTCGTCAAACATCCCGACAGACTCTCCGTGACAACCAACCTGCGGCCACTCCAGAAGAATATTTCAAGATTAGCATTGCCATTCCTTTCTTGGAACACCTGTCAACCGAATTGGACTCGAGGTTCAAAAATGCTGACCTAGCAAGTTGATGGTCTCTGTCTGGTGCCAAGCACTTTAATAGACAACCAGGATGGTTTCATGCAGGTTCCAGAAGGGGTGAAGACACTGGCAATGTTGTGGGAGTCTGACCTACCAGACAACGCTACCCTTGATGCAGAATACCAACGGTGAGTTTGCAAATGGCGAAGTGCTGCTGAGAATGCGACAGCTATCATCCCATCCACGGCATCAGAAGCACTGAAACATTGTGACGGGGATTTTTATCCCAACCTGTTCATCATGCTAAAGAACCTTTGCACCCTGCCTGTCACTCCTGCCGAGTGTGAGCGTTCAAACAGTCAGTTGCGCAACCTGAAAAACTACTTGCGCTCTACAATGGGGCAACAGAGGCTCAATGGACTTGCTTTACTGAAAGTGCACAGGGATGTTGATATTGACTTCAAAGAGGCAGTGAACTGTTTTGCCAGAAGATACAATTCACAAATGGTACTAATGCCGGAGAACCTAGTGCAGCAAGACTGAAAGTGAAAGCAGGGCGGTGATGTTCATAAACTACAAGGTAAAGCTTTATACCGTTAGCGATCGACAAAAAGTAGTGAATAATAATAGTATACAAAACATCTCTGCTGATAAATAAATGTTTGTGTGTGTGTGTTGTTGTTGTTGTGTTTTTTTAAGGGAGGTGCAGAGGATAATTTTTGTACCTCAGAGTTTGTCAGTTCAACTGTTAAAAAAGCTCAAATTCCCAGACCATCACAAATGGCTTTTTAAAGGTTCAGATAGCACCAGCTTGCACCATTTTGCATCCTTGAAAAAAAAAAAATTCCGGGGGGGCATGCCCCCGGTTCCCCTAGAAGGCTCGGCGCTTCGCGCCTTCGCTGAACCTGTAACCCCCCCTTCGACTTTCCCCAGGTCCGGCCCTGGAGAGAGAGAGAGAGAGAGAGAGAGAGAGAGAGAGAGAGAGAGAGAGAGAGAGAGAGAGATTCAGATTCAATATTTTATTAGTGGAAGGAAATGATTTTAGCATTTATTTCATAATCTGACAATCATGCAGTCCTTCCAGTTACTCAGACCTTTAGTTTAATCATACACCTGCACTCATGCAGAAAGGCTAGATTTAGATTTAAAGGCAAGAAACCATATATCTAACCGTAACTACGCAACAAGGAAACTAACAATACTTAGATCTAATAATTATAAAACTGCAAAGAAAGACAATCTAATAATCTGAGGGTCTGGAGATGAAAGAGCAAGCTCAGGTAGTGCTATATATGACTTTCAGAATAATTAAGAAACAGTTGATATTGCCTGTATTTGGGGCAATTACGTTTCCTTGGCTCCGAAGAAAGAGAGTTCTACATGTATAACGAGGAACCGTTAAAAAGAAAGTAAAGTTGAACATTCATGTTTTGTGAAGTCTAGTTTTCAGAATGATATTGTGCAGGAAAAGACAACATTTGATCACTTAGGTAAGCAGGCGCTAGATTTGATACACATCTGTATGTCTAAATTAAATTTGGATTGTGTTTGTTGAGGCAATATTTGAAGATGTTTGAATCTTTCACTTGTAGTTAACTCCGGACATCTAAAAATTAATTTCACCCGACTTCTGTGCATCTGAGTTAGCTTTTAGTTGATTTTCCGGAGTACTAGACCATACAACAGTGGATAGATGATTTGTGATAGACAGACAATGAGCTTGCTTGGTAGAATTTGGGGGAGGGAGGTTAATATTCAATCAAAGGTTTAAGTTCAAAAGGCAAAACTAGATTTTTTGGTTAACTGCTTATAGAAATTGTTGAAATGGGAATATAAGATCTTGCTCAATAGGTATACTTAATACTTTGTTTTCTCGCACTTGCTCAGTTTGTGAACAATCTATATTAAGATTTAATTTGAAAGGCTCAAGTTGTCGCTTTTGCTGTGATGGCCATGCTTTTAGATTTTTATGGATGAAGAATCATACTAGTATGGGAGCGCCAATGCGTTAGTTATTTAGGCTCTTACGTAAAGAGGTTTGTATTTTATATACATATCTGCAGAGTAGGGAGCCACCATCTGCGAAGACTTGTATCTTGTTTAGTAATATGAAGTGGTAGATCGTTCATTTCAAATGCAGATAGCAAGAAACTTATAGCTAAGTCTTGTGGTATAAACTACATGAAACATGAAAAAGTACCTAAAGAAGAACATTTTTCATTGGCGTATACCCTTAGGTATGACTAAAAAATATTGACGCTGTGATATTTGAGGTAGACAATATATTATTAAGAGAGAGAGAGAGAGAGAGAGAGAGAGAGAGAGAGAGAGAGAGAGAGAGAGAGAGAGAGAGAGAGAGAGAGAGAGAGAGAGAGAAAGAAAGAAAGAAAGAAAGAGAGATAACTCACAAGAACTCCGTTTGGGTTACCTAGAGCGATAGCAGAAAGAGACAGTGAGATATGTTGTGTGGAGAGGGGAGAGAGGACTGATAACAGTGAGATTGAGGATGGGTGAATGCCTGAGAAAAAGAAACATGTGAGAAAATTCTCCTATTTGGAAACGATTCAAGTATAAATGTGTATTGTGATGCAGTCCACAACTCAAAGGTAACAGACGCGCGCATGTTGCAGCAGCTTCCATGAGGTTCGCATAAATACAAATTTCATTCCCACTTTGCGGACAATCTAACTTCCATCACCTGGCCAGGGAGCAGTCACAAAACCTCAGCGAGGCAAAACACGCTGACAAAAAGGCTGCCAAAGTCGTAGAAAATCAAGTCGATTCTCGTTTAATTAAAACCGCATTGTTGGGGCTTTCCTTTGAGCAAATATGTACACGTGACGGGTTACATAACACTTCCGGTCTGGCTCGGGAAACGTCTTATCGCGCACGTGCGATACGCGCGACTACTTCCGGCGAAGGAAGCGTCACATTTGTAACATGGAAATGAGTGTGCATGCGCCTGATTGTTGCGTTGAAGCAGCGACTGACGGTTGCGGTAATGCAAGTCAAGCTTGCAGCGCAAGCTAGGATGCACCCGATGCAGCCCAAACCGCCAAATCCGTCAACTTCTAATTTATTGAGGTGCAGGTCAAGGTACCAACGGTGACTGTGGAACACTTCTTCTATTACCCCTAAGCAACTTGTGAGCCTAATACTTGTTACCACTCAGATGCATTAACAGTGTAATACTCCGTCATTAGATTGTCATGATCAAAGTTATGCGAGGCTGGTATCTCTAGCTATGATAATTTTAGTATTTATGTACCCATGATCAGTTGTGTACAAGACTCACAATTTACAAATGTAGTAACACAAAAAGGATACACGAGAACAAATGCGCAGCATTATCATTTATCTTTGCGCATGCGACTTGTGTAATACAGTTTTCATAAATATACTAGCTCACTCGAAAACAATGAAGACCCAAGATTATTAACAAATAAAATTTTAAATAGATGTACAGCACCTGTCAGATGGAAAACACATGCGATCGACTGAAGCATTATATTTCTATGCAGAAATTAATTTAGATAATCCTAATGGGAAACAAAGTATTAAGAAAGTGTAGTGAACCTTTCTAAAACGTCACTTTCTACATCACTTTTAAAAACCAAATCTGAATCTTATTGTAATCAACGGGGTTTAAACAGTTTTGTAATGCAGTTTGACTTTTTACCAAAACCAAGACAAACGAGCCCGTGGCGAGGTGTATGCAGCAGGCAATGGTGTAGGGTGCAGCCGTGGCATCTGAAAAGCAAAAAAGCCGCAAATTAAATACCGTTCCCTCAGCACCTTCTTCAAAAGCGAATTGTTCCAAAGACAGAGTGCACACTTGCACAAGCCAGGCAGAGCTATAAAACTTCGGAACTCTTGCAAATGACTAGGGGTTGTGGTGTACGTCACGCTGGAAAGTTAACTTCGATTTCATGTATTCAGCGCCTCTAAGACTCATTTGTAGAGACTTACTTGCATTCGAAAGGTCGCGAGAAGCCTAATGAGTCTGCAGTTGCAGAGTATCAGAGATCGTAAACTGGAAGAGAATATGTGTCAGTGTATAAATGTGGGTATTTTAAGATACTCTGATTGTGGGAAGATCTTCAGTTGAAGTGAGCTCGAGATAATCATATACCAAATGGTCTTTTAATTTCTGCATCCATGGAGGGCCTTTCACATCTGATACGGTTCAAGATTGCACATGTACACAGCAGGAAAACGTCACTTGTGGCGATCACTTGAACTGCATTTAAATCCTACGGAGAATCCAATCAATGCTGCATTAATTATTGCACAACCCATGCTCATTGTTACAATTTGTCACAAGTTAATCTACTGTTTCTTGAGCACGCATATGCCTTGCCACTTCTTTTTCTTTTAAAGGGCTTACTTCGAACACGCTCCCTCGAAAGATCTGTTCAACATTCACAGTGAATGTTGTCCCTCTGAAATAATTAGCTGCCACGAAATGCACCTCTTTGGAAGGCACAGTAATATTCATTCACTTCATTCAACAAAATCCGTAGTTTTGTGCCCAAATTCTAGCTACCGCTGTAGCGCTAAAATAATATAATCTAGCCGGTCCTATAGTGTAAACGTGTACTGTTAAACAAGGGAAATCACTTACTATCAGAACAGAAATGGACAATTCAAACTTTAGCGATTGGGTTGGGCAACGAAAGTCCACTTTATTATTGTTTATTGTAATAATAACACGGCGAATTTTATGATAAAACCCGTTTTCACTATACACAAAAATCAAAACAAATTCTCCGGGCTTCGGACCCTTTAATGCAAACAGATGCAACCATTTAAATAATCCACAGCAGCCTTCTCACTCTTTTTCTGCATGCAGCGATTCCTGTTTTCGTCCACAGAGGGTGGTTTGTTCATCCATTAAAAGCGTATTGTTCACAGGCGTGTGTAGCGGTTTGTTTGTTTCATAACAAGTAAGACCTTCACGGCGAGTCCCTCCAGGCCTGACTGAACATGCATTCCCCACTGAAGTGAAAAATGGGGGAAGAATTCGTATTCCAACTAAATTTTTTGTTCGGTTTCTACAGTCGTACACGGTTTTTTAAATTGCATTTTAGAATGAGTTTTACGTGTGGTGTCGGTGGATTACGGGAGCCACGCATATTTTTTAAAACAAGTTTTCGTAGATCGTAGATGGAGTACGCTGGTTAAACGAATATCTGTGGGTTCCCAACGACCTTTGAGTAACGGGATAGGATAGGATAGGATAGGATAAGATAGGATAGATTCGTATATCACAATCCGAAAAATGATTTTATTTTGTTCTGATTTGTTTTAGCATCTCGGAACATGCATGAAATGCTGACAGGAACAAATCCAACATTATTTCTGAAAATATCCTTAGGAATGCATGCCAAAAGCATTAATAAACTCCCGGGGCGTATTAGACGCTGACAAGGCAGGGTTAGATTTTGTTATCCAAGCCGAAGGGGTAAATGCGAAGATGCGTGCGACAAAGAAAGGGAAAAGGACAGAGAAAGGGAATAGCGAAAAGATGAAGAAGGAAAAAAAATCCCACTTCTCCAGTATTATGCCTTAACATAGAAAATGCGAAAGATGAAGCAGAAAGGAACATTTCCTTTCAGTTTTGGGACTTCTTTTACAGAAAAGCCAGACGAAGAAGGCATGGCTCGGTGTTGGAAGCCCTGGGGAGACAAGGAAAGACAAAAGACGCTGTCCATTGTTTTGGGGGACTGTGGCTACCCACAACCCACAAAGCGCTTCCTTGCATGGGCAACCAGACAAGTGCATGAAGTTGAAAGTAACTAGGGGAAAGAAAGGTTAAACTTCAAAACCGAGAACCTTTGTGTGGGAGTGAGGTGGGGGTAAGTTTGGGGGAGGGGATGGGGATGATGGGTTCTGTGGCTACCCAAACGTCCTTAGGGGATGGAAAAGGCGGGTGTGATAGAGAGAACAAGGGACCGATTCGGCAATGTTGGGGCTTCTTCTCACGCGCAACGGGCATTCATTAAGTCTTGAGGCCAGCTAATACCTCTCCTCGTTGCTGGGTGTGAATACCCTTGAAAAATTCACACGGACGGCATCGTGATCTTTTTGGTCGCTGGCGTCCACCATCCTCCACCCAGAAGGCTTGCAGAATTCACTATTGTGTTTGTGAAAGAAGTCTTAGAAAATGCTCTTTGGCTTTTGTGGGTAATATAATACGCCTCTTATATCAGTGCTACCATGTTATGCACAAGGCAGTTAAATGATTGCATAATATAGTAGCATCGAGCTTGTACACTTTTATTCTGTGAGCTCCAGTTTTGCTGAAATAAAGTAAAGCCTGTTCTAGACATGCACAAGCCTTCTACAAACATGACATCAAGCTGGTAGCTGAAGTCGCGAAATGAAAGTTTTTTAATGTGAGCAAATGAATATACTCATTGTAATGTTTATTTGACTCTGTCGATTCTTTTCAAGTTCACAATAATCATGATCATAAACAAACTTTTAACTGAAAAGCAACTCCAAACATATAACCAAATCTAAAAGGCGTTTCTTTAAAAATAATAAAATAATAAAGTGTCTTCTAAAATAAGTTGAGACATTTCAATATTTAAAAAATGAGACATAAGCTAAATTAACATGAGAAATTACACATTTCCTTAAGAAACAAATTGTTTATCTTGCTCGTGGACGCCATGTGTTTTGGCGAACGTCTTGTTTTCATGGCCCGAGTCTTACAAACCACAGAAACTAGCGGCTCTCCATAGCGAGCAACCGCAAAGCACCGGATCAATACCAGAGAGCTGTCCTGGCGTCCACGGACTAATTCCCTCACTCCCACCTCATCACTTTAACGAGGCCCATTGCTGACAGTAATAAAAGAGAGAAAAAGGGGAGAGAACCCGCACAAAAGGGGGACAAACCACAAAACGAAGGCCGCATGGCGCGCGACTCCGTCCCCTAGCGCAGCACAAAGCGCCGGCAACAAAAAGACAAGTGCTTGGCCAGAGAAACGCAACACGCCAAATTGACAAGGCGCGCATGCGCAAAAAGGCGGCGATGACGTGATCAATCGCTTGTCACACGTGCCACGTGCTGGGCGCGCGCTCAGAGAAGGGAGAGCACCGAGACCACCGGAAGACGAGGTTATTTTTCTTTCTCGCTTTCCTCGACTTTTATCTCTAGTTCTGTCTCTTTCTTCCAATACTGGAAAGTTGATCTAGTCCGCCTCCATACGTAGTCGGCCCAAACGTCCAAAATGCTGAGTACCCCCTAAGAAAAGGGTTCAATCAGCAAAATTTACACCGTTATTGAACTTCTGTCAAAGCGAAAACAAAACTATGGCCTACTTAAAAAAACAGGGGTTTTCTGTCAACTAGATTTTAATGGCTTCCCACAGGGTATCATGGGTGGGCTTAGACTTAAATGAGTTGATTGTGTACACACGACGCACACAGCGCCACAATATGGTGATTCAATGCGATAGTTTGCTTTTCATTTCCACGCACTGTGACTTACACATCTGCGTGCGGCTGAAGAAGAATGCATTTAATTGACTGCATAATAATAAAAATAATAATGATTGACATTTGTACAGCGCCCTTCCTCACTAGAGCTCATAACGCTTTACAGAAGAAAAAATTAAAATTAATAAATAAATTAAAATAAAATAAGTAAATACATCAATAAATAAATAAAGCTAAACTAAAGATTTAGAATAAGGTCAGATAATAATTCTATCTCAGTGACTGCTTCTCTTACGTCTCCTTTTGCTTCCTTTTCTTCTTCAGTAGCTTGGAAAAATGTAAATTTACAGTTAGACAAGGGCGGCTGGGTAGGTGGAAGGGGGTGGGGGGTAAATAAATAAAACAAATATTAAACACTTAATGCTATCCACTGTGGGCTCACAGAAACAAGTTCAACAGATCGCACAAATTCATTTTACCTTTTTGCATGAGTGCTTTATTTTGCATTTGTACAGTTTGTTGACTTTCAATGAGGCTAGTTTAAAGAACTGTATGACCTAGTTTTAATGAATTATCCATTGGTAAATATTAATATATCCCTTTAGCTCATATCTCTAATCCATAAAGACACGGTTTTTCAAGCACCGTTGCAAATATAATTTTCCCTGTGAGGTTTGGTTTCAGCAGCCGTCATGAGGAATTTGTCGAAGAAAACGTTAGTACTTTGGCACTGGTTTGTACTCAGCGGTGGCATGAGTTCCATACAGACTCTCACAAAACATTCTCAAATCGTCCTCTGTCAGGTGAGCCCATTGCTTGGACACCACGTAGGCGCACATCTCCTGGTACATATTGGGGGTCTGGCACCGGCACGATCCTCACTGATATCACACGTGGACATTTTTCCTGCTTCTTCTTCAGCCATTCGGGGTAGATACTGTACGCTCCATCCATGATGGCGTTAGATTTGCGACAGACTCCATGCACGGTGCCCTCTGGTGTGGTAGAAACTGACATCGGATGTTTTGAGCTAACCGTCGTTAGTGAACATGTCTCTGCTGTTTGAGTTCCCGGTTTAACCCATGAATGCTTGGGGTCCTTTCACATGCACCTCTCCCGATTTCCCCACATCTTTGGCGTGATGAGATCTCCTTTATCGCTGATAATTTTTCAGCTGTACCCTTGAACTAGAGCGCTGTCATCGCCGTCTTCAAATTGGCCGACATTTTCAGCAGTGACGTGATTTATATTAATGAAACCACCTTCTGTGGACGCGTAGGTGATGATGAGGCCTGCGCTTTGGACACTGGCATCCCTCCTGTGATAAAGGGTCTGATCCTGTGGCCCTTGTCTTTCCAAATAATCCGGATTAGCCAAAGACATAGAGATGTGTGGAGACACCAGGCAGGCGATCTGCACTTTTTCAGAGTTGATGCACTTCCAGGCGAAGCCAAGAGGGTCAGACTGCGCTGTGGTACAGTCTACCATCACCCGTTTGTAAGTAAATACATCGGGCCATATTGTCACGACGTAGCAAATTATTTCAAGAATTGGAAAATCCTAACAAGCAAAACTATCGACCTTTCTTTCCGCGCCTTGTTTTTCACTTTCATTCACGTTCAGGCAATGAGTTGTACTTGTAGCCTATCATTTTGTCATTGTAGTTATTTTCCTCTTTAAAGGGCCCCAATTCGAAGGCTTTGTTTGACTTTCGAGTTACGGGATAGGATAGGGAGTAATTCCCATGTTTTAACAGTTCAGCCGTGTGACCTTTGACCCTATTTCACAGTGAACCACGCGGTTTGAAATGTGGTTTCTTTAATGTCTGGGTTGGGGTAGGGTCTAATTTATCAACCTAACACGAAAACCCTTACGAGCACTTGTCTTTCTCTTACCGGCTTTGGTAGCTTCTATTTTTAGCTCCAGAATGTTGCTGCTTGCTAACGGTTATTGCTATTACTAGGCACGAAAACTACGGAACTTAATCATTTAAAAATACCTATACTTTCAAAAGACTTATTTTCGTGTTGTAAGGTTATTTTTCTCAGTGGGGCAACACACAGTTAACAGGATTCGTCCAGGGGTGTGGTCAAAGCTGCTCTCTTTAAAAGTAAAAAGCGCCACGTTCTTCCCTATTCATGAATCCATCATCACATGTTCACTACTTCTTTCTAGTTCTGTAGTTTTATCGCAGTCGCATTTCCTCATCTCCATCTATTGTTTTTTCTTTAGTTCTTGCTTCCTCTTTCTCTTCCTTTCCCTTTATTTTCTATTTCGCTTTTTTTTTGTTGACTTTCTTCCTAAGCATGTTGAAATCCTTAGGAATCTGTAAGAGAGGGTAGATAATCTTGCTGTCATCTGTCATGAATGAAGCACTCTCGAGGGAGAGTGAGGGGTGGGGCGGGAAGTCTAGCCAGCAGTGGGCAACAATCGCTACCCTCACCACCCTATCCATTACCATTTATTCTTTCCACCCACTCAACGCAAAGACTCACCACCACCACTACCATCACCACAACCACTATCAATACCGCTAAGAAGATAGTGGGAGAAGAGAGAGAGAGCGTGAGAGAGAAGAAGAAGAAGAAGAAGAAGAAGAAGAAGAAGAAGAAGAAGAAGAAGAAGAAGAAGAAGAAGAAGAAGAAGAAGAAGAAGAAGAACAAGAAGAAGAACAAGAAGAAGAAGAAGAAAGATCTTTGGAGGAGCAGACCAGACGAGAAAAAAGAATAAGAAAAGAAGGAGAAGATAAGAAGAAAAAGAAAAGGAGGAGGAAGAAAAGAAGAAGAAGGAAGAGCAGAAACACAAGAAGAAGAAGCAGATGATGATATTGATGATGACGACGATGATGATTAGATTAGATAGGGTCCAGCGGACTGCCAAGAGCCTAATCAGGAATGATGATGATGATGATGATGATGATGATGATGATGATGATGATGATGATGATGATGATGATGATGATGATGATGATACAATCTTATAGGCACAAACATATGCACAAAAGGCGAGACCCCACACTTCAAAGTTGAAGAACCAAGCTTTTAAGCTGAAGGCGGTGTCTGTTTCTTTCGGACAATGAGGTCTTTCAATGTGGAAAGCACCCATACTGAGTTTCAGAACCTGCATGGTCAAAGACCTGCAAAGTAAAGAACACAGCTAATTCCTTAAAGAGTCTTTGACGTTCTATGTAGGAAGCAAGCAGCATGCTACGCATTGGCAATCTGATGCTACATAAAGGTGTCAGGTATCAAAAGCAGCAGTGTGCCTCCGGGCAGAATGTGCAGCGTTGACTGAGTCTCTTGACATACTTCAACTCGAGTAAAATTCATGCTTGTGCACACTCACCCCTCGTGTACGCGTTCCGTTTTAGTTAGCGATGCCACACACATATTTTTTCGCAGGTGCATTTTAGTTTCACTAACAATTCACAAACGTGTAGAGTAATGCAATAGAAGCTAGAAATCGTATATAAACAGAAACAGGTGGGTGGGGAGAAATCGTGGCATAGAAAACCGAAAGCTGTTTACCTCAGTAGAAATCGGTCGGAGAAAAAAGCAATGTTACTTAGTCAAATCCAAACCTACTGTTTGGCGCCCTTGATCATTCTGATTTTCACAATTTCAGAGATCGAAGAAGCTTGGGTACCTAAGTAACAAGAGGACTCTTGATACCAAGTGTCCAGGCGGGTTTCATCATCAAAGATCAGACCAACGGTATAAATGCTGAGCTGTGCGAACAATTTTGAAATCAAACGGACATTTGCTTCTTGATCGAGGAAAGGAAACTGCTGAGAAGACTGTCCTCTGTTGTTTTTTTAAATCTGATTTTAGCCGATGTTTCAACAGCCAGGCCAAAGCGTTGGTGTACAAATGTTCTTTAACTATTTTGTGCACCCAAAGATTTTCACACGGAGAAGAAGAAGAAGAAGAACCTGGGGAGGAACAAACACAAAGGAGCAATACAGGAAAAAGTAGTGGAGAAGAAGAAAGCTGCATCAGAGAGAGGTCGACCTTGTTGTCAGAACAAGGTCTGGCCGAATACGACAGGCTGGGTTTTTGCTCGTTGAAAGTTTGATAAAAATGACAGCTTTATAATTGCCAACTCGCAAGCCTTTTCGGACTTCGCCTGCTGCCAGAACTATGCGGGTTTTGGGGTCTGCGAATTTAATCAGCCGGTCTTGTTGGGAGAGCGGGACCCATGCCTGCCCGTGACACATCCCTTCATGGACTCTTTGTCCCATGCAGACTGGAATTACGTCAGGGTCAGGTGGGTAGCGCGTGAGGTCAACTGCTCGCGCGCCCCGGATGTGACAGCATGCGCAAGGAATTGAGCAGTTGGAGCAGATGAAGATTAAGTACAGAGCTCCAGTGAAAAAGTGCTCTACGAGCAGATTCTTTAGGGAACTAACGTGTTCTTCCTTTTGTTCTGACATTTGGCATGTTACTTATGAGAGTATTTCCAAAATAAGAAACGGCGAAATATAATTATAGTCCTTATTCGAAGATGCAGCAAAAGATAAATAAATTTTAAAAGGGAGGGGGGAGAGAGAGTAACAGAGAGAGAGAGATGAAACAATACTGAGGTTTAATGGAGAGAGAGAGCTAGAGCGAGAGCGAGAGAGAGAGAGAGAGAGAGAGAGAGAGAGAGAGAGAGAGAGAGAGAGAGAGAGAGAGAGATGAAACAAACAGAGGTATAATGACAAAAGGGTGAGGTGAGGGAGAATTATTTGTGTTCGCTCTTCTTTCAGTGCGTTGTTCTCTTCTACACCTCCTCCTTTCTAGCCTTCTTCGTTAATTCCTCGTGCCACTCGAGTCTTAATATGTAAATGGTGGCGGACATGTTCTTTTGCCCAGAAAATGTCTGTGCCAGATCCAACAGAGAGGCTAAAACCTCCATTTTGTGCGGTCAATCCAGGATCGTCAAGACCGCATAGGGAAGCTGGCGATGGCAAGGCTTTCTCTGCAAATTGTGCAGTAGCCCAAACAGGAAACAGAGAGATTTTCTCCTGCCTCGGTGTCGAGCACGGCTGGTAAGACTCTGCATGCAAAGCATGCCCTGTGTCATGGACTTGGGAGAAGAGCTGCAAAGAAAAACGTTTCAATCACCAGATTACAATGCCCAGCTAGATCAGATGGCTCGGGTTGTCGTAGACATGTCAAAAATCCTGAGTTCTTCGGCAAGAAAAAAAAATCTGCAGATAGGGGACGAACGATGAGCAGTTCTATCCATTCGTCCGTCTTGTCACTCTGCATCATCTCCCTTGTGTGACGTAAATCAAAAGGGCTGCAACTGTCGCGATCTATGAATGATACGTCATGCCCGCTCTTTTTATGATTCCAGCTTGTGCGCCCATCCCCTCCCTAAATACTCCCAAGGAACTGGGACTTCAGAAGTTCCAGGAAAGCGAGAAGCCGGAGATTGCTGAGGTGAAGGCTGGGGGACGACCGCAATTAGAGGCATCAGATTGGGGTTAGGAGCCATTGTAACCCAGTTAACCTGCATGTCAAGGTAGTTTCAGCATGTCTTCATCTCAGCCTGGGCTTTGGAGACAGATAACACACGATGTATTAGCCACTGCTGTCAGTGGCACGCCACGCGCATCTCTACTTCCTATCTTCATTTGCATTGTAATTTCCCACACCGCCTATAAATTTCATCCTCAAAAGTGTCAGTATGCGACAGGCTGGAAGCGGGGAAAAGCGTAATACTCAAACCCAAAAGAACAGTTTTCAGATAAGCAACGGGGAGCCAAATTCCGCTATGCAAAACTAAAACCCCTCCGAACAGCCAAAACAAATAAAGCATTTCTCATAGGAATTTTTCCTACTTCGATTCCTCCGTCCTATCCACATACCTTTCCTTTCCTATTTCTACGTAAAGTTATAGCTTTCAACTCCTAGTCTACCAGTACTTCTTTTCTCCGTTTACAGTATCTCTTCCTCAGTTCAGTTTAATATATCAAATGATAAATTTATCACGGAAATGGTTATGCTTTTAGACTGGTGGTGTCACATTTGATGTTTCGAGATACGTCCAGTCGATGTCTGAATTAGGAACGGTAGATCGCTAGAATTAAGCTTATGTCTTTAGTTGTTTTGTTGGTGTGTTTAACTTCTGGCCTCCGATCTTAGCTTCTTTCTTTACGTTTGTGGCAAACATCGATGAAGCGTTGAAAGCTGATATTACAGCTAATGCTGATGTGAAAGCCAATTTAAAGTGGTGAGTTAGTTTTCGCTATGGCAATATAGCTTGCTGCCAAGGTTGGTACCAATTCATAATGTTGCCATTTCTCTAAAGATAAAGAGACGGTTTGCTACTATCATGCTGATATATTAGATTCCAATGTTAACGTACTGACTTCTAGAACTGTCACCAATCAGTATTGGCGATCCCAATTTAGGCTGTGATGACGCCCGGCGATAATCATTCACTGGAACATGATCTTGATTTATTACAAAGGACTCATTGAAATGGCGCAACGTTATCGGCCATTAAAAATGGCAACAGCTGTGAATATAAAGTGAGTCTGAACAGGGATGTTGCTAGGAAATTTTTTCTTCGGCGATTTGGCCGAAACAGCCGTGAAACTTTCGGCTTTTTACTGAAAGTTTCGGCTTTCTCTTCCAAAGCAGTCTCACGTGTTTGGTTTTTTTTTGTTTTTTTTTTAACTAGTTTCACTACGTTAACGTGCACCCTCCACCTCCATATATTAAAGGTGTTCTGTGGATGCATAGCTTTGTAATAAAACATGATTTTAAGAGTAGAATAAGAACATTGAAAAGAAATGTTTTTTTCTTAAATTTTAGACTCACAAAAACAATAAACAGTTTAGACTGTCCCTTGACAGATCACAATACTGTCAGACTGTCTGGGTTTAACCTGAGTAATTATCGACTCCTCACCTAAACTGCAAGCGTACAGCAAAGGAATCTCGCAAACATGGACAAAACCGAGCCGATTCACCCGTGAAAACTTCGGCTCGGCGAGCCGACATGACGGACAGTTTATCGGCTTTTTTTATAAAAATTTCGGCTAAAAGCCGAAGATCCGACCCAAACGACATCCCTGCTGAAGTTATTTGTTTCTAACTTTTACACTACATAGTATGACCCTATACGAGTTTATTAATCATCCATAATTGAGGAGAAAAAAAGACTATCCAAACAAAACCAAACATGCAAGCAGATTTAACAAGACATTGATTCCTCGATAACGTCAACTCTCGAGTCTAGCTATAAGTTCCTTGTTACAATCATTAGGCGTCACTCCACTCCATAACAGACACGCAATACGGCCACATGTTTAATTCACAGCACCGCCTTAATTGGAACATAGTTGTCACGCACCGCTGCGTTAATCTGTTGAACGCCTGTGCCTCCTTTCTAAGTCATTACTGCTGTAGGAGACAACTTTTGAAAGTTCGGACAAAGAAAGTTTAGATTCTTTTTTGGTGTGTGCAAATATTAAACACCCAAAATGTATTCATAATTATATATAAGTAACTATTCATCTCTTATCGTGAACTAGACGATTTATAAGTTTTGGCGCAAATTTGATCTCGACCTCGGATTGATGTTAAAAGTAGACGATCAATCACGCCTTCAGTTTTGATAAGACGGTGTAGGATGGTGGGGAATGGAGGTGAAAGTGGCGTGTTGACTTCTACTTTGGCATTTCTACCATTCAACGTTGGGCTACACTGTATACGTGCATCTTTTCTAGGTTTTACCTTAACTTTTTTTTTTCAAAAATGTGTAAATCTAGTCTTCAGCTACATTGGAATGGCAACCTCAGAGAATGTCTAATCTATCCTTGACGATGCACTTGAAAACCAGAACACCGCAGAAGGTGGCGGTGGTTGGATCGTCAGGTGGGTGGGGAGGTCATTTGTGGAGATGAACTACTCAGGGTTGGTAATCAACACATGTCATCCTCCCTACGTACCTCCTTTGGCCTACATAGCCCCGACACCTCGTGGCATCCCTCTCTCACCCTACTTAGGCAGCATCATTTATCTCCAGTCAAACGGCCAGGTTACTACAAGGGGGATAGAACAAAATATTATTTTTCAGCCGTGTCACATCTCAAGTGGTTCAAGCCCCGGACTCCTCACGCTGGCACATGAATCACCAGAATCACCTCTTACCTCCCTGACTGCCTGACGTACGGGTATTTCAGTGCTGTGATGTCAGGAGAGGCCGCGTCACTCACTGGTGTTCTGCCGCCATGTAACGAAGCGCAGATGCGCAAACTAGTCCCTCCGTACCTCTCAACGCCTTGTGATTTTCAACTGAAATTAATGAGTCCGGTGGCGTAGGTCTGAGTGAGAGGGCGAGAGCGAGGTTGCGACACTTGCGCGGTACAATGTAGTTCCTGGCTCGACTTGTCTAACGGTACTTGAGGACGGCGCCAAAGTTTGGTCTGCCCAACGTAAACACTGTTTGATAAATATTTGCCGAGGTGTAATCGTGTTTAGTGAACTTCAAGTTTGCCACACAAACTTTACCACCAGCGAGGGAAACCAAGCCTCATCAACACACAAAAGCAACAATAATTTTATTTTTTTTCTCCTCCTTGTCTTCTGTGGGAATATCGGAGTCAACGACGCCATATTCGCTCATTCATTCAATGGTCACTTTCGAAAGTCAAATAAACAACACACACAAAACTATATTTCAACTTTTTAGTCTTTTCCTTCTTGTGCTAGATGAACACCAGTTTCGCGAATCTGAAATTTTTCTGAAAGGCCTAAAGTCTAGATATATCAAACAATAGGTTTACGGTTAAAAATTTCGCTCGTAGAAAATCTGTTGGATCCTTTGGCTGCATCGTAATATGCATTGAATGCTTGCAGTCCTCTGTATTATTTCATTTCCCATACATCGCAATAGCTATCTGATTTCTTTAGTTCTACATGCAAAACACTTGTAACTACGGGAATCAACATGTCCTCGTTGTAATCTCTCTTTCGGCGCCTTCTTCTGTAAAGCAGAGGCTTTGTCAGCTCAGCAATATCCTTCCACAGCTTGTTCTTCGTGGCTGCATCGTCCTCATAACGTTAAGACATGTGTATCATTTTCAAAGTCTTACGACGATGAAAAGTAAATGTTGATATTCCGCAGCGCGTGTGTGGTGAACCTACGTCATTGCTACTTGAGGGTTCGAAAGCCTGTAGGGAACAGGAGAGGAAGATCCCCCAAAATGAGTAATACTGTATTAGCAGAAGGTTCCCTGGGGTTTGCTCAGTGCAGTGGTTTATGGCATTCCACAGTGCGCTGTGTTGCGGCAGGTGCGCGATCTTCAACACTAG
Source organism: Oncomelania hupensis (assembly GCA_036898135.1). NCBI lineage: Eukaryota > Metazoa > Mollusca > Gastropoda > Littorinimorpha > Pomatiopsidae > Oncomelania > Oncomelania hupensis. The sequence goes on along the minus strand of CM072511.1, from coordinate 85,723,616 downwards.
ATCGACATGCAAACAGACCTCCCAGAGTTCAGCCTGGGAACATGCAAATAAGACCTACAACAGTATCAACAGGGGTCTAAGGAGATCTAGTAAAGTTGACCCAATGGTTTGGTTCATTACACGTTCAGTGTACAAACTGTATTGATTTGACATATGGTTAATAAATCTTATCTTCTTATCTTATATGCAAGCTTGAGGCCCGTGAGCATCTTGAATATCGTGAGTGCGGTCTTGCAACGAGCCTCAGCGAGATTTTTGACTTTAGATTCGAGAATTTAGATTCATCTATAATCTTTTGTAAAGAAAATAGCTTAGAACGCAATCTAAAATCATGAACGCAGAGCTTTAAAACATTACTGCTTAGTTGGCATATGAAAAGGTCGTTACCGAACATTGGAAAATCGTGCTTAAAAAGAACTCTTCATTGAGTGGTTAGAGGTCCTTTTCTGCCTGCTTACATGGCAAAACATATAATAAATTGTTTGCGTAAGGGATGAATGAAACTACCATTAAGTGATGAACACAAAGTGCAACACTCAAGATCGTTTAAAAATCTTCTAACATAATGGCTGCTGTTTTAAGATTAATTATCCTTTTTCTGAAATGTCGATGAAAGCAAAATGCATTAGTCAGAAATTTCTAATATGTTGTATTTTATGTCTTCTTTTTTTTTTTTCAAACATTCAACCTTATACATGAAATTTTTCATCGCAAATTCAACATCATAAGGGAAGATAGAGAAAGCATCATAGCAGGATAGCAATCATTCTGCGCATTTTCATGTACAAAAGCATATCACCCTCTGTAATTTGGGACTGTGTCTTTTTGAATGTCATAGGGAAAACCCTGTCCTAGCTGTCGCATTGGGTTTTTTTAAAGCTAAATATTACTTCACCCAGCTGTAACAGAATTTATGACGACATAATTGCCCTCACAGCCTCGTCTAAATTTACTTTAAAACTCACTGAGGATCAGAGAATCCACAGAAGGAGGTTGAGCTTTGTATTCAACTCCACTCCGATATTCAGTGTATCGTGTATATATTTGATGCGTTTATTTTGAGAAAGTTTTAAGTTGGAAATAATCAAAATATTGATATTTAAAAAAATTAAAATAAACATTCCTTCTGCTGTTTCATTCTTTCTCTCTCTCTCTCTCTCTCTCTCTCTCTCTCTCTCTCTCTTCTCGTTCTCTCTCTCTCTCTCTCTCTCTCTCTCTCTCTCTCTCTCTCTCTCTCTCTTTCTCTCTTTCTCCCTCTCTCTCTCTCTTCTCGTTCTCACTCGCTATCTTCTCTGTCCTCCTCTTCCTCCTCCTTTTCTTTTCTTCTTCCTCGGTCCTACTCGTTCTCCTTCACTTTTTATTTTTCTTCATTTTCTTTCTCTTTTATCCAGTTCGTTCATGCATTCATCATTCTTCTTCTTCTTCTTCTTCTTCTTCTTCTTCTTCTTCTTCTTCCTCGTTGTTCGTCTTCCTTTTTGTTTTTCCTCTTCTACTCATTTCAATTTCTTTCTTTTTTACATTCTTCTTCCTTCTTAACGTCTTCCTGTTCTTTCTTTTTCCTCTTACTTCTCCTCCTAGTCCACCTTTTGCTTCCCTAGTGCATCTTGTTCATCTTTTAACAAACTCGGTATAAATAAAGACTTGGCGTAAAATTGCCGACTTCGCTTTTTGCGCCCTCTGAAGGCGTCTGCTTGAAACTGCCGAATGGTCCTTAAAATCCCATATTTTTTTCTACATGCATGTGCACCTAGGGAACTTTGAAAGAGTTCACGTTAGTACGGCGAGGGAGAACGAGGCCAAGAACGTACGTGCATTTATATGCAGTATAATTTTGCTGCAGGACTTTTCAGTTTATTTTAAACTGAGTGCAGAAAAGCGAGATTTATTCAGATGAGTTCATGGATCGACACAAAAATGTTTATTATTTATTTATGTATTTATTTATTTATTTATTTATTTATTTATTTATTTATTTATTTATTTAATTATTTTTCTACAGTAATGTGCATTAGGCCTACGTTTATTTATATAGAAATGCGCTTTATGTGCACCTTTTTCTTAAAGATTTTCCCATTATTTAAAACTGAGCTAAACTTTTGAATATCAGAAGTAATGGTTTGCGTATACAATGTGTTTATTTATATATTTATTTACATTCAAAATGAAAAGATCTTTAAGTATAGTTCTGCAAAAATGTTTATTTATGTATGCACTTTTACTTACTTGTTGACTTATTAACATCCATTTGTAGTTATCTTTTAAACTGCAAAGATTATAAGATTAATTTGTATAGATTTATTATCTTTTCTTTCAGGTCGTGGGTATCTTTCTAATATCCTCTGAGCCCATCCCATCATTTTCTAACATAACCTTAAGATAATAAAAACAACAATTATTCTCCTTTATGACCTCTATATTAATTTGTTGTAAGTGGAGAGGGGGAGAGGAAAGGCGGGAAGTTAATTTATAGCATTCACACAATGGATTATCATAATAAATATTGTTATCATGCTTCCAAGGTCACAAGATTTCATTTCAAAGACATTCTTGCACAGCGCGTTTTGATTTGTTTATTTATTTCTGTACCAAAATGCATTTAAAAGAATCTATATTCACTGTGCTAAGACTCGTTATGCCAGTTTTCAGCGAACCTTCTTCTTCTCCTTCTTTTTCTTCTTCTTCTTCTTCTTCTGTCCCATGCTGCAAATGTTTCTTATTTTTGCAGCCTTGTGTTAATCTCGCCCACCTATACTGATCATTATGGAACTCAAATAAATTCTTCATTAATGACTTTAATCCAACATCTGCGTTAAAGTTTTACACTCGTTGCCATTCTTTTCATAAAAATGTTCCTAATCCTTCATTTTTGGTGTCTCCCAGATTACATCCAACATGTGATAAAGCTATTAAAAAACATTTTGACACAGTGTTCGTGTGTGTTAAAAAAAAGGTTTTTCACTTTTCATTTCCTGTACTATGTCATAATATTTCTGCCTTTCACTCCCAGCCTCCATGTCTCCCATTCCACTACATCGCGTTCGAATTATTACGGCTCGCAGTGTTTCGGTGCTATATGTCCATTAAAAATAAAATCCCAGATCGAACAAAGAAAAGAGGAAAACATCAAGCGAGAGCGAAAAATCGTATTATCAGAAAAAGAAATTGGCTTTTTTGGCAATCTTGTCATCTGAAGTTTCGTGGAGATTCTTCCCAGAGTGCCTAGAGGCTTTATTGGCTCAGTGGATGTCGGGTCTCGTCAAATCTCACCCTTGTCACGTGGTGAAGTTTGATCTCGTGACCCCCACACCCTGTTCTAATTGGCTGTCGCTAGAATTTGAAATTGTAGAATAGAGCTGACTTGGATGCTAAACTCTTGGCAAGAAAATAGAGAATGGTCTACCGAAATCCACTCCGTATTTCCTTAGCGATCCAGCGAGTCAGCCTCCAGAGAAAAATGTGTCAGGTTGTTGTTTGAGTTGTGCAAAATTGGGCAGCGATCAAAACGCGTGTCCCAGTGCGCATTATTTTTTAGAAGTGGTGCACATCTCGGGAGGGGAAAATATCCTCAGCGATTAAAATTGCTGTCATGTTGACGGACTGCCTTTGCCTTGTCAGTCTGCCTGTCACAAGATTCTCTCTCTCTCTCCCGCTGTGTGGATATTTCTTTCAGCCTGAAAGAAAGTCATTTATAAATTGGTAGAAAGCTTTAACTTCTTACAAAATGAGGTGTTTTTTTCATTGTACAACTATATTTGTATATTTCTTCCCACACACCCCTCCGTTAAACGCTAACACACCGCACGCACTCTCCCCACTAATGTTCTTGCACTCGCTCCTACTCACATGCCTACATAAAAAAGAAAGCAACTCCAAATTCCAAGATTGAAATTGTTAATACATTGTCTTCAAATAATATTTCAATTTTTTTTTTAAATCCAGTTCGCAACCTTTCAATATGCAAATCTAGAAGATGCATGTTAACTGCATCGTAATTTAGCATTATATATTATGTCTGTGCATTTTATTATGGAGTCTATGAGTAGTCTACACTTTGGACAAGATGCTTGTCGCCTCAGCCAAGCAAGGAACACTCACCTGGCAATGCATATTAGACGATATCGGTTTTTCCGACCAGATGGGCAAGCCGCTAATGACAAGGTCGTTACTGAATAATGCAGTGCAGTACAAATAAGAAACATTCGTATCAGTGTCTAACGATCTTTGAACATAACAATGCTCATACACCTGTTTCGTCTTCGTACAGCTGCGAATTCAACATCCCCATGTAGCCCTGATACGGGTATCAAGGTGAGCTATAAATAAAATGTAAAGAAATGAAAAATAACATCGGAGACTATAATTCAAATAATCTACCATAGTATATGATGTTGGTGGAAGCGCGATTACCACCTGTACCTCGCCAATAATATTTCCAAACATTCCTCTGCTTCTGCTTACTTCTCGTAGCAACATTGTAGGCCACAATCATAGCCATACACAAAATAAATCAATTGAATTAAAACTTCCACAGCATTTATCATGCATGCCCCCTTGTCTGCATCGCAATACTGACGTCTAAATTTAAGTTATAGGCTATTAATTAGTGGTACTTGGTTAAACGAATTGTAAAACAAAGCCGCAAAACATTCTTTTGACATTACTTGCAGTTGTTTCATCACTAGCACAATTCCTTTATAATTACTGATCTGATGGAGGTAATCATTGACACAATATCCTACAGACTGTCTCACCAAACAGAACACAAATCACGAAGTCCATCTGTGTGAGGAAACCCTAAACGATAACGGCCAATGATTTTTTCATGCCTGTTCGTGACACACACGACCGCCATGATGTCAAATCTCGTCTCTCCAAGGGGAAGAACTCCGACCAATGGGAGGCTACTCTGGGGCGAGTTAGATGACGGCGATCACGCGAGGTCTCGTCCTTGACGGGATCTTGGGTTGCACCTCTGGGTACCGAGCGGGACAGGGGGATGACAAGGTGATGGAGAGGCTTGTCCATGTCTGCTAGTCTTCTGACTTTTCATCCAGCCGCTTACACGTGCTGCTTGGTTCCATCACCTTCTCCTCCTCCTCACAATCCTCCTTCTTCTTCTTCGTTTTCTCACATTAATCAGGTTTTTTTTCCCTCTGCCAATGATTGTGCGTGGGATTTATCGAAAATAATAAATATTTGTTTGAGATCAACAGTTGTTTTTTTCGAACTTTGGACTCGATTTTTGATGTAGGCCTAGATGAAAGAGGAAAAGCTATTGTCCATTTGCGAAGCGTTTCTAGCATCCTACCTATGTGTTTGTTAATGTGTGAGTGAGTGTGTGTGTGTTTGTTTGTGTGTGCGTGTGTGTGTGTGTGTCTTTGATTTGTGTGTTCCAACACACACGAACGTCCTTGCTACTTTGCATGGTAGAATTGAGTGTGTGTTAAAATAGAAATTCATTTACTTAGGAAGAGGACGGGAGAGAAAACACCAACAGAAAGAATCTAACGATTTTGCATTTTATATAGCCCTATCGCGCTTCATAAAATGTCATGAACTGTTCTACCGTGTCAGCACCCCTGCAAATCTAATTCCGATTTGATTCTGTCAGAGTTCATCGAATGGAAATTAAATGAACGTGAAAGCCCCGAAAGCTTGCTTCCAACTGCTGCCATTTGCCATCCATTATTCTGTTTGCACTATGATTCCGTCATCTCCCTCTAGGGGGTGAGCCAGTGCTTGTCAAGCTCATGGTCTATATATGGGGGCAGCTATTACAAAGCGATTAAAGACCCCTTTGTCGCTTTCGCTTTTACAATGGTACTTGATCTCATGCATAAAGAATTCAGTGCCACACTCATCAATGAAATGTTGGTCTTCAACTGTGGATTGACCTCTGTCTGTCCGTTTGCCTGTCTCTCTCTCTCTCTCTCTCTCTCTCTCTCTCTCTCTCTCTCTCTCTCTCTCTCTCCCTCTCTCTTAAAATCATCATCAGCATCATTATCATCATCATCATCATCATCATCATCATCATCATCATCATCATCATCGTCGTCACCGTCGTCGTTTTCATCATCATCATCATCATCGTCGTCGTCACCATTATCCTCCTCCTCATCATCATCATCATCATCACCATCATCATCATCATCATCGCCATCGTCATCGTTTGCAAATGTTGTACTTCACCCTTTCATAGGAAAGACAATAATCGCATGCCATTTTTATGCAACTAGAGTTGCACTTCAAAATAATAACTATATCTACATGTACACTGTACATCACCAATCCGTGTTGCATAAATTAACACTGGTAAGATATAGCCTATTGAACTGAGTGTGGGCTGAATGAATTCAAACTGCGAAGTATGTATTGTGGCTATAACCATATAAAGTCAAATGCGTGCGCTAATTTGTTTTCCAATACTATGGCATACAGGTGTAGGATTGATTATAATTATTGGAATGAATTCCTACTTCCACTAGACATAAATGAGTCTCCGATGGATTCCAAACAAAACGACTTAATTTTCGCCGTGTGAATTCTATAGGCATGCAATAATGTTAGAAACCAAGCATGAAAAAAAACAGTGAACCGATCAAATGGCGTAAATGCCAAGCAACATTCCACACAAAATAGAACATCTAAAACATCAGCGTGAAAATCAAACGGTTACTTCCATTAAAATGCTGGGGCGCGGCATCGAAATGATGAGAGCATTTGAAAAATTAATAAAGAGTCATTGTGGCTAACGGGTTTTAAACGCTTTTAACGGTGGTTATGGGCGTTGAGGTACAAGTTGAAATGTCGAGCGTTTTACTAGCGAGCTGATTATTTATTTAGCTGAACCAGAACGGTCTCGCCCAGGTCTGAACCGTCATCGTCATGGCAGTTTCAACCTTGTGTTTTCCATTTTCGCTGGCGACAATTTCATATGACGAACGCTACAAAGAGGGTAACTAAGGGATTTTATCCCTTGATTTTGAAATAGGTATAGTAAGCCTATTCTAGCAACAATTTAACCCAGTTATCCTATCCTATCATATCCTACTATCCTATCCCGTAACTCGAAAGTCGTTGGGGCACCACAGATTAACCAGCGTACTAGTTTACTCCATCTACCTCTGTCATCAGCAACCCTCATGGCAACCCAGTTAGCGCTGACATTAAAAAGAATAACAACGACATGTTAATCATGGCTAGCGGGAGCTATTATAACGCCAAATGATGTTTTACATGTGTATTCGACACACCATCCCACGTTTATGATTCTCCGAATGCACTGTTTCCAATGATAGTTTTGTTGTTCGCTGTGAAAACTATAATTATTATTCTCTCTTAAATGTTAATTCGCTTTTTTTTTTTTTTTAAAAAAAAGAGCTTTGGCTTGCGTATCTGAAGGTCCCGGGTTTGAGCCCAGGCTGGGGCATTGTATTGTGTCCTTGCAAAAAAGACAATTTACCCCCGTTTCCTACTCCTTCGGATGAAAGTATAAACCGAGGTCTAGTCTGTGTCGCATACATTCCATCATAACGGACTTTAAAGATCCTGACGCTCATGTCTTAGACGGGTGAGTGCCGGTGACAAGAATACACCCACCATGCACCTAGGTCCTTCTCCCCAAAACCCTGGCTGCATGCCCAGGATTGTGCTCAGTTGTCTGGAGCGTTATTACGATGCGCCCAAAGGCTGCAAGTTGGCGCCTCGGGCGGCTTGAGTTAGATCCTGTATCGGGCAGCGCCTTGAGCAGCTCTTGAGCTGGAAAAGCGCTATATAAGACAGATTAAATAAATAATAATAATAATAATAATAATAATAATAATAATAATAATAATAATAATAATAATAATAATAATAATAATAATAATAATAATAATATATGATATAGGTCTCCTTGCCAGCTACAGTGGCATTTTCTAAAGTTGGTATTTGCCCCAACCAGTCTGCCTCCCGACCCTTCCACAGCACTGAGACAGCCCTCCTAAAGGTAACCAATGATCTGTTGCTTGCCTTAGATAATGGTAACGTCTCCGTTCTCACCTTATTAGACCTATCAGCCGCCTTTGACACAGTCGACCATCACATTCTCTTTAACACTCTTCAACACTACTTTGGAATCTCTGGCTCGGTCCTGGCTTGGTTCCACTCATATCTTTCTGACAGATCACAAGCAGTCACCGTCGATGGCTGTTTCTCCAGCACAGCAGACGTGGTGTGCGGCGTGCCTCAGGGTTCCGTTTTAGGGCCGGTGTTATTCACTCTGTACACCAAGCCACTGCTTCTCCTGCTTAGAAAGCATGCTGTTGAGAGTCAGTCATTTGCAGACGACACACAACTGTATAAATCCACCGCCCCCTCTCTCATTAATTCCACTGTTCAGGCTTTGGAGAACTGCATCACAGACATTAAGTCATGGATGACACTCAACTAGCTTAAGCTTAATGACGATAAAACCAAAGCCCTCCTCATTCACAAGCACAACACCTCCTCCTCACTCCTGCCTCTCCCAACATCGCTTACAGTAGGGACAACCAACATTCAGTTCTCATCCTCAGCAAGAAATCTCGGCTACATTCTCTCCGATGACCTGTCCCTCAACAACCACATCTCCAACGTCTGTCGCTCTGCATACACGGCCATACGCCAAATCAGCTCCTTTCGCCACTATCTTACAGTTCCTTCCACCAAAACCCTTGCCTGCGCTCTCGTCCTTTCTCGTCTTGACTATTGCAACTCTCTCCTTGCTGGCTCCCCAAAACACATCATTGACAAATTACAAAAGGTTCAGAACTCAGCAGCTAGACTAGTATTCCGAGCTAAGAAACGCGATCACATCACACCTCTACTACATTCCCTTCACTGGCTTCCTGTGCAAGCACGCATAGAGTACAAACTCTCTGTTCTCTGTCACAACTTCTTCACAGATTCTTGTTCGTCCTACCTTGCTGATCTATTGTCTGTCTACTCCCCTTCACGCACTTTAAGATCTTCTGCTGACACTCGCACACTCAAGGTTCCCGTCACCCGCACTAAGACATAGGGCCAACGTGCATTCGCTTACTCCGCACCTAAGCAGTGGAATTCCCTTCCCTCCCATATCCGCAACATACAATCAACACAAGCATTCAAAAAGGCCCTCAAAACCCACCTCTTCAAACTGCATTATTCAGATTGATTTGTATCCCGCTGCCATTCTCTCATCTTTTGTCTATGTCTGATCCGTAAGTGTATACACGGCTGTAAATATTTATACTGTTTTCTTCCTGGGCCTAACCGGGCATATAAATAGCTGTGAATAGGTTTTTACTATTCTATTTCTGTCTTTTTTGTCATTTGTGCACATAGTTGTAAATAGTCTATTTCGGTATTTTTTTTGTAATTTATGTACATAGTTGTAAATAGTCTGTACCTTTACTGTTCCGTCTTTGGTGTATTGTAGCAAAAGTGATGTTTTATCGAGTGCATATGTAATGATTACATGTAATGACTATGTAAAGCGTGGTGAGTCTGGTCATAGGCTAAAGTACCCGTTATATAAAAATCCGTTATTATTATTATTATTATTATTAGTAGTAGTAGTAGTAGTAGTAGTAGTAGTAGTAGTAGTAGTAGTAGTAGTAGTAGTAGTAGTATTTCTTCGTGAAATATGTAAGCACTTATATTTTACATCCATACACCTATTCTATTGAATCTATTCCCCCTTCGTCCCCTCCCCCGCATTATCAATATACCAACTTATTTTTTCAACAAGAAGGCCAGGCTGCAATTGCAATGCGTTGGAATGAAGCGCTTCTCTCCTGTCCACGGCAGCTGAGAAATGTGAGTGGAGCAAAGCGCGGGGTCACGTGACCTCTCCGCTGCCCAATGGCTGCCCTATTGATCCTAGCAACCAACCAGGGGCAGCAACTCTTGGCAGCGCAGTTACAGAAATGCATGAACAAGGATGGAGATTAAGTGATGCCAGAACTGAATGGGCGAGCTGCAATGCTGCAGAGAGCAAAGACGTTGTGTCTAAAGGCAATCGACTCCTCCCTTTCAGCACCATCCCTTTTTCTTGAATTCTCGCTGTCCGGTGACCTTTAGAGGGCAGACCAATACTGAAAGAGCAGTGGTAGAAATGCAGGTTTCTAGAAATGAAATAGTAGTGCTGTCTAGTCTCCTCCCTCTCAGTCTTGCTCTGTCATTCGACTATGCCCTTGGTCTTCCATTCGTCTGAACTGTGTGACCTGTCAGACCACTTCTCAATTCTTCAGGCATTATTTCAAGACTTGAATTATGACATGTTAAGCTCTATTCAAAATCGAAGTGTTTAATTTTATGCATACATATTGTGTACAAAAGTAAATTCCAGGAACAAAATTTGCATTGAAAAAATAAAAGAGAGAAAAAATAATGCGTCACTTCGAATAAATGAGATTTTATTACTAAATATGCGTTTGGGTAATATTTTGTCATCATCCTTGTCGTCGTTACCATTGTTAGTTATAGGTTGTCGCCGCGGCCGCAATGGTCATCGTCTTTGTAGTTGTAGTTGTTGTTGTTGCTGTTATTACTGTTGTCCCTTCTATTGCTTTTGCTGGATACATGTTCAGACTTAATGTTGAGTTCCACAATAACACTTAACTGGACTCTTCCAGTTTTTTGTATTACGTCATTTTGATTGCGCCTATCACATATCTTTGGCATTGTCTTTTCAATGCGGAATATTTTTCAATGAACTAACCTATACTTACTGATTCCATTCTCTGGTACAGTTCAACTTTCATAACCAGAAATCTCTTGTCTCTCTCGGTCTCCCCTCCAACCTTCTCTTCGTGTTTTTTCTCTTCCTCCAAAGAACCTGACTGTGACTGTCTCATCTTGTCCCCTCCACTATTTCATTAATTTCTGTTTCCACAATTTCCCTTCGTTGCCCTCTTTGACCCTCATCCGTTTTCTAAAGACGTCCCTTGTTGTGCTGTTCTGGGGATGGAAATCAAGGGGAAATGCTCTATAGTAGCTTTAATTTTACATTCACTCCACACCACAAGCCTTCTTTGATTAGATCCAGGAAAAGAAATTGCCGTTGTGTTGCTATGGATTCTTCACTGAACCATATTCTTGGTTTGTTTACAAAACTCGGTATACACAAAATATAATTAGTTTGAGTACTAATGAACGAAGAACAAAATAATCGTTATTTAAATACATAATTATCAAACTAGGAAGATTTGACAGTAATACTGATGAATTGAATTATCTAAACTCAATACTTAAGGGAAATAATTTTTTGAAGAAAAAAAAAGATAAGTAGACCTATGTACTTACTTTCTTAACCATTCAATGCAAACGAACACTTTACTGGTCTTGTTCACAATCGCTGTAAGAGATAGTGTTAGCGTGTTTATTGAGTTGAGAACTCAAATCCGGTTTTATTTCCTTTAAGTCAAATTTCTTTTTTTTTTTTAAATCTCAGTTTCTTTTATTTTAGTTATTTTTAATTGTACGGTACTACCTATTCATAAAGCAACAATGTTTTCGCAACCCATGCAGGTATATTCACAATTTAATTCAATGGCTTAATCTTATACCTTTTCACAAAATGTTATACAGTATTAGACGTTAAAAATCAACCAACCATAAAGTTTAAACATAATTATTTAAAAACCAAACAATAACAATTTTTACCACAACTTCTAAGATGTGGTGTTGCTATTGATTTAGCTGAACTCTTTCTCAACCTTTGTGTTCTATCTTTACCTTGCTGTTATTTTATTTTATTTTATTTTATTTAAATCCTTTTCTAAACGGCCTGTCCCACTTTGCTTTTATTTTATTTACTGTGATTTTATTTTCTTGTTATTTTATTTAACTTAATTTATGTTAATTATTAATTTTTACATTTTTTCTTAAATGCTTTTTACCTTACAGTATCAATACTAGTTAGTTGTATGGTCTTTTTTTTTAAATCCTCGCTGTGTTTTTAATTCCTAAAAGATGGTGTGCGTTTGATAATTTAGTTGAGCTACTTCCTTATATATGTATCCAACCTAAAATGTTAATTAGATTTAATTTCTTTTTATTGTTTATTACCTAATCGGTTAACTCACACACACACAGCCCCCCCCCCCTCTCCAAAAACACAAAACAAAACAAACAAACAAAAATATGTCCATAATTCATAGAAAGATTATGTTCATGTGATGATTTAGCTGTGAACCTCTTACTCAAAAAATGTGTCCTCTTTAAGCATACTTTCCAATTTATTTTATTACTGTTCTGGTGGACCTCAGTACAGTGCTCAGTAAACGCAAGTTTCGAAAATTCCGTTGGTGTCCACAATTCCTAAAGAGATGCTTTGCGATGTGTTGATTTAGCTGTGCCGCTTCCTCAAAGTCTGTGTCCCATCTTTACTTCCGGTCACTGCTTGCTCTGTGCCCCCCAGCTCATTTTTCTTCCTCCCTTGTCGCAGAGCTCCTCGGTTCGACCTCCAATTCTTCATCTTACCTCCCTTCAACTCAACCCTTCTATCCCCACCCTTACCCTTCAACACACACCCACCTCCTCCCTTCACCTCACCTCACCCACACGCTACTCACCTCACACCTTAGTTTCCTTCCCTTTTCAATCGATGACATTCCTTGGCAGTTCCACATCGTCGTGGGAATTCGGTGTGCTCGCAACTATACACTCTATACAAGGAAGGCACGGTGGCCTAATGGTAGTGCTTTAGCTTGCGGATCTGAAGGTCCCGGGTTCGAGCCCTGTCCGGGCCATTGTGTTGTGTCCCTGGGAAAGACACTTTACTCCCGTTTCCTACTCCTTCGGATGAGAGTATGAACCGAGGTCTAGTCTGTGTCGCATGCATTCCATCATAACGGACTTTAAAGATCCTGACGCTCATGTCCTAGACGGGTGAGTGCCGGTAACACGAACACACCCAGCATTTGGCTGCAGCGTCCTTAATAAGTTGAGGTTGGCAGCCCCAAACGAAAGAAGAAGACAAAAAGAAGAAGAGTAGGGAAAGATACAGAAGACGCGGAGGACGAAGAGTTACACACACACACACACAAGCACACACACACACAGACACACGCACGCACACATACACACACACGCACAGAGAGAGAGAGAGAGAGAGAGAGAGAGAGAGATTAAAGAAGTCGGGAGGAAGGGCAGAGAAAAAGATATAAGAAGAAAACACTGTGGAAGTGAAACAGAGGGGGGAAAAGGAAGAAGAATTACAAGAACGAGAAGAAAGAACAATACTTATAAACAGGGGAAGAGAAAGAAAGAAAGAAGAAGAAGGAGGAAGAGGAGAAAGATGGGGAGGTGAAAGAGGGAGAGGAAGAGGAGGAGGAGAACAAGAACAAGAAGAAAGGGGGAGGCGCGTATACATAAACACAAACCAAGAACGTGGGAGAGAAAAGAAACAACAATAAAATGGAATCTTTACATTTACCTAACCCCATGCCATAATCCACTTAATAATGCATGCACATGTTTAGTCTTTTTCATTCGGGACATGTTATTTGTTAAAAAAATAAATCTTCAGCTCACAGAAAATAGATTCTTCTGTTCTTTCGTTTTGACACGAACCAGTTATATCCCCTGCTGCTTTCACATCTCGGCACATTTTTCTCTCTGCTTCTTCTTCTTTGTCCTTTAGTATATGTCGTCTCAAATGACCTTTGGTTTTAGTAGACTTTAATAAATTAATAAAATATACTATTATTAATATCTTCTTCTTCTTCTTCTTCTTCTTCTTCTTCTTCTTCTTCTTCTTCTTCTTCTTCTTCCTCTTCTTCTTCTTCAAGCCTACTTCATCTCATTTTTAATTACCTTTCATTCTATTTTATTTTGTTTACTACTTCGGATGAGAGCATAAACCGAGGTCTAGCCTGTGCAGGCACCCATTCCATCGCACGGACTTCAAAGATCCAGAGGGATGGGTACCGGCTACCCAAATACAACCAACCAGCACTAGGTCCCTTCTTGCCACTCCCCGGTCGCCCAGGATTGTGCTCAGTCATCTGCGCGTCGGACTATGCACCCAAAGGCTGCAAATGGGCGCCTCTGGTCGCTTGAGTTAGATCGTGTATCGTCCAGTGCCTTGAGCAGCTCTTGAGTTAGAAATGCGCTCTAAAAGAAATATGAAATAAATAAACTCCATCTATCTCTAAGATGGTTTCCTGGTCTGGCTCTCCTGCTATTCTTCTATACTTTTCTTAAAATTATTGTATTCTTTCACTTGTTACTAATTTTTACCTTCCTCTTTGAAACTTGTTTTTAAATGTCATTTTAAAAAAAATTCTTATTCCTCCATTTCCCTTAAATATTGCTTACTTCTCTGCTTCAATCCTCTTGTGGTTGTTTTTGTCCTCCACATTTTAATCCATTCTTTTTAATACTACCCTTCCTCATCTTCTCCGGAAATGGCTTCGGATTTTCTTCTTCTTCTTCTTCTTCTTCTTCTTCTTCTTCTTCTTATTCTTCTTCTTCTCCTCCTTCTTCTCCTCCTTCTTCTTCTTCTTCTTCGCTTTTCTTTTCTTGGTAGTGCCAAGGGAGTCGTCCATCACGCGCTGGCTTCATCAGCCATTTGGGGCCTGACCTGCAGCTCTCTGGCCACCAGACCTAAAAGGCCAAACCCTTCGCCTGATCCTTTTCTCTCTTTCACCACTTCACCTTCTCCCACAACCCTTATGAGCATCGGTTATACTTTCAAACATTGTCCGCTGACACATTGCATCCACCTACCGCCTATTATTAAGAGACGTCAGACAATTCTTATTGTCCAAAAACAGGGCGGGTGAGGGGTGGTGGTTCCCGACAGACATTGCAAACAGTAAGACAGTCAAGTTAAAGTTGAACGTCACAGAAAGCAGGAAGAAAGATTGGTCAAATCATCTAATCCATTCACATTCTATACTATATATAAACAACAAAGCTGGCTTAATTTCATTTCCCTACCACCTCCCCCCCCCTCTCCACTGCCATGCCTCACACATGCTCGTGCACATGCACACTAAATGTCTACCCTGCTCTTTAATACGAACAGCAGAATTAAACGTTTTTCAACACTTCACAACAAAAAATACCCACATAATCATACTCCTGCTCACTGCACTGACCTAAGAAACTAACGGTCTTAATCTCGAGAACAAAGCTGGCTTAATTACTCCCACGCTGGCACATTCACCCATGCACATATAATGCAGTGGAGCGTGATTCAAACGCCGAAGGGATGGAATGGAAGAGTGGAGAGGGAATAAGAAGTAGCAGAGCGATAAAAAAAAATATTTTACAGCCACCTTCTTCCTCCTCTTCCTCCTCCTCCTCATCTTCCTTTTCCGAAAATGGACATCCATCACGTTAGTCCCAGCAATCGTCTTTCCTCATTCCACTTCCTCCTTTTTCCTTTAGAGAGGAGGGACAGCCATCACATCACTTTGACCCTCCCTCTTTTTCCTTTCCAGTTTCTTTGCCATTTCTTCACTGTCGTCCTGCCATGCCAGAGCCGCTGGCCTATGCGCCGTCTTTTCCTTGGGGTCAATGAATGAAGACCCCTCCCCGCACATGGGCTTGGGAGAGCGCGCGTGGGCCAATCTTCTGGCACGACAAGAAAGATAGTCTTCAGCTGGCGGAGGCACTCCTAAGAGCCCTTGATTCTTTTTTTTTTCCTTCCTCCTCCTCCTACTCCTTCTTCTATTTCTTCTTCTTAAAGCTAGATTCTTCTTAAAGCTAGATTCTTCTTAAAGCTAGATTTTTAGCAGTGCTGCATGCAACTCAGATCCGTCGATGCTGAATGTTAGAACCAGTTTGCTAGGGCCCTAAGATCACTTATTTTAGCGTCACGGATTCTTTTCAAATTCACAGTGAGTGTTGGCCCGCCATAAAAATATCAGATTAAGCATTAAAAAACTTTAAAACTCTTCACAAATACGGAACTGATATAAATTGATACACTCATTTGTTTACATGTTTATTAACAGCTGTCACGGTGTCCCTGGATCGAGATAAGAATAATCGCCCTGTGCGAGAACCTCAGGTATGCTTACAACACTGATTAGGCTTAGCATAGTTGAGATGGCCAGCCAACGCTTATGTTCAATGCTTTGTTTACATACAGAGTATAAGAACACAACAAACCAACGCTTTATGATTGATTTCAGTTACGTTTTCCCATTATAATATAGTTTAAAGTTACAACCATGTAATTCTTCTCCCCCCTTCCCTTCTCCCCCCCCCCCCTAAAACAAACAAACAAAGAAACAACAAACCATCGTCACAAAAAATAAAATAACCAAACATCCTTGATACCCCTTCCCTTTAAATCTCATGCTGAGTACAACAGGCAAATGGGGGCAATGGCTTTTGTTACTTCAATCTACCGCTCTGCTCAAACTGTAATACATGTACTTTGAAGATGCCGTCTTGCCGTTTCTGCGTCTAAAGCTACGAGGGAGAGTCAAAAAATAATGCAGGAATTCAGGTGACATTTCAAATTTGTTTTTAACTTAAAGTTTTGGCAATTATAAATGATTACATCATTTGCGTTATGAAATATTTTGTATTTACTTTGCAGGTTTTTAGAATCGCAAGAAAAATTCAAAATGTCTGCCCCCTTAGAGTTGCGTCAAAAACAAAGAGCCGTGATTGAATTTCTTGTTGCTTAGTGGGAAACCCCTTTGAACATTCACAGAAGATTACAAAATGTGTTTGAAGACAATACTTTAGATTATACCAATGTTTGCAGGTGGGTCCGTCGCCTGAATTACTAAAAGGTGGGGACTGTGAGCGTAGCCGATAGACCCCGTTCTGGCCGTCCTCTTCTGTGAATCCTGCCAGAGGGACATGTTATCGGAGAGAATGTAGCCAAGATTCCTAGCAGAGGGAGAGAACTGTATTTCAAAGCAGCCTACTTGAAGAGAAGTGGGGAGAGACGAGGCAAAGGATGATTTGTGATTGTGGATAAGGAGTGCTTCTGTCTTGTCGTCATTCAACCTCAGCCTACTGAGGGCCATCCATGACTTGACCTCACCAATGCATTCCCGCATGGACTGGACAGCGAAGTTAACAAGAGAAGGATGGGTGGGTTTGTACAGCTGCGTGTCATCTGCAAACGACTGGCTCTCAACCGCATGCTTTTCGAGCAAGATGAGCAGTGGCTTGGTGTACATTATGAACAAAACAGGGCCTAAAACGGACCTCTGTGGAACCCCGCACACCAAGTCAGCGCTGCTGGAGAAACAGCCATCCACAGCGACCGCCTGAGTTCTGTCGGAAAGGTAAGATCGAAAACAATCCAAAACTGATCCAGAGATTCCAAAGTAATCCCGAAGGGTCTTGAATAGGGTGTGATGGTCGACGGTGTCAAAGGCCGCATTAAGTTCTAAGAGGGTTAGAATGGAGACGTTACCGCTGTCCAGAGCGAATAAGAGGTCATTGGTGACTTTCAGGAGAGCTGTCTCTGTGCTGTGAAAAGGTCTATAAGCTGACTGGTTTGGACTAAGAAGGGAGTTATCATTCAGGTAAGCAAAAAGTTGTTTTAAGACTAGCTTTTCAATGACTTTAGACAAAAATGACAGATTAGATACAGGCCTATAGTTTTTAGGTAATTCTTATCTAGACTGGGCTTCTTAAGCAAGGGTTTGATGACAGCTGACTTGCATGAAGAAGGAAATGCGCCAGAAGACAAGCTCTCATTGACTATGTGGGTTATGGTTGGGAGCAACTGATCTAACGACTCAACTAACAGTGGAGTGGGGATGGGATCCAGAGAACATGACGTTGGTTTAGATTTAAGAATAACACTTTTGACTTCTTGTTCTGATACAGGGTTAAAAACATCAAAGCGTGAACTAACACCAGGAGGAGACAAATCATGGAAATGTATGCCACGACGGTCAAGATCAGCACGAATGTCAGCTACTTTGCCTGTGAAGAAGTTACAGAAAACATCGGGTTGCTGAGACAACGGATACACTGAGGGAAGAACAGTAGCTTTGCCACTACCTTTGAGATGGGTACAGACGTCAAACAGCTGCTTGCTAGTTTCACTACTACTGATCTTATTGCAAAAATACAAAGATTTAGCACGGTGGACAATCTGAGACATGTGGGGCCGGGTAGCTCAGTTGGTAAGAGCCGGATTGGTCAACGTGTGACCATATTATTTTCCCCTTTACCAACAACTGGCCCGCTGGTGTCAGTATAAATCGGTCCAGTAGTCACCTATATGCAAAAGTGTCGTGTGACTATAATCTACAAACAACAACAATCTGAGACACACGCTTCTTGGCAGCAGAGTAAATCTGCTTAAAAACAACAAGGCCTGACCTCAACCACTTCTTTTCCGCACTACGCCGATGTTTCTTGGCATCACGGAGCTCTTTTCTAACAGGAGCGTACCAGGGAGATGACCGAGCTAACCCAACCTTAAAGAGTTGTTGCGTTCAGATTTTAGTACGATCGATCCTTGTTCATCGTAGTTCTCTGCTCTCTTAAGTATCGCCTCTTCGTGACGGGGGACGAAAGTCATAACATAAACAGTCGTCAAAATTAAAAAATGCATTTCTTTCCTGTTCATCCCCTCATATCCCTCTTCCATTCACGAGCGACTCTTACTCCCGCCCCCCACCCCCTTCCCACCCTCCACTCCATCCCCTTCCCCTTCACACTACTCATTTCCACTATCTTTACTGGATGGTGTTCAGTGGGGCATGACCACGATAAGTTTTGTGACGCTTGACTGCTTGCTTAGCAACCGGGAAACCAGAAGGCAAAATAATGATGGACGCGTCTGTGTCTGGAAGACGTTCGTTGTCGTCTGGAGTTCGGTTATTAACACGTACCTTTTCATCTGATATCAGTTTGATTGCTTTTTTTTTTCGTCGGTTGGGGTCAGTGGTATTTGGCAGTACACAATGCGCAAGATTGCAGCAAGTGTAGGCTACGTCTTGGTGACCAAACGTCAATCCTGATTTTTGGAAAACAAAGTGTTCTCAGCATGATGGTAATCGGTGGCGGAACCTTGAGCAACCCTTTAATGCAGGGAGAATCGTGCTATATAAGCTAAACCTAGAATGGTTCCGAGTAATTCAGTGTCCGGGGACTCAAATTTTATACCCTCAACCACCCTCTACACACAATCACAATTTTGCGCGCACCCCTTTTCTTCAGCATATCAAAGAGATAGCATCACTGCGCAGAGCGGCCTACTTGTGATATAATAGGGGTGAGAGGTTGGTGATTGTGGGAATTGTCATTTTCAGCCTCCATCATCCATCATGTCCGGTGCGGGCACACGTCACTGCTCCTCCATCTCCCTCATTCCGTTATGTCACGCCATCAAAGAATCATTTCTGTCTGCGACACTTAAAATG
Source organism: Oncomelania hupensis (assembly GCA_036898135.1). Lineage (NCBI taxonomy): Eukaryota > Metazoa > Mollusca > Gastropoda > Littorinimorpha > Pomatiopsidae > Oncomelania > Oncomelania hupensis. Next base: position 85,704,252 of record CM072511.1, on the reverse strand, counting down.
TAAATCTAATGGATATCCTTCAGACTTGCTGAGATCAAAAATTATGTTGTTCTTCTACTGCTACGGGTGCATGAATGATTTAGACGATTTTTTTTAACGTTCATAGTGCAGATTTTCACGCACGCCATTAGTCGGTGCTGAACTCACATCGCTAAAGGCGCATGGTCATAAGTTTTCCGCCACAAACAACTGCATATACATCCCTGCTCAGTTCTAAATATGCGTAGCCTATATTGAACTTTGGAGAATGCCACAGATATTCCATCGGATCGCGTCGCCTCCGTTCTTCGTGTCCCATCCTCTACTGGTTAGTTTAAACAGTTTTTCCGTCAATAGAGCTACAGCCAGAAGAACTTCGGTTGACACCTCTTGAAAATTTTAATTAGCTAAGAATAAGATTTGAAAAAACATTTTTTGAAGAAAACCTGGATGTAGGGAAAAAAAACACCAGAAGGAACAACTGAAAACTAAGAAACCACAGATCACTTGAGATCAACACTTCTCCTCTTCTCGCATGACCGACAAACCACGTGACCGCAAGGCCCTTAACCGCAGGACCGCAGCAAAAAAATGTTTATCCTTGACTGCTCTCCCTTTTCTCTCACGCTTGCCGCGCCGTGCAGACGACAGAAACGATTGCAAGGTTAATTTTTGAAGTAGTAGTACAATTCTGCATGAACAAAAGAGCATTATATTAAATAAGATGTTTGTTGAAACTGTTCTGTTTGCTCTGTACGGTTCAGTTCATTAGGTAAATGACGAGTAAATGATCGATTTGAAACTAATGGAATGCTGCACCCCAAATTAGTATTAACATAAAGACATATTTTTGAAAATAAAAAATCACGATGCTGATTGGGCATTTATGTGCTGTTGACGCATACAATTGAAAATGTAAAACCAAGTTTGATTATTTTTAAGGCCTTGAAAATGTTGTGTTCTTCAAGTAAGGCCTCATACTATCTTCTTTTTGTTTCTTCTATGTTTATTTCCAAACAGCAATTTAGTAGGTTGAGCTAGAACCCTATAGACATGAAATATCAAATCAAACCTGTTTTCGGCCAGAACCCTGAGGAGGCAAAACGCTATATTAAAGAGCAGCTCAGCCCAATTCTTGTCCACTCCCCACTCTTAGAATGAACAGTGGAGAGCGCGTGCTCATTTGCAAGAAGAGAAAAGCGGTTCTTGGAGACTCAAATGGGAAATGAGGAAAATGTAATTAACGAGGTGGCGGACATCTTTTTGTCGCACGTGCCGCACGCGCTTGTCAGCCTCTAGGGGACCCCGACGCATGACAGACGTTACAGACCTTGTGCGTCTTCTTTCCCAACGTCTTCTTCTTCTTCTTTTCCTCCTCCTCCTCCTTCTTTTTCTTCTTCTCGTACCGTACCATCTTATTTGTTCTTTCTTTCTTTCTTTTTAGTTACACTGACGTGCATACCAATAAATTATTGTCGAGTTTGATTTTGATGTGGACATTCAATACTAAAATGAAATTCACCCCAGTAGAATTTGTAGAATCCTTACAAACTCTTTCTTCTCGTCCAACAAGCAACTTTCAGTACGACATAAGTAAATCTGATGAATACAATTGATACGATGCCAACTAATTCTTCTCTTCTTCCCGCGTTAGAAATCTTTCTCGCATCCTCGCGTTTTCTCTTAAATAATCGTATTATGTTGTTTTTCTATTCTGAATGCAAGAATGCTAAATATCAGAGGAAGGAAAATGCCGCCGTGTCTGTAGTTTCTCCACTGGTCATTTCTAAAGCCAATGAAAATATAATTTACAATTAAAAGCTTCTCTTCCTGGTTGATCTGCGTATAATAAAACGTGTATTTTTATATTTAGTTGTTATGCTTGAGAGAAAACCTTACAGAAATCGATCAACATCTTAAAGGGGAAAGATTTAATGCCAAAACAATTCACAACTAAACGTATTCTTTGTTTCTTTAGTTCAGTAATCAGTACTACCTAGTTTCCAGTTACCTATTTAAGAAACTTACTCCATTTTAACAGTAAGATTTCGGATAAATTTACTAAGAGTAAAACAAATACTATAAAAAATAAAAATGTAAAAACGGTTAAAACAAAAATTTCGTTCATTATTTTGACAATGGGCATGGAGAAAGTCTGAGGAAAGAAGTGGGCAGAGAAACAACATTACAGTCGTCTTAAAAGGGTTTCATTGCATAAGCAGACGAATCCAGAGAGCCTTTTTCCGTCCAGCCATCAACTAATGTAATAAAGACAATCGCATCTTGGGACAGGAACATAGAATATTCTATTATAGCCACAACATTATAAAAAAATGGAGAGTTCCATCAAACATAACTGCCTGAAATGGGGGTGGTAGAGAAGGGGGAAGGGGAGAAGAAAATGAAAGGATAGGAGAGTGGGAGATGTTGAGACGTAAGGGTGGGTGGGTTGATAAACGCTGAGAGGATGTGAGTATTCCTTAATCAAAGAAGATATAGCTAGAACTACCAATTCTGAGTCGAGAGTGCCAGTGAAGATAGAACCTGTAACACTGGCACGTGCGGTGAGGGTGTAAAGGAGAAGGGGGAGGGGAGGGAAGAAGAAGAAGGTGGTAGGGTGAGGGAAGGGAAAGGACGTAGACGAGGGCGACCATAGTGAACATGAGAACGGCGACTCTCGGACTAGTCCTATAGGAAATATAAGACAGGGTGGAGTCAAGAACAAAGAGCAAATGTTATAGGCATATTTCTCATAGTTTTGTAAAGATGAAGACTGACACGAGACGCAGAGAAGCCTTCGAAAGACGAAATTAATGGAAAACCACACAGAATATGTGGGTCGCATACAACATAGTAAACTTAATATCTTTTAACAATAGTGTTGCCTCGGACTTGTCTCTAATTGATATCCCGATATTTAGTATAGTAGGAAGCTTCCTAAAAGATCGGGATAAAAGGTTCTTGAGGTATCGGCGGTAGCCAGAAGGAGGTCACAGAATAGGTCTAGCTTCAGAGGAATATCGATGAAGAAGATCAAAGACGTACAGTCACTTGGAACAAAGGGCCAAGAGCCCTCAGCCAACCTCGGACCAACCTCGGCAGTCAAGCGTCTCTAACCTCACTATAACGCCGTCACATCCTCGGGGATACTAGCAGCCGAGGTCGCCATTTTCCTTCTGATCAAGCACTATGACCAGTACGTCTGGGTGACTCCCTTGGTACTTAAAAAAGGTCTTACAGAGTATACGAGAGCAGGAGAAGAAAACGCTCACTATTAAGCTGTTCATTTGCCTTAGCTCTTGCTTCAAACCCGTGTACTGATGCTCAGTATAGGTGACTACCAGGGTCATCCCCGGGGTCTTCTGTTCGCCCTGTTTACCCTCGGGGTGTCTACTCTTGTGGTCCTCGGGGCTAGACCCGGCACCCAGCAACCTCGGGGATCAAGGGAGAGGTTTGGGTTACCCAGCCCTTCTGGCCGCCGCGTCGTCCGCGTTTTGAGCCTGCGGTTCTTTTATGAGGGACGACAGTAATCAAATCAGAAGTTTTTGAGCGAAGCAATATCAAAAAGGGACGTTTCCCTGGAGACTCGTCAAATAATGACTGTTCCCCATGTACGGGATTGTGGCCGTGCTGGAGTTGCTTTCATTTTTGTGTGTCTTTTGTTGTATTCTTTTATGACTGACTATTGGCTTTGGACAATTATCGTTTGGTATAACTATAATGTTTCGTGCATCTAAAGTGTATTTGTGTACTACTCGTTGTTGTTGTCGTTGTTTGTTTGTTTTTTGTTATTTTTGGTTTTCTTCTTCTTCTTCTTCTTCTTCTTCTTCTTCTTCTTCTTCTTCTTCTTCTTCTTCTTCTTCTTCTTCTTCTTTCTTCTTCTTCTTCTTCTTCTTCTTCTTCTTCTTCTTCTTGTAGAATGCAGCTGTCAGTAGTCTTAGTTTTGTTCGCAACCAACAGTAGCGAAGTATAATTGTGAAGTTATGACGATGTTTCTAAACTGTATGTTTACTTTCCTCATCCAGCGTAAGTTCATGCCGCAACGCCAGATTAGCCAAGAAACGACAGTGGTTTGGATACACAGGTCAATAGAAAAGAACAACTAATTTCTCCCCTAAATAATTGGTATAAGAAGAGGTATTGTTGTGTGTGCACCTGACATACGGTACAATCGTTAAACAAAGAACTGTTTAGTTGTGAATGTGGGTCATTATGTTTGTTTGATTTAACCAAAGTGATCAGGACATTTTGGTTAGGGGTAGTGATTTGGCGCAAATGTTGGTCATATTCAAGAAAAGAGTTTGCTGGTTGTGTTTTATTGGGAATATGATCTGTCAGATCTCATCATCGCGAGGGGCGCCCCTCAAATCTCACAGGACCTGATTAAAAAGATTAGTCTGTCAAGGGTGGCGAAGCGCCATGTAAAAACATCCTAAATTTATCCTTCATTCATTTTGCCTTTCGTACTTACAATTTCCACTGCTCATATAAATATCATATACACTTATCGTACAACAACTGTGTCATTTCTGTTTGCAGATTATAGGCAAACTATACTGTAGTGAATGAAGGTTAATCGTCCTAAATATATGTGCCTTTTTAACCTCTAAGAATGCGTAATAGGTCTACTGAAGGAAGATTGCCTGCAAGCAAAACATTAAGTTCTATATCTTTTTGTGTTTTCTTTGGACTCTTCGGTGCATATTATGTAGACCAACTCTTCGGAGTTAATGCTGTTATTATTATTTGAAAGACAAATAGTGTGGAACTTGACTTCTGAAGCCAAATCAACAGAACGGTGTTTCACATAAAATATCGGAGGAACATGTATTATTGCCATCGCTACAATGTCGAAAAACATACATACATCCCAACAGCAGCCAAACAAACAAACACGTCACAGATAGAGGCAAAACAAAGCAGATAATTCTGCCAACAAAAGACGCCTTCACTATACTTCTGAACTCATCATTGCTCAAAGAGTCTCTTTTCTACTTTCCGTGTGTTTCCATTAAAGTTTGTCTTTATTTCCCTTTCCACTACAGTTGATTTGCAAGCTGTTCCCTAGTTTCGCCATCCCTTCTCCCTTAACAAACCACAAAAAAGCAATATTACTACCCCTCTACCCCTTTCTAATGCCCCTCCCCCTCCCACATACACACATCTAACTATCCTACCCTATCCTTTCTCCTCCTCTTTTCTCTTGCCAGCATCCCTTATCCCGACCCACTGCCATTGTCCCTGGACTCATCAGTGAACACCAGAAAGGGTCAGATCCAATAAAAGTGGACGCGACTAATTTTGGCACTTGACTGCCCACAGGGAAAGCAAAAAGCATTGTCGGGCGGGCTTTTCTTTATGTTTTTTGGTTGTGGCATGATGGTAACGTCAGAGTTAGAATCGTGTATGAAACCGCTTCGACCTTAAGCGTACATAGGTCGTAGGTGGGAGGGAGGGGGGAAATGAAAAGTGGGGAGGGGGTGTCACAAAATTGTACACATTATAATCACTATCTGTCTTGCGGATGAAACTAGTTGAATAAGAGCCGTAGAATTGTACGGGGGTGAGGAATGGGTGGGAAAGGGTGCGCGCGCATGCCTGTGTGTAATTATAGTGTATTGATATCGACTTTTATAGTTATGAAAGAAATGCTGTATTAACCACCATTGTTTCGCGGTTGGTTGGCATGCCTATTTTATTTCACCCCAGTTTTTATCTCGCTGCGCAAAATGTGTACTTCTGTTGAAGTGAAATAAAATTTGAGTCTTTGAGTCTTTGCTAGAGTAAATATAGAAAACGTGATTTTAGCGCCTAACACACCTTCTCAAATATTCGTTCTTTCACCCACCAATAGAGGGCGGTGAAACTGACAGTAAACTTAAATATCATATCAAGTGTACAGTAAGGATTCATTCACTTCTGTCGTGAGTTCACACAAATAATAGCACTATAGTAGCAGCACTAACTAACGCCCTATAACCCACAAGGCAAAGAGACATTAATCTTCTTAGCAGGTCTTGGTACCAGAATTATGAATAAAGAATACAACTGACAGCCAGATGGCCTGAGATTGAAAAAAGATGATAATCAGATCGAGATATCAAAAGAGACTAGAGCGAGATCGCGAGGCTTCATCAATAACTGAGCCAAAGCGATCATCAAACATGAAGATTTCAGGGAGGAGATTGGAGAGAAATACTCGTGAAAATCACACACAGGCCATGTATATAATTCCCTCAGAAAGAGAAGATTCAAAGCTGAGATTAGAGATAGTTAGTTATTCATTGTTTACAGGGTCCAACGGGTTGCAAATATCCGAATCAGGACCACAAAATCCAGACCACAACTTGGCTAAAAGAGGACTCACCCCTGATCCGCATAAAAGATGTGCTGAAACAACCCCAGTAATAACACTGAAGGCACTCCACCAGCCGGTCACTGTACAATAAAGTCATCCCACGCAGGGGACGCTGAGGCTATACTCTAATTTATCGAACCCCTGTTTTTTACAAAAACAAAATAGAATATAAACATCATTATAAAATATGAACAAGACACATACAAATAAAATACCTACATTGCTAAATAATAATATCATAGGAAGCCCTAGTGAGCATTGGCAGAAAGCGTCAGATATTCCCAAGCTGATCCAACAGACCTCACACACAAATAAAGAGTCTTGTCCCAGAAGAGATTTCAAGAAAAAAGGTAGGTGACTGGTCTAGCGAAGAAGAAGATAGTATAGCATATTGATAGAACAGAGCAGGAATGAGAAATAACAAATGAGAAAGACAGCGGCATTGAGAATTTAAAGCACTAAATTTCCAGAAAGTGAGGATACTATTTATACAGAAATCCCCGGCACCCCCGAATAGTCCCCTATACGCTGATGTGTTGGGGACTATAATCTACCAAACCAAACCAAACCCCCGAAGGGGGCTGAGATTAGATGGATTGTGAACACTGAGATTAGAGGAATTGTAAACAAGAATTATGAAAATAGAAAGAGAGAGACAAAGTATGATCGAAATATTTCCACATAACATGCACGTGACCACACACGCCCTCTCCGTCCCCCCACAAACAAAAATCAATAATAACACGATTCCAGAAAAGAAAAAAAAACTTTGCACGAAGCTCTCAAAACAGGATGGGGTGGTGGTGGGAGTTGGGAATGTAGGGGGGGGGAGGGTGGGGTGGTGGTACAATTGTGTTAAAAATAATAATTTGCGGCAGCGCAAGTGAGCAGAGGATAATGAAATCTGTGAAATATTCATCGGTGATGAGTTGCAGTAAAATATTCATACAGTGGCAGGAGTAGGAACGTGTGGACATCATTCACGCTCTAGCTGGTCCCAAGAGGGGTGGCTTCACACTTTGCTGCGGATGTGTGCTACCGACGTAGCTTCCATGTCAGCGCATCATGATCTCTTAGTTTAAAGTTAGGTTTATTTAAAATTCACGACCCCCACCTCCTCCACCCCTATACCGACCGAGAGAGAGAGAGAGAGAGAGAGAGAGAGAGAGAGAGGATATAAGAAATTGTATTCGTTCAAGAAAATTACTTTGGAAAAGTTATCTCCGGCCAGGCACAACAAAAAGAATAACAATGAATGAATAACTGTCAAAGATGACGATGGTGAGGAGGATGAGGATAATTAAGAGGATGATCCCGTCCTTGAGTTTGATGATAATGATGTAATGATGATGTGGATGAAGACAACCTATAAGAAAAATGAACAAACAAATCTAAGCTGACGCTACACCGTGGAATTACAAGAATCCATTGCTGTACGTTGCAGGCCTACATGTAGATAATACATGTAGTGATAAAATGAGAGGAAACTGAAAGTAAAAGAAAAAATATATTTGAAACATTGTTCATGTGTCCCGTTACATTAAATCACGAGTGTATCATTATGCGAGTTCCTGGGATTCGCGGATATGAGAGAGAGAGAGAGAGAGAGAGAGAGAGAGAGAGAGAGAGAGAGAGAGAGAGAGAGAGAGAGAGAGGTCAAAACTTGTAATAGTATAATAGCATTAGGTCCTTTGGTCTAAAGGCTTGTCCTTAATAAACAATGCAGAACAAACAAAACAATTAACATAAAATAATTTGAAACAAACATATTCCTTAACTACGGTAACAAATCACTAAGCAAATTAATGCATTTAAATACACATACTCCCACCCTTCTTCCCCTCCCCACCCCTCTCCTCCTCCCTCCGCTATATATCATCCATGTCACCGCATCACGAACTCTCATTTTAAAGTAAGGTTTATTTAAAATTCACTACCCACACCTCCTCCACCCTTATACCCTCACAGAGAGAGAGAGAGAGAGACAGACAGACAGAAAGACAGAGGCAGACAGACGGAGAGAGAGAGAGAGATGATTATCAGAGATAAGGCTCCGTATCTCGCTGAGGATTTTTGTCAGAGAGAATGTCTCTTTCTGAATGCAACGGTCAACCACCCTTTTACTGTGGCACTTGACATGTGACCACATTGGGATAATCAGATATTCACACAGGCACAATTACACACACATACGCAAACACGCACAGACACACACACCCACACACCCTCCTCCCCCCCCCCACACACACACTATAATCGACTCAACATTTTTGCTTCGATCCGCACATGTCTATTATTGTATATTGTACGGTTTCCAGTTGACAGTGTTCAAAGCAGTAAAATAAAAAGTAAAATATACATACTATGCAAAAGATCAAATATCAATAGCACATTCCCTTTAGCAGTTTGAGATAGGGCAAGTAATGAACCGCCCAATAGACAGACAGACCGACATTTCGGTGGTTCTGATTCTCGACATTTTCAAAGTATGCCCAGATATTATATGGCAATATAAAATAATTGCATAGACTGGAGGCAGTAAGACAGAATATGAGAGTTAAAAATGGCTTTAAAAATGAAACTACTGCACATGCTCGGAGGAAATGAACACATGAATAACCATGAGACAATAGTAATAATAACCAAAGGATACGGCAGCTGCAGATGTAACCACTGGGTACATTAAGATAAAGCTTGCAGAATTAAGATGTTATTTATTTATATGAATTATTTTGAGAACTGGTTTAATGGAAATTAAACTTAAGCATTAATTGACCTATGTGCTAATAATGCTCGATGTGTGTGTGTGTTTGTGTGTTTGTGTATGGGTGTGTGTGTGTGTTTCGCATTTCATTAAAAAATAAAATGGCGCGCCATTCAAACGTATGATCAAATACTCACCTACAAAGCTGAAAACCAGCATTTTTGAAAGTGAAGATTTTTGTGGCCATGTCATGTCTAGGTTTTATTCTAAAGAAGCAAAATAAAAAGAAGGTACACTGACCTCTCCTTGAGCTAAGCTTACCTGCAAGCCAAAAGTAATAAAAATCGGTTCAGCCAAATTTGAGAAAAAAGCGCAAAACGCGTATACAAAATGAGGGTCCTCAGCAACCTTGACTTTTGGGAAAGTGCAAATAGAAATGGCATAAAAGGCTGCGCAGTAGTTAAAGTATCTGCGTTATAGCAATTTTCAAAATCGGTTCAGTCAATCTTGAAATAACACTTAAAAACGTGTTCTGAACAGAAAAGTCAAATTAGGACCGACACTAAATAACTGGTCATTAGTTGAATTACCTCAAGATGAAGTACCTGAAGTAAATCACCAAAACCTGTTCTTGACATATAGAGAAAAACATGTTTAGCAAGGAATTGACTCCAGCGACCTTGAGCTTTCAAGGTAGAGCAAAATACGATATGGCACACGAGGCTGGATGGCCACTAACTTAGGTAATGTGTGCGGCTTGATTATGGGCCAGTGCAGTGAACAGCTCTTGAGCTCAAAAGGTGCTAGATACGAACGACTAGGATGTCTGGTCAATATCAGTTGAATGATTCTTGAGTTATGGCGAGCAACGGACCGACAGAAGGCGGCCGGGAAGCAAACTTGTTTTTTGTTTTTTTTATCCCAAACAAGTTCCAGTCATTCGCCGAAATAGGCAATCACCGAAGTCGAACGAAGCTCTCCGATGTGTTACGAAATGATGCTTGCATGACTATGACTATAGTCAAACAGACTAGTTAAACATTAAAAACGGTCGCTGTTGCTTCTAATTCTGTTCGATTTACACAGACTAGCATTTCGCAATGATGTACTTTGTTAAGATGAGTATAATTATTATCGACTCTTATTACTAGTTGCATCCCTTGCTTTGCTTTTGTTAGTGCTCAGCAGTACGCTAATGATAGCATCCCCCATTTCCTGCCGCGAATCAAGCAGACACTGTTATATATATAGGCCTAATCTACATTATATATTATAAGTCTGTCACCGCGCAGCGAAGAAGCGTCACTAGCTGAATATAATTATTAGGCCTGCAACATCGGATAGCTTCGCTCGACTCGGATAGCTTCGTTCGACTTCGGTGATGGCCTTTTTCGGGGGATGACTGGAACTAGTTTGAAAAAAACAAGTTCGCGGACGGGAAGGACAGAAAGCTCGTTTTGATTCCTATTTCAAAGGAACACAATTTAAAATAAACACACACATAAACACACACACACGCCCACACACACACACACACACACACACACACACACACACACACACAACCACACACACAAACTAGATTGCTAGATTTCTGACACTAGGTTTGGGCATCAGTGTTGACAGTCCTCCATCTCACGTTACTGTGCAGGCTTTGCGTGGGGTGGAAAATGCACACCCCGTTACATCTCCAGTGCAGTCATATGCTTGTCTACCTGTCAGCAATCTTCAATGCAGCCTTGATCTTTATTAATGGATCTGCAGCCAAGAGCCATGTCACTGAAGGATTAGCTGAGAGAATCGTAGTAGCTAGAGTTAAGCTTGGTAGGAGGAGTCATGCCAGGGGGTAATGTAGGCTAAACAATTTTGTTTTAATGAGACAGAGAAAGAGAGAGTGAGTGAGAGAGGGACAGCAGCAACAGAAGAAGAAGAAGAAGAAGAAGAAGAAGAAGAAGAAGAAGAAGAAGAAGAAGAAGAAGAAGAAGAAGAAGAAGAAGAAGAAGAAGAAGAAGAAATTGATTATATTCTGTATGGTTTCTTATATATTATACAATACACAGGTTGATAGCGAAAGTTAAGCTAGTCTCTGATAATGTGTTTGGGCTCTAGTTGTAGAGGTTAATTTGGGGATAACGCAATTGCTACAACTTCCAGAGTTTCACTAAGATATGATCATTGCTAAAGAGACACCATAAATTTTAAAGCCTTACATATACCACCCATGAAGACAATGGAGCTGGCACTGGGACCTACATAAACCCCGAACTGTCAACGTTTTCATTGTTTGGGGTCCTCACGAGTTATTATGATTAACACTAATTGGCAGCAAATGTCGACATTCAAATCATCACAGATTGTGTAATTTATCGCACGAAATATTCATGGCGTCATTCGCAGCTCCTTTTAACCTTAAAAGTCATCGCAAACCCGCTAAAATCCACGACCTTTGGGTCTGACGTATCAAATGTTAGCAGTTTTATATTGTCTATTGTGTCAGTGCTTTTATACTGTCATTACGATTGTCTCACGAGTAAATTAAAAAATCGATCAAATCTGACGCGTTTAACGCACTACGTTCTAAGACTACCTATTGCATTGAAACGATATCATTACATTCTGGTTGAGCTAAAATTTAGCAAGCATTCTTAGCTCTGTTTTTCTTTTAAACATTCTTAACAGCCCTAATGAGTTGACAAAGCTGCCCAAAAAAAAAGCTCTATCTATAGTAATATTATAATATTTTATAATTAGGAACTATCCGTCCATAATATCAGGTTTCTGCATTATGAAGTTTAGGTTAATGGGTTAGCAGTGTTAGTTAAAGGTCAGATACAAAAGACTGTCAGTACCTTTAAATAGTCTCAAGGTTACACATTTCAGCCTAACATGTCCTTTTCAAACTGACATTGAGTGTTAGCCCATCGAAAAAAACAACAACAGAATCTTCCTATACAACCTTTTAAAAAGGTTTGGTTTGAAATAAATCAACACATTCATTTGCTGAATATTCACAAAATAGCACAGCAGCAAAAACGTGCATAGTAAGCAGTTATTTGTTCACATAACAACGAAGAGACTGCTACAATTCAAATCTCAACAACTTTTATCAAATCAAATGATGTTTTTAATGTAACAACAAATCAATGCCCCAAGTAAGCTCATTTTTACAGCATAATAAAACAAACATCCTTATTACCATGGCCCCTTAAGTCAGGTAAGCTGTTAATATTATTGTTGGAAGATTTTTAAACTCGATCTGAGCTATTTTACGATATCTCGTTAATGGTCTTGGTGTCTGAAATGTGATCTCACGTGTGTGTAGGTATTACATACTATGTTAGTGTTAACCATTCCTTTAGACCATTCTTTTACTTTGTATGGCCATGGCTCTATGCAGACTTACTTCTCTGCAGTAGATCTCTTACATCAACGATATGTTAAAATGCGTTGACATTGTTATTAACCTTAAATGCCCTCACGGCCTATCACTGCAAAGGAAGCGTATTCTTGCATATGTAACTCGATCTTCTTTTCAATAGCACGTTTAACTTAAGTATTCAATTCATAGTTCACGACTTGATCATCTATCGCAATTTTGAAGAAAACGAATGAAAAGCCTCACTGAGCATGTTTCAGTAGTGTGGATATCAGCGATAAATTAAAGCTGATCATTCGTGCAATAAATTCAGCAAATTAATGTTTCAAGTTTACATTTATATCTATTTGCATCGCGCACAACTCACATGCAAGGAGAGCTAAATCGTGTAGACCGATTGGTACCAAGTGAGGGGGTGATTCGCATGTCGGATGGAAGTATTATGTGCTTAGTTGGTGGGAGATTGCAGCTGAAGAATAGGGCCTACTTATGAGCGTATGGCTACATACATTTTAATTTGTCAGAGTTGCTGACTGATTGCCTGGAGGCTTGCTTATGAATTATGAAATGGATTAGTGAGTATAGTGCGGAGTGTCAGTGGAAGCGAAAGTTAACATTTTTTTGTTTTGTTTACTTTTTTAATGACTGCACTACAATGCTTCATTTAGTGTTTATGTGATATAATTATGCACACGTATGATTGCATTTTTGCATGTATTATTTTATTTGTTGTTTTGTTTATTAGAAACTGGCACACTACATACTAAATTTCGTTGTGATTTATGGGGATCACCAATAATATATCTCGAATCTTGAATGAATCTAGAAGAATTTTAGCTCAGATGTGTGTCTATATAATAATTAATGGCTGCTGTACACTGACTATGGTCAGTGCATTTCAAGGAACCGAAAAGACAATTTAAATGGCAACAAGCAATTGCAGGCAATATTTGATTTTCTAGTATCTAATTCTCGTCTGATTAATAGTTTTCCTCTTAGTTCTATCATTCATTTATAGATTTCTTTCGGCCTGTAGCTCACTGTGGATAGCTCAGCTTATAAGCAGGCACTTTGAGGTACTTGTTTTCACAAAAGACACCTCAAGGACGAAAAGGACGTTAGTCACACAGTTAACGGCGTGATTACTGCCCTGTCAACGCGGTCAGACGACTGTTGCACACCACAGCAAGATTGATGTCCAGTGTCAAGGTGCGTGGTCTCGGGTTGCAGCCGGTGCAAGCCCATTGTGCAACCTCTCCTATTGTGTTGTCCTCTCCATTGTCACCCATTGTTTTGTTACTACCCTACGAACCTCAGCTACGGTTTTCTCCTTCACTACCACCTACCTACCCATACCCTCCACCCTTCCCCTCCATCTCTGCCTCTACATCTACGCGCCACATCTTCTCTCCCCTCATCTCCATCCGCTATTCTTACTAAAAAAATAATATGAAGTTGAACTTCTAATAATCACATTCCCTCATGGCCACCACCTCTTCACACTCATCCTGCATCCTCGGATTAACTTTTTACTTCTCTTTCTCTTTTCTCTCTCTTTCTCCATCTTTCTCTCACACGCACACACACTCTCTCTCTTTGTCCATAATCCACCAGGTGCAAAACTGTAACTCTTTCCGGCGACTTTGGACTTCCAGATTCAACTATAATGTACACTCTCATTCTGCAGCTATGGCAAGATCTAAAACGTTCACTTCTACTAGTAACATTATGGTAAAGTCGGTTCTGCAATCTTCTCCTAAAACCTCTCCTCCACCCCCGAGTGAAAATTCAAAACTCGTAATTTCGACCCCCTCTCGCCACACGGGGTCAACCCTGCTCTCTCTCTTGCTCTCTCTCTCCCTCTCTCTCCCTCTTCTCTTTACAAAAAAACATACAACAAACACTGAGATTTTGTTTTTTCCGTTTTTTAGCGAGAAAAGACCCTTGAGTAGAGTGTGGAAGCGATGCTATCGTCAATTGAGCATGGTGTCTTCCTGATGAGGCAGGGCGGCACATAGTCAAGGGAGACAACTAATGGCAAAAACAAACAAGGGAAGGGGCGCAACCTGCACCAACAGGCCGGATGTTAGATCATCTCAAGTGGTAAGGGAAGAGTGCCTGCATGTAACGTGCATTCGTCTGCGTAATTTTTTGAATTTCTGCAGCGCGGACTTTGTAAACGCTGAAAAAAAGCACGCACACACACAAAATACTTATTGCTTGGAAAATTAATATTGAAATATTAAAACCACTGATTTAGCTCACATGTGGCAATTTTTAAAAATTGAATTTAGCCCCCTCCCTCCCTCTTTCAAATAATGTGTCTGTTTACGGTAATATATGAAAAAAATAGGGTCGCTAGGTCGGCTTTTTTTTCCACCTTGGGTGCGATTCTTGGCTTTTTTTAATATTTTTTTGACGATCCACAAAAAATGTTTAGGGTCGGCCCAAAAAATTATGGTCGGTCGGGATACCGTAAACATACTTGTTTGTGTCCTTATGAAAATCACTAATAGAACTCGTGTCATAACATTGGGTTACAGACCCAAATCTTGTTTCGATCTATTCCTATAACCAATACAACTGAGCAAGAGAAAATGTTTCTAACAATCGGTTTCGGATAAAGGAATTCAGCAAGTAAACGTCCCCTAAAATGCATTTGCTTTGAACTTCGACGAAACGTGTACTTTTTGTACAGGAAAGAGAGAGAACGAAAACAGTTATGGAGCTGGAGAACGTTACGCCCGACTGAGAGCGGAAGGTTAGAAGAGT
>CM072511.1:85474063-85684063 GCA_036898135.1 Oncomelania hupensis | reverse complement strand
AATGGTCAGCCGGGGAGAACAAATGTCGTGTCGCCCTGTCCTGCATAACCCAATGGCCACACCAAAGGATTCTGCACAGCAGGAGCCATCCAAAGCTAGAATAACCAATAAATGGAAGGTAGACAATCCCTTGCAAGCGTGAACCCCCCCCCCCCTCCCATTCCGCCAGAGGGTATAACATTTTTCTAAGAACAAAATTTGACAAACTAAAGTCGAAATCAGTGAAATTTGTACAAACCAGCCGATAAACAACGTCACATCTGGTCTGAAATTCGCGATAACTCCAAACAATGTTGGCTACCGTAATGTTCACCTGGAAACATGCTAGCGCAAGCACTCACAATTCAATCCACACATACACACACACAAACACACACACACACATACACATACAGGTGCGCGCAGACAACACCCTCCTACCTCACAAACGAAACATAAACTGCGGACCTCTTACTTCAACTTCAAAACCCATATTTAATCTTGAATTCTGCACCCCATCATTCAGTCCACACACACTCAGAAAGGCCTCCAGACGGTGTCCCCGTTGCACACAAGATGCAAGCGTAAACTGCTCTTTATCATGTGCACGTGCAGTAGAAAACTGCACTCTTTGTCAGTTTTTTACGGTGCAGCGGTTTGCAGCCGCAAGGTATCATTACTCCACTGCAAACGCATTTGGCTAATTGGTCAAAAGCAAAAAACAAAAGTTTCCCTTGCCTTCATTCTTTTCCACTCTTGTCTAGCTGTAGCCACGTTTGCACCAATGCACGGTTCACTTGAAAGAACTTTTCGTAAGAGGGAGAGGGAGAAAGGTTTGGTGGGCAGCTGCTGCAGGGTAGCCTAGCTTAGCCTGCGTTTGAGAATGGCGCGACAACTTCATGATTTCGGTGAGAGAAGTAAGGTTTCTGTGCATACTTTACATCATATGAACTACCAAGAAAAAGAACAACAATAACAACAACAAATCGTTGACGAAAACAAAACCCTAAATCTACATCCTTACAATAAAATGTCAGACATTGATTTCACACGTTTCTGAAGTGAACTAGCACACATTTTTACCGAGTTTCACTCTTTTTGAATGAAAATGCAAATGTCCTGTATTTTTGTGTGAAAAGAGGGAGTTTTGTACCAGTCGAAAGGGGTAATTATCTATAATTGGGTCTTCACGAAGCTGCAGTTTGGGCATTTAAGCGCCATTTCTTTTTTCTCTGTTTAAAGTGCACGATACCAATTTTCTTGACGTTTGTGGTTTTGCGGTCTGTTGTCAATAATTTAATGGAAAAAAATCCCGCTGAAATAAGAGTTTTTTATGCAACCAGCGTGGAAGGAATAAGAAAAAACAAAACACCGCACTGCCCAGTAAATAGCTAGGTGCACAATGCAGTCCATACCAAATTCATAGGTTTTTAAAATTTACGTCACTTTTCATTTCATTTTATTATTTTTTAATATTTTTATTTTATTTTATTTTGATGTTTATGCATCGGCTTTAGTTCCCTAACATTCTCTCCCAAAAAATAATGGCAGAGAAATTAAAACTCACTGTCAGCATTAACAGCAAGAAGCATTAGGCCTTTAAAAAAACGTAGTAATTACATTTAAACAATTCACTCATGCAGTCGCTCACACATGAGACCAGGGGATTATTTTTTTTAAGTCGACCATTATTAAAAAGGAAACATTGTAAATGCAATTTTGATGTTATAAGATGTACGAAAAAAAAAATCCGATAGTCAAGAGCATGAGTAAGAGGAAAATATCAATTTAATCAATGAAGAGTCAGACGAAAACATCAGCCTATTTTGTTAAGCCTCGTCCCCTTGATCCCTGGACACCCGTGGTCTGTGCAGGCTCTGTATTCAGCGAGTGCGTGACAGTCAGTTAGAGGTAGTACCACCATTATTCCCTGGTCATGATTTGAGGAATTATCCTGTACTGGCCAATGGATGACCGATGGTCCTCTCGGGGACTGTGGCCGGGTCATTCCAGACACCAAAGGGCAGTGGTCATTTGTCCAATGGCTGGAAGCCAGAGCAAGGTCAAAGATCGCTGTCTTTCTTAGTTGGCTACAAGCCTGGGTCTCTTAGTCAATGTGCCACAAGGCACAGACAAATAGACGAAGTGCACGACAACAAGGGCGTTGTTCTGAAGTCTGAGAGAGAGAGAGAGAGAGAGAGAGAGAGAGAGAGAGAGAGAGAGTGGCTTGCCATATTGTGTCCTTCTTCCACCTACCACTATCCTCTTCCGTCCACCCCCCCCCCACTCTCTCTCTCTCTCTCTCTCTCTCTCTCTCTCTCTCTCTCTCTCTATCTATCTCTCCCATTCCTATTCCCCTTTCCTTTAATCTCGTTAGGTACACCTGTACATAGAATTTCCACAATTTTTAAGCTTACAAGAACAAAAATGTTACCTTGTTTCATGCCATATTAAGAACGATGACTTCCTTTCCAAAATACCGAGTCGAAATAAGAAAATGCAGGTCGTTGCCATTGCGCTGAGGTTCTCTGGTGCAATCACAAAATGTACGATTTGGATGTGCAGAAGCGGACACAAAATATTTTTTTTAAAGGGGTTTGTCTCAATTCAATGTTTACATCAATTAGAAAGCATCGAAGTATTTGCAAAACTTTACAAAATTAGTATTTATTTATTTATTTATTTATTTATTTATTTATTTATTTATTTATTTATTTATATTTATTATTATAGGATAGTCCCTGATTGTTAATCCAAAATAATTTTTTGAAAAATCCTCCTGTCTTTTTGATAATCTGACCTCATAAGTCTTACTTACGTCTGCACCCGTTGTGGGATAAATATTATTACGCCACCATTATCATCTTAATATGTTTGGTTTTTATCTGCTCTTGTCTTGCTGTGTGTGCCTTAGCGGATATCTGGTGGGATTATATCGACTCTGCTGTAACAACGTTTTCAGGCTTTGCAATGACAACTGACGAACGACCGTTCGTGGAATTCTAAACTATTGTATTTTGAACGGGGAAAAAACGTGGGCATTCTGTAGATAGTGTGTGTGTGTGTGTGTGTGTGTGTGTGTGTGCGTGTGTGTGTGTGTGTATGTATGTATGTATATATTTACATTGTATTTATGTGTGTGTGCATGTATGTATGTGGGTGTGCCTTGAAAATTTAAATTAAACATTGGACAAGTTTATTTCCTTTAAATAATGCAACATTAATGAGGGATATTTTAGACTCAATTGATTGGAGCGATCCTAAATACATTGTCCTATTCAAAATGACAATATTGTCCCACTTCCACAAGATTTTCAAGCAACGGTTTTGTCCCAAACTTCTTGCAGTTTTAAATTATGGATCGCAGTACCTACGTTTTATTTACGTTGTTTTATTTATTATTTTTATTTCTAATGTTAAACATTAGAGCTTTTTAATATATTAAGAGGAATGCGATTTTTTAAATAAGATAAAACCCTTCACTTTGAGGCGGTACATGGCATTTTCTTATTATGTGAACACCTTTGTCAAGTAAAACCAAAACAATGAATAGCAATAAAATACACACATTTGTTCGGAATGCAGAGTAAGAAGAGTAGAAGATATAATGTCTGCAGATCCTGCCAGTATCACAGTTTTAAGGCCATACATCTGACAAATGACTGCATGGCTGATTGAGTTACTTAAATGCCTTGATTTACTAGGTTGTTTACACTTGAAACCAACTGTTACAATCCAGTTTTTTTTTTCTTTCTCTCTTAAACAAACATTACAGGGTGTACCGAAGCCTTTCGGAGAGAGGCAATAGAGGTTCTGTTCATCAGGCCAAGCTTCCTGAGAGCAGGGCACCACCCTTTCTCCATCTTAACAGATGCCTGTAAATGTTTGTTTGTTATCTCTTAATTCTTTTTAATGAACAACAGCAAGAAGAAGAGAGAGCAGGAGAAGGAGGAGGAAGAAGAAGAAGAGGAGGAGGATGAGGATGAGAAAATCAAGACGAAGTCCGCAAGCACATCATTGCCAATAACAAGTTCTAGAGGACAACAACGACGACCATAATTATCACCTCCAAAAATCATTAAGATCAATATAGCCTTTCTCTCTTTGAAAAAAGATTTCCCGCAAAAATGTGCAGTGGTTCTTGAGATATGACGTGTAACGATCCGACTGTGGTCCTGATTCGGCTCTTTGCAGTCCGCGGGACTCTATAAACAATGACTCACTAACTAATTATCCGACTGACCGACAGAGAAACCGACCGACATTTGCCTCGTTCTGATTCCCAACTAAATCAAAGTCTGAGATTACAAAAAGTATATGTTTAGCTTAATTTAATAAATAGTAACGACTTTAGGGCTAATGCAGTAGTTCACATGGCTTTTATATGTTAGTGGTGTCCTGGACTCCCACTTAAAATATCTCACAGTCATGTCTTTCCTGTTGGGGCCATGACCCAATGGGCGGTAAAACATGAAGTTCAGCTCAAAACATACATTTAATTACTAAACGGCACGTGCATATTTCAAACTGTATCGAGGAAGACGACGAGAAGGCAATTTCTGAAGGCTGCGACTTTTTTTCTATATATTTTTAATGTTATTAGAATGGATAGACAGATATATAATCAAAGTTTAACGTCTCAAAGACTTGGGTCCTTTTTGAGACGCAAAGTGAAAATGGGAGAAGCAAGCTAACATCTGACGAAGGAGACTTCACATAATTTGGGGATAAAATTTAAAGTGTGAACAGTGAACTGTTATAGGTTTAAATTGCTATTATTTTATTAATCATGAAGGTCCGTTAGCTATTTATGTGAAACAAATTTTGAAAATTTAACCGGATTATTTTTCTTATAGTGCGTTAGTGCATTTCAATAACTGACTTGTGCTCAAAAACTGGAATAGAAAGATTTTTTTTCGAAATATGAATCAAAATTCTAAAATAAATAAATAAATAAAATAATGAAAGTAAAATAAATTAAAATTAATTAATTAATTTATTTATTTATTTATTTATTAATATTTGCCTTTATTAAATCTACATTATTCACTCTGCTGAAATCCTAACTTAAAAAATTTTAAGTTTGATCTGAGTGAGTCACTGCCTCTGGGATCTGGTTTATTTAGTGATGCGCAGTTTCCATAACATTGTCTAATGTAATTGTAGATGGCGCGCCTACCAGTTCCAAAAGTCAAATGCGAGATTTAGATGCACACATTATTTGGCTAAAGTAATAAAACTGGATCCTATATGCGCTTTATTCCTAAATCAGACTCACAACGCGGCGATCTGTAACAAACATACACGCTCACATGTTACAAACACTTCCACTATCCTATCCTATCCTATCCTATCCTATCCTGTCCCGTAACCCGGAGGTCGTAGGGGCACCACATATGATCGTTTAACCAGCATACTCCATCTTTCTCTGTCCTCAGCAGCCCTGATGGCTTCGCTCAGTGTCAAACCAGTCCATTCTCGAATGTTGTCATCCCACCTCCTTTTCGGTCTCCCTCTTCTTCTACCTCCTTGCACTGTGCCTTGCAGAATGGTCTTTGCAAGGCCTGATGACTTGGTGACGTGGCCATACCATGGAGATGACAAGGGAGCGCAGCAGTCTTACTTTGGAATGTAGACTGATGGTCATGTCTTTCCAAATGGGCTTCAACCTTGTCAGGGCAGCAGTTGTTTGTGCGATCCTGGAGAGGACTTCCTGTCGGGACCCATTATCTGATAGAATGGCTCCTAAATATTTGAAGCTATGCACTGTGTTGAGGGATTGGCCTTGGACTTTGATGTCTGTGTTGATGCCATTGGTGTTGTTGGTCATCATTTTGGTCTTCTCTGCACTTATTTCCATTCCATAAGCTCTGTACCAACTGTTCAAGTTATTGTTCCTCTCCAGCCAATCCATCAATGTCATCCGCAAAACGAAGATTGGAGATTGCTCTACCCCCTATGCTGACTGTGCCTTCGTGATCTGCAAGAGCATCTGACATGATGCGCTCTAGGAAGATGTTGAAGAGTGTTGGAGAGAGTAGGCATCCTTGACGCACACCGATTGTTGTTTTGAACCAGTTCCCCATGGAGCTGTTATGGAGGACTGCACTGGTAGCCTTGTCATACAGGCTTTTGATGACTTCAATAATTTTAGGGCTGATGTTGTACACTTTCATTGTTGCCCATAGATCTGCATGCCAGACTCGGTCAAACGCTTTCTTGAAGTCTATGAACACATGATATAGATGTTGTTGGTGCTGTAGATATTTCTCTTGCTTTGTTATTCCCGCGCCACGTGACCATGCCGCCGACTTGTGCATAGAGCCCATTGAACTATCGAACCATAGAACGGAGACTGTAGAAAGTAACACTTCCACATACACAACAAACATTCATCACTCAAACATGTGGTGTAAAGGAACGTCGCTATTAGAAGACAGAAAGGAATTCGAATTTTTAATTGTGAAAGTTTAGATTGACTGCATCCAACACCATAATTGAAGTGAGGGAGGAAACCGGAGTACCCAGAGAAAACCCTGGGTGACCTCGATAGTCTCGTAGTCAGTATGGAACCCCAAGATCCACCTTTTGCTAAAACCTGGCGTATTATGTACCCGCCACGGACCACTGAGCCTCCCGATACTATTTAATGGTCTGCGTGGGGTTTAGGTAGTGACAGGCAATTGACAAGACGGGTGGCGGTATGCACCCGGGGGTGGACAGACAGACAGACAAAAGGTGTGGGTCTGGGTTACGGTCCCCGCCAGACAGCGACCCTTTGACCTATAGACAGACTCAGGACGTGGATTGCACATTCGTTTTAACGATTCATATGGAGGAGTGGGAAGAAGATGATTTGGGTTTTTTTTTTTTAATGCAGGTACAACAAGTGAGGGAAAGAGGTGGTATGGGTTGAGGTTTAAGATATCTAGAACTATCTTTAGAATCGCTGAGCATAATACAGACAGTTTAATAAGTTTTCTCAGAGTAACAATTGAACTATTGAACCATAGAACGGAGACTGTAGAAAGTAAACGTGCGAGTTCGGAGATACTTGGATGGGGCAAAATGCCTGTATATTATGTGTGTCTCTTATAGCCACACGCATACTTTCTGCAGGTGCGGGCACGATGATACCCCATTAAAATTCGAATATCTGAGACGCACGAAGAGGAGAATTTTTTTGGGCATAGGGCCTACTAGTTACTATAATGGGGCCCGATTGGACAGTCACTGATACTCCAAATGCCTTGAGAAGGCATTGCATGCACCTGTGAGTGCATGTGACAAGCACGATCTCCATTACTCGCAGTCTGCCAAGTGATACTCGTGGGCTGATACAAACAAACATGCCTGTTACCTCTGCAAAACGTGACAAAGCGTGGAAGGAAGGTGGTGTTTGGGGCTGGAGAGGGGGAGAGGGAGGGAGGGATGGAGAAAGAGAGGAGGGAGAGGGAGAGTTTTGGGGACGTGAGTTGTCACTTTGAAACAATCATACCTGTATAGCTATACACGTCTTGATAGGATGCAGCACTAAATAGCATAGGTTACTATGCATAATATAGTCGCAATAAGTTCGTGTGACATAGACAATACAATTTAATTTTTGTCGTTTATATATATTTTTTTCCAGGTTGCGAGATACATTCTTTTATTCACGTTCAGCTTTCTTCTTCTTCGTCTCTACTTTTTGGTTTTTCTTATTCTTCCTCTTCTTCTGAATATTGCAAGAAAAATATATGTGTCAAATGTTAAGGACACTATAACCTTTTATTATGTCAGTTAAAAAAAAGGAAATGCCTTCGAAAAAAATAAATGGTAAACATCTTAAATTCACAAAAAAGACAAAGGGGCAGATCCCGTAAAGGTTTTCAAAAGTGGACGCTAAAATAAATAAAGCTGAATTCTTTTGTTTTTAAAGCCTTGGAAGAAGAATTTTAACAAGTTTAACTGGTATCATCAAGGGAGGAAAAAAAAAGAATTGTGTAAACTAAAACCAAAGAATAAATAAGTATATAAAATAATATTAATATATTCTTTACGGTGTTGCAGCTACCCCCCCCCCAATCCCCTTTCTTCATCCAGCAACAACGCCTTAAGTTATATTGAAAATCCTCAAGAAAGATTAAAACGTTTGTGTAAAACAAAAGCAAAGCATACAAGTTGAAGATACAACAGCTATTACGTCCTTCAAAAGCTTTCATCACACTCCACATAGCAAACAGGAAGACAGGTAAATCCCTTTTGTAACCAGAGTTCTTGTGAACATGAATGTCCTAAACCTCTTAAACCTCTTTTATAATGAACGAATTTTAAAACACAATGGAGATATTATGGCCGTGATAAACAGAATAATAACAATGATACTATCCAGAAAGGAACAAAAGAGCTCTTTGACTTTGAGTTTCATGTTTTTGTTTATAGTTGTTTTGTTTTTTGTTTTTTTGGACACTTTATTATTTAATTTTAGCGTCTTCTGATACTAAAATATTACATTAGCTTTGTTTTAGAGTATACATTGATATAACTGACACTCACTCACCTAGGACATGAGCGTCAGGTTCTTTAAAATCCGTGAGATAGAATGCGTGCAGGCACAGATTGTCTACACCTCGATTTATACTCTCTCGATCGTCCGAATGAGTCAAGGGCGCTTGCCTGCCATAAAAATTTATTTGGGGCACTCCACGCCGTGTGAAATTTTATCGCTTGACATTCAATGCTTCAAATGTGCTGCCATCGCTTTCACCACTAGAGCCAACGCGCCTTTTCATTTCGATCTCCCACATATTGAATTCCAGAATGTTTCTGCGGGATATGCGATGTTGTGGTTGGTGATAAATCTGTCTAGTCCAGTCAGCAGACCATGAGAATGCCTATACATTACTACAGATTTTTTTTTAAACAAACACATAATATATTCTTTTAGTTTATTGTAAAAAGATTGCAGTTAGACGCCTCGGGCGCTTGAGTTAGATCTTGTATCGGCCAACGCCTTGAGCAGTTCTTGAGCTGGAAAAGCGTTATATAAGAACTATTAAATTAAATTATAAAACATATATACTTTATTGCTTTTATTGTAAAAATATATACTATACTGCCTTTATTAAAACACTTTTTTTGTTGTTGTTGTTGTTGCAAAACCGTATTATTTATTGCAAAAAAAAAAAACTTCTTTATTGCGAAATCATTTTTGTCTGAGGTTACATGCAGGCCTATTTAGACCTGCAAGTCACAGTGCATGCAAAATATAACAGATGATTCAACATATTATGTATGATATACCTACCAACAAACCACGACTTGTGTGCTACAACAGTTTAAGGTTTCACAAACCAAACTTTGTTTTAAGCTACATTTAAGATTATTAAAAAAACATTAATTAATTCAGTCAGAATAATAAAGATAAATACATAAATACATAAATAAATAAATAAATAAATAAATAAATAAATAAATAAATAAATAAATAAATAAATAAATAAATAAAACAAATAGATATAAATAACAAGATTGAAAATCTTTATACTGTGAGTAATTGACACATAAACTCACCATCATGTAGAAATTATAGGTAAGTGTTGATAAGAGACACGTTCTAACAATGGCCCTTTTGTTTATAAGAATAATAATTACAGAAATATGTTCAGAAATGTCCAATCACAGTTAAACCCACTATTTGCGGCACCGACGGTGTCAAAACAGGGGGAAGTTCATGCAGAGCATCCAAAGACTACGGAGTTTTATATTTCTGAGATATGTTGTTCATTCGTCATATCAACCCTAGTAGCACTTCAGAGATTTTACAATATAAACTGCGCGTTCCCAATGTTAGGCGAAAGTCTGACATTTTGTCTGAATGTTCGGTAAAAATAATTGTTATGTCTATGACTAATTTCTACTTCTAGAGCTTAGTAAGTACTACTATACCCTCTGTAAACGGTAAAAGGGGAAAGGTCAAATCTTAGGGTTGACAACCCTAATCTCCGTCGTGACGAAATATGTCATAGTTTTCACTAGACACGTGTCAGTCAACCTTTATATTTTTGGGGCGGTTGGGGGTATGGATGGGAGACAGGGAGAGAGAGAGAGAGAGAGAGAGAGAGAGAGAGAGAGAGAGGGGGAGACAGAGAGAGAGACAGAGAGAGAGACAGAGAGTGAGATAGAGAGAGAGACAGAGAGAGAGACAGAGAGTGAGATAGAGAGAGAGACAGAGAGAGGGAGACAGAGAGAGAGGGAGACAGAGAGAGACAGAGAGAGAGAGAGGAAAAGAGAAAGAGAAAGAGACAGAGACAGTGAGACAGAGAAGGTGAGTGAGAGTAGGGGATAGGGAAATTCCTACTCCTTTAACATTGTCATCACATAATAATACGTGCTTTTATGCGTGATGGTGTAAAGGCTTTACTGCTGTAGTGCAAAAGAATGTGGTATGCAGTTGTTGGGGTTTTTTGGGGAGAGAGAGAGAGAGAGAGAGAGAGAGAGAGAGAGAGAGAGAGAGAGAGAGGAGAGAGAGGAGAGAGAGGAAACAATCTTAAAAAGCAGCACTACTACTACTACTGCTAATAATGCTGATGCTACTACTCCTTCTACTGCTAATAATGCTGATGCTACTACTACTTCTACTGCTTCTTTACTACTACTACTACTACTACTACTACTACTACTACTACTACTACTACTCATACTACCACCAACACCACTACTACTACTAGTTTACTAATGGATTTCACAATATTGTGTTGTTGTTTTTAAATTGAAAAAGCGTCCGTTCTGAGTTGCTATTTTTACAGTTTCCTCTCTGTCTCTCTCTGTCTCTCTCTCTGTCTCTCTCTCTGTCTCTCTGTCTCTCTCTCTCTCTCTCTCTCTCTCTCTCTCTCTCTCTCTCTCTCTCTCTCTCCACGCCGTCACAACTACAGCAACTGCTGCTTAACCGGAGCTTCCAGAGATGACATAAATACATATTTAATAACGTAAAATCAATTAATAAATGATTAAATAAATAAATAAATAAATAAATACCTTCAAAACTTATCACTCCAAAATCCCATCCATGGATCCTGATCGTCCCCGAAACAAACGGGGTTTATTTATATCTTTACCAAAAGACATTCTTCATGCATGCTCGCACTCCCGTTTTGTAAAACGTCCATGATCAAGTATACGACTTCATGAGCTGGTTTAATTAAAGTATCTGTTTCCTCAACAATAAGAACGCGGCATTTACACTGGTGTTTTTGGAATCTACGAGCAATTCTCACGTTAGCTATCTTCCCTTTTAAACCAATAAAAGAGCTGACACAATTCAGTCTGGGTCGCATACATTCCATCATAACGGACCTTACAGATCCTGACGCTCATGTCCTAGACGGGTGAGTGGCGGTGACAAGAACACACCCAGCATGCACCTAGGTCCTTCTCCCCCATCCCTGGCTGCCCAGGATTGTGCTCAGTTGTCTGGAGCGTTATTACGATGCGCTCAAAGGCTGCAAGTTGTCGCCTCGGGCGGCTTGAGTTAGATCCTGTATCGGCCAGCGCCTTGAGCAGCTCTTGAGCTTGAAAAGCGCTATATAAAAACGATTAAATAATATTAATAGTAAATAATTATAAATGGATTTACGACTGATTACCATTATATTTTATTTACATCTATCTGAATGTTGTCTGCTTCTACCTCTGTCTCTGTCTGTCTGTCTCTCTCACTCTCTCTCTCTCCTTCTCTCTCTTTCTCTAAACTTAATATTGTACCTGTGTTGGTGTTTTTTTCTTATAATAATAATGGTCAATTTTTAACTTTATTGTGAACTTTTAATTTTGTCACGTGCGTGTGTTTGTGCTTGGGTCGTGTGTGCGTTTGGGTGTGTGTGTCAGAGAGAGAGAGATAGCATGTGTGTGTGTATGTGTGTGTGTGGGTGGGTGCGTGTGTGGGTGTGTGTGTGTGTGTGTGTAGCTTACGTTGTCTTCGGCAGCTTAGGGAACGTGCATCGCAGAGTTGCATCGGGACTTAAACTGACTGGCATAAACAATTCCACTGCCCGATGGCTGGCTAAGTATCTCAGCGTGAGTGCCATTATTGGTTCTTCTCGTGTCTGGCAGAAAAGATGCCAAGATTTACAAGTTTAAGACACTTTGATTCGTTGTTTTTGTGCATTTTGAGCACTCCAGCATTCAGCAACAATTAATTTACATTAATTATTATTTATTCGATGCCTGCAGTTATAGTAATGATAATTTTGTAAAGGTCAGTTCAATGTCTTCCTTATTATATATGCATAATTGTCCATGCATACGATAAATAAGGTTAAACAGCTCCACTCTTGAGTATAATTATGCGCGACCTAAATTGACTGTTTTTTTGTAAAGGCTAACAGTAACAAAAAAATGCAAGGCTGCTTCCCATGTGTCGTAGATGGATGTGTGTTGAACTTGGATGTTTAAATAATCTTCATTTTTCAGAAAATGCATGGTTGTGTTTAATAACGTGCATTGTTATTCTGAATAAATTCCGTAAACTGTGTTTAATACATACGAAAGTGTCGAAATGAGTGAAGTTCTAAGGAAACAGCTGGAGCTTGGGGATGTAAAACTGACTTACGAAAATGATTTCGCGCAGGCGTAGGTCTACTGCGAATTATTTGATGGAACTTCTACCTCAACATGGGAATAAAAAGTTTATACGGGCCGATGGACGAGGGGGGGGGGGGTAGGGGAAGGGAGAGAGGGGATCGGGGAGTTTACGGGGAGGTGAAGATGAGGAGGGGCCAAGGGTGGTCCGGAGGGGATGATCTTCGTATTAAAAGAAGAGGAGTGTTTTATTTCATTCTTTTCATTTTAATTCTTTTAATTCTACACTCATTTAATTTATTTCCCCATTTTGTTTCATGTAACTAGGTTAATGGATGAGTTTGAAAATATAACGACGACATGCATACGTTATAATGACAAGAGGTTGTAATCCACATTGGGTGCTTGACACTGCCAGACCCTCAACCCCGGTACAAAAAAGGGAGGAGAGAGATGGATGGAGGAGGGCCGGGGGAGGGGGAGGGGAGGCGCGCTAATCACACGGATCAGCTGTTATAACCGGGGCGAACCTGTCGTCGCAATACACCGCCGATGAGGTGTGAATTACATCTTTTGGTGCACCCGACACACACGAATGCATCAAGGTATACAGATTTTAATAGCTTTGTCTATATAGCTATTTTGAGGCGTCAAAATAGTCAGAAAGGTCCCTTTGGATTGGTAATTTAGGTCTGCCCCTGCATGGACTTTAAAGCTCCTGACTCTCATGTCATAGATGAATGAGTGCCAGGTACCCCAACACAACAGCAAGCACTAGCTCCCTTCCTCATTACCTCCATGCACCCTATCCTATCTCCGGTCGCCCACCATTGTGCCCAGTTGTTTGGGACGTTACACAATGCGCCTAATCCAGTACGTTATCGGCCAGCGCCTTGAACTAGCTTCTTGAACGGGAAAAGTTATATACAGGAGCAATAAATAAATAAATAAATATAACTTGGACGAAAACCAGGATATAATACACTATCAACAGAAGTAAGACTTTTTTTTTAAGACAAAGAACAACAAACCGCCAAAAAATAATGTCCGCCAACAGCATTATCCATCTCTTTCAACCACATTAGACTAAGCTTGACTCCAGGCCTCAGTAATTAAATCTCTTATGTCAAATAGCCCAAAGAAATGTGTTCAGCATTTCATCACGGGGCCCAGTGGGGTGTGAATTTCCAGTCTAACCTTTCGTTAATCTCTTGATTGTCTGGAGCCTGCGGGGCGCAAACTATGTCGTGACATGTCATGCAACCTTCTGCAGGCCCCTTTTCTTCCTCGCTCTTCTCCGATTACACTGCCTTCTATAGGTGTGCACGCTGGCTTGAAATAAGCTGCCGACACCTGAGACTAGGGCAAAACACACTGCTGGTTTCCATACTGAACTGAGACATGCTGGACAGGTTATGTTGTCGACTTCAGGGCAGAAACGATCGGTAATTTGGAGTTCATTTATTACTGTGGGCTGTTACATCAGTAAGAGCACGCGCCACTGCCCCGTAGGGCAGCCATAAACAAGAATACATAACCCCATCACATTCTTAAAGTACAAATACACACTGCGCCACCGAGACAATCCTGACTAGACTGATTGAAGCGGTACATTACATTACATTATTATTGCTTTAGGTCCAGCGGACTCTTCCGAGCCAAATCAGGATCGGACAACCCCCGATCCGCATAAAAGATCTGCTGAAACAACCCTAGTGGTAAAACCGAAAGCTCTCCACCAGCCAGTCACTTTACAATAAAGACAACCCACGCAGGGGACGGCTGAGGCTTCACCCCAACTTATCGAACCCCCGTTTACAAAAA
Organism: Oncomelania hupensis; assembly: GCA_036898135.1. NCBI lineage: Eukaryota > Metazoa > Mollusca > Gastropoda > Littorinimorpha > Pomatiopsidae > Oncomelania > Oncomelania hupensis. The sequence continues at coordinate 85,669,699 of CM072511.1, read as the reverse complement.
CAAAATACAACAAAATACAATACAAACATCATTATAAATTATCAACAAAACACATACATATAAAATGCCTACATTGCTAAATAATAACATCATAGGAAGCCCTAGTGACCACCTGGCAGAAAGCGTCCAACATTCCCAAGCTGATCCAACAGACCTCATACACAAATAAGGAGTCTTGTCCCGGAAGAGTTTTCAAGAAAAAGGAGACTGGTCTAGCGAAGAAGACGATAGTATAGCAGATTGATAGAACAGAGCAGGAATGAGAAAGAGCAAATGAGAAAGACAGCGACAGTGGGAATTTAAAGCACTAAATTTCCAGAAAGTGGGGATAATATTTATACTTATTACTGAAATCCCCGGCACCCCAACGGGGGTGTTGAAGCGGTAAGATTACCAGTGCATGAAGTTAGTGCTTTGGTTCAACCAATGTGATAGTGGCGGCATAGGCGACAGTGTATATAATGTTAAGTCTGTTTTTCTTTGATAGTCACTAAAACATTATTCCTTAGAAATCATCAGAAAGACGTTCACTCGAATAATTCATTCCTTAGCGCGCGCGCACACACACACACACACACACACACACCTACACCCACACACACACACACACACACACACACACACAAATAAAAAATAAAAACAACGGAAGGTACGTCCGATTTCATGTTAATTTATAGGACTGCTACAATTCGGTCCCATGTCCGCTTATATATAGTACAAAGCTCCATAACTTTCGTTTCGAGGATATATTCTCGGGATGCTGGAAGGCAGATAGAACTCCTACACTAATCAACGTCATTCTTCAAAATTGTATAACCCTCAAGCACTCTCAGCTGCACTTTGAAATGTAAGCTAGGATGGAACCCTGCTTTATGGGTATTATTTTCAACAACAATAAGGCATGTTACAACAACAACAACAACAACAACAGCAGCAACAACAACAACAACAACAGCAACAACAGTAATATCCAGGACGTTCTCGTCTACAGTATGTGTAGAACAAATGGCTGTGTGCAGTAAGTCAGGTCGATTGAACTTTTGTTGTTTATATAGCGTCTGCAAAGTGTGTCTTTTGGAAGCTTGACCCGGTGACGACCCAGCTATCAACCAACCATTGTGCCAGGTCACCGCCTAGGTAGTTTTCAAAATATTTACTTGCAATAGAGCTACTAGCACGAACCAATATTTTAGCTTCAGATCACTAATAATGTTAGTTCACCCAATCGTTTCACAATGTAAGCAAAATAAGTAACAATAATTATGCAAGCCATCCTATTTTAACGTCAACTGTTTAGTTCAAGAATCATCGGTCTTTGTGTCGCGCATCTAATCGTTACTAGGTATAGCCTTACCTTTACCCTACCGTATTATGTTCAGACTGTCATGAACCATTGCGGCGGTTAATCACATACCTATAGCTATTAGTATTTGATAAGGGAGAAATACGTTTTAGGAAGCAGTTGTCGCGCCTAAAGATATACAAATTGAGGTTAATTAAGTCATCTTGGACAAACCATTCATCAGATGCTATCCACCGGGTAGTAAGGGAATTATAGGAAAAATCCATTTCCTGCTGCCAGAGGCTTTAGCTTGTGGAACTAACTGTGCCCATAGATACAGATGGCCCTTTCGCGGTATATTCTAAGCTCTCAGTGTGTTAGCAGAGCGTCCTGAAAGCCAAATGACCGATTTTCAACAAAACGAAAAGATGCTTAAATGAAGTTCTCGGGGAGAGGTGGGGTGGGGGGAACACATCTCCATACGAAAACGTTAACCATCCACAAATTAGCTGACTGGCAAAAGACCTGTGGGACGGAACAGAGCTTTTTGAAAGAGACTTTGAAGCCAAACTATGTATACAATGTAGGGTGGAAGTCTTAGTAGTTTTAACAAAGATTGTGGTTGGTGTTTGTTTTTTGTTTATTTGGTAAAGTGGCCCCTGTGGGTTCGGGCACTGATTAGAATAGACCCAACGTTTCCCGACGTGTCGTAAGACGCGACTAACAGGGGTGATGTCAGCACGGCATCACTGGGCGAAAGTCTTCTACACAGATGTCACCGGCCAGGACGGAGGAACCTCATGTTACAACATATTCAACGACCACGTGCTCGGGGCCAAGGCGAGCCACACTGTATTCGTGGATATCGGCTGTTGCCAACAGCCTGTAGAGGATTGGGCTCTGCCAGGTCTTTCTTGCCCAAAACACACTGCATAATGACCTGTGTGATAAACGAAGAGAGATGAAAAAGAAAACGAACACCTCACAGGGAGCTGATGCCTACCAAAAAATCAACAATGACCCCAGAAAAGGCTGCGCACAACAAAGGAGAACTGGATAGAAGATCAATGCCAGGAAATAGAGAACAGTCTGAACAAGAACAACAGCAAGAAGGCTTACGAGACTGTGAAGCGGCTGACAAGTGTTAAACAGCCCAAGGTCTCCAAGATCCAAAGCAAGTCTGGCGTATGCCTTACAGATGAACAAGAAGTCTTGGACAGATGGACAGAGTACTGCTCTGACCTTTACAACCACACACCAAACGGAGACCTATCAGTTCTAGCATGTCCTGCGAACAGAGAAGAAGAAGAAATCCTCCCAATTCTCCGAGAAGAAGTTGAAGCAGCAGAGCAATCGCTGAAGAAGGGGAAGTCAGCGGGAGTGCAAAACATATCCGCGGAACTGCTTCAAGCAGGAGGAGAAGCGATGATTGACGCACTCACCATTATCTGCAACAAGATCTGGCAGAGTGGAGAGTGGCCTACACAGTGGACCCAGTCACTTGTCATCACTCTTCCCAACAAAGGTAACCTTCAGGAATGTGAAAATTACCGCACCATCAGCATAATCAGCCATCCCAGCAAGATCCTCCTCAAAATAATACTGAACAGGTTGAAACCCCAAGCTGAACAAATCATAGCTGAAGAACAAGCAGGATTCAGGGCAGGGCGAAGTACCACTGAACAGGTTTTCAACCTCAGAATAATCTGCGAGAAATACCTACAGCACCATCAACATCTATATCATGTGTTCGTAGACTTCAAAAAGGCGTTTGACCGAGTCTGGCATGCAGCTCTATGGGCAACAATGAGAGTGTACAACATCAACCCTAAAATTATTAAACTCATCAAAAACCTGTATGACAAGGCTACCAGTGCAGTCCTCCACAACAGCACCATCGGAAACTGGTTCAGAACAACACTCATTGTGCGTCATGGATGCCTATTCTCTCCAACACTCTTAAAAACATCTTCCTAGGGCGCATCATGTCAGATGCCCTTGCAGATTACGAAAGCATCGTAAGCATAGGGGGAGGAGCAAACTCCAACCTTCGTTTTGCGGATGACATTGATGGATTGGCCAGAGAGGAACAAGAATTTGAACAGCTGGTACAGAGGCTTGACACCACCTCCAGAGCCTATGGAATGGAAATAAGTGCAGAGAAGACCAAAATGATGACCAACAACACCAATGGCATCAACACGGACATCAAAGTCCAAGGTCAATCCCTCAACACAGTGCATAGCTGGGAGGCACTGTGGTCTAATGATAGTGCTTCGGCTTGCGGATCGGAAGGTCCCGGGTTCGAGCCCTGGCCGGGCCATTGTGTTGTGTCCCTGGGAAAGACACTTTACTCCTGTTTTCCTACTCCTTCGGATGAGAGTATAAACCGAGGTCTAGTCTGTGTCGCATACATTCCATCATAACGGACTTTAAAGATCCTGACGCTCATGTCCTAGACGGGTGAGTGCCGGTGACAAGAAAACACCCAGCATGCACCTAGGTCCTTCTCCCCCATCCCTGGCTGCCCAGGATTGTGCTCAGTTGTCCGGGCGTCAGACCATGCGCCCAAAGGCTGCAGGTGGGCGTCTCGGGCAACTTGAGTTAGATCCTGTATCGGCCAGCGCCTTGAGCAGCTCTTGAGCTGGAAAAGCGCTATATAAGAACGATTAAATAAATAAATAATAAATAACTAATAGCTTCAAATATTTAGGAGCCATTGTATCAAACAATGGGTCCCGACAGGAAGTCCTCTCCAGGATCGCACAAACAACTGCTGCCCTGGCAAGTTTGAAGCCCATTTGGAAAGACATGACCATCAGTCTACATTCCAAGGTAAGACTGCTGCGCTCCCTTGTCATCTCCATCTTCTTATACGCTTGCGAAACATGGACCATCACTGCAGATCTACAACGAAGAATACAAAGCATGGAGATGAGGTGCTACAGAAGACTTCTGGGCATTTCCTAAACCCAGCACATCACCAACAACGAAGTCCGAAAGACCATCACACAAGCCATTGGACAACACGATGACCTGCTCACAGTGGTGAAAAAACGGAAACTCCGATGGTATGTCCACGTCACCAGATCATCAGGCCTTGCAAAGACCATCCTGCACGGCACAGTGAAAGGAGGTAAAAGAAGAGGGAGACCGAAAAAGAGGTGGGAGGACAACATTCGAGAATGGACTGATCTGACACAGAGCGAAACCATCAGGGTTGCTGAGGACAGGGAAAGATAGAGTACGCTGGTTAAACGAGCATCCGTGGTGCCCCTACGACCTCCGAGTTACGGGATAGGATAGGATAGGATAGGTAAAGTGACTACTGTCTTACCCAGCACTGCTGTCTTTCCCGGCACCGCTGCAGGTTATTAAAATCTAATTGTCTCACGCGCAACAGATTATCTATCACCACCTCTATTTAATACTATGTGCGCGCGTATATGTGTTAACCCATCCTTCGACACCTCCTCCCATACAGATGTGCCTTCTGAAAAAAAATAAGGATCGATTTACAGCCAATGAACGTTGAAGTGATTATATATATAAAATACATAAGCTAGAGTGATTTTATTCCATTCTAAACATAAACTATAGCGCTGAACGTAACATAACCGTAATGTAAGCCTTTGAGACACGTATTCTGTGACATTGAAACCTTTCCGTTACCAAATAGCCCTCACCTGCACAGGTTAATTTAGCTTTGTAGGTTACATAAAGTTGCTACCTTGCAAAGAAGAGCCCTTTTAAACCGCCGCCATAAACTCTTCTTTACGAAGTGCCGAAGGCGTCAAATGGATATTTATCGTCTATTTCTTAATGGTTAAAAAACAAGTCATTGTCGTTATGCGCGTAAAAACAGTTAACGTCTATAAAAGACATGCCCCATGCTGCATTGTATGAGGGTAGTCTGGTGTTCAGACAGTAAACTATAAACAACAGGATACCTTTACTATTCTCTAAGTGTATGTCAATAGCTGTTAATCCTAGGTATTAACCTTGTTTTCCATGTGTTTAACTTTTGTCAGTTTAAACCCACACGTGACAATGAACCAAATGTATGTTAGTAGATGTCATTTTAAGTTTGCTACTGAACCAAGCTAGTAGTATTAATAAAGAACGCAAGCCCTTGGGTATTATTGTTCATCTAGATAGTGGTTCGTGTCATTAGTTGTTAATCTTGGGTATTAACCAAGATGTGTTTATGTTCATTTTTGCAGTTTAATCCAGCTAAGTTTTAATCGAGATTAAACTGATAGCCTTAGAAACCTGTCTTAATTAAAAGGTTATATAGTGGAGGTTCACGACAAAAAAGGGTTCAGGACCGTTCGGGATCTGGGCCGTATGCACCAAAAAGGGAATAACTTTATGCTAGATTATACGCTTCGGTGTCGTGTGACTATAATCTACAGTTACATTTGAACGAATGTGTATTTGAAAAGAATGACTGTCCATTCCCCGATTTTTAAATTGATTTTAATGAAATGGCCTCAGAACATTTTAAAGTAATTTTTAATATAATATTTACGTCCCTTAGGCGCTCACGCCTCTGGGGACATTAATAATTATTTAACGAACGATCTTGTAGTGGCAAAGATCCTTGCCGATTCACAATTTGTATGTCCTCAGAAATTTCGTCCTTTAGGTCAATAATGTCGTTCCTCCTAAATCTAAATTTGTCGTACAGTTCCACATTATCACACTTTTCGACTGAGTGAAATCGATCACGAAAAATGTTATTTCTGGCTTATTGCCGTCTGCGATTTTGCCGATATACATTAACATCGGCCCTTTTGTTTCAGCGAAGGAAATAGGAATAAGAGACTTATCCCGACTGAAAGGTTGGTATAAATTTATACCGAAATAAGAAAAGAGAATACGTAATTACGTTTTCATACATACGAAATAGTGGTCTGCAATTCTGGAATAGCTGCATATACCGGAATAACTATTCCTTTTTGATGCATACGGCCCCTGAGAACATAAAAAAATGTTCATGGACCTCAACGAACATTCCAATTAAGACAGGTCATAACGGTTAATTTTATAGTAGTAGGCTTTCATTTCAGTTGTATATCTAATAATTGAATCTACCACTATAGTTACTGTTTAATCCAGATAACGAGAGAATGATATATAATCGAAATGTCCTTCATGACCAAATCTGTTCCTTGTGACCGCCATCCATAATGGCAGTGATGTCATTTCCACCAGTTGCAGCAACGCCCAAAAACAGATGGCGTTTTTTTCCGCTAAAGAGCTGTCACTCCAACCTGCCAATTCCTGGAGTTGTCACCCTTCAAATGGTATATTTAATAGGTCAAAGGTCGGGAATTGCCATCAAATAACACATGCAGGCTGCCCTTCCCTGTCACAATTGTTGATTTTTGTCATTAGAGAGAAAGAAGAACATATATTTTAATGGACAAAGTGGAAGCAGAGCGAAGCGCAACGGATTATGTGCATGCATCTCTGGTCACTTTTGGGAAAGCATTTTGTAAATATTTTTTTTACTTCATTACAGATAAGTAACCTTATTGGAACCTACTTTTATGTATTTATTTATTTATTTATTTATTTGTTTATTTATTTATTTATTTATCATTCTTATATAGCGCTTTTTCAGCTCAAGATCTGCGCAACGCGATTTGTGAAAGTAAGGGTAATTTCTGCAACTTGTGACGATGACGACCCTATCTTCATTGAGGGTGAAGATGATAACGACGAGGACGACAATGATGATGATGACGACAGTTTAGCGAGCATCCATGATGACAGTGTTGACAGTGGAAACACACACACAATCACATACACACACACACACACACACACACACATCTGTGAAATGAACCGATTACCATATACATACAAAAGCGAATCTCCATGGGAGTGGATAGTGTTGTCAGTTGCGCCAGTTTTGATTGCATTCAGCCGATTTTCTCTGGCACAATGACATAGTTGACACTCAAAGTGACAGCTAATAACAGCAATAACAAGGCGATTTGCAATAAGGTGCAATAATCTGCCCAAACTATTCACAGATGGTATGATGAGACATCACGAAACAGTCGAGCAAAACCTGTTAGTGATGTTATAGCTGTTGGTTTTGTTCGTTGATCGAAAGATTAATAAGTGTATTATAAGATCGTTAATTAGAAATATCTTTGACCATTCAATGAAACGCGTCGCTTTCAAAATTAGCTACAAGAAGTGACTCCAAATACATCAAATAATAGGGACAAAAGTAAGCTCAGATATGTTTAACCAAACAAAATCATTGAACATTTCTGTAATGACTTGCACTGATTACGAACAGGGCTAGTATTGTGCCCAATAAAGTTACTAAAGATACTGCTTTGAAAGTCCCTTTCCTAATAATTGTGGACAAGATTAACAAGTCGTGCTTTGCCACGCTTGTTTCCGCTTTGAGCGGCCCTCTCATTGGACCGGTTCCGGATTCCATCTTTGATCCTGACTTCCGGGATCCAAGGTCTGACAAAACAAGTTAACGTTTCCAACAGGCCGCAACAGGCAGCTAGCAAGAAAATATTAACTGAATCGCCGTTGTAAAGAAGATTGGCAATGAGAGCATTTATTTATTTATTTATTTTATATCTCCTGTGGCTAGATTTGTGTAAAATATTTCCCCCCCCCCCCCCCCCCCCCCCCGTCTTATCATCTTTGGTGGAAAAGACGTAAATAAAACAATCAACCAACCAACTTTTTTTATTTCTTTATTATTTTTATTTAATCGTTCTTATATAGCGCTTTTCCAGCTCAAGAGCTGCTCAAGGTGCTGGCCGATACAGGACCTAACTCAAGCCGCCCGAGGCGCCAACTTGCAGCCTTTGCGCGCATCGTAATAACGCTCCAGACAACTGAGCACAATCCTGGGCAGCCAGGGATGGGGGAGAAGGACCTAGGTACTGCATGCTAGGTGTGTTCTTGTCACCGGCACCCACCCGTCTAGGACATGAGCGTCAGGATCTTTAAAGTCCGTTATGATGGAATGTATGCGACACAGGCTAGACCTCGGTTTATGCTCTCATCCAGTACAGTGTTGTGATGGCTTTTTTTATTTCCCAATGTAGGGTGATAGGTATTAGAAAGTGATGTTCTATATTTTTAATGGTAGGAACACCCGATTTATAATAAAGTTCGAAGTTTTTGACAGTGGTTTGCAAATTCATTATTCTGGATCTCTGAAGAAATTAACTTACATGAGCTACATTCTATCTTTTCTTATTTTGTTGCTTTTCGGGCTTTATTTCTTTCAATTTCCAACTTGCTTAGCATTCCAATTTTAAAACTGTAGTACTACAGTTGTATGAACTTCAGACGAACAATCGGATATATATGAATGACAACCGAAATAGCGTTTAACTTTAGCGCATACAACTTAGAGACGCGCCTAAAACCCTTATACGGCGTTCATGAAATTGACTGCATAGCGCAGACGAGACTTGCAAAACAAATCTTTTTGCCTACTGCATGTTGCACAGTCAAAGTGAAAACAATCGGACCATGGTGGAAGCTTACAATTCTGATCGATCGCGACCGGTTGCAGAGAGTGAACCTGACGGTGAACTTGCTCACCTCGTGCCCAATGAGTTCAAACAATGGCCTCGCACTCTGCGACCCTTCAGCGCTCGCAGTGATCCTACTTCCGGTGTACCACAGTTACAAGCCGTGTTATTGCATCAATACTTCTGATGCTTTTGTTTCATTGCCAAAGTTACATGTTTTGTGCCTTTCTCAGTTTGTCGCACGCTTGTTTCGTTAGTTTAAAGTTATGAGAGAACGACATGAATTGAATGCAGTTGGGTAGCAGACGCCTATGTACGGTGCAATTTTAAAAAAACTGAATAAACCTGAATCTTAGTTTCAGCCTTTAAAGTTTCTACGCTGAAGTTGTACATGCAATTTAGAATTGATTTACTTTTAGGAAGAGTTTTTAATAAGCTCAAAAGCTTAGTTCTGTCTCGTTGGATTGTTCGTATCTTCTTTTTTTTCTGGCTGATGTTATAACTGAAAAGTTACAACAGCTCAAGGTTTGTCATGTTTGACTATAACTGGACGAGTAGATAGGCAAGCATCTTATTTTAAAAGATATTGCTGACCTATGTCATTCAGTAATTTTGACATATGTCGTGTCACAAGCAGTAACATCATGAATCGCATAATTATAAGCAGCAGATGTCCAGTATTTAGAGCGTCAACTTGGGGTGGCCTCGTGGCGCAGTGGATAAGTCGCCGGTTTCCTATGCCGAAGGTCGCGGGTTCGATTCCCGCAAGGGGTGAACGTATGTGACTTAGGTACGAGACTATTGAGGTCACCGAGGGTTTTCTCCGGGCACTCCGGTTTCCTCCCTCTCTTCAATAATGGTACAGGACGCAGTCAATATAAAAATTTCAAAAATAAAAATTCGATTTTCTTTCCGTCTTCTAATAGCGATTTTCCTGCCTTTACACCACCTGTTTGAGTGATGGATGTGTGTTTGGTATGTGTGAGGGTGGATGAGACAGGTGAGCGTGTATGTTGGTATAGGTCGCCGCGCTTTGAGCCTGAATGATTTGGGGTAAGGCGCGTATAGCATCCTGTATTATTATTATTATTATTAATGCGTGTAAGTAGGTCTTGAGAACTTCCCAGACAGAAGTCCAGCGGCTTAATTCCGGTAACCTGGATATAAGAATGATTATCTGAACAATTACGGCTGTAAATATAATTACCCGTACACCAATCAAATGCCAGATAATCGAGGTTTCAAAGGTTCTGAATGGAATGAAGAGTGGTGAAAATTGGTAGCAATTATTGTGCCATTTAATGAATGGAAAAGTACAATCTTGGGTTTGTAAATGTTATTAGGGCTTTCGTCAGTGTTCTGGTTACAAAATATATATCTGCTTAATGTACTTAATTCATATATCGTAATTTTATGTATATACTACCATTTTCTGAATCTGTTACGGAGGTTGCGCGCTCTTACCATCAATAGCAGCATATTAAAACACATTCGCGTAAGGTTTTAATGTAGATTTCATAAAGCGATGCATTAACAGCACACGCTAATCGTCCAAGCTTGCAGTTAATTCTAATCGTCATAAAAATATGAAATATGAAGCGGTATATAAATACTCTTGCATGATAACGAAAAAAAGATAATATTTTCTAAGCACGCATTCCGGTTTAAAGAGCTGCTCAAGGCATCAACCGAAATTTGAATAGAGCCCTCCAACAAGACGCTGTACACAATGATTCCTTAGCGGTACGCCATGCTGTAACTTACGCCAGTTAGGTAGACTGTTTGAAATAAGGAGCCCGTGTGCCCGACTTTTGTGTTTCTTGAGCATAGATTCGTGAAGAAGTGCGCCGTGGAGGTCAACTACATTCAGCGTCCGTTATCATAATTTAAAATAGCTATGATCGAATTGTACACACATCTTTGAATCTACGAGCCAGGTACTTTGCCAAATGTGCTAAAGATGGCTCGTAGCAGTATAAAATTATGACTGCCCTGCTGATCTACCCTCATGAGTCATTCGTGGTGACAGGAGAAGTGCACTGTCATGCAGCCAGAACAACCAGAGGCGTGGGAAAAGGGCAAGGCTCACAGACCAGCAGAACTAACAAACCCAAGCTACGGCATCACTGCATACAATATTATTTAGCGAGCGACAAACACTGAGAACATTTAACAGACCATGCGCATTAAAAAAAAAGGTAAAGGTAAAGGTAGTCCCATAGCCTTGTGGCCGTAGGGGATGGTGATGTTGGAGATCATACTTTTCTTGGGCCAGCGTAATGAGGGTGATGCCCATCTCTCTCCCTCGCTGCTTTAACTTCCCCACCCTTAAGAGAGTAGGTGCGTCCGGGGACGTTAATTTAGAAAACGAAACGAGAGTAGGTACTTAGTCACAGTTGAGTCAACTGGGGGCGTTGTTATTTGTCACTTCACGTTTTGCGGTCACCCATCCAAGTGCTAACCGCAATGGACGGTGCTTAACTTGCGACACAATAGCGAGTGCTCCAACCACTACGCTATCCGACACCCCAATGCGCAGTGGGGATAAAAAAAAAAACACACAAAATCAACCTGCTGCTTGTGTGGGCAGACGATTGTGACGATTATCATTTACCACACATTAATTTACAAACCGATAAATAAGCCCCGTTAGTGGCTTTAGGCGTTTGTCATCTCTTCGGCACGAGCACAGAGTTGCATCAACTTATTGAAAATGAAAATTGGTTGATTTTCCTCGTGTTCCCCCCTCTCCCCATACCCTTGTTCCCCTTCCTCTCCTCTCCCACCTCACCTTTATCAAAGATGCGCAAAGGGGAAATAAGATTCAAAGGCGTAAGAGCCTACACAATATAAGTTATCGTGAAATCATGTTGTACTATCGTCCTCACATGTTGTTGTTGTTGCCTATCACGCTTTGCATCGTTATTCTATGTTCACCGAGTGTGCGACCAGACCAACATAATTAACTATACGTATCGGCAGTAGGCCTAATAACGGCACCATTTAGCTTGCCAGTTAACACTAGCGTCACCTCCTTGCTCTGTTAACTAGGGAGAGGTTCAGAGGCGGCAATTAGTGAAAAGTTCAATGGTATTGAAGGGGCTCTAGGTTGCATTTGACTATAAACGACGCCTGGTGCTCTTTTTGTGCAGTGGGCTGCAGAGCTCTCTCTCTCTCTCTCTCTCTCTCTCTCTCTCTCTCTCTCTCTCTCTCTCTCTCTCGCCCGTTCTCCCAGATCAATGTATCGAACACTTCCTGCTCTATCCATGCCCCTCACTCGCCGTCCCTCTCCTGTCCCAGAGAGCTGTAAATTGCGACAAAAAGCAAATCGACAAGGCGAACAAAACCAACAAACAGAGCGCGAGGCGGATCCTAATCCCATGAAAACGGTCAGCAAATGGAGACACGATCGACCAGCCCCGCCATTTCACACCCTTCCACTAAAGTCATCTTTGCTGCCACTTTGCCTGCAAATGGCGCGACAAGGGAAAGAACTACCGGCAAGCTGATTACCTCCCTTGGTGATCAAGGTGGCGCTGAGGTGCGCCGCGGGTTGCTGGTGGCGGCTTCCCTTGTGCGTCTTTTGATTGTGACCGGAGGCAGCAGGCAATGACTTACCATTCGATCTTTGCCACTCGTGTAATTAAAGTCAGACCAAAGAACCGAAAGAGCTAACAAGTTCGCCTTCGTATGAATCATCACAATACGCTCCTTTGTCCATCTTATTAATGGGAGATTTGTTGTTGTTTTTTAATGGTTTTTTTTTGTGGTTTTTTTTGCTTTCGCTCTATTATAGAAATGTTCCGTGTGTGAGTGTGTGCGCGCGCGCGTATGTGTGTGTGAATTAATTCATGCTATAGAGGAGAGGTATTGCATATTTATGCTGCTACGCAGAATTGAAGAGATTGAATATGCGGGTGAAAAAAAAAGCAACTAAAGCTTTACTATTAATAATATGTCTTTTTTACTTTTAATATAGATGCGCAAATACTGCAATAAAAAGGCGATCCGGTGGTGTGGTTCGAACTTACGTCCCCTATATGCTCATGTGTCCGGGGACACTAATTTATTTAAAGAAAGAAAGAAAGTGGTTCGAACAGTGAATCAGCGTGGTAGACAGGCCTAGAAACCAATAATGGATGGGAAATGGTCTACCATAAGGGTACGTTCACGCTAAATCCGGCAATTTGACGGCGACAGCCGCCGGCAACTGGCTGGAATCTGTGGTCATGCCCTTTTCTTCTTTCCCACCATGAAAGCCGGCGATGCACGTTCACGCTGCCAGTCAGTTGCCGTCGGCTGCCGTCAGCCGGCAAAATGCTTTGTCGCTTGTCACAAAAAAAAACGGCTGGCTGGTCGAAAGGAAGTAATGTTTCACCATACCGACAGAGTAAATGCACTTGATTCGCGGCAACATGTGTGATATTTATATGTCTTTATCGCATTCATGTAACTGGTATATACCTCAGTGTTACAATCAAGCGCGCCGCTGGCGAAATAGGCATTTGAAAATGTGTAGACTGCTTTTGTCAAATCTTCACGGCATTGGTTAAGCAGATCTTGAAAAGTCTCTGGTCGCATCCGTATAAGCCTATATTCTACACATTTCTGGTTTCGTTCGTTACTTGCGGAATCAAATGATGGTATTCTCCATGCACTTTACGATTGCGGTGAATTGGGTGCACACCATATTTGCGAGAATTCAGTTTTAATAATCTGTTTTGTAAAATACACCACAGCAGTATGCGTCTCTTCCGCCTGGAAAGCGCGATCTTTGTATACAAAGTAGTGTGGCAGCAATTCGCCGGACAGCAACTTCGGGCTCTACCATGAACACTGGTGATGGCAATTTGCCGACGATAACTGACTGACGGCAACTTGCCGGGTTTAGCGTGAACGTAGCCTAAGCTGCTCTGTACAACGCACCAAGGAATGAACGCAGCATGCACTGTTCATACATCATCATCTCAAACCCAAGATGTATCTGGCTGTGGTGATTCTTGCAATATCCTCCACCCTAGTTCGTCTAACATCATCATCATTGTCACGTGGGGTTTATGGGTTACTGGGCTCTGCACAATGGAATGTTGTAACCCTCACGCTTTATTCGATGGGAACTGCTAGTTAGTCACCCTGTGAATTACTTTAATAAATTTTTTTGTTTAGCTCGGTCTGTGTTAAGGCTGGGATACAGAGATAGATATAAAAATGGTAAAAGATCACTGTCACACTAGCTTTCACACGGCTATGAATCATATGTAGTCCAGCCACTTGATAACAGTTAAAAATCACACATTTATTTCTTCTACTCTATACAAGATCTTCGAGGTGCTAATCTACCTTAAAACGTCATAAGTCAATGCAAATAATTCGATCGCTGATAGTCTATGCAGCTGTTATGTCTTCATCGGGCACTGGCTTTTAGATTTCATGAAGATTGGACTACTGTGGTCCGTTTTACTATAGTTTCTGAAGAGTGGACTACTGTGGTCCTTTTGCTATCAGTTTGGGTGCACTTCTTCCGTGTCACTTAACTGCAGTGTGGTGTGTTTGAAGTCCTTCTTTGAGGTAGCTTCTGGTACACGATGTGTCGTCGTGTAGTTTGGTCCCTTGCCACGCTGTGGGGTCTTGCAGGGGGTTTTCCAGGGTTGCTCCCTCAGTCTTGTGCTGTAGGGGCTAAACAGCCAACTTGGTTTTCCTGTGGAGTTGGGCGCACGGGATAGCTCGCCTGCTCGTCTGTAATATAAGAGACGAAATTCGGCACAACCCTGAATAATCGGTTTGTGCAGAGCGTCTCACTGAAAGCCAAAGTAGCCCTCAGTGATAGCTCCACATCTCTATACATAAGCGACGAACATTCTGCTACGTCCGTGGTCCACTGGAATCTCAACTCTAATTTCCTATACATACATAAATATAAAACGTGGCTAACTACACACATACAGAATTAATAATAATATAAACATTCACTGGTACAGCCACTGGTCTGCAAACATACATATAGATTCAACAACAGTGGTTCCGTCAGGTATACATGGCGGCGCAACCGGTCGTGTTTCGCCACGTGGTCACGCAAATTCGGATTAACAACTTACATCTATGCATAGCAAATTCTACAAACATAATTTCAACAATAATATAAATATATCACGATGAAACAGAAGTATGTTCATTTACCTGTTTGACAAAGTCAGGCCTCGTGGCTACTTGAGTGAATTCTAAAATTCACAAGTCCTGTTTCCTGGTCTATGAGTGAAGATAGTTCTCTGCTCCGGTCTAGCTGTGTAGACTTCGGTATCTTTCGTAGCACTGACTTAAGCTATGCTAGGTTTTGACCCAGTCAGAACCGGCTCTAACCGCTCTGCCTGCGTCCCATTGGTTAAAACTTTCAGATTCAAGGCACACAGTGCTGACGTCACTAACTGCCTGCGTCAAGCTTGCAGTGTGTGTATCTCCCATACTGTAATCAGCTGCTGTGTAATACTCCAACTTTCTAAAGTTACAATGACTAAACAAGGCTAAATAGTAAATAGGCAGGGTAAAACTAGTAATCTCGTCACAATCATCACCATCATCATCATCACCATCATCATCATCCTCATCGCCATCATTATCAGCATCAAAATTGTCATGTACCCTCAGCAGTATCGCCATCATCATCATCATTATCATCATCATCATCATCATCATCATCATCATCATCATCATCATCATCATCATCATCATCATCATCATCATCATCATCATCGCCGCCGCCGTCGTCATTGTCGTTGTCTTCATCATTTATTTTTTTTTTTATTCATTCATGTATCTCCTTTCGTTAAATTAATTCATTTATATATTGTTCTGTGCTTTTGGGGAAGACTAAGAATGAACTTGTTTCTTAAAAAAACGGTACATTATTAATCTGTTTTAATACCTAATATGCGCTAAGCACACCCGCTCCGTCACGAAGAAAGTCGACCACGGCTCCTGTGACGCAGCCGCCGAAACAACAACTACGGCGAAAAATTTCAGATCCCTAATGCTAAATGCGCTGAAGGCTCATCCATGTGATATTAAGAGGCAAAACAACAGTAATAGTCTAACCTGCTTTTTTCTTTTCCTTGTATGCTTGTTCTTCTATCCCTCCTCCTCCTCCTTCTTCTCCTCCTTCATTCATTCTTTTCTTCTTCTGTTTTCTAATGGGGTGTTTCTAAAAGAAAACAGTGCGCTCTTCTTAGATTGCGCAAACCGAGACTTGACGTTACAACAAACAGGAGTCATCAGGAGTTCAGGAGGAAACAGGATTTTAAACAGATTCTGGCTAACACTTCCGCAATTTGAAATAAACTCTGTTTGAGAGACCTAAAATGAAATGTAATGTTTGTGTGTGGTTGTTGTTGGTTTTTTGTTGTTGTTGTTGTTGTTGTTCTTGCTGTTGTTCTAAAAGGGCCCCAAGAGGAAGAGATTGTTTCACTTTTGTGGAAAACTAGTTTACCATAAAATTCGCACTGTTATTGCCTTTAAAAAAAGTAAGGGGCTTTCGTTGTTCAAACCAACAGGGAATGATTTCCCAGGTTTTAACGGTACACCTATACGCTCTACGATCTACTAGACGACTTTTTAGTGCTACGGCGGTATAGCTAGCGATTGCTATTGAAACACACAAAACCAACAAAACAAAACAAAACAAAACTTAATTTAGATCTATTGATGTAAAAATTAATTATACTTTCGAAAGAGTTTTTTTTTTTTAAAGTAATTTGTTTCAAATAAAGCAATAGTCACTGTGCTGCATGTTAAACGGATTTTGTCGAGGATGTGTGAAGAATTTGGGTCCCTTTAAGGTGTACTAAAAAGATTAAATATTTACTTAAGGCGCTGGCCGACAACAAGATCTTACTCAAAACGGCAACTTGCAGTTTCAAGCGCACTGAACAGTTAATTAGTTAGTAAGTTAATTAGTTGATGGGTCGAATAGTTAAATATATAGTTATTTAGGTGGCTAATTATAGTTCGTCGATTGGTGAATAAGTTAGTAATTTGGTTGGTTTAAACATAATTTTATTATTCACGAAACAAGTAAACAAAGCATGGAGAACATAAAGGGCACACAAAAGCAAAGCTTAAATAAGTGCTACCCTAGTAATTTGGTTATAGTTATGCAGTCAGTTAATTAGTTAGATAGCTATAGTTAATTAGTGAATTGGGTTGGCAATATTGATAGTTTACTGTGGGTTAGTCAGATAGTAAAATAGTGAATTCGTAATTGTTATACTTTTGTTTCCCATGTGTTGTGTTAAAACTCTGAGGAACAATCTCTGGTGGTTTCTGACACGCAGTTTGTAAAACGTAGACAATGATGTTACACAAATCTCAATGTCAGAAAACTCATTAAAAGTGGATAGCACGCAGACATTTGGAACTTCAATTATTATGCAAAAGGATTTTGTGAACAAGAAGAAGACGAATGAGAACAAGAACAACAAGAAGAAGAACAAAAAGAATGTGGTCTGCTTTTCTACACTTTTTAACTAGGTCAAAGTCTGATCTTTCGGGATTAGTGGGAACATGCTAAGAAGGAGAACTAAGAAGAGCTACTTCAGCAGCACTTATAGCTATCAGACAGGATTACTCGTAAAAGATGTATTATCTAATTATTTAGTATTCCTAACATTTTTTATATTTGTTTAAAGCGCGGCGATATACAAAGAGGAAGGTCTAAAACGTATACGCAAGGAGTAGATTTAAATTATTTTTTGTGATTTTGTTTTTAAATATGAAAACGTATGTCTTTCCCATCAATCTGACGACGTAAGCTTACATCTACACACATCACACTCACACCAACCCACACTCACAACCAGAAAAGAAACTTTATATAAATAATTTATTTTCTTCCGTCAATTTTAAGTGAAGAGTTGTGAAAAAACATTCTGTCATGTTTTAATCAAGAAGCTTAGTTTACAGGCGCGCGCGCACACACACAAACACACACACTAACAGGCACATAAATTCATATCCGCGCGCACAGGCAGACACACTACTTCACATTCTACTCCATCATTATCGTCGATCTTGGTTTCTTTTTTTTTTAATTTTATATTTTACCCTTCTTCTCTAACGATCTTTAACTCTAGATCGATCGCGCTACTAAACTTGCTCTTGGAATACAAGTGGGAACCATTCCCATGTCCCTGGCAGACACGCGACGCTACACGATCAGTCAAAGACTTTAAAACGCTATACGATCAGTCAAAGACTTTAAAACACTCTACGATCAGTCAAAGTCTTTAAAACACTATACGATCTGTAATAGTCTTTAGAACACTATACAATAAGTGATAGGCTTTAAAACACTATACACTTTAAAAACATTTAACCTGAAAAGACCTATTATAATTTCACTCTCGAAGATGGAACATTGAAGAAGAGTGCCTAGTGCATGCTTAGTTCTCAGTACACTCCAACAGTATAGTCTTTCTTCCTTCCGAATCACAATTTATCAAATTTATCGCATATATTATTATTATTATTATTATTTAATCGTCATTATATAGCGCCTTTTTAGCTCAAGAGCTGCTCAAGGCGCTGGCCGATAAGGATCTAACTCAAGCCGCCCGAGGCGCCAACTTGCAGCTTTGGGCGCATCGTAATAACGCTCCAGACAACTGAGCACAATCCTGGGCAGCCAGGGATGGGGGAGAAGGACTTAGGTGCATGCTGGGTGTGTTCTTGTCACCGGCACTCATACGTCTAGGACATGAGCGTCAGGATCTTGAATGTCCGTTATGATGGAATGTATGCGACACAGACTAGACCTCGGTTTATACTCTCATCCGAAGGAGTAGTGTCTTTCCCAAGGACACATCACAATGTCCGACCTGGGCTCGAACCCGGGACCTTCAGATCCGCAAGCCAAAGCCCTACCATTAGGCTACCGTGCCTCCCTATCCAGTTCTTTGCCCATTGCCTCAAGCACATGTTGACGCCATGTTTTGTAGGGAGAGCCAGTAACTTTGCGTCTGGGCTAGTTTCGTACAAGTAGGCCTACTCTCTGCGCACAGGCGTGCTAATGTAAAAGTAACACGAGGTCGAATGGAGGGAGAGTGAAAACTGGATGGTTAGAATTTACCAATATGTGTGTATGTGCGTGTGTGTGTTGTGTGTATGTGTGTCTGTGTGTGTTGACTAGCAACTATATATTTGCCCTTTTGTACAGTTCATCTGTTTTATGACTTTAATATTCTTATTATTTTATTGTGATTTGCTGTCAGCTTGTTCACTATGTTTTATGTGTGCTTTTGTGTGTGTTGCTGCAGCGTAGACCAAATGCATTCTTTGTGTATCATTCACTTGGCAATAAATTATCTTGCATTTTATTATATTTTAATTTTTCTTCTTTCCATTATACGAAACAAAAGCAGGCTACCGGCGACGGAAGGTTGGGAGAAGGTTAGACAAGACTTATTATAAAATTGTTATTGGTTGTCCGTCCATTTCTGAAAACATTTTTTTTTTTAAGATGTAACCTTCAACTTGTTTTCATTGCCTGCATATAGTTATGCAGGGATGTTGCTAGGAAATTTTTTCTTCGGCGATTTGGCCGAAACAGCCGTGAAACTTTCGGCTTTTTACAGAAAGTTTCGGCTCTCTCTTCCAAAGCAGTCTCACAAGTTTTTTGACTAGATTCACTACGTTAACGTGCACCCTCCACCTCCATATATTAAAGGTGTTCTGTGGATGCATATCTTTGAAATAAAACATGATTTTAAGAGTAGAATAAGAACATTGAAATGAAATTTTATTTTCTTAAATTTTAGACACACAAAAACAATAAAAAGTTTAGACTGTCCATTGACAGACCACAATACTGTCAGAGTTTCTGGGTTTAACCTTAGTAATTATTGAATCCTCACCTAAACTGCAAGCAGCAGCACAGGAATATCGCAAAAATGGACAAAATTGAGCCGATTCACCCGTGAAAACTTCGGCTCGGCGAGCCGACATGACGGACAGTTTATCGGCTTTTTAATAAAAATTTCGGCTAAAAGCCGAAGATCCGACCCAAACGACATCCCTGGTTATGCCTTGTAAAATAAACAATAAAATGTTAGTGAAAGATATGCGATATTGTTGCCGTTTTTTTGTAAGTCAAGTCAAGTCAATCAATCTTTATGCCACTACAAAATAAAACATTTTAAAATACAAATGTCATCAGATGAGGGTGTGTGTTTATTTTTGGGTCCCCAACATTGTATTGCTACATAAACAGGGCGTTAGGAAGTCGGTATTTTATACCATAAGGACGATAGATGACCACTATTAAGAAGACACTTGAAAGCAAGTAAAAAGAATTGAAGGAGATAAAACACACTTGATTACAAGATTCACTATATTGTATTTCTCTATGTCTTTCGCTCACACACTTCGTCAGGAGTTACAAGACATAGGAGGAAAGCAAAATCATTATTATTTAAACTGTAATAGTCCTAAAGTTTTCTCAACAATGAATATTAGGAAAACGAAGGAAAACGTGTTCATTAAGTGTGAGTCTGATACATGGTGATAAGCTTACGACTACAAGTTACATACCACGCAGCGAAAACAGACGAGACACTCATACTCTTTCTTTTCAGAAAAAAAAATAGGTATCAAAGGCGCAGCGCCCCTGCTTGTCTCCGATACTCAGTAGGGCTGTAGCCCCTCCCAGGGAACCTCTGACCCTATCCCCATCCCGTGACGTGCTGGCGTCAGACCCAGGCGCTCTCTGAGCAGCCTGAAGCATCCTTCAGTCTTCCATTGCGGAGTCTGGCGCTGACATGCCGCGGCCTGCTTCACCCCGCCCCCTGACGTTTGACCGACAGGAACACAGAAATCCAGAATGTGTGTGAGATGCTTCCATCCAGAACAGCGTGAATACTCATTAGTATGCCATCTTGTTCACGCGTCTATACTTTACTGCCTTTTCGATTTCTAAAAAAAAAAATGGCTAGTAAGCATGCTTAAATTATTGAAATAATATAAACAATATTAGAAGTGTTATAGTCTAATGGGCTTCTTTTAGTCTTAATCATTCTAAAGGTGATTAATTATTAGATGACTGAGAGAGACATGATCATTAATTTATTTTTAAAAAAATAAATAAATAATGTCAAGTCAAGTCAGCAGTTATAGTGGAAGATCTGCTGTAAGCATATAAGTCTACTCTGTCAATAAAAACAAGATGGCAAGCCATTCAAATGTATTTCCAGACACATACACACACACACCCACACACACACACACACACACACACACACACACACACACACACACACATAAGAAAAATAAGCATTTTGAAAAGTGTTACAGCAAATATGACGGCACGGTAGGCAGGCCACAAACCTAGGTAGGCTTAATGTTTCTGTGAGATTTGGTCAAAATTCTTTAAATGGCTCTTGAGATATGGTTTCCAACGGACCGACCGACAGATTGACAGACGGACCGACCGACATTTGACTCGTTCTTATTAACCCCTATTTAAAAGTATTTCCAGATGAGTCTGAAAATACCAAATGTACGCCTTTATATAGGCCTAGCCAAGCAATCGCACGAATAATGATTTTTTTTAAAATGTATATCTATATCCATACAACGCATCATCTATGATCACCATCACCATCATCATCAACATCAACAACAAAAACAACACCAATGAACAACCACAACTACAACACTTTCTACTACTCTTTTGAACAGCAGTGCAAAAACGGCAGGAACGCTGTTAATATCGATTACATTCAAGCACAAACGCTAGGAATTAAAGTTAGGCATAACGTTACCAAATATGAACCTATCGCTCAGTGACTTGATAGAAAAAAAACAACTAAATCCAAATAACTGTCTGTCACAGAGTCTCTGCATGACTTCTACACCTTCAATTCAGTCGTGTAAATCCTCTCTTATCTCATCATTTTCCTTCCACCGATTGAAATCGATAAAATAGATCACAAAGTCATAGTTCTCGTGTGAGTGTGTGCGCGTGAGTGTGTGTGTGCGTGTGTGTGGGTGTGTGTGTGTGTGGGTGGATGGGTGGATGGGTGGGTGTATGTGTGTATGTTAGTCGTTAGATTTTATATATAAGGTTACTGTTAATAGTTAATGAGTTTTCCTCATTTTGTTTTATAGGTAAAGTTGTTCTGTATTCATGTAAGCGCCTAGAGCTAAGTCTAGATTAGGCGCATAAATAATAATAATAACAATAATAATAATAATAATAATAATAATAATAATAATAATAATAATAATAATAATAATAATAATAATGACTCCCAACAAGCCATCCTGATTTGACTCTGTAGATCTCTGATACCAGTAATTGCCCAGTAAACTAGTATGCATACATCCAAGTGGAATGTCTGATAGAAGTGAATCAGAACATACAATCATGTGTCAAAGAGGATTTGATCAAGAATTGTGCTGGAAGAGCTTAGACCTATTTGGTTTTTTTTTATCGTCATCATCATAATCAGCTGCAGAAGCACCTTCTTTAGAAGTTGTAGCATCAGCAGCTTCGAATGCAGTATCATCATCATCATCATCATCATCATCATCATCATCATCATCATCATCATTAACAACAACAAAAACAACAACAACAACAACAACAACAACAACAACAACAACAACAATAACAATAACAACAAGAGTAACAAACCGCAACATTTTCATCTTCTTTAATTCTAAAAACCAGATCTTAAATTACTGTCAAAATCAATGTCTTCTTTCTCTTTGTAGTTTTCATTATCAGCGTCAAAATCAACAACTATTATTATTATTATTATTATTATTATTATTATTATTATTATTATTATTATTATTATTATTATTATTATTATTATTATTATTATTATTATTATTATTATTTTTATTATTATTAACGACCACAACGACGACGATTACACCTACATCAACTACAAACGTACCTCTTGCAACAAATCAACTTCAACTATCAAATCCATCCTCTTACCGACCTTCTTCTTTCTCCTCCTCCTCCTAATCATTATCCATGATTTGGAGGAAATAGCTTGACGAGTTACACTTCCATCCTCTTAAGGGATAGTATTTTGTGCAAGCATGCCGGAAAAAGATGGACCGCAAGTCACGTTTTCCTGCTCTTGTGTCCATCGTCATTATTTTTGGAGTAACGGGAGCCCCTGTTCGTCTTAAAAATCACATCTTTGTGAACCGTCTCTCGTTATAGTCTGCTGTTAGAGAGACCAATCAGGCCTATATCTGAAGCTGTTTCAGGGCGTCCTCCTTAAAAAACAAAAACAAACTTATACTCGCCATGACTATGTGGTCTAGAGTTTTATCCAAGAAAGGTCTTTTAAAATAAAATGAAATGTTGCAACGAAAATTTGTGGTGTTTTGTTTTTTTCTGGAAGCCTTAGAACCCAAATGTCGTTAGCCCCTCTTTTTGTTAATAGTTAGAAGTATATTTGCATGGTAACATATTTTTAAAAATCCTTTAATTCTTTGGCGTTATTTCGAACCTCTGTTGAAACACGATGCATCTTTAAATGTGTTTTAATTATCGTTGTACCAATTAACATCCATGCCTGTTTCACTCTACCATACAACCACAATGTCACGACGTCTTGTAGCAAGTTCCACACGTTACAACCCTCGTATAAATTCACTTTCTAGCCCTCCCCCAAATCACCGCATCGCTCCTTTCTAATTCTCTATTATTTCATTTTTTATCCTTCTTCTTCTTCTTCTTCTTCTTCTTCTTCTTCTTCTTCTTCTTCTTCTTCTTCTTCTTCTTTCTCATAGTCAAAAACACACACCCACTCATCAGTTTTCTCTCCACCCCTGTAGTTAGCAAATAGGCCAGCAACAAAAACAGCTAATTTGCAGCTTCTGCGTGTCGACAGTGGTAATCTTCGTTAAAGTGTCCTTCTCTCATTCTCCGGCTACCGCGACCACACGAGGAACATGAGGGATCCCAGTGCGAAGCATCATCATCATCACCGCAAACAGCTTCAACAACCCTGATCAGCCGGCTTTGTTCGACCGCAACTTCCACTGCTCACAGAGTATCGTGAGCCATGCTGACGGATGCTTCTAACACATTGCACGCCAGTCTGACACTCGGTATATAATTATGCTACCGCTTCACTTACTACTTCAGTAGCCAAACAATAAAATACAAAATAAAAAAGACTTTTTTGCTTCAAGCACCAGATTGTTAATACATCAACATTGATTCATTGAATTCGAACGATATTTATAATCATAATATATATATATATATATATATATATATATATATATATATATATATATATATATATATATATATATATATATATATATATATATATATATATATATATATATATACAAATCTGGGGTCTCTTGCTTTCATTGTTCTTTCCGTTTATTTTATAATTATTTCTTAAAATCGTTTCCCTCTTTTTGTTTTATTGCTGTATACCACATATGAGTCAAACTCAAGGCACGCGGGCCACATCAGGGCCGGCGTACAATTATATCAAGCCCGAGTACAATTATATCAAGCCCGAGTACAATATATCAAGCCCGAGAGGTCTTACTCGGCGTACAATGATAATTATCCGGCCCAAGAGAGAGTTTTAGGCAAAAATATTTTAAATGGCTCTGCAATATAAAGTGCAAATTAAGTTCCCTAATTAGCAGCCTTGCTGAACACTAGGCTACCTCAGAGCGTTCTTCGTGACAGTAACCTACCAATGTTCAGTTATTATTATTGAATATTGCTTATCGAATGCTTATCCTGTTCGGCCCGCAATCTTACGTGTGCTTTGAGTTTTGGCCCTCTGAGTTTGACACCCCTGCTGTAAACTGTCTTGTTTGAGTTTGTCTTGTTTTATGTTCTTCTTTCATTCTTTGTGTACGTTTACATGTACGCTCCTCTTCCCCCTACCCCTCCCCCTACTCCATCTCCTCCTCCTCATCGTCATCATCATCATCATCATCATCATCATCATCATCATCATCATCATCATCATCATCATCATCATCATTTCTTCTATTTTGATTATTTCTACTTGTATACGTAGGGCATTGCACCGTACGCTAAACATCAAATGTGATTAAAGGGATTCTTTTTCCCCTACTGTAAAGCACACAAACGACTGTTCACAATGTCAGAGCTGTAGATATACTCTCATCCGTTCGTGGCGTAGTTTAATCTTTGTGTTATACCAGGTTGAGTTTACTCAGTAGATCTACTGTTTCACTCGAACATTAAAACCCTAAAGCTGAAAAGAGGATTAGGGTGGGACTGTTTTTCAGCAGAGCGAGGCAGGCATGCAGAAGAGAACGAATAAAACCGTAGACAGTGTAAAAAGCCCGAAGACGTATCAAGAAGTGGGGATTAAAACGTGAACGACATCTGCGGTTTGGGAAGACAGTGAGTGATTAAAAACCATGAATGTCTCAATCACCTCCCTTCCTGCCTCTGTCTGTCCCTCATTGTTCGCTGTCCTGTCTCCTGTTGTCTCCGCTATGTCTTTTATTGTTTTAGCCCTACCCGCACAACATCAAACTTTCATCGGATGATTAGTAGGCCACGCGGCGGTCCACGCGCCATGCACGCGCCTAGCTTTGTTACCTTTTTGGAATGAAGAGTTACTCTGCAGGTAGTTCAGTCTTTAAGTCGAGACGAGATTACGAGTCATTCTCCCACTGATGAGGGTATGCAGATGTATGGAGCTGATGGTGACGATGATGATGTTGTGTAAAAATCTTCTTGACCACTAACGTGCGCGGACTATGGCATTCAAATACTGCTCCACTGACGGCTTTCTGGATAGAGACATGAGGGTCCTAAGCAAACTGATCAGCATTCAGGCAAACCAGTTCTCGTTTATCTTGTCTGGTTCTTGACGTTTTATTCCGTTTTCTGCGGTCAGGTGGTGGTGAGGATTTATGTCCCTTTAACACACAGCCAGTGGATTTGTGGGTAATTAGGCGAAAAGAATGGAATAGAAAAATGAAGAATAGGGCTTCATTATTGTAAAAGGTTTGAGAAACAAAGCAGAAATATGACTGAAAACCACAAGAGAGCCTGATCACGCAATCAGTGTGAAAAACGCTTGCTGTTGACAGAGCAAACTTGCAAACTGTGGGTAGTGTCATTTTCACATTTCTCTCGCGTATTTCATGGACAACTAGCAGTTTTTTTCCCATCCACCTCCACATGGATTGACGGTTAAAGTTTTTACTAATTATCTCGTTCTGTCATATATTTGAAGGTGTTACAATTATGTTAAAAACTACATCCTTTGCATGGTTAGGTTCACTGGGTATTTACAAACCAATAGTAATATTGATAATAATAATAATAATAATAATAATAATAATAATAATAATAATAATAATAATAATAATAATAATAATAATAATAATAATAATAATAATAATAATAATGGGTGCCACAAATCACCAATCGGGCTCAAAGTGCGGCGATCTCTACCAACATACATGCTCACATGTATCACCCACTCGCACACACACAACAAACATGCATCTTAACACTCAAACATGTAGTCGCTGTTAGAAGACGGATTGGAAACCAAATTTTTATTTTTGACATTTGTATACTGACTGCATCCAGTACCGTTATTGAAGGGAGGAAGGAAACCGGAGTACCCGGATTAAACCCTCGGTGACCTCTATAGTCTGGTACCTACGTCACATAGTTCGATCCTTGCGGGAATCGAACCCATGACCTTCGGCATAGGAAACCGGGGACTAATCCACTGCGCCACGAGGCCAACAAAATCATCATCAACAACAACAACAACAACAACAACAACGACAACAACAACCAACATCTTAATTTCTTGTTAACTTATTACGATCAAAAACGAGAATATCATAATGAATTAAATATGGATGGAAACTGTTTATTATAAAATCAGGTTTAAAGATAAAATACTTGTATGATTTTGGCGGGTATGTTGTCCACTCCCGCTGACTTCCCCTTCTTCAGCGATTGCACTGCTGCCTCAACTTCTTTTCGGAAAATTGGGAAGATTTCTTCTTCTTCTTTGTTCTCTGGACATGCTAGAACTGATGGGTCTCCGTTTGGTGTGTGGTTGTAAAGGTCAGAGCAGTGCTCTGTCCATCTAAGACTTCTTGTTCTTCTGTAAGGCATATGCCATACTTCCTTTGGTCCGACAGACCATCACACAAGCCATTGGACAACACGATGACTTGCTCACAGTGGTGAAAAAACGGAAACTCCGATGGTATGGCCACGTCACCAGATCATCAGGTCTTGCAAAGACCATCCTGCAAGGCACAGTGCAAGGAGGTATACGAAGAGGGAGACCAAAAAGAGGTGGGAGGACAACATTCGAGAATGGACTGGTTTGACACTCAGGTAAGCCATGAGGGTGGCTGAGGACAGGGAAAGATGGCGTATGCCGGTTAAACGACCATCAGTGGTGCCCCTACGACCTCCGAGTTACGGGATAGGATAGGATTTTGGCATTCGAAGTTCGTTTCGAGTAGCTCAGAATCTTTTTCTTCCTATTTGAGATTGTGTTTTAAGGGAAAATTTTCTGCTCAGAGGAGAGAGAGAGAGAGAGAGAGAGAGAGAGAGAGAGAGAGAGAGAGAGAGAGAGAGAGAGAGAGAGAGATGAGTCACGAAGGGAAGAGAGAAAGAATCAGAGATATGGAGTGAGATGAGCGGTTTCCTCGGGTTGTGTTGTAACAAAACTCAGCCTTTTTCTGTCAAAAGTTGTGACAGTCGTAACCCCTCATTAGCCTTCTTAGCCATGTCAAGACACTGTCTCTAAACTTCCGCTGATCACCGCAATTAAAAGAGGATTTGCCTCCCTTGACAGCTCTTTAGCTTTAGAGGAGGAAAATTCGAATCCAAGATGGACGCAGGATTGGATTCGGTTTTCTGTTTTAAGTGCGATCTGTTCTGAGAGGTAGTGGAATAGACGGTGTGGTGGAGGGATTCTGGTGAAGGGGTAGGAGGAGGGAATAAACAGCACTTTAAAGTTATAAGGGAGGGTTTGGACGGGAGGTTGTTTTGGGGTTCTGGGAAAGCCGTTTTTGCTGATAAGTCGATGCCTTCATGTTTGGAACCAGAATACATTACGACGGTGTTGAAAGGTTTAAGAAGGTTGCGATCCTTTGATGACTGCATAATGAATAAGGTTTGAGAATCCGGTTTCTCGCTTTTTTCCGTGGAGGGAGGATGAAGAAGCAGGAGGAGACTGGGAGGAGGAGGAGGAGGTGGTGGTGCTGGAAGAAGTCAAGTCAAAGCATTTTTTAGTTCACAAAAAGGAAAATCCATGGGTCTCTGGTACACACAAGCAACGATGTACACACACGCGCGCACGCATACACACACACACACACACCAATAAAAAACGTGTTTCATCCCTCCATGGGTAAGAACATACTAGTCATTATACATCCATCCATCCAGAAGAAAAAGAAGAAAACGACGTTCATGTTATATTAATGATTATTCATCAGATACATATAAGTTGTCCTGATGTAGAGGAAGAAGAAGAAGAAGAAGAAGAAGAAGAAGAAGAAGAAGAAGAAGAAGAAGAAGAAGAAGAAGAAGAAGAAGAAGAAGAAGAAGAAAGGTGGAAGGAGAATGATAGAGAAGTTTAGAGGGGGACAAAGAAAAAAGAGCTTGAAAGGAAGAAGAAGGAGGAATTGAAGGCAGATGAGAGATAAGAGTACGAGTACGAAATGAGAAATAAGAGAAAATTGTGCTTTCACATGTTGTAATTTATACATAGAGGAAGAAAACGAACAACGATAACATTAATATTAAAATTAATATTAACATTAACCGTATTTATTATTATTTAAATAGGAATGCAATTTGTTTGGCGACCGCAGACAACATGGCTGAGGCTATGGTTTGGCGTTTGTACAACTAGTCTTGGTAATGTTTATGGTAGGCGTTAGCGGTATTGGTAATGTTGGCGATAATGGTGATGATCGGGATGACGAAGGCGATGATTGTGTAATCTCTGTCGTTACAGCCGTTGTCCTCGGCGCCGTCTGCCAGGCTGATGTCTCTTGGAACACTAAATCTACTGCAGCATCCTATATAGCCTACCATAGATTATTGACTGTGTAAGGATGCTAGTACGAATTGAGGACTAAACGTGAATGTCATTCCATGACGAGTTTTTTTTCATCTGGAACAAAATATTCTAACATTCCAACGTTGTGTCTGCTTTCAAGGAAATTAGAGAGAGAGAGAGAGAGTGTGTGTGTGTGTGTGTGTGTGTGTGTGTGTGTGTGTGTGTGTGTGTGTGTGTGTGTGTGTGTGTGTGGGTAGGTGTGTGTGTGTGTGTCTGTGTGATTACCTGTACACTTATTCCCAAGCCAACAACATTTGACAACATCATTAGCAGAAAGAGAATCCAGCGTACATAGATCAACACAGTGTATGTATGAACTCCAATGGTCATTTTGGGGAAAGGAGAGAGGGTGGGAGAATGCAGTGACGAGTCACTGACGACTGGCGCCGACGACTCTAAAGGACTGCGTTAGGGGTTGACGAGTGTGACAGCAGGGTTGAAAGGGTTAAATGCTTCCTTCACTCTTGCTCACGCAACGGCTCTGACTTTCAAATGAGCGACATGCAAATTGGTACGATATTCACCTATGTAACCCAAGTGCCGCCTAGGGCCCTTGCAGCGGTCTAGGTTCTCTGCCAATCTGCAATCCTCCTGTTCCTGCAGATATGAGCTTCTTCTTCTTCTTCTTCTTCTTCTTCTACTACTACTACTACTACTACTACTACTACTACTACTACTACTACTACTACTACTACTACTACTACTACTACTACTACTACTACTACCACTACTACTACTACTGCCACTTTTACTACTACTACTACTATTATTACTACTGCTGCTGCTGCTTCTGCTGCTCATTCTTGTACGATTCCTCTTTTTGAGAACCTTCTGCTCCTCGATCTTCTTCTTCTATCTCCGCTTCCTTTCCTTCTTCTTTTCTCCTGCTTCTTCTTCTTCAGCAACTTGTATTCAGAGCTTCTCTTTCTGCTGCTGATTCCTCCTCTTCCTCGTTCTCCTCTTTTTCCTCCTCATCATCGTCGTCATTATCTTCTTCTTCACATTATTTAGCTGAAACTGAATGTTTGTGAATAGATTTAAATTTTAAATTCTCTTTCGTTTACTTTTTTTTAAGCTCGTGGATGCTGTTGCAGACTTGGCTAAATTTTGTTCCATTCAAAACGTTGGCTTCTCCATTTTTGGAGTCTGGGTTGCTGAAACTAGATAATAAGCCCTCCTTGACTCTCGTTTTCGGGCCACCGACCCCGTGAAGAGCCTTCTTCGGATTCATCTCCTACTCTAAGAGGAGTCTGCATCCGCCGTATCCCTTTGCCGTTGTTTGGTACTTCTTCTTTAAGAATATCATTCTACAGTTTTCCTGATTCTTTGCTACAGCTGAGCATAGGGCAATCAGGTTTGCGGCCCTCTTCAAGAAATACCCGGAGAATGTCATTTGACTAGCTGTCTTTTTTTGTTTCCATTTTGAGAATGTGTGCCCGGCCTTGTTTCTCCTTTTTTTCTTACTTTTTTCATTTTTTTTCACTTTTTCTCCTGTTTTTTTTTATTTATTAATTTTTGTTTTGCACTAGAGCATCTATTTCTCTAATGAGTTTTTGCTTCTGTCTTTTTGTTATTATAATTGTTGTTGTTGTTACTCTTCATCTTCTTCTTCTTCTTCTTCTTCTTCTTCTTCTTCTTCTTCTTCTTCTTCTTCTTCTTCTTCTTTTTGTTCTCTCTTTCTTTCCCTCACCACTTGTATAAACTTGCTCCTTGTCTGATTTTATTGAGAAGTCTCAATGTTTGTGACCATCATATACGTAAGTCTTTCTTCTTCTTCTTCCTCTGCTAACCCCTTCTTCTACTTCTCTTTCTTATTCCCTAATCTTCTTTTTCATATATTTCTTTACATCTTTCTCAAATCGTCATCCTCCTTCCTCTCTCCATCAGTCTTCTTCAATTCTTCAATTCTTTCTTCTTCTTCTCCTTCTTCTTCTTCTTCTTCTTCTTCTTCTTCTTGAGTGATCGGTCAATGAGGTCTGTGGCCCTCTGCAAAGAAGCCAAGGGAGGCTAATTGTGCTCTTCACCGGTACCGCAGAGGATCAGCCCTTGTGCTGACTCTTTTCAGCAACTCTCATTAGCTGGCCAAGCCGCCACTGAAAGTCTTTCGTTGCCAACAATAGGCATGTGCTCTAGAGGAGTTCGATGTTTGTGTGTTTTCCTTTCCTTTTTCAAACGATTTACAGGCAAAAGTGTTAGACCAAAGAGGTTGTATACAGGCTCTTTGGTAAGACCAAATGGACTGCTTCAATACAGATTTATACTGTAGTTTTTAAATTAGACACGCTCAGCATCTCAATACTTGGTGTGTGTTTTTTCCCAACAACAACAACAACAACAAAGAAAAGAAAAGCCGAAAAACTACTTCGGGAAAATTATAAACCAAAATATTGAATTACTGCCCGAGTCAGTCTTCCAGAGATAAAGTACGTATATAATAAGCATTAAAATGATGTTCTAGAGGCGGTTATGTAAAAGTTTACCGTTGCCCACAATAGCTAATTGCTCCAGCTTACAGCTCAAAGCTCGGGTGTTTTCCTAAAAGCTCAACATGGTATAATAAAATCCTGCGTTAGTATCAGAGATCAAATTGTTACCTTCATGAGTTTTAGAACTGCTAACTCTAGTTAACTACATGTAGATCGCTGTGCACCCAAACAATCATTTGATGGATTGATGCGGTACATACGATGCCCAATGTCCACAATCAGTATTTGGAACATTAACAGTTCTGATCAAAACACGAGCCTCTCGAGCATCAGATATTGAGATCAACTTCGAGCTTCTGCTGCTGCCACACACACAAAAAGCAAATGCGATGACTGCTAGAAAATGTAAGGTCAACTGAGAATTGTGTGCTTGTCGTTAAGTATTCTCGATGTTACAGCAACCTGCTCAGTCAAAATAAAAGGTAACTCTAAAGTAGACAAGACGTGGAAGATAGAAACAAACTGAAATAGGTGACGACGACGACAAAGAAGAAGAAGAAGAAGAAGAAGAAGAAGAAGAAGAAGAAGAAGAAGAAGAAGAAGAAGAAGAAGAAGAAGAAGAAGAAGAAGAAGAAGAAGAAGAAGAAGAAGAAGAAGAAGAAGAAGAAGAAGAAGAAGAAGGAAAGAACTAAAAACAATATTAATTTTTATTGTCTGGCTTCCGTAATTCGTGTCGATGTTTATGAATTCATGCCTTCATCTTTTTATTAGTCAAAACAAAACAGAATAGATATCAACATTAAAAGGTAATAATTTCATCGAATTCTTGTTTTATAATATTTTGTTTCTTTTCTCCTCTTACGAAAGTCCCTTTCGTGTTCTTCTTTCTTTCTTTTTGCACAAATTGTTCACACTTTTCCTGCATTTTCTTTTGCCTTTCTTTTCTGTGACCTCTTTTCAATTCTTTCTTCCGGAATTTTCTGTTAAACACCTTCACTTTCTCCGAGCCTTTTATTTTTATTTTTATTTTTTACCATTTTGTTCCATTTATCCGTTTTTTCTTCTGTTTTCATTCTTCTTCTACTTCTTCTTCTTCTTCTTCTTCTTCTTCTTCTTCTTCTTCTTCTTCTTCTTCTTCTTCTTCTTCTTCTTCTTTTTCTTCTTCTTTTGTTCAGCAGCCGCATGCACTTTCAGGTCGGCCCCATCTCATCCTACCCTGATCAGGCTTCCGTCTTTTCTTCTTCAAGCTCTCCAGCATACTTCAATACTTGCTCTTCGGCTTCAGACGACTTCCAAACCTTGGTCCAAAGACCGTGCAAGTCCGCCCTCTTCCCCGCACAATTAGCCAAACCGCACTTCAGCCCTCGGGCCAGCCGTGCAACCAATATTATTCTGGAAGAAGCTCATGCAAGTTCAAAACTTCATAACTTTTATACTGGTATCGTGAGTACTTTAGTGTTTGCAATAGAAACACAAATAAAAAGTGAGAGAAAAAACAGAAGAAGAAAATACAATTAAAAAAACAACTAATAGACACGAATATCAAGACATTAGGACATGAACATTGTACTAAGCATCCATCCGAGACGAGGTGATGCCAGTTCACATTGGTTACCACCCGTACGACGATGGCTGAACGTAGACTTTGGTAACCGTGGAGTATGAAGGCGCTACACAGTGTGAAGTATAAGTAAACTAGCTTGAAATAGTTTAAAAGGAGAAATAACGAGATAAGCCAGGAGAGAAAAAGTCAAGGATGTCAACAAGAAAAGCAATCGGGACAAAAGAAAAGGCACCGAGTGACCCTTTAAGTCCAGAGGAGGCGAGTTTAAACCCAGTAGCAACTTCTTGCTGGTTTGATCACCTAACGCATTCAGCGCCTGCAAAACGAGGTAAACGGGACAATAACAAAGCAGATAAGGCAAGCCATTCCAATGTATTTTTAAATACACCTCCTGGCCTCTTTCTCTTTCTCCCATCCCTTTTCTTTCTGCATCCAGCAGTGTGATCGCGAAGACCTCTCCTTGTGCTGGCCTGGCATGGCTTTCGCCCGAGGATGGTCTAGGATCTATGATGATGGGTGGCCGGGTCATCAGCAAGTGTAATCAGCCATGCACATGGCTCACTAAGCAAGAGCATGCAGGCCAATAGAGAAGATTTATACCAAGAAAGCGGGCTATGTCCCTAATGTTTACTTGGTTTTTACCACCAGATGAACTAAACGCCATATTAAAAAAATTAATCACAAGAAACGTGTTCCACAAGTACAATTACACACGGTAACTGCTGTTTGTGTGTTCCATTAATTCCCACTTTCGTAAACGGTACCATCTTCGGTGTCGGCGTTGTCATCAAGTCATCAGTTTTACTTTTATTAACCTTCATGAAGTTTCATCATCATCATCATCATCATCATCATCATCATCATCATCATCATCATCATGTACATCGTCACCATCTGCAACAACGAAATCATCACCATAATTATCACTATCGGCATCGTCATCATCGTCAACAACAACAAATGACAAAAACAACAGCAACAACAATATCATCATAAATTTAATCTTTGGCTTTGTGGTCAAGTTATCGCAAATATCATCATCATCATCACCAGCAACAGCAGCAGCAGCATGATCATCTTTAGCATCGGCAACACATCAACAACTTAAAAAGCTACCATCATCAACGGCCCAAACAACAACCATAACAACAAGACGACAAATTCGCGATTTCTGCACCGCAAACTGCACGAACACATCTTGTATTGTTCTGCAGACGCGGATTCCTTTCTTTCAGAGCCTCACGTTCCAAACATTCTAGAGTAGCTTGGGATTAATTCCTCCGTTCCTGCCTTCTCCCATCTTTCTATCTCCACGTGCCTAGTGAAGATTTCACCTTCAGCCTGCTCCGTGGGCAACATCTGAAAGACACACTGAACACAAGAAGTAGGAGGGGAAAGGAATGGAGGCGGAGGTTTGGGAGGAGGAGAAAGAGGAGCAAGAAGAAGAAGAAGAAAAAGAAGAACAAGAACAAGATAGAGACATTAACAACAATCACAACAACAATACCAAGAAGAAGAACTACAGCAACAGCAGCCGATGCAACAACACAACCACAACAACACCTCCAGAGCCTATGGAATGGAAATAAGTGCAAAGAAGACCAAAATGATGACCAACAAAACCAATGGCATCAACACGGACATCAAAATCCAAGGCCAATCCCTCAACACAGTGCATCGCTTCAAATATTTAGGAGCCATTGTATCAGACAATGGCTCCCGGCAGGAAGTCCTCTCCACGATCGCACAAACTGCTGCCCTGATAAGGTCGAAACTCATTTGGAAAGACAGAACCATCAGTCTACATTTCAAGGTAAGGCTGCTGCGCTCCCTTGTCATACTATACGCTTGCGACAGCAGACCTACAACGAAGAATACAAAGCATGGAGATGAGGTGCTACAGAAGACTTCTGGGCATTTCTTATACCCAGCACATCACCAACGACGAAGTCCGACAGACCATCACACAAGCCATTGGGCAATACGATAACATGCTCACAGTGGTGAAGAAACGGAAACTCCGATGGTATGGGCCACGTCACCAGAGCATCAGGCCTTGCAAAGACCATCCTGCAAGGCGCGGTGCAAGGAAACAGAAGAAGAGGGAGACAGAAAAAGAGGTGGGAGGACTACATTCGAGAATGGACTGGCTTGACACTGAGCGCAGCCATGAGGATTGCTGAAGACAGAGAAAGATGTAGTACGCTGGTTGAAAGATCATATGTGGTGCCCCAACGACTTTTGAGTTACGGGATAGGATAGGAACATTGGAGTGCTGTGAGTCCGTGCTTAAGAGGACGTTGGGTCTGACTATAGAAAGGACATTTCATAACGACTTTGCCGTGCAGAAAACAAAAAGACAATGGGCAGTCATAGTGGTGAATCTTGGCTTGAGGCAACACCAGGGTTCCGGTCTTAAAGAGTCTGCTGGTCATGACACATACGGAGTGCCAGAGGCCTATCTGCTAGTCATGACACATACGGAGTGCCAGAGGCCTATCTGCTAGTCATGACACATATGGAGTGTCAGAAGCCTATCGGCTTTAGATAGGTTGATACGAGTCAAGCGTAAACCTCAGCAGTCTGATAATCAGTGTTATAGTGGAGGCACTGATCACCGAAGCATTGTAGTAATGGCCTATTCAGTGTTTCGTCGTGAGGTCGTGCGTCGTTCAATACCCAAAGGCATTGCACTAGTTCATGCATGTGCTTTTTTATAATGAATACATTGATCATTGTCAGAGTTGTTTTTTTATTTGGCTTTTGCCTAAAGCGTAGATCCTAATCTACAGTAGAAATATTAAGTTTAAATGAATATGTACTGATGCTTTGAAAGACCCGCGTATCTCAACGAAATCTTGATCTCCATGAACTTGTATTCATTCGCAGAATTGTTTTTAACTAGGCCGTACTTTAATATGTGGAACAAGAAAATGTAATTGCATCAAGCTGAAAAGACTACCGATGCGAACAGAGCCCAATGAAAAGAACAAGTCGGAGAGACAATAAACTTAAGACGTCTCCTTGCTCAACCTAAGCTCCTCAGAAGAGCAAAGCGTGTGAGAGAACAAATTTCTGAACCCCTTGTTAATTTGCTCCGACCGCGATGACTAACTGTTCCTCGAATGCCAATTTGCCAGTAAGGAACTGCGGACTAATCTACATCAAAGAGCAGCAAAATTATATCAGAGTTTTGCAGCCACGCATTCACTGCCTGCTGTTCCTCCTCACGCCCAAGAACTGAAGCAACAAAAGAACTGCAACGAAGGAAATCGCAAAAATCAGAAATCAACTTGAGTTCTTCCCCCTTCGCTTGAGTTGTCTCCCCTCCGCCTGAATTCCCTCCCTTCATTTTGAGTTTCGCTCCCTTTTTTTTTTTGCGCGAGTTCTTCCATGGCCCTAATCCGACCGCAAAGCCAGAGCCACGCGTGTCTTTTTTGTGGGTGTGGTTTCTAGCCACAGTAGACAGTTGCGCTTATGGGGGGTGGGGTGGGGAAGCTGTAGTTACGGAAATATAAAAGTGAAACTTTTTTTTAAAAACTACCAATGGACAGCTTAATATAATAACAGAGAAAGAGCCAGATAATTTTTTTAACTGAAGACATTACATGGTTATTGCTTTAGGTCCAGCAGACTCTTCCAAGCCAAATCAGGACCAACTGAAGACAATTCTCGCTAATGTAATAAACGGTATAAAAGAATACAATTGCATGACACAAAGGAAGAAAGAACCAAATACTTTTTTAAAAATTACATAATAGTACCATCTTCAACACAGCGAAGGCTTGAACTTTTCGTGTGGGCAAATCGGAGTAGTGAGGAATATAGCGAGGGAGACGATCTGTCAGGCAGAAAGGGAAAGAAACACATAAACACAAAGTGACACAGACCACCAAACAAACATCTTATCTACTGTGTGTGGCCAAGGGGAGTGGTTTCTCTGATGTGCTTTCTACTCTGGCCGCAAGATCAATAATTAGCCATGGAGGCAGGAGCTTGAGACGCTGTAAAAGGGGTCTGGGGAGGAATTGCGCCCCTTCCGCCAAAAAGAGTATCGGAGATAATTCTACCAAACGTACGCTTGGAAAACATGCGCTCGTATTTGATTGTTATAAATGCATAACCTATGCGCGTCGCACTAAATACAAATGTTTTGGTAATCAAGCCTACTAATTGCATTTTGGTCGAACGTAGGTGAACGTAGGTTGTTTTGAAAATATATGGAGGAGTTGAGCATCTATTCGAAATCCTGTGACCTACAAAGTATATATTGATTTTTAAACTGTATGCATGTACAAATCAATAACCCTTGCCACGTTATGGTCAGTACAGCAGTCCGGGAATTATTATTTTATTATTTTCACAC
This sequence comes from Oncomelania hupensis, assembly GCA_036898135.1. Taxonomy (NCBI): domain Eukaryota; kingdom Metazoa; phylum Mollusca; class Gastropoda; order Littorinimorpha; family Pomatiopsidae; genus Oncomelania; species Oncomelania hupensis. The sequence continues at coordinate 85,632,391 of CM072511.1, read as the reverse complement.
AAACCACGCATAGGCCTACAGGTGTAGTTGACAGAGGCATGTAGTTGTTTTTGTTTGGTTTGTTTGTTTTTTTTTAAGTTGGGGTGAGTGTAATTAGTGCTTTTCTTCATACATATTGATCATTACGTCCTGTTTTATTTCCTTCCCAGCCAATGTTTACCTTTTCCTTCTCCTTTGCTATCTTTATTATTATTATTCTTTCTTCATCTTTCCTTTTTTGCTGTTTGCGTAGGCTAATCTCACATTAACGATTTTTGGTTTTACTTCGCTTTTTTTTTTTCATTGCTTTCATCTTCTTGTTTCTTATTTCCTCTCAGGGGGAATAAAAGGGGAAGAGCAGAAGTAAGGTTTCTTTCATTTGACATTTTTCATTCTTTTCTCTCTATCTCGCTGCTTCCTTGCTGTAGAGGAGCGTGGCATTTTCGCCTGATTAGGGCAGCAGCCCTGGAGAGGACAGTAAGGAGCTGTCTGCACGTGTTTCACACAATAAAACTCTTGTTTCTCCTGCTGGCGTTTTCAGAGCGTTTTCTCTTAGACTTATCTGGAAATACTTTGAAATAGTCGAGGTGGGGGAGTGGGAGTGGGGAGGTGGAATCAAAATAAAACAAATGTCGGTCTGTCAGTCTGTCGGTCCGTCTGCCGGTCCGTTGGAAACCACATCTCAAGAACCACTGAACATATTTCACCTAACTTCATAGGAACATTACCTAGGTTAGTGGACTGCCTCCTGTGCCATCATATTTGCTCTAACGCAAAGGTCAATGTCGCTGGAGTCTATTTGTTGCTAAGCACGTTTAGCACAATATCTCAAAAACGGCTGAAGCAATTGTGTTGAGTTTAACAGGTACTTCAAATCATGGTCCATTCTTCACTTGCAATCCGGTTGTTGGTCAGTCGGTTTGTCCGTCGCTCCGAATTTAACTTTTTTGTTCAAAACACTTGTTTTATTCTCATTATCTCAAGAATAGCTGAACCACTTTCTTCTCGCCTGCCCACTATTTATTAATGCAAGAACACAGACAATACATACTCTGAATCTTGAATCTCAAAATGTTATAATATTACTTCAAGGCAACGAATGTTTGTCCGTGCAGGAGAATAGTATTATTGTGGCTGTTGTTCACGAATTTCTGCGACTGTCGGGCCGCGTTCACTAATAGTAACTAGTTAACTTGCCTTTTCGTCTGGTATAATAAAGATAAGCTTAGTTGTTGTTGTTTTTGTTGTTGTTGTTTTTGTTTCTTCCGTGGTACCTACCTACCTTCCGCAAACTCTTTGCTGCATCTGTGTTCCTAGTGAATCTCTCGCTATTATTTTGTTATTATTTCATTATCTTTTTCTAGTTGTCTCTGTATTTATTTGTTATTATATTTGTGTACATCTTTTGTAATTCATTTGTATGTTGTTTATGGTTATGCTTTCCTTATCATTGTTATTGTTCCTGTGTTGATGGCAATGTATTTGTATCTCAATGATGTAACTATTCCGCCTAAACTGACACAGATTATTGTAACTCGTCCAGGTATGCACTCACTTAAGCTTTGCTTTTTTTGTATCCCTGTTACTGTATTTGTTATGTATTTGTCAGATAAGAAATTCACTGAATAAACCATTGTTTAAACCAATAGCTGAACCAACATTCATCAGTTTTACTTTGCGAATACTTTTTTCCTACTGTTAAGCTTATTAAATCATTCGTGGTTGTACTTTCTAAAAAATCAAGGTAATCGTCCTTCGCCATTTTCTAAAAACGTTTTGCGCTGTTTCAAAAAAAAACATTGGCTGAGTCGATTTGGATAATGTTTTGCTTGCAGGTAGTGGTCTATCATTCAATATTTTCTGCTTGCAGGTAGTGGCCTGTCATTCAATATTTTCTGCTTGCAGGTAGTGGCCTATCATTCAATATTTTCTGCTTGCAGGTAGTGGCCTATCATTCAATATTTTCTGCTTGCAGGTAGTGGCCTATCATTCAATATTTTCTGCTTGCAGGTAGTGGCCTATCATTCAATATTTTCTGCTTGCAGGTAGTGGCCTATCATTCAATATTTTCTGCTTGCAGGTAGTGGCCTATCATTCAATATTTTCTGCTTGCAGGTAGTGGCCTATCATTCAATATTTTCTGCTTGCAGGTAGTGGCCTATCATTCAATATTTTCTGCTTGCAGGTAGTGGCCTATCATTCAATATTTTCCTTCGCTTCGTTAGGTTAAAACCGATTCACAGCACCGCCAAGAAATTTAATGGTTTTAAAAAATGCATATTTTTCGGCTCTGTGTGTGTTTGTGTGTGTGAGGGAGTGCGTGTGTGTGTGTGAGAGAGAGAGAGATTGTCTGGAAATACATTTGAATGTATAGCCATCTTGTTTTATCTCATTTTTTGCGCATTCCTTGAGGCCAGGCACCTCATTTCTCAATCAGTGTGCTAAAGAGCAACCCTAGGTAATTATAGTAGAACGACAAGGAGCAAACAAAATTCCAGAAGTAGAAGCAAACCTTAAGATGAATAACCTTTACATATATTACAAGTAGTAACCCAAAGTTTAGAAGCAAAACCTTAATATGAACAACCTTGACAGTTGACTGTACAAGTATCATAACAACGTTAAGTAGAATATTCCCAAAGCCCTAAGAAGAACTATCTTAAACAGAGATAGTAGAGTGATTAGAACAAACTTCAGCTTAATAAAATTTTGTAATACAAGCATTTCATTATAAATAGCTAAACTTCAAGGTTTACAAAGTTGACAGGTAGAAAAAAAAACTTTTAAAATAATTCTATTAACTTATTGCCAAAAATGCGCGTCATAGGAAGTGTGATCCGTTTGCAGGGTTACCGACGGATTACGTCAAAGGAATATCGGTAGTGTCCGTTATAAGCAATCCAACAACTAGTACAATTGAGAGCAAGATTAATTATTCCTAATTGGTTTGTAACTTCCCTTTAACTGTACAACAGTTTAGTTTGACTGTTATAGTACTTTTATTGAATATATGTGACGCACGTGTTTTACCTCAATTCCAAATGGCCGCCAATTCTATCGTATCCTATCCTATCCCGTAACTCGGAGGTCGTAGGGGCACCACAGACGATCGTTTAACCAGCATACTCCATCTTTCCCTGTCCTCGGCAGCCCTGATTGTTTCGCTCAGTGTCAAACCAGTCCATTCTCGAATGTTGTCCTCCCACCTCTTTTTCGGTCTCCCTCTTCTTCTACCTCCTTGCACTGTGCCTTGCAGGATGGTCTTTGCAAGACCTGATGATCTGGTGGCGTGGCCATACCATCGGAGTTTCCGTTCTTTCACCACTGTGAGCAGGTCATCGTGTTGTCCAATGACTTGTGTGATGGTCTTTCGGACTTCGTCGTTGGTGATGTGTTGGGTATAGGAAATGCCCAGAAGTCTTCTGTAGCACCTCATCTCCATGCTTTGTATTCATCGTTGTAGTTCTGTGAGGGTCCATGTCTCGCAAGCATATAGGAAGATGGAGATGACAAGGGAGCGCAGCAGTCTTACCACCGCCAATTCTAATATAACAATTTTATGTGTACTGATCTACCAGAATCATTCATATGCATTTTGATACATATTCTGAATGTATTCTCTATCATTTGTCTACAATATATTCTGGGTATCAAAACCTTTTGGATTTTCCCTTACAGTGTGGATACTTGAGTGTTATTTTATTACAAAAGGTGAATATGTAAGTGTATTTTCTATTGTTGATTACTTCAAAGAACATGCCGTGACCTTTACAAAAATCTACAGTTTTTATCAATTATCATAAAAAACAGATCTTTTAACAACACAGACATTATTTGATATCCATGTCAATACCACATGACAAACAAACAAACAAACATACAACACACACACAATGAGCATAGTGCCAAAATAAATTCCTAAGAAATTGTTATTTAGTAATTGTTTATAGGGTCCAGTGGACTGCAAAGAGCGGAATCAGGACCATAACTTGGTTGAAAGAGGACTCACCCCGGATCTGTATAAAAAAAATCTGCTGAAACAATCGTAATGGTAACACCGAAGGCTCTCCACCAACCGGTCACTTTACAATAAAAAGACATCCCATGCAGGGGTCCGGGACGCTGAGGCCATACTCTAATTTATAGAACCCCCGTTTACAAAAACAAAATAGAATATAAACATCATTATAAAACATTATCAAAACACATGTATATTTAATGCTTCTATTACTAATTAATAATATTATAGAAAGCCCTAGTGACCATTTGGCAGAAAACGTCCAATATACCCTAGCTAACCCAACAGACCTCATACGCAAATGAGGAGTTTTGGAAGAATTCTTAAGAAAAAAGGTAGGTGACTGATCTAGCGAATAATATAGTGGATTGATAGAACAGATTAGGAACAAGAAAGAACAAATGAAAATGAGAGAAACAACAATTTAAAGCACTAAATTTCCACAAAGTGGAAATATTATTTATACAGAAAACCCCTGCACCCCAACGGGAGTAAGAAATGATTGTCTTCACCAGTCGTATTTAATTAGGCTATGTTTAACCTTAATGCCTTAGAATTAAATTTTTTGTGTTCTACTTCTTCGTCAGGGGAAGCAAACACTCCGATTCCTCATCCACTCATCCACTCCTCTCACGCAATTTCCTCCCACCCACCCCTTCCCCCCCCCCCCCCCCCCTCCCTTTCCGCCCCCCCCCCCCCAAAAAAAAAATCGTCGTCTTTCGATACTTGCTCACTTTTTGTTTCTGTTTATTTGGGTTTGTTGGTTGTTTTATTAACGTCTTCTTCATCGGCATGATAAGACACACACTGGCACGTACTCACGCACATACACGTACACACACACACACACACACACACACACACACACACACTACATTAAATTTAAAATTATATATTAATAATAATTTTTTTTAATAATTTTACCTTTTTTTTAAATCAAATAAACTGAGATACTGGACAATTAATTAAAGCTTTTGCTGACCTAACGCTCACATTAAAACTTAACGTTTTCAATAGAAATTTCGATATAAATATTAAGGCTGGTAAGTAAGCGCAATCTATTAGGTGTCGAAAGCGAAAGAGGCGTGAATCTTGCGCCATCGCCAAAAGCAAAGACGAGATATAAGGCATCGTCTATAGTACATAAGCTGTCGGCCACTAAACATAATTTGTCTGCGAGGTCAAATCATTCCCATTGCCATTCTCCTCTCTCTTCGTCAACATACGGTATCTTTTTGTTAGGACTCTATCCTGTGAGCTCACCATGCATATACAAAACAGTTGGGTTTTTTTCATACCTCTTCTCTACTCCTCCCTCATCCTGAGAGAGAATGAGAGACAGAGAGAGACAGGCAGACACAGACAGACAGACAGACAGACAGAGTTAAACAAGAAAGTCAAAAGGCACGTGAATGACGGAGAGCGCGGTCAAAGAGCGTGTAACTCGTGCAAGTAATTAATCAAAAGTTGTGGCCCTGCTTTTTGGTGCAGCAGACGGTACCGACTTGCAAGAACGCCACGCTCCCCTGTTTTCCAAAAGGCCGCTTCAGGTTCAAGGTTCGAACCCCGGCCCTCATGACTCAGGGCTCTGGTGGCAGCTCCGATAGGCCAGGGAGAAAGAACAACATGGAAGGAGGCCAGAGGTCTTCGCGGGGAGGAGGGAGCAAGGCGAACCAGAGACCCGCGACAAAAACACTTTTCTGAAATAACACGACACTCCAAACACCCACCTCACCCTCTCTCCCCACCTCTCCTCCTCCTCCTCCCCTCCCCCTCCCCTCCTTTAAACCTCTATCTCTCATCTTTTACATCTTCATCTTCTTTAAAGGGGGCTGAGTATCAAAGACGTTTGTATATTTTATGTTGTTGTGACAATGAGTTTACTTGTGAAAATGTATTGTTGCCACGTTAAAATATGGTATAACGGGTAATCATTGTTCAAGCCGAACTCTAAGCTTTAAAAATTTAGGATATTGCTCCCTATTATGTAAAAGACAACTTTGCCTACTGTACACTCCTTTCGCTGAAGTGCTAATTTTAGAATCAACGTGGATGCTATTGATAGGCAAAAAAACACATTAATGAATCGATTTTATATTAAACAGGTACTTTTGAAAGAGGTTATTTTATGAATTGGTAGTCTTTCTTTTTTTTCTTCCAGTGAATAAATATTCACTGTGGACTTGAAAAGGATCTGTGACAGGAAAAAAGTGTGATCTCAAGACCTTTAAAAAATTTCTTGTCCACCCCCCCCCCCCCCCCTGTATTGACCCACCTGCAGCAACACCACAATAACTACAGTCTCTTCAACTTCTGCTCCCCTTTCTGTTTTAAAACTGTGGAGTTGTTCTATCCTCCCGATCCCTCTTTTTTTCTGTAACAATTAATCCCTGTAATTCCTACACTGATATGAAGGTATTTGAAAACTAGCGTTCACAATTTCTTTGCATGCGTTCTTTGACGTACATTAACGCTTCTGTTTGCTTGCCTCGCGAAGTAATTTTTCAAACAAATGTATAATTATATCATGTAGATCTGTTGACGTTGTCGTTGATTTAATTTTGTGTGTGTGTCAACTTTGCAAATCTTAAAGCAACTGAATATTTTGTTGACCTTTGTTACATATAGTAGCGAGATGACTATTATCGCCATCGCTATATAAGCAACAAAAGACGACAAAATAAAAACGTAGATTTGGTCATAGTGTAACCAACAGCCATCGGTCATCTTGAGGGTCAAGCTTCTCATTCCACTGGGACAACAACTTGCACGTGGACCCGCAAAAAAATCATCTTTGTTGCTCTAGAATCACGTACACCAATATTATTAACGTTGGTCGTGAAAAACTGAGAGGAGAAAAAGCACGAGCAAAACCTCAACTCCCAAAACTATCGTCCCTGACTATCAGGCACATTTTTTAAGTTACAGCTTCCTCCCCGCCTAAAAAGTTACCCAGTGTTGTTGGCGGTTATGCTGAGCGAACTCATCTATAATTTTCCCCGTTATTTTGCCCCAATACATGGAGAGGCCCAGCGTGTCAACAAAGAGGAGAAAATTAGCAATTACCTCGGCGGTAATTAGCAACGAGAACCCGTTTTGCCGATAAAATGCGCTTGAAGGAAGGGGGAAAGACGAAAGAGATATTAGAAACAGAAAGAGAGTGTGAAGGTGCTCCAACAATATTTCGTTTAAAAATTGGGTGCAGTCCCCCAAATATTTGGGAAATGTGTTGCCATGCCAGTGAGGCTGAGAGATAGGGTATTATGTTTTCGCTGGAATATGCATAGGAAGGGGGTAATGATGATTTGGATGAGAGGAGAGAGGGGCCGGTAGTTGAACTTGAGGTGGAAGTGCTGTTTTAGCATGCAGATGAGGTCTGGAACCTTTGCAGCCCTAAGGGTCGGACTGGGGACGACTTGGCCCGGGGGTCTGGAGAAGTCTTGTGAACCCTATTCGGAGGGGTCTCTAGCCCTCAGCCCCCGTGCCGTAATTTCATGCTGCCCTGATGACTCTTATATCGCTCCACTTCTCTCGAGATGGCCGACTTTCAGTAATAACACTTGACTCCACACAATAAAACCCAACAAGCCCCATACAATAGCGCGCGCGCGTTTGTGTGTGTGTGTGTGTGTGTGTGTGTGTGTGCGTACGGGTATGCGTGCGTGTGTGTGTATGTGTCCGTGTGCGTGTGTGCATGTGTTACGGCAAAAGCATGAGAGTAAAACGCGTGCAATTCAGTGTCAGTTAGCGGGTCAGCGTGTGAGTGTGTGTGTGTGTGTGTACGTTCGTGTGCTCCATGCTACTCAAGAGGTCGTAAAGAGGAGATTACCAAATAATTCAGAAGAACCGAACAATAAAATACTAGATAGATATTTGAAGTCCGGTAGTTGCAATTTGACGAAGATTCCCCATCACCAGGACACAAAAATAAAAAAGTACGTAATAAAAACAACTTCTTATCGATGAACTTGCGCACGAAGGTTCTCCCCATTTCTCTGGCAATAAATGTGAGTTATTGTGCCCCAGGTACTGTCCATGGCAGTTCTTGTGTTTTCTTATCGAGGGTTGCTAAGTTCATCAGCTTTGGAGCAAGTACTGTATAGTGACGGCAGAATCATAGCAAACTGATTAATTTCTCTTCGTGGTGACTTGATGGCTTGGAAATGTATCTGGCTAGTGTGTGCTGCATGTCTGCCAGCCATTGTATAAGTATTGAAACTTGTCTTATTGATGGAAAGAGGGATGAAGGGAGTATAAAATGGCAGTATGGGCATTTCTATTCTAGCTCAAGTGGTAGAGCGTTCGCTTGGCACACCGATGACCCAGGTTCGAATCCCGTGGTGGGGGATATAAAAATGTGGCCATTTTCACTGTCCATTTTAGCAGTATGATTGCTCTGGTGGTTCAGTGTTGATTCAGGTCCCTACCCCTCTTTTTCTGGGATGGTTATCCCCGTCTGCCATATCGCCAATGGTGGTAGACGTTAAACCTCAATGTTCATTCGTTCATTCTATGTTTAAAAAGTACGGTTGTTTCCTAGATTTCGAATATATAAGTGTACAATTTCATGCACTCTTGAGCCCATTTACATCCGCATATTTTTACTATTTAAAAATCTTAAATTACATGACAGTACTGTACAGTGTCGAACCTCGAGTTTGTTCTTTTAACATCATCTGTCTAACTGTACTTTTTCTTTTTTAGCCCAACTTTACTTTCCTCTGTCCAACGGACGATATTGATATTTCGATGAAAGAGAATGTCTGACTCTCGCCATCTACTGTTTCTTCTCAACCCCGTTTTAGCAAAAAGTCTCAAGCTCATAAAACCACCAAATGCACCCTACTGTTTCATCCTTCTCACGTCACCACATCTCATCTCGTTCCCCTCACTCGTCCCTGTAAGATTCTCATAGCCACTTCCCCCCCCCCGCCTCCTATCACCCCCTCCTTCACCCCCTTCCCCCTCAAAAAAATATAAAAAAAAAGAATCGTCCGCATCTCTTTTATTTTATCTGATCAATTATTCCCTTCATTGGGCATCATGGCCGCCTTCTTGTTCCTCCCAGTGCCTCCTTCCTTCCGTCCTTTCCGTCAGCCCGTGACCGCAATTGCCACGGCTGTTTATCTTTTGCCGTCCCGCCATCTGCGCCGGCCGCAGCCCCCAAATGAATTCCCCCGCTCTCTCCAGGGCCAAAGCCATCACAAAAAAGGCACACAGAAATATCATTGCGACCATCGTTCAGACGCATCCAGCAGCACCAGGAACGCAAGAGCAAGCAGAAAGAGAAAAAGACGGGCAAAACTTTCTAGAATTTGGTATTTCTAGTCTGTTCGACTCTCCAGTTGTTATTTTTTTTAAAATATAAACAAGTATGTTTTCAGTTATTAATATTCTTTCAAGTGTTGTACAGCAGACCTTTTTTCTGTACGATTTTTTGTTGAGATTTTCAAAACAGAGCGGTTGTCCAAGGTTCTTTTATTGCATGATAGTTAATTAGGACGTCTACGTTTGTCTATCGAAGGTACCGACAGAATGTAATTTATAACGAGTCTGCGTATATTTTACTTTAGTGGGTTCTGAGATCACAACAACTATCTGTGATCATAATTTGCGAAGAACTGCCTGTGAACACTGCGGGAGAAAAGAGATAAGAAGGAATAAGAACCAGTAGGAAAGCAAAAGCATGTCGTTAAGGCGGGGTCTGAAGAGACGATCGAAGTTTTGTGCTTGTCTTGTCCGAAGTGCTCGATCTCCCTCGGCCTGAAATACATGGACGTGTCGGTAGGGGCTGTCTTTTTGGTAAATGGCCACACTGGCTCCTTGTTCGCTAAATCACGTGTAATGGGCAGGCGGGAAAGAGCTGATCAGCCGGCGATCGTGCTTGAAAGACGTCCCAACATGTCAGAGGTTTTGTGGGCCTTTTTCTCCATTCTAGCGGTCGCCGCAGTTTTTAAATGGCTTTCTGCCATGGTGACAAATAGTGCGCGGCACTCGGAGGTGGTGCCCGCTCATTTATTGCGCAAACAATCCAAAACATCGGTGCAGTGACTGCAGATAGTAGTGAGTGAGTGTTCATTAGTACCACAGCATGCAAAGCGGGCACCAGCAGAGAGTTTATGCACTTTGAGACGGTGCAGTGAACTCTGGGAAGGACAGACGGATCGAGCTGAATATTCTTTTCGTTGTTTTCATCAAAGACCAATGTTTGTTTTGTTCATTGTTTCGAAAAATGGCAAATAATGCTGTCAACATTTCCGATAATTAGGACCTACATTATTTAGTCAGCTGATTGTACGAGCGGGATACCCTCACTCGCCCTTTCATTGATTTACGTACGTGACATTCGGGCTTCTTTGCAAATAATATTAATATTACTATAAATATTTCAAGCACAAACTAAGATATGGGTTTCTCGTGCTTTCTAATTTCGCACATTGGCTTTTATCATCAAAAGTTCATTGAAGTTAAGACGTTCAAAGATATAGGCTAACAGTTTGACACGGATCCATGCCACTATTACTTGACACCTTACGGGAATTTTCCCATTTCAAACTGACGTATTATTTCTGGTACTACGATGCCACTGAGTGAGTGAAAAGATGGATGAAATTTGACCGATATTGTAAACAAGGCATCATCGTGCTGTTTGTCTTCCCTGGCACTGATTACTTTATTCAAATATAAAACAACCAACTGATGCCGGGTTTGTGTTTTTCTTAAAAATAAATAGTATCCCCACTTTCTGGAAATTTAGTACTTTAAATTCCCATTGTCGTTGTCTTTCTGCTTTGTTCTTTCTCATACCTAATCTGTTCTATTAATCTACTACACTACCTTCTTCGCTAGACCAGTCACCTACCGGTTTTTTTCCTTGAAAACTTCCAAAACTCCTCATTTGTATATGAGGTCTGTTGGGTAAGCTTGGGAATATTGGACGCTTTCTGCCAAATGGTTACTAGGGCTTCCTATGATATTATTAGTTAGCTATGTAGGCATTTTATATGTATGTGTTTTGTTAATATTTTATAATGATGTTTATATTCTATTTTGTTTTTGTAAACGGGGCTTCGATAAATTAGAGTATAGCCTCAACGTCCTCTGCGTGGGATGCTTTTATTGCAAAGTGACCGGCTGGTGGAGTTTCTTCAGTATTACCACTAGGATTGTTTCAGCAGATCTTTTATACGGATCAGGGCTGAGTCCTCTTTCAACCAAGTTGTGGTCCTGATTTTGTGGTCCAGATTCGGCTTTTTGCAGTCCGCTGCACCCTGTAAGCAATGGATAACGAACTAACTTTCTTTCTCTCTTTGTGTAAACTAAGGATTCGCAGATATTTTCGTATAATCTGCTTTTTATGATGAACCACCACAGTTATTCGTTTCACAGAAGGTTCGCCATTTGCCTACCGTCTATATGTGCATGTCGTTAACACCTCGGCACCATTCTACGTCACACACACACACACACACACACACACACATACGTGTATTCATGTCAAAAGGGGGTACTTTGACCTACTTCGCGCTTCTTAGGCGGCGAATTAGGTCAAGTTTTGTCAAAAAACGGCTAGAATAAGGAATTTTCCTCGACGGGTTGGTTAAGGCACCCGCCTCCACGGGTAGGGTAAGGCACCCCTTCAAGAAAAGGGTTAGGGTCAGGGCTAGTTGCAGCGCTGCAACTAGCCCTGACCCTAATCCTTTTCTTAAACAGGTGCCTTAACCTACCCGTCGAGGCGGCTGCCTTACCCTAATCGTCGAGGAAAGTTCCTTATCCTACCCGTCTGGAAGATGCACTACAACTACACTTGGTCAAGTGTACTTGTAGTGCATGTGCACTGCAACTACACTTGGCCAAGAGTAGTTGTAGTGCACATGCACTACAACTACACTTCCCGAAGTGTAGTTGTAGTGCACATGCTCTACAACTACACTGCCATGTACTTAAAGTACACTGCTATGCACTAAAAGAGCACTTCCGCGCACTTAGAAAAAAGTGAGGCCCTGGCAAAAAGTGGGGTCCGAGCAAAAGACCCCATTTATGACTAAAAAAACAAAGTCGAGTTCCCACTTTGACATAAATACACGTCCACACACACCCACACACACACACAAAGTTAAAAGATGACGCGAAAGAAAGAAAAGAAGGGCGGGAGGGTGGAGGAACAGGATGAAGGGAAAGAATTAAACCATCTTTAATGTCATCACAAGAAATCTCTCTCTTTTCGGAGAACAAGAAATCACACTCATAACACGAATCCCCTTTCAAGGGCTTGAGAGATAGAACTCCTCTTGCTCTCGTTTTCTCTCGTAAAATATCATTACACGCCGTGATCCCCACTTTTCAGCACCTTCAAGCCCTCTTCTGACACCAGGAGTAGCAGCTCTGTAGGAAAAAGTACCTTCACTTTTCTTCCTCTTTGCAGATTAGGGTAAAAAAATGTAGTTCCCCTTATGTCTTTTTTTCTTTTTTGGGGGGAGGGGGGGGAGGAGGGGGGATAAAGCACAAGATGATGCTGAGATCATTCTAGCAAGAGTGACTATGCTTGCATTGAAATCTGGGAGTTTGTAGATGGAAATTAACCTTACGAAGTTGGGCATAATTGTTAGTATTATTTATTTATTTATTATTATTTATTTATTATTATTATTTAATCGTTCTTATATAGCGCTTTTCCAGCTCAAGAGCTGTTCAAGGCGCTTGCCGATACAGGATCTAACTCAAGCCGCCCGAGACGTCAACTTGCAGCCTTTGGGCGCACCGTAATAACGCTCCAGACAACTGAGCACAATCCTGGGCAGCCAAGGATGGGGGTGAAGGACCTAGGTGCATGCTGGGTGTGTTCTTGTCACCGGCACTCACCCGTCTAGGACATGAGCGTCAGGATCTTTAAAGTCCGTTATGATGGAATGTATGCGACACAGACTAGACCTCGGTTTATTCTCTCATCCGAAGGCTAGTAAACAGAGTAGCTGTTCTTTCTTAAGATCATTACATTTTGTAATCATTACGTAAGTCTAATAACTACTACAAGAGGTCATAGGAATTTAGCCTAGATGATTTATTTGTTAACCAAAAGAACTCGTATTCCCCTTAGCTAATTTATATTATTCTTCTAGTACACTGTACATGGGTGATCTGTTTTAAATTGATTCGAGGGGATACTAACAAATGAACAAGGCAGCACAACGATGCTAAATGTAAATTTATAAATGCGTCCAAGGAAAGTAGACTTGAATTACAACAAAGAAAAAGAGCTCAATCGGCCACTGTTTAAAAAAACAAACTCAGGCATTCATATTTATTATGTTGGTGTAGTTCTACTGTACACTAGACATACCTGCACATTCTTCCATACATGAAAAAAAATCACGACAATGAAACAGGCGAGAACATAGCACTATAGTGCAATTTCTAAGGCATAACACAAGTGCGTTTCTACTAATGAACTGCTTCGGGGTTTTCTTCAACTGAAGGGTTTGTTCCACAAGAATTAGGTTTTGGGCTTAGCGCCGGGTAGTAAATTTTCTGCTTGAACTCGATATCACTGTGAGTTAAATGGTGTAATGGTGTAATGACGTAACATTTAAGGAGAAAGACGTCACCTTAAATAAAATCACTGATTCGAGAAAAGATGTGTATGTCACGGAGCAAGTTTTTAATGAGGGCATCTAGTTACAGTCTTGCTCGCGAGTATATAAGCTTTGTCACGGTGTAATAACGTCTCCTCTCTGAAAATCCTTTTCGGGAAGAGAGGGGACTATAAACTGATTAAAAAACAAAAAAAAGTCCTTGGGTCACGAGAAGTACTACTTTCACAGAAGAAATAGTCCTTAATTGGAGAGGTTTCAATGGCTATTTATAGAATCTACGACATGAGCACCTTGGGTTTAGATCGCGAAAAGTATCAATAAGATGATGATAATGATATGATGATGATGAGGATGATGATGATGATGATGATGATGAAGATGATGATGATGATGATGATGATGATGATGATGATGATGATGATGATGATGATGATGATGATGATGGCGACGACGACGACAATGATGATGGTTTACTATATTCAATCACAGGATATTTTAAGTCAAGCCTAAGAGCCAACCTGCTGCTTATATAATCGCTTTTCATTGTCGTATTCTTATATTTGTACGGCTTTATCAAGAACTATACATTTAGTATCTTCAATAAGTGGCATTCCTATTATCTTCACTTGTTTTATATTCTTCGGTCTGGTTTAAGAACGGACTTAAAACATTGAGATGATGCATTTTCTATACGTGCATCCCCGTTGTCTGTTTTGTTATGTGTGTTCTCTGCTAGCGGAGGGGGGAACATTCAGGGTCTCTTTACGAGCATGTTGACCTTCTCAGCTCTCCCTGCACTGTCCTTAATGTCGTGGCAACGTCACAGCTGGAAAAGGTGAAGCGGACAATTTGTGCAATGATGAAATGAAATTGCCCAACTTTGCCACGTGGCGCCAGCACTTAGTCCACTAGCACGCGACACTGACACCATGTTGAAGATGAAATACTAAGAGAGTGCATCACGAACGTTGGCTTTTGTAGGCCTTTAAAATAGGCTGCAAGTTTTGTTAATTGTTTTGTGTACAGTTGTATTGTTTTTTGGGTGTCACTTTCTCATTTCTCTTGTCTGCGTTTGCGTTCTGGGCAGTTTTGGACAACTAGAACGCGACACTGATATGTTGAAGTTGAACAAATATTAGAGTGCACCCAAAACGTCGGCTTTTGAAGGCCTTAAAAGTATGATTTTGTTTTGTTTTGATGCCATTGTGCTTTATTTGGCGATTTGTGCTCTTGGTGTTAGCACTGAGTACACTGACACGAGACAGTGACACCATGATTAATAACGATAAATAAAATAGTAGGAATAGAGTTCACACGTTGTTTTTCAGGCTTTAAATTGTGCTTTATTTTGGTAGACTGAAATGTGTGTATGCTCCCTACAAGTGTGTTTGCACGATTTTCCACGTTTAAAATTCTCTAAAATAGTCGTGCATATCTGGAAGCAAAATAAATTGGGTCAAGAAAATCTGATTTGATCAGCCTTCTCAACGAAAGCAAGGAAGACATTAAGGTACAGCGACAACCTGAGCAAGAGAACGGGATATAAGATTACAGAATTTTACAGATTTGACAGAATTGCTGAAACGCGATTGAACAAACTGAAAATTGAAGACAGCAGGAGTCCAACAGTCAGCAAATTTCGAGTAATTTCCCATGATTACGTATTTATGCACAGCGTTATGCGGCGACTGTAGACACCTCATCCCCACTCCAGGAGGGCAGAGGAACAGGAAGGTTAGAGGTCGACAGTTCTGGGTTGCAGACTGCTAACAAATGTCAGCTACGAAACGAAGTGGTCAAACAATCCGCCATTTTCTGTGGTGCAAGTCAAGTCAACAGATCTTTATCACCTAAAATGGAGAATTCATACAGAACATTACATCTCAGCAAATAAAAAAGAACACATTTTAAAACAAATACAAATAATACCTAAAAGCAATATGTAACTAGTACAAAACAAAACAACTACATTTTTTTTCCAACAACAACAATACATATATACTTTCAACTTAACTCATAACATCTTCACACCCACAATCACACACGTACACCCACACACACACATATATACACACACGCCAATATCTTCCAGTTCTCTCTCACTACTAACGCACATACACCCGCATAGCAAATTTATAGAAAATTTCATTGGGCTGACAGATTCATTCATATTATGTACAAACAATTAAAATAACTTTTTCATTCATTATAATAGTTTTGAGGGTATTAACATAAATATAATAGTAATAAATTACTTAGGGGAGAGGCTACATAAGCTGGACGGTTTATGTTTATGTTTGTATAAGGAATAGAAACAATTTATATTATATATATCTGTTGATAATTTTATCAGCTCTAGCTTTTAGCAGAACTTCATCCTTGGTGGCACTTCTAGGGTAGTGCAGTGAGCGAAGCGCCTAAGCTATTCATTGATTGTCAGATAGAACATAAATGAAACAATCGTCTTCTCTGATACTTCGCGTATGGAATGCAAACCTTGTCTCTACGCATCCTACTGCATGTCCATACTATTCATCCCTGTATCCTCGCCCTCACCCTATCGCGCCCTTCTAAAAGTAGCACGAAAACGTTTTTGCCAGAGTTGGCTTTCAAGCTGAACTCAGACGTATGACATTTGCTGTCTGCTTGCAGTGTACCATATTTCACGCTATAATGTTGGGTCACGCTCAAGGACTATACTCCGGGGGCAGTTTGGGAGGATTTCCGCTCCCTCTGATAGTTACAAGTCGCCAGTGCCTGTGATTAGGTCGTCTTTGCTCTAAATTATTAAAAACCTGGTTGGCATTGATGTCGCACCGAGTTTCAGAGGCCAGTTTCAATGGTAGGTCTGCTAGCTGTTGCGTGGCTGAGCTTGTTGGGTGTCACCAATCTTGAAAGATACTCAGCGCGCGTTCATCTCTTGCTAGCATCAGCACACCCGATACCAAATGCAATGGTTGCTAACCTATCTCTTTATTCTTTAACCCATTTGCACATAGGATCAAATGTTCCAGAACTGCTGACACAAAAGTTGTCATTATTATTTTTTAGTTTCTGAATAATTTAATTCATTAAATGGATCAAAGTAAATTCTTACAACACCACTTAAACGATAGTCAACCGTCACCATTTCCTTTTCCTGTTTTGTTTGTTTGTTTGCAAGTCTGGCATATGCCTTACAGAAGAACAAGTCAGAAGTCTTCGATAGATGGACAGAGTACTGTTCTGACCTTCACAACCACACATCAAATGGAGACCCATCTGTTCTAGCATGTCCCCACAACATAGAAGAGGAAGAAATCCTCCCAATTCTCTGAGAAGTTGAGGCAGCAATGCAATCACTTAATAAGGAGAAGTCAGCGGGAGTAGACAATATACCCGCGGAATTGCTTCAAGCAGAGTGGGGAGTGGCCTACACCATGGACCAGTTGCTTGTCATCACTTCCCAAAGAGGGTAACCTTCAGGAGTGCGAAAAATTACCGCACCATCAGCCTTATCAGCCGTCTCAGCAAGGTCTTCCTGAAAATAATATTCAACAGGTTGAAACACCGAGCTGAATAAATCATAGCTGAAGAACAAGCAGGATTCAAGGCAGGGCGAAGTACCACTAAACAGATTTTCAACCTCATCAGCCATCTCAGCAAGGTCCTCCTGAAAATAATACTCAACGGGTTGAAACACCAAACTGAACAAATCATAGCTGAGGAACAAGCAGGATTCAGGGCAGGGCGAAGTACCACTGAACAGATTTTCAACCTCAGAATAATCTGCGAGAAATACCTACAGCCCAAACAACATCTATATCATGTGTTTTTTAGACTTCAAGAAAGCGTTTGACCGAGTCTGGCATGCAGCTCTGTGGGCAACCATGAGAGTGTACAACATCAGCCCTAATATTATTGAAGTCATCAAAAGCCTGTATGAGGAGGCTACCAGTGCAGTCCTCCACAATAATGCCATCTTGAACAACAGTCGGCGTGCGTCAAGGATGCCTATTCTTTCCAACACTCTTCAACGTCTTCCTAGAGCGCATCAAGTCAGTGTCACGTGAGGTTTGTGGGTTACTTCGACGAGGTCTGTCCTCCCTGGTCGGTCTGTGAGCACAGTCTGATGTTGTCGAATGACCTGTCGTACTTGCTGTTGCTGTTTGGCGGCTAGGTCTCTGTTGAGTATCACGTCTTTGTGGGTTTCTGTGGAATGCAGGGGATACTCTACTGCATTCGTCTCCATGCTTTCTCCTTCTTCCGCGATGGCGATAGCTAGTAAGTTGTGAGTGCTGGGGGTCGCTGGTCGGTCCGTGTATTTCTTGAGGAGATTGATGTGGTGGTATCGGGCTCTCCCGTTCACCTCTACTTGGTCTTGGATTTCTTGGCAGTCACCCGGTACGGTCCTCTCCAAGCGATGTCTAGCTTGTTGGTTCCACTTGGAAGTAAGAGTAGCACTTGATCGCCTACTTGCAGTTCTCTGTCCTTCGCGTGGCGGTTGTAGTACTTCGCCTGACGGGCTCTTGCCTTCTTCAGTGCTTCACCAGCTTTCTTCCACGTTGCTTTGAGGGTTTCCTGCAGGTCTGCGACGTACTTGGTGGCACCTTTGGGTGTGTCGTCTATCTTGGCTTCCGTCCAACTTCTGCGTAGGGCTTCTAGCGGTCCTGCTAGAGGTCTGCCGAATAGCAATGTTGACGGGGTGTAGCCTGTGGCTGCATGGGGCGTTTCTCTATATGCGAACAGTGCCGCATTCACGTAGGTGTCCCACGCTTCTGGATTGTCGTCGGCGACTTTCCTGAGTACGGTGAGAAGGGTTCCATTCAGTCTTTCTACTTGTCCGTTGCTGGCTGGGTGGTATGGTGGTGTGCGAATGTGATGAACTTGTATCAACTCGAACACGTCTTGCATCAGGCGGCCGGTGAACTGAGATCCGTTGTCCGTTCTAATGCTGTCCGGGAATCCGACTCTGGTAAAGATGGCGATGAGTGCATCTGCAATCTTCTTGGTGTCGATCGCTGGCAACGGGACTGCTTCGCACCACATCGTACATGCGTCGACGAGTGTGAGTAGAAATCTGTTCCGCTTCTTGGTCATGGGCAGTGGTCCTACTATGTCTACTGAGACTTGCTGGAATGGCACGCCGACTACTACTGATGGTCCTAAGGTAACTGGTACGGTGTGATGTCGCGGGGAATATCGTTGACATTGGTGACAAGATTTCACGTAGCGCTTGACATCCTCCGTGATTCCTGGCCAATAGTAGTGTGCGCTGATTCTCTGCACTGTGGCTCCAATTCCCATGTGTCCGCTGAGTGGCATGCTGTGGCCTAATTCTAGTACTTGGGCTCGAAGGGTGGCTGGTAGTACTAGTTGGGTGTGATCTCCATCTCCTTGTCGATGTAGAACTCCCTCTTCCATGTAGAAGTCTCCTTTGTGCGGGGGTGTGTGCGCCTTGGGTAGCTTCTGGAAGCACTTGGCTATCGAGGTGTCCGCTTTCTGTGCTGTTTTGATCTCTTCGAGTCCTGGATTCGGAGCTAACTCGGGCTGGGGTGGTTGGGTTTTAGCTTGGGCCCTGGTTTGCACTGCAGCTATCTCTACAGTTTTAGGGGGCGTGCCTAAGAACACATACCTACAACCTAGCACTAGATCATACAGGGGTTTCTGTAAAACAGCTGCTTGGATTCGTCCTGTGACGTACCTACTCTCTACTTCTATCCAAGCTATTGGGCAAGTAGTCGTCGGTTTCGTCAGGTCTGCTCCTTGTAAGTCGACTGTCTTGTCCGTCAAGTCCGCGCGCGATACAAGAGATTCGCTAACTATCGTGTCGTATGATAGACCTGTGTCATACAGACAGTTCGCTTCTTTTCCGTTGACCTTGACCGTGTCTGTCACCGATGGGTGATCTCCGATAGGGTGTGGCTTGTTACCGCTACTTTGAGTTAGAACTCTGTGCGCTGGCCGGCTTTCGCGCTCTTCCCTACGTTGTGCGGCCAACTTGAAACATTCTGCGGTGGAGTGTTTGTTTTTATTGCAGAACGAACAATACAGTTTCTGTTCTGCGGGACCTCTTTTCCCGAATTCCGTGTTGGGTCCTTTATTTTTCCCTGGTCTGGGGTTATTTGGCTTATTCGCGGTGCGCTCTTCCCGGTGAGGGCTTCGTTTCTGTGCCTCTTTCCCGTTAGGCTTTAGGTCTCGCCTGAAGCTCTTGGCTTCTCCGTGGGCGGCCACGTACCTATCTGCGACCTTGACCAGATCTTCCAGTCTTTCCGCGCCCAGCTCTACTGAGAATGTTCTCAGCTCGGGGGTCATGGTTTCCCGTAGCTGTTCCCATACTAACAGTTCTGTCAGTCCATCATACGTCTTAGCCGTGGCTGACTGGCTAATCCACTTATCCAGCATTGTGGACAACCGATCCGCGAACTGCGCATAGCTCTCTCTCCCTTCACTCTCCGATTGGTGCGGAATTTTTGTTGGTAGCATTCTCCTGTTAGTTCGAATCCCGTTAGGAGTGCCTATTTTACTTTGTGATAGTCAGTCACTCTGTCAGTCGGTAGCTTACTGTAGATGTCATAAGCCTTTCCTCTAAGCCCTTGACTAAGCTTAAAAGACCAATGGGTGGGATCTAGTTTATACTCTGTTGCTAGACGCTCAAACCTAGTCAGATAGAGATCTAGACCTTCTTCTCTCTCATTGAATGTTCCCAGTGGAAATGACATTCCTTGCACGGGGTTGGATGCTACCTCTAGCTGATCTGAGTGGGGAGGGGTTGAGGAAGAACTTGCAGCTCCTGATCCCAATCTTCTTAGCTCTAACTCATGCTGTCTGTCTTTTTCCTTTTCTTCCCTCTCTTTTTCTTTTTCTGCCCGCTCATACTCCCATCTCCTACTTTCTGCTTCTCTCTCGGCTGCTTTTTTGTGAAAAAAATAAAATAATCCCTACAAATCAAGCCGGGTTTAGAAAGGGTCGGTGTACAACTGATCATCTTGTTAAATTAACCAGTCATGTTAAGAAACAATTTGCTCATAGAAAAAGTATTCTTGCTGCTTTCTTTGATATCAAAAAGGCGTATGACAGTGTTTGGCATGCTAGACTGCTTTATAAATTAAAACATATTGGAATAAGTGGTCATATGTATCATTACATACACAATTATTTAAGTGGCAGATCTATATGCACAAGAGTAGGGAATGCTTATTCATCTTTTTATAACATCGATATGGGAATACCTCAGGGGTCTATTCTTGCCCCTTTATTGTTTTCAATCCTCATTCATGATCTTCCCACATTTATTTCTAAATCAGCAAATGTAGTTCAGTATGCGGATGACATTGCTATGTGGGTTAATACGTCTCTCAGAAAGCATACTAAAAAGAGAGTAGTAATGTATGTACAGAAACTTTTCCAAGAAGAACTTAATAATCTTTCTAAATTTTTGAAAAATAATGGTCTGGAACTGTCTACTGATAAAACGTATTTGATGCTTTTCAATAATGGAAATAATCCTAAATTATTACCTGTTTTGACATTAAATTGTGAAGTTCTTGCTTACAAGCAGCAGGTAAAATTTCTCGGAGTTTACCTAACACCAAAGTTGAACTGGAAGTTACATATTGAGCATTTAATAACGAAAGCAAGAAAAACCTTGAATTTATTGAAAATTATTAATATGCAAATATGGGGTCAAAACACTAAATCCCTATTACATTTAGCTATATCTCTAGTTCGATCAAAGCTTATTTATGGTCAGGAAGCATATTTTCAGCAAATAATTCATTATTAAATAAATTACAAAGTATTGACAGTAGGGCTATTAAAATTGCATTAGGAGTTCCAGTTCATGCTAACACTCTACGAACATACCAAGAAGCTGGAATATTATCACTAAATCAACAACGTCAACTGGCTACTTCCAAATATGTGTTAAGATGTTTATCTGTTCCAAATTCGGTGTATGATGAAATATATATCGACGCTCAACAAGATTATCCCAAAAGAACAAAAAATATGAAGTACTTGCAGCCAATTAGAAACTATACAAAAGACCTTTTTGATAAGTGTGACATTGGTATCACATCAGTTTCAGTTCTTCCATTAACACCATTGATTCCACCATGGGAGCATTTATGTGCACATATTGATATTGACTATAGCCAAACTAAGAAAGAGGATAATCCTAATTTATTAGTTACTGAGGTAAAAAAGCATATTGAAAGTAATTACAAAAACCATATGCAGATTTTTACTGATGGATCAGTTCTAGATTCTTTGGATAGTGGATCAGCATATATTATTCCTGAATTAAATATCAGAAGGTCATATTATTTAGGAAGGGGATTTTCTATATTTACAGCTGAGCTTTATGCTATTTTAATGGCTTTAAAGTTCATTATGTCGTCACCTTTAGAATTATTTGGTATATTAGTATGTGTTGATTCAAAAGCGGTTCTGTATGCATTAAAACAGTGGAACTGTAAAGATAGAAGGGAGATTATCTATGAAATTAAACATATGATACATTGTGTGATTTCTAGAGGAATAAATATTGATTTCTGTTGGATACCATCACATTGCGGAATTCATTGGAATGAGGTATGTGACAGATTAGCTAAGGAGGGAGCACAAAGGTCGTCAGATTCTATAATTATAACAAATTTGAATATGTGTAATCATGAAATGTTTTCCTTACTAGAAAAGGCAGTTTATCATGAAAATAACATTAAAAATATATCTATACTGAATTGTTCAAGACCACTTTCTAAATTAATATATAAATTAAGAATGAACGCATGGAACACTAAATACTCAGCTGATGTTCAGTGTATATGTAATACAAGTCTATCAGTACACCACCTTCTCTTTGAATGTTCAGTTTTAACAGACATATTCAAAGTAAATGGACATAGTATAACTAAATATGGACTTTCTGTAGACATGGTTCTATATCATCCAAATGTTACAGACATTGTGAAAGTTATTGCTAAATCTCCTGTTGGTAGACTCTTATAGACTGTTTTGAACTTCTGTTTTGAAATAGTTAACGTGTTTTAAAAGTTGCATTTTCAATGTCTACTATCATCAAAATGTGTTATCCAAATGTTACAGACGTTGTGAAAGTTATTGCTAAATCTCCTGTTGGTAGACTGTTATAGACTGTTTTGAAATTATGTTTTGAAATAGTTAAAATGTTTTAATAGTTACATTTTCAATGTCTAATATCACCTAAATGTGTGAAGAGACGTTAAATTAAAGATTGATTGTTCTCGGCTGCTAATGCTGCCTTCTTCTGTTCTACCTCTACTTCTAGTTTCTTCTGTTCTCTCGCTGCTTCTAGCTCTAGTTTCTTCTGCTCTGCTTCTAGTTCTAATTTCTTTGCCTCTCTCTCTGCCTCTAATTCTGCTTTTCTCTGTTCTGCTTCTATTTTCTTCGCCTCTCTTTCTGCTGCTCTCTCTGCCTTAGCCTCCTGTTTCTCTACCTCTGCATTTATATACGCAATTAGGTCTCCTCCTGCTAAGTGTAAAGCTTCTCCTAATTCCTTGAAGCGCAATCTCAAGGCCACTGGGTCCGACATTGTCAAACGTGTCTATGACCAACCTCTGAATCAAGTGGAATACCAAAACACTAGCAATATTGCAATTCAATAACAACAATGCAAAGACCATAAAATTCGTAATCAATACTAGAATAAAACCAGAGTCAAATGATATACAACAGTTATTTAAGCAAAACCTGCAAAAGAACAATGCAACATACAGGCACAAAAAGAATTGAAGCAAAAAAGATTTTAACTAAAGAATAGTGCAGCCAAACTGAGTCCTTGTTCCACACTTACAACTATTCTAAGTTATCCTACTTCTACTACCGTTATCTAATTTTATTGTACCTAGATCCGGTTATACCCAATTCCTATTATACACAGATCCTGGCTAGGCTCGCCAATTAAAGTGTCACGTGGGGTTTATGGGTTACTGGGCTCTGCACAATGGAATGCTGTAACCCTCACGCTTTATTCGATGGTAACTGCTAGTTAGTCACCCTGTGAATTACTTTAATAAATTTATTTGTTTAGCTCGGTCTGTGTTAAGGCTGGGGTACAGAGATAGATAGAAAAATGGTAAAAGATCCCTGTCACACTAGCTTTCACACGGCTATGAATCATATGTAGTCCAGCCACTTGATAACAGTTAAAATCACACATTTATTTCTTCTACTCTATACAAGATCTTCGATGTACTAATCTACCTTAAAATGTCATAAGTCAATGCAAATAATTCGATCGCTGATAGTCTATGCAGCTGTTATGTCTTCATTGGGCACTGGCTTCTAGATTTCATGAAGATTGGACTACTGTGGTCCGTTTTACTACAGTTCTGAAGAGTGGACTACTGTGGTCCTTTTGCTATCAGTTTGGGTGCACTTTTTCCGTGTCACTTAACTGCAGTATGGTGTGTTTGAAGTCCTTCGTTGAGGTAGCTTCTGGTACATGATGTGTCGTCGTGTAGTTTGGTCCCTTGCCACGCTGTGGGGTCTTGCAGGGTGATTTTCCAGGGTTGCTCCCTCAGTCTTGTGCTGTAGGGGCTAAACAGCCAACTTGGTTTTCCTGTGGAGTTGGGCGCACGGGATAGCTCGCCTGCTCGTCTGTAATATAAGAGACGAAATTCGGCACAACCCTGAATAATCGGTTTGTGCAGAGCGTCTCACTGAAAGCCAAAGTAGCCCTCAGTGATAGCTCCACATCTCTATACATAAGCGACGAACATTCTGCTACGTCCGTGGTCCACTGGAATCTCAACTCTAATTTCCTATACATACATAAATGTAAATCGTGGCTAACTACACACATACAGAATTAATAATAATATAAACATTCACTGGTACAGCCACTGGTCTGCAAACATACATATAGGTTCAACAACAGTGGTTCTGTCAAGTATACAACATGGCGGCGCAACCGGTCGTGTTTCGCCACGTGGTCACGCAAATTCGGATTAACAATTCAAATCTATGCATGGCAAATTCTACAAACATAATTTCAACAATAATATAAATATATCATGATGAAACAGAAGTATGTTCATTTACCTGTTTGACAAAGTCAGGCCTCGTGGCTACTTGATAGAATTCTAAGATTCTAAAGTCCTGTTTCCTGGTCTATGAGTGAAGATAATTCTCTGCTCCGGTCTAGCTGTGTAGACTTCGGTGTCTTCCGTAGCACTGACTTAAGCTATGCTAGGTTTTGACCCAGTCAGAACCGGCTCTAACCGCTCTGCCTGCGTCCCATTGGTTAAAACTTTCAGATTCAAGGCACACATTGCTGACGTCACTAACTGACTGCGTCAAGCTCGCAGTGTGTGTACCTCCTATACTGTAATCGGCTGCTGTGTAATACCCTAACTTTCTAAGGTTACAATGACTAAACAAGGCTAAATAGTAAATAGGCAGGGTAAAACTAGTAATCTCGTCACAGTCAGATGCCCTTGCAGATCACGAAGGCACAGTCAGCATAGGGGGTAGAGCAATCTCCAACCTTCGTTTCTCGGATGATATTGATGGATTGGCTGGAGAGGAACAAGAACTTGAACAGCTGATACAGAGGCTTGACACCACCTCCAGAGCCTATAGAATGGAAGTAAGTGCAGAGAAGACCAAAATGATGACCAACAACACCAATGGCATCAACACGGACATCAAAGTCAAAGGCCAATCCCCCAACACTTATCTTCAAATATTTAGGAGCCATTGTATCAGACAATGGGTCCCGACATGAAGTCCTCTCCAGGATCGCACAAACAACTGCTGACCTGACAATGTTGAAGCCATTTGGACAGACAGGACTATCAGTCTGCATTCCAAGGTAAGGTTGCTGCGCTCCCTTGTCATATCCATCTTCCTACACGCTTGCGAAATATGGACTTTCACAGCAGATCTACAACGAAGAATACAAAGCATGGAGATGAGGTGCTGTGACAGTGGGTTTTATTGTTGCTGGGCTCTGCACAGTGGAATGCTATTACCCACTCGTCTTTCGTCTGCGGGGATCGGCTAGTTAGATCGGCCTATGACTAATCTTAATATATTTATATGTTTGGCCCGGTCTGTGTGAGGATATGGTTACAGAGATAGAGAAAAACGTGTAAAGGATTCACTGACACAATAGCTCTCGCACGGCTATGAAGCATAAGTAGTCCAGCCACTTGTTAACAGTAAATATCACACATTTTATTTCCTATACTCTATATCTAATTGTCTAATCACTACAATAACTTAAATGTCCAAAACGTAATATAACTAGGATTAAATTAACAGTGGAAAAGTCACTTCGAGTGGTTTGTAGAATGGGTAGATCTTTGATGGATCTATCCTGCTACTGTTCTCGATATTTACTACTGAGTCATCTTTGGGCTTTGTTCTGGTTTTGCCTAATGTTCGTTTTCAGGAAGAGTGGACTACCGCACAGTCCTTATAGATCTGTGTCCGTGCACGTGTTCTATGGACGTAGCTTTAACTTCGAGGTGCGGTGCTGTTGTCTCCTCGTCTTGTTTGTTGACTACTGAGCTATTGGAGCTCAGTGCTCTCTGCTCAATTACAGGCCGCGTGTCTGGGATGACTCTCTGTAAGGTCTATCTCCTGACGTGGACCAAGCCTGCTCGTCTGCAAAACATAAGACGAGTTTTTGAAACACCTTGTTTATAAAGAGTGTTCAGAGCGTCTCACTTTTGGCAGAAACAGCCCTCCGCGAGATCATCTCCACTTATACAGATAAGAGACGAACAATTTTCTACGTCCGTGGTCCACTGGAATCTCCAACATAATTCCTACATACATATATACCGGCAATCTGTGTATTTAGTCAATATGTGTATTGTCTATTTTAAAAAAATCAGTCAATTCGTGTTTTGATTGTGACCACTAGCCAATACATGTAATGACTAAAATTCCCTTCAATACGTGTTTCGTCTTAATTTTGACCCACTTCAAAACACACATTGACTGACTGTTCATTTTAGTCAATGTGTGTTTCGCTCAGTCAAGTCTTCTAACAATTTCAGAGCACACGCGAGCGCACAGCATTATTTATATTACACAGAAATTTGATGAGCTCAGATAATAAACCTTGAGATGTGTTAATCGGAACGTAACTGATAAGGTCCAATGTCTTCTTTGAAAATAAATCACTAGGACTTCAGCGAAAATCTTGTGGTGACAATTATGATTGCAAACCGCGACAAAACCACGGTCGATCATTCATTCTAGACTTGCTTGTCCTTGTGAGTGTGCGTATTGAAGTACAAGAACAACAAATGATTGTGTGGTCATTCAAATGTTAATGTTTACAACCAGTTGCAATTTAAATGCCGAATGACCGTTCAGTCAATTCGTGTATTGACCAGAGCAGTTTTTAAGACAATACACGTATTGACTGGAAATTTTAGTCATTACATGTATTGCCTAGTGGTCACAGTCAAAACACGAATTGACTGATTGTTACACTCTGTTTGATGTTGGTGTTTTCTATCAGTATCTGATTCAGCCCCGATGCTTGAATTCCTGATAGTTGTGTAACTCAGATTCGTTTATTCACACAGCCTGCTCAATCAGCATACAAGTCACGAAGTCCACGTATGAAGTTTTCCACTTTTATTCAGCACACATCAACAACTGCATACAATTCTCAATTCAACTCAACAACTTTCACAGCAACTTTCCAAATCACTATCAACAACTTTACTCTCTCATAACAACAATGCAAACTCAAGTCAAAGGTAAATAAACTCTATTATTGAATACTTTGCAAAACGAAACGATTAGATCTATCGTGCGCGCTTTAGACACACTTTCGTTCGTTTCAACGTAACATAACCCCCCACTCAAGAAGAAATTTACCCAATTTCTTTCAACAACGTTGAAACGTAATGCACAAACAAAGTTCAGAATTAAAACTTATTTCAGACTGTCTGAACACTATCAACGTTCTCAGTTCATTCACACAGAGTCAATGGTTTTCATCTTCAAATCCGTCTGGATATTGTCAATGTTCACAGTTCATTCACACAGAGTCAAAGTTTCTCATCTGCAAGTCTTTCTGGATTCTGTCAATGTTCACAGTTCATTTACCCAATCAACGTTTTTCATTTTCAAGTCTGTCATTACCATTATTCTTAGTTCATCCACACAGTCAATGTTCTTTCGTTCGCAAGGAATCGACGCCCTCGTCAGTTGCGGTCGTCATCGGCCCAGGGTCAAAGACGATGATCACGTGGGCTTCCCTGGAATCAGTGCGTCCTCCGTTGTCTCCTTCTTCCATCGGATGTCCGACGCAGTCGACGTTGTCAGCTCCCAGGATGCATTTGCTGGGTCTCACGGTCAGGTTGGCTTCTGTGAGACGGTGAAACAGCTCCCTCAAGGTCTGCAGATGCTCTTTCCAGGTGCGGGTGTGGACTAGCAGGTCGTCCCAGTAACACACGACGTTGTCCATCCCTTTGAGCATCTTCCTCATTCCTCTCTACAGGGTAGCTCCGCTATTGACCATGCCAAAGGGCATCCTTAGGCACTCGTACGTCCCATCAGGAGTTATGAAAGCAGTCTTTGGTATGTCCTGTTGACGCACGGGGACTTGCCAATAACCCTTGCTGAGGTCAATCTTTGAGAAGATTCTACTCCCCGATAATTGGCGAAAGAGGTCTACTGCGGTAGGCATCGGCTCAGGGTCGAAGATGGTGATCTTATTGACCTTCCTGTAGTCGATGCATACTCTGTTGCTCCCGTCCTTCTTCTTCACGACCACGACAGGGGACGCGTAGGGGGAACTGGACTCCCTGATGATGCCCATCTTCAGCATCTCATCGATGTCTTTCTTCAAGGATTCACGGGCCTTGAAAGGGATCGGGAAGGGCTTGGATCGAACAGGGATATTCGAAGTGAGGTGGACTTCGTGTTCGACCAAAGTTGTAGAGCCAGGGACATCGCTGAAGTTGTGGGGAAACTCGCCCATAAGGTCCTTGAGCTCCATCTTTTGACCTTCCGTCAAGCTTGGTCCTAGCTTAACATCATCGATGCCTTCTTTGCTGTGGAAGTCTCCCAGTTCCAACAGTTCCTCGCTGTCAAAGCTGTTGTCGGTCACAGCTGCTGTGGCTGCGTGCACAGTCTCTGATGGCCTTTCCACGTACAGCTTAAGGAGGTTGGCGTGGTATATCTTGGAATGCTGGCCGACCTTCACCTTGTAGTCGTTGATCCCCACCACGGTCTCCACTTCGTACAGGCCTTTCCACTGCATCAGCAACTTATTATGATCAGTAGGTAGCAGCACCAGCACTTTGTTGCCAGGTTTAAACTTCCTGTTCACAGCCCTACGGTCATAGTAGTGCTTTCCACAGTCCTGGGACTTCTTCAGGTTTTCTCTGGCTATCTCGAGAGTTTGCTCCAGCTTCTCCCGTAGCTCAGACACGTACTGGTAACTGTTCTTCACCTCTGGGGTGTCCACTTCCTTCGTCCACAGTTCTTTCAGGATGTGCATTGGCCCTCGGATGGTTCTTCCGTACAGCAGCTCGAACGGAGAAAAGCCGGTGGACTCCTGCGGTACTTCTCTGTAGGCGAAAAGTAAGGCGTTGATATAGCGATGCCATTGTCTGGGCTGCTCGCTGCACAGTTTCTTCAGGGTAGACTTCAGCGTAGCATTGAACTTCTCGACAAGCCCGTTGCACATCGGATGGTAGGGTGTCGTAGTTAAATGCCGGATGCTCAGCAGTCTGTTGACCTCCTTCATACAGTCAGAGACGAACTGCGTCCCGAGGTCTGTCAGAATTTCTTCAGGCACTCCAAGTCTACTGAACATGTCCACCAGTGCCTCTGCTACAGTTTCAGTGTCAATCTTCTTCAGTGGCACTGCTTCTGGGTACCGAGTCGCATAGTCTACTAAAGTCAGTACCCATCGATGACCTTCTTCACTCGGAGGTCTTATTTCGCCGATTAAGTCTAAGGCCACCCTCTTGAAAGGTCGGTCGATCAAAGGCATTCTCTGCATTGGCACTTTAGGGACCCTTCCTCGAGGTATGGTCTTCTGGCAAATGTCACATGATCGACAGAAACGGCTGACGTCCGCATGAAGTCCTGGCCAGTAGAACACCGCCTGGATTCTGTCTGACGTCTTCTTGATACCTAGGTGACCTCCCATAATTGAGTCATGCGCTACTTCTATCACCTGGCGCCTTAAGGGTAATGGTACCAGTACTTGACGTAGTGGTTTACCTCCGTTGACCCTCGGGTGCTGGAAGATTCTGTACAGGATCTTGGCCTTCACCTCAAAATAGACCGTGCCATTGCCCTTGGTCACGTGGTCTTGGCGGTTCCTGTACTTGTTTAAAGTGCTATCAGCTTCCTGGAGCTGGATCAGCTTATCTCTGTCCACGATGGCAGCTTTGGAGTTGTCGGCGACCTTCAGTGGTGTAGACACCTTGTCTCTCTTGGCCTGGGCCCTGGTAGTAACAGCACTGACGATCTCTGGTCGGCAGGGCTGAGCCGGAGTAACCACATTGTCCCGTAGCAGCTCTGTAAGGTCTCCATCGGGAAACGGCAATGGATCCTCCTCCACAACTTCGACGCGTTGGATTGAGGCAGGACTCCACTCTGGATCGGGGTCGTCGGGTCGTCTCGCGCCGTCGATATTCCCGATCATCAAATCATACAGCGGCTTCTTCAGGCAAACCGCTTCGACTTCGCCTATGTAGAAAGGGGTGTTGACATGAATTTTCGCAACTGGCGCTTTCAAACATTTGCTGTCGGCCATAAGTGTCCATTTTGAATCGCCAGTGAACTGTTCTTTAGCGATTAAGTCTTCTCTGACGATGACCCCCACTGCAGCCAGAGTCTCTTAAGACAGTCACTTCATGATTTCCGACGCGTCCCTTTGAAACAGGCATGTTCTGGACGGTCACAGCTGCGCTGGCGACGACGGGGATGGATTTTCCGTTGGCAAGAAGAAGTTGGCCATCGGTCATGCACTCTTGCACGTCCGCAGGAGTAGCTGTGCGCTTGGTCTCACTCGGAAGAATGACGCTCCCGCCGCACACTTGATGGTCAGATCTACTGGTTTGCCGTTGATTGGAGAACCGCCTCTGCCGGTTGCCCGCCGCTGAATTGTCCGTACTGCTCCGCTGTCCGCTACTTTTGTTTTGAGGACAGTTAGCCGCTCTGTGGTCTGTAGCGTTGCAGGTGAAACAGCCCCTTGAATGCCCTTCCCTGGGAGGAGGCGTGGAGTCCGTCTGCCTCTGGCTCGTCTGGCTCCCTTGGATCTGGTTCCCATGGTTTGCAGTCTTCTGAAAATGTTTCGTCGCGCTGGGTGGCCCCAGGGTTTTCCCATGAGCGATGAGATATCTTTCAGCAGCCTCAGTCACATCTTTAAGCGTCTGCAGCTTTTGTTCTTCTAAGTGGGTCGCTAGGTCCTTGTGACAGGCATTGAGAAATTGTTCCTTCACGATCAGGTCATGGAGACTGTCGTAAGACTTCGTTTCGCCTGATAACTCCACCCACTTGTGTAGATATGACGACAGGCGCTCCACAAACTGCTTTGGCGTCTCGTCTGACTTAGGCCGGCATTCACGGAAGCGTTTACGGTAGCCCTTCTCTGTAAAGTTGTAGCACTGCAACAGGGCCTCTTTCAAGACGTCGTAGTTTTTGGCGTCATCGTTCGACAGTCTGGTGTAAACTTCGAGAGCTTGCCCCGTCAGAAGTGCACTCAGTCGAATCGCCCAGTCTCGAGGTTGCCAATTGGAGCTTTCGGCGAACCTTTCGAATCTCGCCAGATAGCTGTCGATCTGGTCCTTCCCGTCGACGAAAGCTGGCAATTTTGGAGCCGTATGGTCGTTGGTGACTTGTGGCGCATGCTGATTGTTCTGGATACGCGCCAACTCTAGCTGGTATTGATGCTCAGCTTCTAATCGTCTCTCTTCCATCTCTCTTTCTTGACGCCGCTCTTCTCTTTCTTCACGGCGACGCTGCTCTTCTAATTCTCGTTCTTCACGGCGACGCTGCTCTTCTAATTCTCGTTCTTCACGGCGACGCTGCTCTTCTACTTCTAGACGCTTCTGTTCTAGTTCTATTTCTTTTTCTAGACGCTTCTCTTCCAATTCTCTTTCTCGTATTCTCTCCTGAGACTTGACGTACTCCGTCAGCTGCTTGCCTTTTAAATTCAGTTCAACCCCTTTCTGCCAGAAGTCAGCCATCTTGATGCTTCTGGAAAGCTCTTTTCTGGAAAGTTCTTTTCTAGAAAGTTCTTGACTGTAGAGTTCTTTTTTCTGGAAAGTTCTTGACTGTGCTGTACCTTTCTAGACTGTTCTAGAACAGCACGCTTTCTGCAGTAGCGCTGATGCTTGTCACTAGTCGCCTTCGCTGACGCAGGCCCCGCTGTCCTCGTCGTATGCGACGCTGCACCACGCTGGTGTTGATGTATACGCTCCTGTGCTGAAGTATACGCGACGTCCGCTCGCCGCTCTCTGTAACACTGGCGATGTAGCTCCGAGACTGTCCCTCGACGTAGTCTTACGGCAGCTACGTAGTCCCGATCTGTTGTTCGCTCACGAAGCAACTCTTCAGCGACTACACGCCCTTGCAGTCAACCCGAACCTATCGGTGATGTAGTCCCAGTATGTTGGCCCCTCTCGACGCAACTCGTTGGCGGCTACCCTCGATGACTGCCTCTCGTAACGTTGACTCGCTTGTAGTAGCAGTTGAACCCTTGGCTATGGCGTGAATCGCGGCTTGACCCCCAAAATGTTACACTCTGTTTGATGTTGGTGTTTTCTATCAGTATCTGATTCAGCCCCGATGCTTGAATTCCTGATAGTTGTGTAACTCAGATTCGTTTATTCACACAGCCTGCTCAATCAGCATACAAGTCACGAAGTCCACGTATGAAGTTTTCCACTTTTATTCAGCACACATCAACAACTGCATACAATTCTCAATTCAACTCAACAACTTTCACAGCAACTTTCCAAATCACTATCAACAACTTTACTCTCTCATAACAACAATGCAAACTCAAGTCAAAGGTAAATAAACTCTATTATTGAATACTTTGCAAAACGAAACGATTAGATCTATCGTGCGCGCTTTAGACACACTTTCGTTCGTTTCAACGTAACACTGATTTTTTTAAGACAATACATGTATTGACTGAATACACAGATTTTTGGTAACATATATACATCAGGTCTAACATAAACACAGGGAGAAGTAATTAATGATATACACATTCTCCAGTACAGCCACTGGTCTGCAATAATACAAATAGGAGAAACAACAGTTGGCCAGTGTCAGCCACATGGTCAAGCAAAGTTTTATTAACATTCATAATTATATAACATGGCAAGACTTCACAAGCATAATCCAATAATAATCTCAATAAATCGCGGTGATACAAAAGATCGATCATTTACCTTTTTGACAATGTCAGGCTATGGCTATACTGCGATGAATTGGATTTCACCTGTCTCCTGCGTAGTTTTCTGAGAGAGATCTTTCAGCGCGTCCGTCTCGGGTGAGGTTTTAACAAAGACTGACGTTAACTGGGTGGCCAACTAAAGCGTGCGATATCCCATAATACCTTAGCGCCCTCGCGCGGAGGTTGACGGATAAAGGTCAGCTGGCTTATGCTACGGCGTACCTAGTGAAGATTTAGCCTTCACATACTTAGAACAATCCTAACTTCTGTCGTCTTCTAGGCATCGAATTTAAGTTACAAGGGCCAAAGAAGGATGAATGTTTAGAGCAAGAAGCCTTAGTGCAGGGTCCAAACTAGCCTCTCGTGACAGGTGCTACAGAAGACTTCTGGGCATTTCCTATACCCAGCACATTACCAACAACGAAGTCCGACAGACCATCACACGATGTTATGCTCACAATGGTGAAGAAACGGAAACTCCGATGGTGTGGCCAAGTCACCAGAGCATCAGGCCTTGTAAAGTTCATCATGCAACGCACGGTTCAAGGAGGTAGTAGAAGAGGGAGACAGAAAACGAGGTGGGAGAACAACATTCGAGAATGGGCTGGCTTGACACTGAGCGAAGCCATGAGGGTTGCTGAGGACAGAGAAAGATGGAGTACGCTGGTTAAACCATCATCTGTAGTGTTCCAACGAACTTCCAGTTACGGGATAGGCAAAGATAGATACAGTAGTTTTTTTTTTTTTTTTTTTTTTTTTTGCTTTGTTTGGTAAACAAATAATATATCATAAATATATTCGCTAATATATTTCATTATATGAAGCAACTGATGAGTATGGTGTGTTAAATAACAGGAATTACATCTAAAATATAAAGTTGTTCTGAACCTCATGTTCCAGTAACTATTTTGCGAGGCTGGGGTTGGGGTGAACAATTATCTGGCAGCGAGGAGATTAAAAAGACACTACAAGACTTGGAATTGGCTAATCCTATAGATTGTATGTGATGCTGCTCTTACAACAATCGCAGAAAAAGGTGACACAGAAGGAGGCTATTAGGCCTATATGTAGTTCAAATGTCGTGATATTGCACAGCCATTAATTTTTTGTTTTAAATACTGACTCTGCGTGAGTCATGCCTTGCATATTACAGTATAATACATTTGTTGTTCACGCGTGCTGAATTTGTTTTTTCGCATTTAATTTCTGGATAATTCATATCTAGCAGTTTATTTCTGAATATTTCGGTGGACAGACATTGCTGTACGCATGCGCGTCAAACAAAAAATCTGGTAGCAAATGGATTAAGTGATTCCATTTGTAGCCTACCCCATCCCTCCCCTACCACACCCAGGCCCCTACTGTCTGTGATGCGCATCGTTGATTTATTAACCCCAGCTTTCAACACGGGGTGCCAGAATCTGCGCAGACACAACTTAAAAGCCTATGCTTCATAGACAGTGTGCCTCGGCTTCTTGTTCAAGAACGGGTTTTGAGCAGACTGACCATTTGACAAAAATTCTAAGTAGAAGTCCTAAAAAGTACTGACGTTGCGATCATAACCTCTCGTGAGGTTTTAGGTAGGCCCTACACATCAATCAGTCTGACAAACGACCTTAAAAAAAAAATCTCGCGAACAGCGGAGCTTCTAGAAAACAGGACTTCCTGTCTTGTTTTGTCTGTCAGTTTAATTTGAGTTTATGTTGGGTTTTTTCCCATTCTTTTTGTATTTCCATATAACATCTGGATGTATGTAGATGTTTATTTTCTAGAGTAGAGTTAATTTTGAAAACGTTTATCCTATAGAGCATACTCCCTACATGAAACCTCTGAGAACCAGCAGTCTGCTGGTATTATATTATATGGTGGCAGCATGCTCTGTATGATCTTTTATTCTCAGTGTGTGTGGAGCATGTCCTACTAGGATAGCCTTTTAGTCTCATGAGCCATGTGACGTGATCCTTGCTGTCAACGCAAGTCTACACCGCACAATGATCAATGACAGCGGCGGCGTCCTTCCAGATCAAAAATCGCTGTAAGCCACCGGCACGAGCACAAAAAGAAGCCAACTGCCGTACAAAAAATAGGCAGATTACATTCTACAGGGAGTCACCCTTTTAAAAGATTATTCTTTATCCGGTCTGGCTTAGCAACTCGTATCGTGATTGGCGGAACCTTCGCCATGTTGATGCCTCTTGTCGTTCACTGCGCATGCTCCGTGCATTTTTATGGCATAAAGGGAGATTATTCACGCCCGTGCATCATGTCAAACCTGAAGCCTTTCAGTAGGTGGTCTGAGGTGAATGCATGTTCCGTCAGCTGCACTTTTCAATCTTGCTCGCTGACACACATTCTCACTACAAAGAACTACCATAAAGTCAATAGATGGGGGTGACAAAGTATGATATCCGATCTTGAGTAAGGATGCTCAGTTTCTCCAAACTGATTATTCAAGGAAAAGAAAAGAGTGAAAGGGTGTGAGTGGTTGATGGAAGGGGTGGTAATATGGGAATATAACCAACATACAGTAAAAGTATGCTTACCAGTCAACAAAGATTTCAATTATTAAATAAGAAATTGAGATGTTATAGATAGGTTCATAATTTGTCCACTGCACTTGAACGACTTCATACTCGGGTTTTGTTCCTTTTTGTTCTTTCTTTTCCAAATGTTGCGTGTGTTGTAGACTATAAAACACTGATGAAAGGAAGCAT
Organism: Oncomelania hupensis; assembly: GCA_036898135.1. Lineage (NCBI taxonomy): Eukaryota > Metazoa > Mollusca > Gastropoda > Littorinimorpha > Pomatiopsidae > Oncomelania > Oncomelania hupensis. The sequence goes on along the minus strand of CM072511.1, from coordinate 85,596,667 downwards.
CGCAAGAGTTCATGAAGGCCTTCTCAAAACGTTACGGGTACAGGCACCACCCTTTTGACAATCTGCAGCGCCTTTGAAGGCATGTCAGATGAACAGACTTGATATGCTAGTGACTCATGTCTTCTGTCCACCACCTTTGACAAGATGCCTTCACATCGCCACTATCATCTCCGCACAGCCTGGAATTACCCAGAATAATGAAACAAGTCGACAACTGAAGTAAATATTCCCATATAACATTACCAGTGTAAGCCTACTAGGATTAGACGCTCGCTGGTAGCCAGGGCGTAGGCATGACCTCCGGTCAGTATGGTTAGATTGAAGAACTTGATGATCTCTCTCAATAAATGATGTTTCAATCAACCCAAGTTATCTACTTCTTTTAATTTGATATCACTTCCTGCAATCGTCACATGAATGTTGGTTTAATATCGTAGGCTATTCCTGTAGTTTCAGACACGAAGTGCTAAATCTCAGTATAAGAAAAAAAATGCGTTATTTCAATATAAGAACTACTGTATTATTTGACCACTTCTCTGAATGAGTAATGTTAAAATCTGTGTTAAGTTTTATGATATTGATTGATTGATTTATTATTGCTTTAGGTCCAGCGGACTCCTCCGAGCCAAATCAGGACCGGACAACCCCCGATCCGCATAAAAGATCTGCTGAAACAACCCCAGTGGGAAAATTGAATGCCCTCCACCGGCCAGTCACTTTACAATAAAGACATCCCACGCGGGGGACGGCTGAGGGTTGACCTCAACTACGCGAACACCCCGGTTACAAAAACAAAATAGAATACAAACATCATTATAAATCATCAATGAAACACATACATATAAAATGCCTATAGTGCTAAATAGTACAATCATAGGAAGCCCTAGTGACCACCCGGCAGAAAGCGTCCAACACTCCCAAGCTGATCCAACAGACCTCATACACAAACAAGGAGTCTTGTCCAGGAAGAGTTTTCAAGAAAAAAGGTAGGTCATTGATCTAGCGAAGAAGAAGATAGTATAGCAGAGTGAAGGACAGAGCAGGAATAGGAAAGAGTAAATGAGGAAGACAGCGACAGTGGGAATTTAAAGCACTAAATTTCCATAAAGTGGGGATACTATTTATACTGAAAACCCCCGGCACTCCAACGGGGGTACTGTTGCCGCAGTGAATCTGTCTTGCCTATAAAGGAAAGACAGGTTTTCAACTGTGGCTTTCACTGTTCCCTTTATAGGTTTGAACAATCTACAGTGGCAAGATTGCTCATGACCCCAAGGGGTAGTTTTATGATAAAGTAGGTGCGTGCCCTTGTATATCTCACTGGGAGTGCATGAATTTGTTTGTGTGTGCGTGTATGTAATGCATGTGTGTTACTGACTGTGTGTTGACTAGAAAAACAGGCAACCAGCAATCACAAAAAAATAAAGAAACAAGGCAAAATAGGAAATGGCTTAAAATATAAAATGCTGAAACAACATTTTATTCACTCACAAGTACGGCACAATCATTTCACTGAACAAATGTAAATCACATACATTTAGCACAAACGGAATTATACCAAAATATTCGATTCAAGAAAATGGCAGTGAGTAACTAATTTACAACATAAGCAAGGCTTGATCTGAGATTGTAAGCATGCAAACATACGCACACATTCGCCAGCAAGACCACCCTGATACAATAAATAAAATTCACAATTACTATGATCACACAACATTTTCTATCTATTTTTCTGGTAAGTTGTATACCTCAAATAGAATATCTATGATAAATAAAATACTCTTGTTCACAAACACTTACATACACCCACACATACAATATTCGTGAACCCAACGCCACTTCTTATTCATAGGCACGCACACTGACGTTCGTTTCATAAATGAAGTTAGAACATGAACAAGGAATGGACACGATCGTACAACTGAAAGACACTTGTAATTGTGACCTTTTTTTTCTTTTCTTTTTTAAAGTAATAAAATACATACATACAGTTACAGTTGAAGGAAAATATTTGACATCACATTCCCATCACATTACCCCTCTCTTCCTCACCCTTCCTAACATCCCCCATCCCAACCAACAACAAGGGGTGGAAAGGGGGGTGGGGGAGTGAGAGAGGGAGAAGAATGCAAGAGACTTTGTCAACAAAAACATTCAGTCTGAATATGTTGAACCCTTTCAGATTCACATAATTATATTTGAATAAACAACTGCAAATGACATTACATTACATGATTATTGCTTTAGGTCCAGCGGACTCTTCCGAGCCAAATCAGGACCGGACAACCCCTGATCCGCATAAAAGATCTGCTGAAACAACCCTAGTGGTAAAACTGAAAGCTCTCCACCAGCCAATCACTTTACAATAAAGACATCCCACGCAGGGGACGTTGAGGCTGTACTCCAATTTATCGAACCCCCGTTTACAAAAACAAAATAGAATACAAACATCATTATAAATTATCAACAAAACACATACATATAAAATGCCTACATTGCTAAATAATAACATCATAGGAAGCCCTAGTGACCACCTGGCAGAAAGCATCCAATATTCCCAAGCTGACCCAACAGACCTCATACACAAATAAGGAGTCTTGTCCAGGAAGAGTTTTCAAGAAAAAAGGTAGATGACTGGTCTAGCGAAGAAAAAGATAGTATAGCAGATTGATAGAACAGAGCAGGAATGAGAAAGAGCAAATGAGAAAGACAGCGACAGTGGGAATTTAAAGCACTAAATTTCCAGAAAGTGGGGATACTATTTATACTGAAACCCCCGGCACCCCAACAGGGGGTAAATTGCCAATAGCAGCACATATAAATATAATGCCCAAGTAAACAAAAACAGCTCAAAATGTGCACACTATATTTGAAATTCATACACTATTACTAGCATTACTATGAACAAGGAGTGGGAATAATAATATAACTGAAAGTCACTTGTAATTGTGACTATGCAATACATTTTTTTTTAAACATACATTAAGTTTTCTACCACGCAAGCACACCCTTCACTCTTCACACCAGTCAGTAGGTAGATTACCGTCCCCGGACACAATAGCGTATAGGGGACTCGCTTAACACCACCATTCCCCACTGCCCCCTTACAAAAAAGAAATGGTACAAAATACGACATTGTATTTTCAAACAATTCTTTCTAACATGACTAGGCATTCAAACGTGAAACATGTACTTAGGTGTTCTTTTTAATCTCTATTTAGTGGGAACTTAATAGAAATTGTAAATTAAGTTATACTCATTATTGCACTTTATGGAAATAACTTGCCCGCTCACAATAGTGTCATTCCGCATGCAAACGTTGATGCACAGTTCAAGGGAGACAACTTCCTTCATGTAAAGACACATTTCATGTAATTTTTGTTATTCTCTCCCTTTAATGGTGTGGCCTCGTGGCGCAGTGGATTAGTCGCCAGTTTTCTATGCCGAAGGTCGCGGGTTCGATTCCCGCAAGGGGTGTAAAGTGACTTAGGTACGAGACTATTGATGTTACCGAGGGTTTTCTCCGGGAACTCCTGTTTTTCTCCTTCCCTTCAATAATAGTACTGGATGTAGTCAATCGAAAATTTAACAAATAAAAATCTGATTTCCTTTCCGTCTTCTAATAGCAACGTTTCTTTACAGCACATGTTTGAGTGATGAATGTGTGTTTGTTGTGTACGTGGGAGTGTTTATAACATGTGCGCGTGTATGTTGTTTACAGATCACCGCACTTTGAGCCTGATTTAGGAATAAGGCGTGTATAGCATCCAGTATGATGATGATGATTAATTTTTATTATTATTTTATTTATTTATTTACTTATGTAGTAGTAGGAGTATTTATATTTTTATTTACTTTTATTTTTTAGGGGCAACAAAGGACACTTCAGAGTGGCAAAGGATTGCAGCAATCTGAACGAAGGAGATTCAGAACTATATTTTCTCCTCCTCCTCGTCCTCCCTTTCCCAACCCCCCTCTCCACCCCCCCCCCCCCCCACCCCCTCAAAAAAGGTGGTTTTTTTATAAAAGAAAAAAATAAATAAATAAAAATAATTTTTAAAAGGTAAATAAAACTAACTAAACTTTAAAAAAAATACTCATGCACTAACGTATAGTCTCTAACAAACTATCTTTGGGAGAAATTTAGGTTTAGAACAAAATAAATATACATAAAATAAAAATAGCAAGCAACAGCAACCGTCTCGTCTTTGGCACCACTTTTGACAATGTACATTGTAATGTCACGATCACAGGTAACATGCAGGTCAGTCAGTAATCTGCAAGTACAAATAAATTAGTTTTTTTTAAATTTATGTTTGAAATGAGGTAAATTAAAACACATCAACAACAAAACAAGTCAATAATAAAACGGACAACAATACACTACATAAAATATTACATATTCACAGACACTAACACTCATACCTAATCTATTATTATTTACAACCAAAATTATTGGAATGGGAAAGCGACAACATTGACAGACATTATCTTATTACTGCACTACAGAAGAGAAAAAAAACAACAACAAGATCGCTAGAAATGTATTTCCAGACACTTACAAACATAGCCCCGTTTTCAAAAGTGTTAATTTTCTTGATGAGCTTGCATTGGTTTATCCTAACGAAGCAAAACAAAAACATGGAAGCAAAACAAAAACATGGAATTAGAGGCCACTATCTGAACTGTCTGCAAGCAAAACAAATGATCAAAATCTGCTCAGCCAATTTTTTAGACACAGTGCAAAACGTGTTTAGAAAATGGAGAAGCACAATGACCTTGACATTTTAGAAAGTTCAAATACAAATATTTTAACATGCTTAGCAGTAGTTAAGTATCCGAACAGTAAAAATGATGAATTTCGTTTAAGTTATTCTTGAGACAAGGCAAAACGTGTTTGGGACATAAAAAGTTAAATTCAAAGTGTGGGACCAGTCTGCTACTAAAGGATGGCCAATGATTTGAAGTATAAGTATACCAAAACTAAACAAAATCGCTTCAGCCGTTTTTGAGGTATTGAACAAAACGTGTTCAGCAACAAAATAACTCCAGTGAACGTAAAATTGGAGATAGAGCAAATATGATGGCATGGGACATAGGTAATTTTCCTATCAAATTTGGTCAAAATCCATTCACTGATTCTTGAGATATGGTGTCCAGCTAACTGAACAAACAAACCGACATTTGGCTCATTCTGATTCCAGCATAATTTAAATTAAGTCTGGAAATACCCAAACCCTAACAGAATGTCTTTAAAAAGGCTTTGGTGGTTTAGGTTTGGGCTTGGAATGAGAGTGGGAGTGCCTGGCAATTGAAGTAGAAGCAGCAGAACTAGGCCTTGCCTGACCACTGGGCAATGAGGAGCTGGCTGTAAGCTTAGCATGACCAGAAACAGGCCTGGAGTGTGGAGAGGAAGACAAAACAGAGCTAGAACCAGGCTTAGACTGACCACTAGAGGAGGAAGAGGTTGAGCTGGAGCTTCGGGTGACAGGTGGCCGTGACGCTGTAGGTGTGTTTCTGTTTTCAGCTTTCGGGGCGTTTGTTTTCCTAGCTGGGTGTCGATTGTCCCCACCTCGGCTCTGTTGCGAAGGGTGTGAAGATGGTCGAGATTTCTGTGCCTGCTGTGGTTGAGATGTTCGGGTATTCCCACTCGCTCGATCTTTGTCTGAACTTTTGTATGCGGATGCATGTTTGGCTGAGGAAGTTGCTGGTTGAGAACTTAATGAAGAGGAGGGCAAAGCCTCCTCCTCCTCCTCATCTTCCAAAGTAATGACGCTGCTGCACGCTGCTTGTAAAAGAATACAGTAAAGACAGGTAAGAGCAAGGTAGCAGTACAAAACTACTATTCTAGTATTAAGCACACACAATTTTACTTTATAACCAATAATATGTTTTTAACACAAAACAGTATGTATACAAAGCAATACTAAAATGTTATTCTTTTCTGTCACCTATTATTTCACATTAAATAGTATGTAGTCCTGTCTGGCTAAGAAACTAACATTACATGTTTTTAATAAAAACTGTTTCGGCCTAATTTTCTTTGAATTACTATTTTTTTTAAAAACAGCAGCATACTCACCAGTAAAAGCATCAGGGTATGTTTTGCTCAGTCTTTGTTTCAATGACCTACCCAGAGACAAATAAATGTAATTTTAAATTGTAATTCAATTCAATTTAATTTTAAACATTTACAAAAGTTTCATTTATCTAGTTTATGTAATGTTTGTAGTGAGAAATCAAATCAATCAAACGTTGATCCACAAGAAAAAAAACCTGCAAAAGAAAAATTAAGACAGCAACATTAAAATGAGTAAAGCAGGTTACCTAACAGCCAAACCAGTGGGTGCTTCCAAATCGTTGACCCCTCCAATCAATCCACAATTATTTCTTCTGATCTGACCCCACTTTTTCCCTTAGCCCATATTTCCCACCTCTTTGAACATCCGAATCGTCTACTTCAATCACAACAGTGCTAAAGTTAATTCAAACTAATACTGACCTTATTCGTTTGAAGATGGAATCCAAGTCTTTCTTCATATCATAAAGTAGGTGGGTGTGTTTCTGAAAGTCTTGTACAGATGCCTCGTATCGGGTGAATGACAGCTGGTTGAAGTTTATCAACATTTCATTGGTTTTCTCAAACCTCTGTAACCTGTTACAAAGAAATAAACTACAAGGGCAAAGCCCATAAATATGACTCTCATGCTTATAGAACTCGCAATATTTAACATGAAAATGAGTGCCCAGAAAAAACAAAATGAAATGGTGACATTAAAATGCAAAGTAATACCGACTTTCATCTTTCTATGCTCTTGACCTTGAGATGACACTGACCTCCGGCTCCAAATACACTCATGTACTATCAAATAAACTACAGCAAAAGTTTTATTATGCCAAAAAAGGTGACCTTGGGATGATCTTGACCTTCAGTGATCTTGATCTTGGTATGACCTTGACTTTCACGTGATTTCTCATGCATTTCTCATCAAATAAAATTTTGCTGCATATTATGGGTTAAATAAACAACAATTCCACTATATGACGACCTATTTTTTGTATGCTTTTGCAAGGCCTAAAATTACCTTCACCTTCAAGATCAAAGCAAAAAGGGACCATATATGAAAGAACAATTTATCATCTCTAAATACACCAAGTTTGGACTTTACATATCTCTCTTAGTTTAGGGTCAAGGCACTTCAAAGTACCTATACAAACTGACTTTGGACAGCTCCAGTGACCTTGACCTTCAAGAGATTTTGACCAAATTTGTAAAGTATGTGTGTCTCATTGACATCTATAATGCAACAAAGAATCATAAGTTCAATATTAATAACCTTTTTTTTAAGTGAAATTTTGTGAAAAACTAACATTTGATGATCCTATCACCTTGACCTTGAAGTGAAGTCATTCATTCACTGATCACTTATGAGGTCTCATGGGTATACATCCTCTTACCAAGTTTAGTTGAAATAGTTTAAATAGGTTCTGAGAACTTAGCAACTTTAAAGTTTTTGTACAGACAGCGGAAGGCGAACCAGCGAACGGACGGAAAACATTTTTGTTCAATGTAATTTTTCGACTATTTAGGACTCTTTTTGCACAGATATGCAAAAATCTTGATTTTTTTTTTTTTGGGTGGGTGGGTGGAGGGTGGGAGTGGGGGGGGATGGAAGAGTATATATAGATTTACATTGCAATGCATCAATAAATATATTACATTAATTAATTAATGATGATGATGATGATGATGATGATAATAATAATAATAATAATAATAATAATAATAATAATAATAATAATAATAATAATAATAATAATCTGTATCTGTGTTTGTTCAGTCTCTGAACCATAGTGCTAGTTAATTACTATTTTGTAATTCATTAATACTTTGATGTAATTTTCATCTCGTCATAAAATTAACAGATAAAACAACATACTGCATAGCAGAGACTGGCTGACGCTTATGTTGATTTGCTACCATCTCTGCTGCAGGTTACAAATAGATTGCAGGTTTTCTTTAAGTATTACATGCTTGTTTTCTTCGTTCCGAACTGAAAAAGAAGGGGAGACTATAAGTCTAACTATGTTACATCACCTAGCGTAACAGGTAAACTATACACCAGCGGCAGAAATGGTGGAGAGACGACATTAGCCACAGCCAGTCACTGCTACTCAGTATGATGAAACATTACGAGCCTTGCATCTAAACTCTGTTAAAAGGGGTTAAAAACTACTAAAGTGGAAAAGAACTGAAAAATTATTAAATTAATACACACGCACACACACACACACACACACCCACACACACACTGGCAAGTATTCCACCAAGTATATTTTCTGTCTCTAGAGTGGGGAAAAAAAGCAAAATCAGCAATGTTCAGTGCATTTGCTAGGAGGAAAAAAAAGAAAAAAAGAAGGGTAACAGTTTTATAAGTTTGACAACTTACATTGACCTTTGTACTTGTACCATATTAGCAACATCTTCTCGGTTAACTTGATCCACCAGTGATGCAGCGAACACCACTGCTTCTCGCTTGTCTGCCTCAATGTCCATAACTATGGTTCAGAGACTGCAACTGCAAGTAAAAGAAGAGAAAAAATGAGGTAGCATACACAATCTTTAAAAAACATTATCTAAATTATTTTTAGTACTTGAACAACACATAGTGCAACACTGTTTTCTTGCATCTATAACTGCAGTAGGCAAAAACATAAGATTCCCAAACTTACAAACCCAATCTAGTTAATTGTAATAAACACACACACATACTTATTCAAACCCAAATAAAATATATATATATGTTACCGGCAATGTGTGAAATCCCGGTATTGTATAGAATGCCTATACTATTCTGCATTCTATACTTTATCTAGGCATTCTATAGAATGCCGGATTTCACACATTGCCGGTAACAATAACATAATTATAATGATATCATATGATATAAAGTCAGATGTCTATTTACAATTACCTACAGTATTCATCCATTCATGATCTGTTTTCTCTTAAACCAAACAATTCGGTACCAACCAATCTTTTAAACAGAGAAACTAAATACTTTATGCAATGCAAATTAAAAGCTGAACAAAACAAAACGTACTTTAAGTAGCAGCTTACGACATGACAGATTCGCACCTTAGTGTTGTGAAGATTATTCGCCTTCATGTGATTACCGTAAATTAGTCTTTATTTTGCGACATATATTATATCTGAAGATACAAGTTTTACCAAACATAGACAATTGCAAGTCAAATTCAAACAAAAGCGACATTTAAGTGCATAATAAATGGCAAATCGTCTTATTCATCATTGAACTAATAAAACATTGCTCTTGATTTCGAGTTGTTTTGGTTTACGACATCTCTACGAAGCCCCCAAATGCTATGGGGTCAGGTGCGCAGATTCTTTGTGTAGGTAAGAAGAGGTTTTGCTAAAATCTAAGCCAAACTCTTATGTTATTATGTGAAGAATGTACTTTGGAAAAGTTTCGCAGTGTTTAACCTGTATTTCATTTAGTTCTGATGTCTCAAATTGAGTTTTAGGTTGTCAAACCTGTCAGTACCATCACGACAGATGTTTAGCGTGTAAATTTAGAAATGAAGTCATAGCACGAACTAAACACAAAACATTTCTTTGTGAACTGATTTCCGTATTGGAAAGTGTCCTGAAGCAATTGGTCGTTCAAACATTATGCAATTTTTTTGGCACTTGACATTTGGCTGTTCATAAACGACACTGACCATGGAGGTTGATAGAATGGATTCTCTCGAGGGCTGGGTTGCAGTCAAGGAAAATGCCTTCAAAGATGAAACAACACCTCCACGCCTTGCATTCCTTGTTTCATGGAATGAAATAGAACACAAAATAGCTGTGACTTGTAGAACACGAAGTCGCGTGGCCAGAGATCAGGAAGACTGCTCCAGCAGATCAGCAGCTTTTACAATTCCAGAACTGAAAGGCATGCACAAGATCCTTGTTCTCCTTTATCCACAGCTTGATGAGTATTTTCCTCACCTCCCTGACCCACCCAAGGGTGTATGGGCAATTTTCTACTCGCAGAAAGCCCCCCAAAATATTGAAAGTATCTGCGCTGCTCTTGAGCAGTACTTCACCATAGCCCTACAGACATGCAAGGAGACCCTGCTTATGGCCACAGTGTATGATGAGCCAGACAACACTGAATACTTTGAGAGTATGGGAGAGCTTAGGAAGCAGGGACTGCTGGAGGAAATTCGCAATGCTGAAGAAGAACTGCGGAATTTGGGCTTTGAGCGAGAGCAGTGCGTGACAATGCAAGATGTGGCAGAGACATACACAGTGGAAGATGCGGCCATGGGAAGGCTGCTTGATGCTCTTGCGCGATTCTACAACTGGGAGCTTCAGCCTTTCCTTGATCTTAGAGAGGTATGTTAAATGCAGGTGTAGCAAATGTGTCAACTTTTTTTTAAAAAAAAAGTATATTTTAAATTGTAAACTATATGATAGAAAAAAAATGGATTAAAGTTTGAACAAGATTTATTTATTTTTTAACTTAAAGTCTAGAGTACATTTTTGTGGTGTAATTTGGTTTTGTTTTCTAAAAATGTATTTCACCTACAGGTATTAATTAATTAAACCATCAATCAAAATAGTAAATGAAAATAAATTACATTGTTTATTATATATTATTCAAGTTAAGATTTCATCATTCATGCCCCAAAATATAAATATTTATACAAAAAAAATTTTATTATTATTTTTTTAATAACATTTGTTTTTTTGTAGTTAGTAGTAGTAGTATTTAATTTAAATTAGTACATGTTGAACGTAGTTGTTACAAAACAATAATTAGTCTCTTTGTTGGCTTCTAAGTTCTAGTAGTAATTAATAGTGGTGTATTTTTAGTAATAGTGGTGTATTTTTCACATGTAAATATTTTCAGATGGCTTTGAAGAAAGTTCAGGGCGCTAAGAACATGCTGCAGAATGAGGATGTTGGGCCAAGAATAAAGGAAGAACAGAGAAAGGTCTTCACAGAGTGGAAAGGTCAACACGAGCAGGCCTTGGATGTTATACAAGAACTCTACATCACTTATTACTCACAGACTATGGATATATACAATGGTTCGATATCTTTACATATTTCTTTATGATTACTAATTTTATTTAACCCTTTTGCTGCCAATGTGGAATTGCACTAAGTTACAACTATTTGCCAGTCAAATCTTGTTCGCAATTGTAACATTGTACAAAAATTTCTAGCTTGAAGTTGAACAGTACTAGGAATAACTGTGTAACACTTACGTATTTCTTAAAGTTAATTTTATTTTCTACACAATTATGCTATTTTAGAAAAGAAAAAGAAAATGTTACATTTGTTACTGTTTTTCTTTTTTAGGTTTATTTATTTTTAGTCCTAATGAGAAATAAGAGATAGTGAGAAGGAGAGAGGGAGACAATCACATAGTCTTTGCTGTATTTTTATGCATGGTGCATGGTATTACATCCCTTTCGTCTATGTCCCTGTTTTGTGCATAGATCAGCTTTGTGGATATGTGGGAGAGGTGAGAATGGGGGTGGACGGTCATCCGCCAATGAAAAGGATGTCATACCTAACTTATGAATGTTAAAAAGCAGCTACTGTTGTGAGCTTTCCAATTTGTCTTGCTGAGCATTTAATTATCAGAGACAAAAACTTCACAAAAATTATGACAAGATAACCCGTCATTGGCATGTTGCACCATTGTACGACGAGATTAGTCAGAGTATTTGATTTTAAAATTATTCCATTCACTTATTTGTACTATTCTCCATGTGATATACCCTTTACAATGATTGCATTTTAATGTCAGCTTATTTTTATGTCCTAGGTCTTCTTTCCAAGATGGAGCAGGACAGAAAACGGTTTGGCAAGAATGCCTTTGAGTTAATTGCAGCAGACAGAGTTTTAAAGTAAGTAGCGCAGTTTATTTGTTATGTGTAATAAAGAGTAACAAGATGGCAAACCATTCTAATGTATTTCCAGTCATTCTCACACATAGCTGAAAATCGGTAGTTTCAAACGTGTTCATTTGTGTGGACTTTATCCTAAAAATAAATAAATGTTTTTAAAAAATGGAATGATAATATTTACAAAATTAAAACATGGAATGATGAGCTATGCAGGAAAATGTTATCACCTTGGTTTGGACAATTTTGAAATAAAAGAAAGAAAGAGATTTCTCTTATATAGCGCACTTACAAGCTCAGATAGCTTCTCATAATATCCAGCAATCACAAAATAGTTTGCTGAAGTCAGGATTCGAACCCACGTCGCCCAAGACGCACTCTCACAAGTCGTGCGCATTTTTTCCCTTCGTTATAGCCGAACTTTGTTTTACCAGTAATTGACAGTTAGTGGCCAAATTGTGTGTTTGTGTTCATTATATCCGTCGTTTCTCTAAAATGAGTTTTTGATGTGTGATTTACAGCCCAGAACATGTCAAAACTGTATTCTCGTCATGTTATGGCAAAATGGGTTGATTTTAGAAGAGTTTTACCAGATGAAGGTGAGAGAGAGAGGGGTGGGAAGGGGGAGAGAGAGATTTGACTGATTGATTTATTTAGCTCTCTGGCTAGAAAGTGTGAAGTGTATGTATGTACCTGTGTGTGCGCATCCATGTATGTGTGCTTGTGCTGTCTTCTGTGGAAGTGTCTCATGAGAGAGAGGGAAGAGAGCTATATTTTCTTTGTATGTTACAGCCAAACACGCATATTTTCTTTGTATGTTACAGCCAAACACGCGTACAGCAAACAACGCTTGCTGCCAGAGGTGTCTTATTTATTACTTAGAACTTTCTGGATATAATTATAATGAACACAGTTACAACGTCACTTCGCTTACACCGATTGTATATTTTTTTATCTGACACAAAATTTCGACGGATAATAACTAAATCGAAGTACAAAACCATCGCAAATGACGTACATTCTCCGAAAATGACGTAAAGTCTGCCTTCAAATTCATGTGTCTGTAGAGAGATCCTTCTTAACACATCGGAGACCACATCATTTTGCAAAGTAAAAAAAAAGATGTACCTCTGGCGGTAATATTAGGAGCACAAAGATAAGAAATAAAGTTGTTGGCAAATTTCGATAATTAGCATTGGTATTAGAGTTAGTTATATTTTGGATTAGTGTTAGGGTTAACTGTAACTCTAGGCCTAGAATTTACCTATTTTCACCAGCAGATTTCCGGCATTCTCACCCTCGTCATTTTAAGATCTGACAGAAAGGGACAGACCTCACTTTTTCTTTTTGGCACCCAAGAACTTTTGACAAGTAAAGCAAAACTGTATATTTTCTGAAAGTAAATACATGTGGACTAAATTTTTAAAATGTATCAGAATTAAGTACATGAGTGTATATTTTGCGAAAATATACAAAGTTGTTACCATCTTTTTACTTGAATACACTTGGAAGGAAGGAAATAGATTGCCATGCTCACAACCCACATCATTATCACTGTGTCTGCTTTAAAAAGGCAAACAGAAGCATTCACTTTCATATTATTAAACAAAGAAAATTAATACATCTGACAAAATTTCATTGCTATAGTGGACGATTGGTGGTCATGCATCTTTCACACCGTCATAATAAATCCACTGGAAAATAGTTTTGAACCCATCAAAACGATCGCAGATAACGATCATTTGCAAAATGGCAAGTTCGTTTTTTTTTAGACCTAAAGCGTCTGATTAACCGGTTTTGTTCTTTGAGAACGAATCCGAGAAGATTCTCTTCCCCTTTGTCTGTTTGGCACAGAGAGTTAGTCATAGGGCCAATAGATCGGCATGATCGTCTGCTAAAGGCTAAAAACATGGTGGTAAAACGAAAATTAATTCAGCTTGAAATAATATCGCATGTGGTAGCGCATCCACACAAGGAAAAAAAAAGCTGCTGTAACCAAGGAATGTGAAATTCCATTATCAACGCTAAGCAGCTTCAATGAGAATACAGAATACAAATTATTCAGCCAAATGACAACAGTTACATTGCATGTTGAAAATTGCCCCAGTTACATTGCATGTTGAAAATTGCCCCAGTTACATTGCATGTTGAAAATTGCCCCGATTTTGGTATACAGCCACACACACACATACACACCACAGGCAAATATCACCATTCCTACATTCATAAATCTTTCACACACAAAACACTTTATAATACTTCAACTTTAAACAAAATGACTGACACCATTGCAACATTGGACACAATATACTTGACATATAAAATATCTAGCAAGCGTTCTGGCCGTTTGGTCTAAGTCGGGACTAACTTGCCTTGTCCCCAGGCCAGAAACCAATGGCGCCAGACAGGTGTGGGATCTATCCCGCCTCTGGACGTTATGTTTCTCCGAATATTATTTATTTTCGACTCGGGCAACGTCTCAGGGGTTTTCTCCAGGTACTCCGGTTTGCTCCCCCAGTAAATATTTCAACAGCAACAAAAAACAACTAATATTAGGTAGATTGGGTTCGGGCACGCCACAGGCTGCAACTACACCTTCTTCAGGAGAGGTGGCCCAGAATTGACATACGCACACACACACACACACACACACACACACATTTTTGTAAAAACGGCATTCTGATGACTGTTGTGAAAAAAACAGGGATTATTTTGACACACTTTCCATTTCTTTGACATTATTTTGACATTTTCCAATTTTTGAAGCTATCCCTAACCCTTAACCTAACCCTAATCATAAAACAGCTCTAGCTCAGCGGAGAACTATTTTGACGTCAAAATAGTTCGGCCTTCCAAAAAAGAAGAAACCATGTGGAGTTTCAAGTGTGTTTCATCAGAACGACGTTTCTACATGCCCACACATAAACACACACACACACTCAAAGGAAAGTGCATCAACATAATATGCTTAAAAGAACACTATTGCATTAAACAAAATAATAATACAATAAGAAAACAAGAAACGTCTATATGAATAAAAGTGCACATTAACTTACAAAGAAAACATAACTCTCTCTCTCTCTCTCTCTCTCTCTCTCTCTCTCTCTCTCTCTCTCTCTCTCTCTCTCTCTCTCTCTCTGACTTTGTTTATTTGTTATTCCATGATGTTAATGTTATAACCTTGAGTTGTATTTAATACTAACTCTTGTTAAAGCCCCAAGGGCAAGATGT
The DNA here is from genome assembly GCA_036898135.1 of Oncomelania hupensis. Classification (NCBI taxonomy): domain Eukaryota; kingdom Metazoa; phylum Mollusca; class Gastropoda; order Littorinimorpha; family Pomatiopsidae; genus Oncomelania; species Oncomelania hupensis. The sequence goes on along the minus strand of CM072511.1, from coordinate 85,581,505 downwards.
AAAAGCGCATCCAGCACTTATTCTTTTACCCTTGCAAAATAAAATTGTTATCCTATCTTATCTTATCTTCTCTCTCTCTCTCTCTCTCTCTCTCTCTCTCTCTCTCTCTCTCTCTCTCTCTCTCTCTCTCTCTCATTTACATAGACATTTCCACAGAAAACGATATAATCACACCTTCTTGGACGAGCACACACAGGTAGATACATACACCTCACACTTTCGAGACCAAGGGACGAAATTACTATCACTTACTCGCTCTCTCCTTCTCCCTTTCTCCTCAAACCACTCCTCTCCTTCCTCTGGCAAATATCTTATAAAATCAACCCATTTTGCAATAACATGACAAGAATACCGTCGGACGTTTTCTGGGTTGTAAATCTTATATCAAAGACTCATTTTAAAGATGACAGAAATAACGAATTTTAAAAAAACTTTCGGTCACTAACCGACCATGCATACAATAATAATAATAATAATAATAATTGTTTATTTATATACCACAGCATTACATATAATAAAACACGCACTCGCTGTGGTTGACAACTTCACAAATTACAAAATGTTAGCAAATAATAGATTAACATACATATCAAACATATAAATTTTTTAAACAGGTTAAATACTAATATAGCTATAAAATCTCATTATAAAAATCTCATTATAAAAAAATATATATATATATAAAATAGCATAATATACAGAACAATGGGACAAACAACAGCTCACAAAAATCATATCAATTAAAATCAGCATAGGATCAACATACAAAATAATACATCGAACAGCTACTCCGTCGCCAGCGCCAACAATCAACCGTCCAGAAGCCACATTAGTTATCACAGCACACACAAAGACACACACCCACTCCCACACACACACACACACACACACAGCACGCACACACAGACCTACTACCGTCTGACAAGTCATATCTCAGCTGACGCAAGGGAAATCTACATAATTATTTATAGTATTGTTTAAACAGGTGTGTTTTTAATGCACGTTTAAAGGCAGGTAGACTGGGTGCATGTCTAAGAGCATATGGGAGTGAATTCCATTGTGTTGCAGCCGCGAAAGAAAAAGTGCGTTCTCCATAGGTTTTTGTGCATGTGGGAAGGATGTTGAGAAGGCGTTTATCTGAAGAGGATCGGAGTTGCCGGGATGGTGTGTAAACAGAAAGAAGTTCAGAGATGTAGGCAGGAGAGCAGCCAGAGAAGTAGTTATAGCAGAGAGTCAAGAGCTTGTGTTGAATGCGTGCTTTGACAGGAAGCCAGTGAAGAGATTTTAAGAGAGGCGTGGTGTGTTCATGTTTGCGGGATTTGAAGACAAGACGAGCAGCAGAGTTTTGGATCTTTTGAAGTTTTTCGATGAGATAGAGGGGAGCATTAGCAAGAAGAGCATTACAATAATCAAGTTTAGACAGAACAAAGGCACAGACGAGAGTGATAGTGGTTTGAACTGGAAGATTCTGGCGAATGCAACTGATTTTGTGGAGTTCAACTTCAAAGAAAGCAGACTTGCAGACTGTAGAGACGTGCTTGTCGAGAGACATATCAGATGAGAGAGTGAATCCAAGGTTGCGAGCATGACAGGAAAAAGCAATGGCAGAGTTCCCGACTTGTATGGTAGATGGAAGGGAAACAGACGGAGTTTGGTATAAAGTATGGACAAATTTTTCCCCTGGGCTTTGTTGTAAGCATGTTTGACTGTAGTTGACTTCAGCAACCTTAACCTTTTAAAAAGAGCAAAGGTGAATGACACGAAAGGCTGGGTAGTGGTTAATGTATCTGCGTACTATGAATAATCAGAATTGGTACAGTTATTCTTGAGTTAAAAAAATAAAAGTATTTTGAACAAAGAAGTGACTTTCAGAGCAATGAACCAACTGATTGACATATGGTTGGACAAATGACTGAATGGTTGGCCCGGTTGAAGTACCTATATGCCAAGAAATCATAAAAATCAATTCAGCAGTTCATAAAAAGCAAACCATATTTAGCACACAAAAAATATTTTAATTAAAAAATTTACATTTACAGCATTTTTCTGTCTGGAATATTTTATAAACATTATGAATGCTGTTTATTAATTTATTGTCATTTTTTGGGCAGACTGAAAATGGGGCTACATGAGGAACATATACAACTTCTGCATAACAGGCGCAAACAGTACATTCAGGAACGTGATAAAGTTAAAGAAGAGGTGAGTGTTCATTTCTTCTTGCGTTGATACAGCCTTGTGGTGGTAACTTGATGACACAGTAAACTTTCCCGACAAAATAAAACTTTCATCTTTGGTGTTGAAGGTGACCTGTATATGGTCTGTAGGAGGAACTTCGCTGGTTGTGAAGTCTATGGCATTTTTGATGTCTCTAACTAGAAGTCCTCTCAGAATTTCTTGTTGTAATTTGAGATATTAACAGTACAAATCACTAAAGAGAGAACATGTATAAAACAAACACAAATATACAACAAAACCAAAAAAACAATAAAAGCAAAATCCACAGCCAAATTATTAGCTATTTTAAAATTGAAAATTCTTGTCTTCATTGACATGACTTCCTCGTGGCAAAAGGTTATGGCTTGAAAATAAGTCTGTTTGAATGCAGATTGGGTGCCTGGTGGAGAGTGGAAACACACAACGTGAGCTGGAGAGACTGGAGAAAGAGGTGTACAGCTGGCAGTGCCTTGTTATGCAGACAGACATGGACATTGTGCATCAGAGGGAACAGCTTATTCAGGCCCAAATACAGAACAGATCTAGACAAATTAATGGTAGGTCAGATTTTTTTTGTCATGAGTATTATAGCAAGTACCCTGATTGTGAAGAGGGGACAATTTCGTGAGTACCACAGCAATTAAACTGAACGTGAAAAGGGGACAATTTTATGTCCACCATATTTTTTGGGGTCATATTTTTGGCGTCAAATTTTTTTTATGTTTTTATATCCACTTTTTTTAATATTGAGGGGGTTGACTTCTGTCTCAGCTGTCTCTGCGTGTGGGTGTGAATGTGTGTGCAAGGTGCATAATATTATCCCTTTGCAGAGGTGCCAAGCAGTACGGATTGACCGTATTTGATTCCGGCGAAGTGAATTAAATACGGAAATACGGTAGCTTTTATAAAAATACGGAGGAGAAGTTGCCGATCGTTTATCTTTGCCAGCTGTGCTTCTGTACCCACGCCTGTTTCTTTGTGTACTGAATCTGACCTCTGAGAGAGAGAGCATAGTTCTAAATTTAGCGCGCTAGCAGGCAATCCTGGCATCAGCGCTGCATGAAACTCCCCTTCCAGGCCCACGCCAAGCACTCTAGAACAAAGGCTGAGCTATATGGAGTATACTAGCAGTGGATATCATTCTCTATCATTGTGCTATAGAATTGATTTTTATGTGAAATATCCTTTGTATTGTGGTACTTCTTTTGCATTTTAGTTACTTTCATATCTGTGTTTTGTGTTAGCATAAAGTAAACCTCCACATTCGATTTCGTTTGTGTTATATTTAAGTCGATTTGACCGTGTGTACTGATCGTGCACTGCACTTGAACACGACCGGCTTTGGCGAATTCTAGTAGTGTGTACGTGTATACGCGGTTTAGTTACACCTTTAAATCCTTCTTACAATGTTCACCATATGAAGTCACTTAGTACAAAGTTTGAACTTTCTGGTGATGTGGTCGACATTATAACATTGCTTCTTGTGTTTGATTGTTGGCCTCTTTAATTCCAGCGAATTAACTTTTTTTTAGCGTTAGTGGTGGCAGCAACAGGCACTCGCACAGAATTGTTGCATGCATTGCCGCACTGGGCCCACCGCGTTTACGTGTATGTTTGTACAGTGTGTGTATCGTTTGTGTTGTGTGTGTGCGTAATGTATTACAGCACAAGTATATCAACTAACAAGTTAGTATCTCGTATTGCCCCTAGTCGACGTGCGGTGGTCCCGTTTAGCCATAAGCTGAGACGGGGAAATCCCAAACCTAAAAATAGAATAGAGAATTCTGGGAAATCTGTTCTCGCGAAGATGTGCTCGCTGAAATCAAACGAAAGTTGGGAGAGGAACTGCATATTTCTGGTAGTGAACAAAGGCAGAAACTTGTCAGCAGTATTATCAGCGATGGCGTTATAATGGACGAAGTGCTCCATACCTATGAGGTTGCCTTTGCTCGCTCGAGCAAAGAAACTAAAGAAGGATTTAGCCGACGTCATTTCAGAAAAGGATTTCTCTACCCATAATTCCCCTGGGTTTTGAAGTTTCTAAAAGGTTATTTCAGGCCGATGACGCTCTATGGAGCGAAAAGCATGTAAAGGGAAGCAACCGGTTGTACGCGCTCGTCGATAGAGACATAGAAGAGAGATACTAACTTGTTATTTGATATACTTGTGATTACAGTTATTGTGGGTTTTCCTAACGTTTATTAATATTTAGTTTGATCTGTCAGTTAATTAAGAATGGCCGCTGTGCAGTTAAGAATGGCTGCTATGCAACATACTGAAAATCTCCACACACAAAGACTGCACTCCCTGTGTAGAATTTGTGGTAGAAGATCAAAGCCAGTTAAGGGCAAGCATGCTCCTATTAAGCTTTGCCAAAATTATGCTTCCTACCTGTACAGGTTTCATGGCATTTAAGTGTCTGAAGAAGCAAATGGCACTACATACTCCAAAACATTATGTTATTCATGCTGTTCTCGCTTGGTGAAACTGAATGTAAACCAAAAGGGGAACATTCCGGCTCAGGGTCTCCTAAAAGCAGCATGTGATGACATTGATAGCACAAAAGTGTTGTGGACCGAGTATAACTCTAAAATAGATGGATCTGACTGCAGTGTGTGTCAGTGGTTTTCTGAGCAAAGTGTAGGTAGTACTGGTACACGAAAAAAGGCAAGTAAAAAGGCTGCCAATCTCAAAAATCAAAAGGAAAGCGTCAGTGTTGACAGTAGTGTTGTTTGTGACAGTATAAATGCTAGTGTTGAAAGCATCAGTGTTGACAGTAGTGGGGTTTGTGACAGTATAAATGCTAGTGTTGAAAACTTCCAGCCACAGAGCTCTTCAACACCTCAAACTGAAAGAAGTGCCGTCAGAAAACGTCTTTTTGATCTGGTATCATCTCGATTAGCTTCAAGAGAGAGTGACACAAGTTCTTACAATGTTACATCTGTGTCAGCTGCCTCAGCATCATCAGAGATGCAAGCCCAAACGGTATTAGGCATGAATACACAAAATCAACTTCGTCCAATAGAACAGTTGCAAGCACCATTGACAAAAGCAGAGGAAAAGTACCTAACATGTTTAGTTAGAATCAAACTAGCGCAGTCACATGACAAGAAAACTTTGGAATGCAAGACTAAAGCACAGCAATTGGTTCTGAAGAAGATAGTGAGAGCTAAAAAGTCATCAGCTGTAGTTTCTACCCCAATGAGAAAGAAAAGAGCGAAAGAAATTGCCAATATACGGAAAGAAATTTCAGGTCCTACAGAAGCAGATTTAATTAAACAACAAAGCACTGAGCTTAAACATACAACACAGCGGAAAAGGAACGAGATTCTAAAAACAGCTGGGTTGGGACAGTCACACATCTCCTCAAAATCAGCGGCACAAATTAGAGCCAAACTATCACTTAGCTGGGCTAAACAAAGGCATTTAAGAAAATTAAGCAAGGCAGTAGGTATCAAAATGGTCTGTGAAAAAAAGGAGAGGGAATACCAAGAGAGTTTGTTGAGTGGAAAAATAGAAGTAAACATACAGGCTCTCAAATGCATTAACAAAGTTACTAAAAAGGAGGTAGAGAAGGGCATGTACGTGGTTGCAATTGACAGTTGGCCGAGGTTTGTTTCCGATCTGTTGGACAAGTATGAGAGAATGCAGACGCTCACGTGGCATAGCATCATCCCAAAAAATGAAATTTGGGTTAAAATTGGGGGTGACCATGGAGGAGGTACTTTTAAAGTTGTCCTAGAAATAGCTAATCTCCACAATCCAAATTCTAAGGAAAACTCCCAGCTTGTTGTGCTTACTGAAGCCAAAGATTCTGCTCAAAACCTTAAGACTATTTTAGGCTATAAGATTAAAAATGGAATCAATGCCCTGCGCGAGATGTCTTGGAAAGGGAAAAAAATGCGAGTGTTTATGTTCAGGGATTACGATTTCCTGATGAAAATGTATGGACTATCAGGACCCCAGAGTAATCATCCATGCCTTTGGTGTCAGATTTCAAAAACGCAGATGCAATTGAGTCCTGCAGAGCAAGAAGCAGTCCCTAAAAGAACGTTAAGCAACATCAGTGAAGACCTGAAGGAATTCCAGGAATCTGGCAGTAATAAAACGCATGCCAAGGAGTTCAACAATGTCGTTCGAGGACCAGTATGGGACATCAAACTGTCTCATGTAGCACCACCTTACCTTCATCTGCTTCTAGGGATTGTAAACAGACACCATGAGTGCCTTGTAAATGACTGTCACAATCTTGACAAGCAAATTGCAGTGGCACTGTCCAAAGAAAAAAAGCCAGACCTCAAAATCACTACACCAGCATTCATAACCTACGTTAATACCCTTCATCGCATTCGTCAAACAAATCGCGAAGTGCGTTTGAACGACATAGCAGTCTTTGACAAAAATGAGGGGCCAATTGTAGCTGAGATTAATAAGATTTTGAAGAAGTATCACATAACACCACAGGCCTACTTTGCAGGCACCTTCATTGGGAATCACTGCAACAAGTACCTGAAAGATGAAACGATTCGTGAAATAACTGACAGTGTAGATAGGGCAGATACATTGACAGATGACCTTGGTGTTGTCACTGCGGCATGCGATATCAGAAAGAAATACTTTAAACTGAACACGCTTTATGCTAGAGTACACAGGCTTCTCTCTCACAAAAAAACAGTTAGTCACAATGACCTCAAAAACTCTGAGGAAGCTATTTCCAAATACATGGAGTTTTACAGGGCTCGTTTCTGTCCAGAAAAAAATGTCACCCCAGTGTATATATATATATGTATATTTTCTGTCATCTGCTTGCTTGTTTTCTATAATAAGATTTGTTTAAATATTTGACGTGTACAGAGCTAGAAGAACAAAGTATAGTGTTCCATGATGCAGTAGAAGATGTGGAGGAACTGAGTGAGGAGGATGGTGATGAAATGGTCAAATCTCGTTCTTCCGATGACCCTGAAATGATTCAGCTTCGCTGTAAGCTGGCTGCACTTCACAGAAAGCGAGCACGCATACGTACCAAGAAGGTAAACCAAAAAAATCCTTTCTGTGTTATGAGCATTCATCGTGTGTGTATATTACTGTGCATGGTGTGTGAAAGACTGGAGTGGGGGTTGACTGTAAGAGAAAATAGTATTATTAAAGTTTGAGAAATGTTGAGTAATTATATGTGAAATGTATGATGTTTGAGAAAATTGTAAATAATAATTGTCTATAAAGTTATTTTGCAATAGCAGGAGGAGCTTTTTTATTAATTATGGTCGAGTTCTTTTGAGAGAGAAGAGTTATGTTTGTTATGAATTATGTGGTGATTTGGACTTGTTACTAAATTGAAGCTGCAAATCAAATTGTGCCATTTCCATGAATCACTGAGAATATAACATAACAATATATATTATGTAAATGTTGTTTTCTGTACAGGCAAGTCTACAAGAGAAACATGTTGGGAAAGAACAGCGTAAAGAAGAGGAAGCTGAACGCTTTAGGATGCACCATTCAATACAACTAGTACGATGCATTATTAATTTTGATTAAAATTTATCTGTCCATTTTCATCACGTTTTTGTTATTAGATGTGCAACTTTACTGTTCTCATTGGGCTCATATCTGAAATGTTGCTGTTTTTTTTTAAATAATGAATGCATGTTCCTGTAGTTTGGAATGTTTGACTGTAGTTGAAAATGGGACATTACATATCTATTTGTACATTCTGTTTGTTGTTACAGAAACGTCAAGAACAAAAAGTTGATCATTTTAGGAAGAAGGACTTTATTGATGAAGAAAGGAGGAAAACTATGGAACGATTGAAAGCCTACAAGATGGTAAGCATCACACACCTTTGTTGTTGTTATTTTTTTATTTCAAGAAGATTCTTTTGAGAAAGAAATGTGCACTTAAGCGTGATGTGCACTTAAGAGTGACGTATATTGTAGCTGCTATTGAATGCTTTATATTAAGTTTTTCTGTACTCTACTTAGTGAGCAGGGACATTGGAGTCACTGTTATTTTCATAACTGTTGTGTGCATTGTTTTTTTAATAGAAATACCCAGCCCCTTCAGCCATCAAACCACCACGCTATCAAAAGCCAAGCGGGCGACGCATGTCTGGCAGTATGAGTGGCAGTTTGATCTCAGTCACCGATGCAAGCATCCGTTCCACACGCCGTGGCTCCAGTAGAACAACTGCTTCAACATCAGGGAACGTTAGAACCTCACCCAAGAACAGAGCAAATAGGTGTGGGGAGGAGGAGCCTCAGAAACCTTGGGTTAGACCCAGAAAATCCATCGGGCAGAAGAAAGAGACAGCTGATGAGATCAAAGTGGACATCTTTGTCAAAGAGCCATCTCTGGATGAGAGGGATGAGGATGCAAAACATACACTTCCTCCTCCTCCTCCTCCTCCTCCTCCACCTCCTCCACCACCACCACCACCTCCTCCTCCTCCTCCTCCACCACTGCCACCACCGGTGCCTTCATCAGTGGGTGCTCTTGCATTGGGTGCTCCAACACTGGGTGCACGTACTCCTGGCAGGCCAGAATTAAGTGGGAACCTGTTCGCTGATGCCAGGAGTAGGCTGAAAGCCAGGGACCCAGCGGAAGAGAAAAGTGGAAGCACTATAGGCACACTTGACCTCAGAGCCATAGCCTCAGGTCGAGGGCGGTTGAAACCAGCCAGCGAACGTCGTGTGAAAGAACTCCCTGTTTCTGAAGGTTAGTTGTTATTCTTCAGCCGAGTTAGAAGCAGAGTTAAAGTGACTTAAACAGAATAAACCTCGTAAAGTTTCACAGGACTGTTTAACTTATTTTCCTTTCTTTTTTTCTTTTTTGAGTTTGTAAATACTTATTTTATCTTTCACCTGTTTTGTTATTTGTTTGGGGGATTACACATTTGATTATTGAACTTGAATTTGCTGTTTCAGAGGACCAGTTGTCCAGCATGTTTGCATTGATCCGCAGCGGGGTGCAGTTACGGCCAGTGAAACAGGATGGTCTGCAACTTCCACCGCCACCCGCCATGACAGACTCACATCAACAGCTGCTGCGCAACACACTAGCCAACATCAACCGTGTCACAAGGGAAGCTTCGCCCGATGCAGAGAGCAGCGATGATAATGATGACTTTGATTAATCAGTGATCAATCTGTGCTTTTTGATTAAGGAGTAAGTCAGTCAGCTTGCTCTTTGATTTATGAATGAGTCAGTAGGTGTATTCTTTTGTTTGTTTGTTTGTAATGAATGATTAAGTGCATTTGCTACATGTACTTTGTTGGAGCTCATTAACATTTACTTGATGAATGAGCTAGTGCATTTGCCTCTATGCTAGTTCTCACTGGCATCACATTAGGCAAATGTCCGGTGATTTTCAAATTTTGTATACGGAAAATAGTCAGGAACTAAACTCAATTAAAGAAAAGTGTACTAGTAGAGGGTGTCGGATAGCGCAGTGGTTGGAGCACTCGCTACTGTGTCGCAAGTTAAGCACCGTCCAGTGCGGTTAGCACTTGGATGGGTGACCGCAAAACGTGAAGCGACAAATAACAACGCCCCCAGTTGACTCAACTGTGACTGAGTACCTACTCTCTTAAGGGTGGGGAAAGTAAAGCAGCGAGGGAGAGAGATGGGCATCACCCTCATTACGCTGGCCCAAGATAAGTGTGATCTCCAACATCATGTTCCCTACGGCCACAAGGCTATGGGACTACCTTTACCTTTTACTAGTAGAAATCACTTGTAATATTTAAAACAATCACCCTGTATATGTACATTCAGTTTCATTCCATCTTGCCAAAGTGCAAAGTAAAGTAACCTTTATATTAATCTTTCATAATTGTGATTTCCAGTTACAACTCAACACTATCTTACACCAATACAAAATAGTCCTATGTGTTTTTATCAGGTGTTGCTTTTAATTTATATATGTAAATTATTATTAATTTATTTCCTTTTGCTCATAAAGAAAAGACAAAAGAAGCTTATGTCAAAACTGCATGGTGTATCAATCAATTTTTTTTTTAAAAACAAAACAGTATAATCGCAAGAAGTTCATTTTTGTTCGGTTAAAAAATATACTTTTGCAATTATGCATCTGTCAGATTTTTTAATATTTTTTAATAAATTTTGTTCAAAATAGTTATACCTATGACAGTGACAAGGGTAAAAAATATATTGTTAATATTGGTTGAGACTTGAGACTGGAGTTGTTACTCAACCTGTGTGGTAAACTTTTTGTTTTGTTTATTGTAATGATGAAGGGTTTGCCTGTTTGGGATTTGTTTTGGCAAGTAGAGTTTATTATTTTTGCTTCCGTTTTAACTAGATGTGAAATTCGATGTAACCATTTTGCACCAAATATTGTATCACCTGCCATAAAAGGCATTTCCAATTGACTATTCAAGTTTAGCTGTGCATGATTGGGCCAGAACCAGCAGTCACCAAATTTTATCTCCATGTCAAATGATGATGTGAACGTTGTTAATAATATTATGTTTGAGAAGAGAGGCCATACCTTCAGGCTGTAGTTGTGAGCTCCTAAAGAAACGGGACCAGAGTTAAACTACAGCATCTTGGATTTGAACTTTTATTAGATGTTATCCTCCCCACTTCTTTAGGAGAGACAACTACAACCTAAACTTGTTGTCTCCCTTGTTTATACTCTCCAACAGTCGCTGTTTCTCTGAAACCTATCATGTTTGAGATAAGAAATACAAAATGTTGTTCTTTCCAATTAGTTATTAAAAGTAATGGCGTTTTTTGAATTAATTGTTTTTTCCCTACAAATTTGTTTGAAAATAAGTCACGAGTAAAATGAAATGTTACGTGACCGAAGCTTCATGTTTGCTGTGAATGTAAAATGGTTATGTTCAAAAGAATTTATATATCAAAGCAGAACCTTACTGTTAAATGCTTAATACTCCAGACACATAATAATTGTCACTTTATTTCACTGTCAAGTGAGAATCCAAATCAGCTGCTTCAGAAAACAACAGGCAGCAGCAAAAGAAGTGAAGCAAGAACAAAAAAAAATGTTAGAGCAGCATAGGAACTGGAGCAGATTGGACAAAATCGTAATAAATGGCTTGGCTTATTAGTGGATTATGAATTCATTTGTGTTGATCACTTGTAAAGTTGCAAATACTCATAAGTCCATAGAAAATGTACTTACTGCTCTTGTGAAATGAGATAAGAGGGAAATTTTAAAAATGACAATTACATGGTGAAACTCCATGTCAGTAATGAGTGCAATGTTTGTATACGTTTTCAATTATAATAAAATTAATAGGGATTTTTATATAGTGCTTTTTAACACAATATAAAGTCCAAAGTGCATGTGGTATATGAATATTGGAATATATATTTTTTTAATATCACTTATAATCATTAATGTGGCTAACAGTGGTACAATTAATTAATTAATTAATCAATCTTCTCCTGTGGGGGTGCTGGGGGTTTCTGTATAAATCGTATCCCCACTTTCTGGAAATTTACTGCTTAAAATTCCCACTGTTGCTGTCTTTCTCCTTTGTTCTTTCTCAATTCCACTCTGTTCTATCAATCTTCGCTAGACCAGTCACCCACATTTTTTCTTGAAAACTCTTCCAAAACTCCTCATTTGTGTATGGGGTCCATCAGCTTGGGGATATTGGACGCTTTCTGCCAAATGGTCCTAATGCTTTCTATGGTATTATTATTTAGCAATGTAGACATTTTTAATGTATATATTTTGTTAATATTTTATAAAGATGTTTATATTCTTTTTTGTTTTTGTAAATGGGGGTTCGATAAATTAGAGTAAAGCCTCAGCGTCCCCTGCATGAGATGCTTTTATTGTAAAGTGACCGGCTGATGGAGTATCTTCAGTGTTACCATTAGGGTCGTTTCAATGGTCTCTTTCTTCTTCTACCTCCTTGGACTGTGCCTTCCAGGATGGTCTTTGCAAGGCTGATGATCTGGTGACTTGGCCATACCATCGGAGTTTTAGTTTCTTCATCCACATCAGTGCATGTTTACACTTAATTTTTGTAGCTGGGCATTGTTGGCGAATAATAACTGTAAGCTATGCATCAATAAAGACAGGCTACTTCAAGAGTTCACCTGGGTAAAAGCAAGCTAGTCTTTCCTTCATTATGTATTTTGCTAATCAAAAATGCACGATTAAAATGCAACAATTCGTATTCTGTGGGGAGAGGGTGGGGAGGGGAGTGGGAGGGGGCATCATTTATACCTGCACCCTCTACCAGCGCCTAGGTGGCCCCTGGACTCCTGCCAATTTTCTCTCTTTTACCTCCAGACCATTACAAGCGCTGTATTTAATCAAAATTATATAGGCTTTTCCACTTCAAGAGCTGCTCAAGGCGCTGGTCGATACAGGATCTAACCCAAATTACCCCTCTGCAACCTTTAACCGCATAGTCCGATGCCCAGACAACTAAGCACAATCCTGGGTGATGGGGATAATGGACCTAGTGTGTGATGGATGTATTTGTGTAGCCGGCACTCACCTGTCTAGGACATGAGCGTCAGGATCTTTAAAGTCCATGCAATGGAATGCGTGAGTGCACAAACTATATATAAATATATATATAGATATAATTTTTTTAACAGTTATTATTATTATTTTACCACAGACAGTCAATGCGGTTTGAACCCCTGCCTATACAGGCTGCAATGTTATCACCTGACATATGAGTACACTTTCATTGAGAATTTTGTTACTTTTATTTACTAATTTACCTATGTGGTTTGTTCTAGTGGTGAATGATGGTATGGTGTGTAAATTAACCAGTGATCATTTGTGCAATCATATTCATAGTCATATACCACACCTCAACCTATTAATTTTTTGTATTATCTCTTTTCAAGTTCAGATTGTTTACAAAATGTGAATAACTACAACAAAAATTGTATGATTATTTGACATTTGATTTCTACGTTTTACAGCATTGGCGTCAGGTTAATCTGGTTTAATGTATGTTAGGTATAGATTTTGATTTTAGATATAGTCAACGCTGTTGCTACTTTGTTGTAATGCGGCAAGTTGCTTAAAACCACTATTGTTTTAATTTTATTGTTTTAGTAGTTGTTCCTTCACCCCAACCCTGTTTAGAACTATTTGTGCCAAGTGCATGCGTGAATGTAAACAATTGAATGTATACATACTGATGTATCAAAGTTTATAAGTTAATTGTACAGTTCAGAAGCTGTTCAAGTTAAATTTATTTTAATTAAATGTTGTGATGATTGTAATTACTGTGCTTTGGTGTGTAAAGGGAATGCCAGTGATGCAAAAATAATAAACAATGATGAATATAAATAGAGGCAGACAATGAAGCAATAATAAAGCAGAAACCATGAACATTTTCTTCCTCTGTCATTTATATTTAAATATATTCAAAGTTTTGTTTAGAACAATAAAATCTTTGAACGTTTTAAATTTCTCGTGTGGTGACATTTATTTTAATTAAATTTTGTGATGATTGTAAATACTGTGCTTTGATGTGTAAAGGGAATGCCAGTGATGCAACAATATTAAACAATGATGAATGTAAATAGAGGCAGACAATGAAGCAATAAAAAAGCAGAAACCATGAACATTTTTCTTCATCTTCTTTCATTTTATTTAAATATATTCAAAGTTGTGTTTAGCACCATGAAATCTTTGAACCTTTTAAATTAATTTCACATGCACTGCCTCAATACATGTAGCACCCTTTCGGCACAGCATTTGTAATAATTCTGGATGCTGTATGTATGCCTTTTCCCCAGATCACCAATCAGGCTCAAAGTGCGGCAATCTGTACCAACATGCATACTCAAATGCTTCACCCACTCTCTCACACACACAACTATCACTCAAACATGTGGTGTCAAAGGCAGGAAAATTGCTATTAAAAGACGAAAAGGAAATCAATTGTTATTTTTAAATTTTTTATATTGACTGCATCCAATACCATTCTGGAAGGGAGGGAGGAAACTGCAGTACCCGGAGAAAACCCTCAGTGACCTCAATTGTCTCATGTCTAAGTCACACACGTTCGACCTTTATGGGAATCAAATCCGTGACATTCGGCATAGGAAAACGACGACTAATCCACTGTGCCACGAGATGTCTAGTGGTACCTTCTTCCTTTCCTTGGGTTGGGCAGCTTGCTGCTGTGATGCCTTCCTTCTCTTTTGCTAATCTGCTGTACAGCTGGACTCTGGAAACAAAGGTCAAAGTGAATTTCCACATAATTTTTCATTGAAAATACATACATTTTATTTTTTTATTACTTTTGTTTGTTTGTTTTGGACATGAAGTTGTTGAAAAAGTCTATACTCAAATTATTGTAAAAAATTCAAGGAGTTTTCAAGGAGATTTCAAGGAGTTTTTCCAAAAATTCAAGGAGTTTTGAAAAATTATAAACGCACGTAAGAATTGACAAGTAGTCAAAATAAAGGATAAAATCTTTTACCCAGTGATGTCCATAAATTGTTTGCAGTCATGAATCTGATCGTGATACTGATGTTGATATTAATTATGAAATCTACACACATAAATATTGCATGTCGATGAAGTTGCAGTTATAATGAAGATGCAGATTACAGAGTCTATACGAATTACCCATTTAAACAATAATTGTGAAGCCTGTTGTCCTTAGACACAAGTTAGAGAACTGTAAAAAGTCAGAAAGAGGTACCACCACCGGCTAATACACTTTATACAGATGAATGAGTTTTCAGTTATTACAGTTTTTCCATCTCTTAATCTGACGGGAAATCTTCTCCAACTGGATCTTTATTTCCTTGGATTTGCTCCTCAGCGCATTTGACTGAGTCAAGAGTCTCAGCGCACCCTTCCTCTATCTGCTTGTTCAGCAAGCTTGTCTGCCTCTTGAGTCAGGTGCTGAGCATCCTTCTCCATTCTTCCTTTTTTTCTTCTCTTAAATCAGCAACAGTCTTCCTGTGCCTTCCTCTTCTTTGCCGCTTGTGCCTGTTTCTGGTCTTTCTTTTGTTGATCAAGGTAGTCGTGATACTTTCTCCTTACAGAAGATGCTGATAATAGCAGCTCCTTGGTGATGTCCACCTTGTCGATTCCACCAATCTTCCTGATACCGTTCAGCACTTGTCGGCAAGCAACCAAGGACTGCTGGAAGAAATTTTCAGTGCTGGTCTCTTTGTTGATTGAGAATCCTCTCTCCACATTTGCTTGTCCATGGGACAAAAGTAACAGCTGCCTCACAACAGCCCAAAGATCCTGAGGGCCCGATCTTGATAGTCCTTGGTTGCTTTCATGTGTATGCTGAACAGCTGGTCCAACACATCACTTTCAAATCGATAATTTTCTGGCAGACGCGGTAGAAACATGCATGCTTGCTCTTTTTCTTTTCAAGCAGCCACCCTGCATATTCAGATTTCGATAACCACAAAAGATTCAACACACAATCGCCTCCAGGCATTTTTATCCCTTCAGTAATTAAAAATGCGCGGTGTCGCGGTCCTTTTCGCTGTTTTCGTACTTTCTGTATGAGCGGAAGAACGAATATGTACCGAGAACTGCGCATGCGCGACATCAAGGAAATGAACAATTTACAGTGGAGGTTACTTCCCTTATCATTAGCAGACGGCAAAAGTTACGATTGTCGAACAACACAAATAATATTATAATTTTTGTTTTATTAATTTTTATTTTTCAATTTTTTTTTTTTTTTGAAAACTTGACAATAAAATCTCTAGGTCAAGCAATGGATAGATACACTGGTTGAAATTTCAAGGAGTTTTCAAGGAGCTGAGGCAATTTGGCTATTTTCAAGGAGATTCAAGGGCCCTTGAACAAGACATGGAAAATTCAAGGAGATTCAAGGAGGTTCAAGGAGCGTACGAACCCTGTCTACTGACATGGAAGATCACATAATACCTTTGCTTTATGTTTTGCTTCGCTATGAAGTGCTATGAGCTCTGGTGAAGAAGGGCGCTGTACAAATGTTAATTATTATTATGCAAGACCGCAACATTGTCATATTTTGTTATCGGAAGCTTAGTCATTCAACATCTTTATAGTATACTCTTGTTCAATCATTCAGCATCATCATCAGTGGAACTTTAAAGATTCATCATATGTCTCTCAATGGCTCTCAATTACATTTGTACAATACCTGTGACAGCTTTAGTTTGTTGAAACAGCATGGTCTATCTCTGTTCATCATCACCTCTCAAGAAGCTCAGCTGTAGGTCCTGTTGGTGGAAAACAAAATCAAAATGATGTATAATTTCCAAATATGGCAAGGTTAGATATTTTAAAAGGACAGATAGAGGATATTTTGATGAATAGTTACATCCAAAAAATAATACTCAACAGGTTGAAACCCCAAGCTGAACAAATCATAGCTGAAGAACAAGCAGGATTCAGGGCAGGGCGAAGTACCACTGAACAGATTTTCAACCTCAGAATAATCTGCAAGAAATACCTACTGCACCAACAACATCTATATCATGTGTTCGTAGACTTCCAGAAGGCGTTTGACCGAGTCTGGCATGCAGCTCTGTGGGCAACCATGAGAGTGTACAACATCAGTCCTAAAATTATTGAAGTCATCAAAAGCCTATATGTCAAGGCTATCAGTGCAGTCCTCCATAACAGCACCATCGGAAACTGGTTCAGAACAACAATCGGTGTGCGTCAAGGATGCCTATTCTCTCCAACACTCTTCAACATCTTCCTAGAGCGCATCATGTCAGATGCCCTTGCAGATCACGAAGGCACAGTCAGCATAGGGAGTAGAGCTATCTCCAAACTTCGTTTTTTGGATGACATAGATGGATTGGCTGAAGAGGAACAAGAACTTGAACAGCTGGTA
This sequence comes from Oncomelania hupensis, assembly GCA_036898135.1. Taxonomy (NCBI): domain Eukaryota; kingdom Metazoa; phylum Mollusca; class Gastropoda; order Littorinimorpha; family Pomatiopsidae; genus Oncomelania; species Oncomelania hupensis. Next base: position 85,564,451 of record CM072511.1, on the reverse strand, counting down.
CAGAGGCTTGACACGACCTCCAGAGCTTAGGGAATGGAAATAAGTGCAGAGAAGACCAAAATGATGACCAACAACACCAACTGCATCAACACGGACATCAAAGTCCAAGGCCAATCTCTCAACACAGTGCATAGCTTCAAATATTTAGGAGCCATTGTATCAGACAATGGGTCCTGACAGGAAATCCTCTCCAGGATCGCACAAACAACTGCTGTCCTGGCAAGGTTGAAGCCCATTTGGAAAGACAAGACGATCAATATACATTCCAAGGTAAGGCTGCTGCGCTCCCTTGTCATCTTCATCTTCCTATACGCTTGCAAAACATGGACCCTCACAGCAGATCTACAACAAAGAATACAAAGCATGGAGATTAGGTGCTACAGAAGCAGAGGTGCCAACCCCCTAATCTTCTTGTCAGTATTTCCAGCCCCGTTGGTCAGTATTATTTAACACTTGTCAGTATTTTTTTTTCTCGCAAAACCCAGCCTATGACACTATAAAGTAACGATAGGCTTCCCTCTGAAACAGCAGGCTATTTTCAGTCCTCTAAAATCACCATGAAAATCAGCTTGTTGAACACCACACTTGTTTTACTCTAAAATCACCATGAAAATCAGCTTGTTGAACACAGCGACGTTCAGTGAGTGCATTAGTACTATTATGAGACCAGAAACCGGTACAGAAACACCGCTGGCAAAGATAAACGATCGGCAACTTCTCCGTATTTTTATAAAAGCTACCGTATTTCCGTATTTAATTCACTTCGCCGGAATTAAATATGGTCAATCCGTACTGGTTGGCATCTCTGCAGAAGACTTCTGGGCATTTCCTATACCCAGCACATCACCAACGACGAAGTCCGACAGACCATCATACAAGCCATTGAACAACACGATGACCTACTCACAGTGGTGAAGAAACGGAAACTCCGATGGAATGGCCATGTCACCAGATCATCAGGCCTTGCAAAGACCACCCTGCAAGGCACGGTGCAAGGAGGCAGAAGAAGAGGGAGACCGAAAAAGAGGTGGGAGGACAACATTAGAGAATGGACTGGCTTGACACTGAGCGAAGCCATGAGGGTTGCTGAGGACAGAAAGATGAAGAACGCTGGTTAACAGATCATCTGTGGTGCCCCAACGACCTCCGAGTTACGGGATAGGATAGGATAGAATACATCCAAGAAACTGCAAATCTATTTGGAATCGCATCCAAGAAACTGCAAATGTTTTCAAAATCTCTTCATTCGCACAAGCACTTTAACATCTTGATTAAAATTCTTTTTTAAGGAAAGAATGCAAAATTAATTAGTGGTTCCAATGGTTTACACAAACCATTCCTAAACAGAAGGTAATTCCCCTAGAGGAAGATGTAAGGCAGAAACTATTTCCATTTCATAGTTTTATTTTTATCATTCTTATAAAGAGCTTTTCCAGCTCAAGACCAAGACAACCGAGCACAACCCTTTGGCGAGAGAGGATGGAGAGAAGGGATCTCGTGCTTGCTGGTTGTATTTATGTTGCTGGATCTCACCCATCTGATTGATTGATTTATTGTTGCTTTAGGTCCAGCGGACTCCTCCGAGCCAAATCAGGACCGGACAACCCCCGATCCGCATAAAAGATCCGCTGAAACAACCCCAGTGGGAAAACCGAACGCCCCCCACCGGCCAGTCACTCTACAATAAAGACATCCCACGCGGGGGATGGCTGAGGGTTTACCTCAACTACGCAAACCCCCGGTTACAAAAACAAAATAGAATACAACCATCATTACAAATCATCAACGAAACATATACATATAAAATGCCCATATTGCTAAATACCAACATCATAGGAAGCCCTAGCGACCACCCAGCAGAAAGCGTCCAACACTCCCAAGCCGATCCAACAGACCTCATACACAAACAAGGAGTCTTGTCCAGGAAGAGTTTTCAAGAAAAAAGGTAGGTCATTGATCTAGCGAAGAAGAAGATAGTATAGCAGAGTGATAGGACAGAGCAGGAATGGGAAAGAGTATATGAGGAAGATAGCAACAGTGGGAATTTAAAGCACTAAATTTCCATAAAGTGGGGATACTATTTATACTGAAACCCCCGGCACTCCAACTGTTGCCGCAGTGAATCTGTCATGCCTACAAAGGCAAGACAGGTTTTCAACTGGGGCTTTCACTGTTCCCTTTATAGGTTAGAACAATCTCAGTGGCAAGATTGCTCATGACCCCAAGGGGTATCTCACCCATCTTGGACATGAACATCGGGATCTTTAAAGTCTGTGCGATGGAGTGTGTGCATACACAGACTAGACCTCACTTTCTGTTCTCACTTCAAGGTTTGGGAAGCACTAGTGCATCAGGTTATTCTGGGGGCACTCCAGACCATCATCCAGCTTCAAACCACTACCTGCTAGTAACATTCAATTCTTCTGCCATAGCTTACCACTAAACCAACTGCTTCCCCTAAAGTTCTGCTGACTTACCATTGCGCTGGATTTTGATGAAAGTCCTCTGGCCATATCCAGCCAGGAATATTTTCCTCCAACCTGAAACACAAACATATTGATACTTTCTGTCCTTGATTAGATTTGCATTCAAGAGATACTACTTTATGATCTTGTTGGTTAAACTTTGTTTGGAATTTCTCTCAAGGAAGCTTTCTCTACCCCCAAAGAATTGTTAGCTGCCTCCGAAACACATACAGCCAAAGGTGTTTAAAATCTTTACTTGGGCCAAAACAATATGTAGAGGAATATGCGCAGCAAACTGCAAAAACAAAAAAAAAAAGCCAACTCGACATATATGTCTGAAACATCACCGTTCACTGCCGCCCCAAACAAGGCTCTGACAACTGCTGCCCCAACTGAATCCCAAGTTCACATGTAGCTCAGCAAGTACAGACAATGATTGTGTTTACATACGTTAGTGACTCAAAAGGTACAGACCCAACTTCATTAACAGCAAGCTTACAAAATACTGCTGGCATCTTGAAATTACTATAACGAGATCTTTCCTCATCATCAAAATTAACTGAGCCTCTCCCAAACAAATGTATTGTAAATTTTTTGTAGTAACCATCACATTTGAATGGACATTTGCTTGTGCCCCGAAAAAAAAAAAAGCAAAGAAGCCAACCCAAACTTGACAGCTCCGAAACTCTTGTTAAAATAAACTCAGCAGTGTGTCTCCTAAAAACAACAATCGGACAACCCCACAGAACAGAACATAATACTTACAACTTGGTAGACTATTAATTGTAGACAATTACCACAATTTCACCCACTGAGAAAGTTTAGCCGACTGCAAACTGATGACTGGAAAGCCTTTGTAAACAAACCAAACTGTAGGTAACATGAAGTTGCATTTTGGTCAAACACAATGGAATCTGCAAATTTCCCATGTAGCAACCATCACGACCAATGGTCTTCCACCACCTTCATAAGTATTGCCTGTTCAAGTCTCAAATGGAAGCAACAGCAGGTCTTCCTCCACCTTCATAAGTATTGCCTGTTCAAGTCTCAAATGGAAGCAACAGCAAACACAAATCAGCGGAAAAACACTCAACACAGAATGAATCAAGGACAAATATACAAAACATTTTCAGAAAACAAGAATTCAGTCAAATGAAACTGCAACTTTTTGAAAACTTCTGTCAAGTTTTCATAACTTCTCCCCCTTTCAAAACAAGCTCTGCTTTTTGAGAAATCTGCATCAAATCTGCAATACAAGTAAACCTGAAGGTGTTTAGTTACTGGAATCAAATACACTTTATTTTGCCCTGTTCATTACAGTATAATCAGCATTTTGTGAAACGCACAAGCTTGTGCTAAGAATCTGCTAACATAGTAAATATGCTAAAGCACACATTTGACACAAAAGAAAAGAAAATCTATATAACATACAGTTACAAACACTAACACACAAACACATAACTGTGGGAAGCACTTTTTATTATATTAGAAAGGCGTCTGTGTGCGTGTCTCTAGAAAAGCACTCACTTGTTTATGGTTTTCTGTCAAAGCTTTACAAAATGTAACTGTTAAAATTATCACATATACACCCACAAATCAGTCACTAGACAACTAGACTATCCCTTTACCCAACCAGCCTTTTCACCACAGAGAAATATCAAGAATAAACTATAAAAGAATTCTGTAGTAACTAATAATGTTATTTCTTCATGAAAAACGGGTCGATATTTCTTCAAAACAGGTCAAAGAAGAATGTAAAAAAAGTCTTACCCATACAAACCAGACAATGAAGTTCTATATGTTACCACAAACTCCATAGACATGTGACCCCAAACTTTTCGTTCGCTTCCAAAAGCCCCAACCCATTCTGCAGCGAACTTTGCCAGTGCCTCTGGCATTCGTTGACATGTCAAATGGTGACACTCATCGTCTTCATTGTAGCATGCTTGGTACAGATTACTCGTTCCACTTGACTTTTACTCATGCCAACTGATTCCGACAAGGTGGTTATTCCACGTCACACTGGCAGAATCTGTTTTACCACCATACGCCATCCACTGATTCCTCAGTTGTAGACGAAAGTGTGTACACAATGATATCAGCTCCACTGACAAGACTTATGAAGCTCAGCTTCCATGATGCTTATATCTTTTCTATGCTGCTACCACCACATTTATTGACCTTTCTCACAAAGAACTTTCTCTGGATTTACCATGAAAATTGAATAAGAATTCTTTTTTTATATAATACTTTGATAAATGACAAATGTCTTCATAAAACAATTTGCAAGATTATTTTGACAAACCATCAAAAACTGATGCTGTGTTTTAAATTGGATATTAAAAATAGAGTAAAATAAATAAATAAACAAATACATAAACTTTTTTTAAAGAGAGAAAGACTTTTAATAAAATAAAATAAACTTGTTTGCCACAGACCACCCAAAACACAATGGAATACAACTTTGGCCTTTTATTACAACACAACACAATGTGTAAACATGAACACGCCGCTGAAGGATAAAAATAAACTTTCAATTTCTGGTAATAAAAATGCTTTTAGTCTTATTAACAATAAAATTACTGAATCATACTCCACCAAAACCAAAGAAACTTCTCTCCCTCATTTGCAATCTATTTCTCAGGCATTTACAAACTTTACCCCAAACTTTGAGCACCTTCCAAATGACAAATTCTTTCAAGAACCAGTAAAGAATACAACTTCTAAGAACGCATAAATGGCTGCTTCCGATGATGTCAAAATGAGTTCCATCCACAATAATCAGTCATGTCAATAGTTGTGAATATCCAACAGTATTGAAATGGCAGAAATAAACAACCAATACAGCCTGCTGGTGCAATTGACTCATCCTGATCCAATGACACAGTTCAACTTTCCATATTTTCCAACAGCAACTCCAAGGTGTTTGTTGTATGTCAAGCGCAAGCATATTCATCAACGGATGTACAAAAAATACGTACACAAACATAGAAAGAGGGCGAAGGTTCCACATAGAAGTGAAGTCGCATGACTAGTGTAGAACATTGGGACTGTTCAGCCTCTGTACATGCGAACTTCAATGGTACGGCCTCCAAAGCGAGTTTGGTCCATTTGGTCTGATAGTGGTTAGGGATCAAATTATTTATTAACAGATGTTCTTATGACATTATAAACACACACACACACACACCCACACACAAACACTCACAAATGCTCCTTCTTCTACACACATAGGTATTACATTCACATGGGTTCATACTCAAATTGTTGTAAAAAATTCAAGGAGTTTTCAAGGAGATTTCAAGGAGTTTTTCCAAAAATTCAAGGAGTTTTTAAAAATTATAAACGCACATAAGAATTGACAAGTAGTCAAAATAAAGGATAAAATCTTAATCTCTTACCCAGTGACATCTATAAATTGTTTGCAGTCATGAATCTGATGGTGATACTGATGTTGGTATTAATTATGAAATCTATACACATAAATATTGCATGTCGACGAAGTTGCAGTTATAATGATGATGCAGATTACAGATTATATACCCATTTAAACAATAATTGTGAAGCCTGTTGTCCTTAGACACAAGTTATAGAACTGTAAAAAGTCAGAAAGAGGTACCACCACCGGCTAATATATAAATACACTTTATACAGATGAATGAGTTTTCAGTTATTTCCGTTTTTCCACCTCTTCATCAATCTGACGGGAAATCTTCGCCAACTGGATCTTTATTTCCTTGGATTTGCTCCTCAGCGCATTTGACCGAGTCAAGAGTCTCAGCGCACCCTTCCTCTTCTGCTTGTTCAGCAAACTTGTCTGCCTCTTGAGTCAGGTGCTGAGCATCCTTCTCCATTCTTCCTTTTTTCTCTCTTAACTCAGCAACAGTCTTCCTGTGCCTTCCTCTTCTTTGCCGCTTGTGCCTGTTCCTGGTCTTTCTTTTGTTGATCACTGTAGCCGTGGTACTTTCTCCTTGCAGAAGATGCTGATAATAACAGCTCCTTGGTGATGTCCACCTTGTCGATTCCACCAATCTTCCTGATACCGTTCAGCACTTGTCGGCGAGCAACCAAGGACTGCTGGAAGAAATTTTAAGTGCTGGTCTCTTTGTTGATTGAGAATCCTCTCTCCACATTTGCTTGCCCATGGGACAAAAGTAACAGCTGCCTCACAACAGCCCAAAGATCTTAAGGGCCCGATCTTGATAGTCCTTTGTTGCTTTCATGTGTGTGCTGAACAGCTGGTCCAACACATCACTTTCACGTCGATAATTTTCTGGCAGACGCGGCAGAAACATGCATGCTTGTTCCCTTTCTTTTCAAGCAGCCACCCTGAATATTCAGATTTCGATAACCACAAAAGATTCAACACACAATCACCTCCAGGTATTTTTACCCCTTCAGTAAGCAAATATGCACGGTGTCGCTGTCCTTTTCGCTGTTTACGTACTTTCTGTATGTACACCTAGCGGAAGAATGAAGAATATCTACCGAGAACCGCATGCGCGACAGCAAGGAAATGAACAATTTCCAGTGGAGGTTACTTCATTGGCAGACGACAAAAGTTACGATCGTCGAACAACACAAATAATATTATAATTTTTGTTTTCTTAATTTTTATTTTTCAATGGCTTTTTTTGAAAACTTGACAATAAAATCTCTAGGTCAAGCAATGGATAGATACACTGGTTGAAATTTCAAGGAGTTTTCAAGGAGCTGAGGCAATTTGGCTATTTTCAAGGAGATTCAAGGGCCCTTGAACAAGACATGGAAAATTCAAGGAGGTTCAAGGAGCGTACGAACCCTGCATTCAACATACTGCATATAATTATAATCGTGCATCAGTAAAAGGATACTAATAGCCCGCAAAGCATCATCTTCACTGCCAAATCTCACAAGTCCTTGTCCCGTGGATCGGCCCCTTTCCATCTTGATCTCTGCATATTTGACTTCCCCTATAAAAGAAATAACCAAGATGAACAATGAGAACACAGTGTAAATTCAAAACCACTGTCATGAGAATACAAACACAACTGAACAAAATGTTATTTCCTGTGTCCAAACTTAATGCAGACCTGCTTACCCCCCCCCCCCCACCCCACTTCCCCACCTTATCTCCCCCCCCCACTTCACCCCTCCTTAATGTTTGTCAGTAATCTCAGACCCATTTGGCATGGCAGTATTTTTCAAAACCTGACCAGATTCCTCAACTGATACAAAGTTTTAAGAGATAAAAACAACAAACACCTGTGTGTTACGAATTTTTGATGTATTAGAATCTTGTTCAAGCCAAAAGGTTCAAGTTTGTTTTTAAGTTTAGAACAAGCAGAGATGTTTTTTAAACATATCAAGCAGCAGTGCATATATGATCAGCAGTGCTGAGTGACACGTTCAAATAAAAAATTTGGAAACTTATTTCCATTAGTGTGTATGAATTAGCCAATGAACGAGCAGGACTACTTTGTAAACCTCGGGTTGCAGATGTTGGACAAGCTTTGTGACTTTGTTTTGGAACATTTTTGCAGTGAATTTGGAGCTGGCATCGTTTGAAGTGATATGGATATGTTGCCTGAGTGTGTGTGGATCATCGTCACTCTCCATTTGAGTTTGAAGTAGACAAAAAAGGTAGGAAAGGCGTATTTTGGGGGTCAGTGGCTGAAATGGATTGTGGGTGAGTGGAACACCTTGTATAATATGTAATTGAGGCCTACAAGTTTACAAAGATGAAATAAGGGACTTCAAAGTCGGTGGGTATAAACGTGACAGACTCTAGGCTATTCAATGGATGTTAGATTTTGTCTTTGTAGCGCAATTTTTTACAGCTTCCACTTCTAGTCAGATGGATTTCTTACTGAAATTTGTTCAACAAATCTTTTTCTGACTTCATTGGCCGATTTCTATATTTTTTTCTAAAGAGAGAGTGTCATCGTACTTGAGGTTAAAATATCAGGACATTATGGCAAAATATGGACAGGTAAGCATTAATAATGCAGCGAACAGAAAAAAAGTCATACAAAATAGCTGTGGAAAAAAAAAGATAATACAAGCACCCTCAATTCCAACTGGAAATGCATGCATAAAGAAAACTCACAAAAACTTACCAAGGTCTTGGAAGTGATCTCGAAGCTCTTGCCAGGAAACAGAATATAGAAGCTGTAAGAAAAAGAAAACAAAAACCAACTTTAGTCGTTACATTCAAAGCAACCTTACCTTGGTGTCCACTTATTATTCTTAGGGTAATACTCTTGTATACATATAGTGTGCATACTACCTATCCTATCCTATCCTATCCCATAACCCGGAGGTCGTAGGGGCACCACAGATGATCGTTTAACCAGCGTACGCCATCTTTCCCTGTCCTCAGCAACCCTGATTGTTTCGTTCAGTGTCAAACCAGTTCATTCTCGAATGTTGTCCTCCCACCTCTTTTTCGGTCTCCCTCTTCTTCTACCTCCTTGCACTGTGCCTCGCAGGATGGTCTTTGCAAGACCTGATGATCTGATGACGTGTCCATACCATCGGAGTTTCAGTTTTTTCACCACTGTGAGCAGGTCATCGTTTTGTCCAATGGCTTGTGTGATGGTCTGTCGGACTTCGTCGTTGGTGGTGTGCTGGGTATAGGAAATGCCCAGAAGTCTTCTGTAGCACCTCATCTCCATGCTTTGTATTCTTCGTTGGAGATCTGTTGTGAGGATCCATGTTTCGCAAGCATATAGGAAGATGGAGATGACAAGGGAGCGCAGCAGCCTTACCTTGGAATGTAGACTGATGGTCCTGTCTTTTCAAATTGGCTTCAACCTCGCCAGGGCAGCAGTTGTTTGTGCGATCCTGGAGAGGACTTCCTGTCGGGACCCATTGTCTGACACAATGGCTCCTAAATATTTGAAGCTATGCACTGTGTTGAGGGATTGGCCTTGGACTTTGATGTCCGTGTTGATGCCATTGGTGTTGTTGTCATCATTTTGGTCTTCTCTGCACTTATTTCCATTCCATAGGCTCTGGAGGTGGTGTCAAGCCTCTGTACCAGCGGTTCAAGTTCTTGTTCCTCTCCAGCCAATCCATCAATGTCATCCGCAAAACGGAGGTTGGAGATTGCTCTTCCCCCTATGCTGACTGTGCCTTCGTGGTCTGCAAGGGCATCTGACATGATGCGCTCTAGGAAGATGTTAAAGAGTGTCGGAGAGAGTAGGCATACCTGACGCACACATATTGTTGTTCTGAACCAGTTTCCGATGGCGCTGTTGTGGAGGACTGCACTGGTAGCCTTGTCATACAGGCTTTTGATGACTTAAATAATTTTAGGGCTGATGTTGTACACTCTCATGGTTGCCCACAGAGCTGCATGCCAGACTCGGTCAAACGCCTTTTTGAAGTCTACGAACACATGATATAGATGTTGTTGGTGCTGTAGGTATTTCTCGCAAATTATTCTGAGGTTCAAAAAAATCTGTTCAGTGGTACTTCGCCCTGCCCTGAATCCTGCTTGCTCTTCAGCTATGATTTGTTCAGCTTGGGGTTTCAACCTGTTGAGTATTATTTTCAGGAGGACCTTGCTGGGATGGTGAGGTAATTTTCACATTCCTGAAGGTTACCTCTTTTGGGAAGAGTGATGACAAGCGACTGGGTCCATGATATAGGCCACTCCCCACTCTGCCAGATCTTGTTACAGATAATCATAATGGTGAGTGCGTCGATCATCGCTTCTCCTCCTGCTTGAAGCAGTTCCGCAGGTATGTTGTCCACTCCCGCTGACTTCCCCTTCTTCAGCGACTGCACTGCTGCCTCAACTTCTTCTCGGAGAATAGGGAGGATTTCTTCTTCTTCTCTGTTCTCTCGACATGCTAGAACTGATGGATCTCCGTTTGGTTTGTGGTTGTAAAGGTCAGAACAGTACTCTGTCCATCTGTCCAAGACTTATTGTTCTTCTGTAAGACATATGCCAGACTTGCTTTGGATCGTGGAGACCTTGGGCTGTTTAACACTTGTCAGCCGCTTCACAATCTGGTAAGCCTTCTTGCTGTTGTTCTTGTTCAGACTGTTCTCTATTTCCTGGCATTGGGACAAACTTCAAGACCCGGAGGTGGCAGAAATATTTCAGGCCACAATTGGAGGGAAATTTGCACCACTGCTCATTTTTGGGAGCTGGTGAAGTAGATGTCAACACCATGACCACCACCTTCAACTTAGCTGTGACAGATGCCGCCACGGAGATCCTTGGAAAGCACCGGCCAAAGAAGAACCTGTGGATCACACCTGAACTTTTGGACCTGTGTGATAAACGAAGAGAGATGAAAACGAAAAAGAACAACTCACAGGGAGCTGATGCCTACCGAAAAATCAACAATGAAATCTTAAAAGGCATGAGCACAGCAAAAGAGAACTGGATAGAAGATCAAAGCCAGGAAATAGAGAACAGTGCATAGTACAGCTTTAAAGTATGAAAAATGCATTGCATGAGCATACAACTAAGATTAAGCCTAAATGTGTATAAACACAAAGTCTGTAAAAATACTCACATTTTTCACCTGCACAGTGCAGTTGTCAGGACGAGTGATGCGAAGAGGTCTTTCTTCTCTGCGGTTGCCCCTGTCACGGGAATCCTTGAAGCTATTACCTCGGTCCCTATCCATGTCTGAGCCCATGAGGCCCGAGTCCAAGCCACTCAAACCTCCAAGACCTTCAATGCCAAACTTGTTTAGGCCGTAGCTGCTGAGCCCTTGTGAGGAAAGAGAGCCTAATCCACCAGAGGTCAGTCCCAGACTGGAGAGACCGCCCAAGCCTCCTAGTCCAGCAGCCCCCAAGCTATCCATTCCTAAACCAAGGCCAACTCCTGAGCCAAGACCTCCTCCAAGGCCTCCCAAACCTCCTGCTCCCAGCCCTGCTGCCCCTAGGCCTGCTGCACCTACCAACAAAATATTTTAATGTTTTGCCTCAGATTCAAAAGGTCAGCAAAGAAAGTAATCCGAGTTTTTATTTTTATTTTTTAAATTAAACACAAAAGAATACTGAAGTTGACTATATTAATTACAATATTTCGTGTCTATCCTATCCTAACCTGTAACTTAAAGGTCTTTGGGGCACCACAGATGATCGTTTAACCAGCATTCTCCATCTTTTTCTGTCCTCAGCAAACCTCATGGCTTCGCTCAGGGTCAAGCCAGTCCATTCTAGAATGCTGTCCTTCCACCTCTTTTTCTGTCTCCCTCTTCTTCTGCTTTTTAGCACCGTGCCTTGCAGGATGGTCTTTGCAAGGCCTGATGCTCTGGTGATGTGGCCATACCATCGGAGTTCCATTTTGTTCACCAATGTGTGAGCCTGTCATCGTGTTGTACAATGGCTTGCGTGATGGTCTGTTGGACTTCGAAGTTGGTGATGTGCTGGGTATAGGAAATGCCCACAAGTTTTCTGTAGCACCTCATCTCCATGCTTTGTATTCTTCGTTGTAGATCTGCTGTGAGGATCAATGTTTCACAAGCCTATAGGAATATGGAGATGAGAAGGGAGCGCAGCAGCCTTATCTTGGAATGTAGACTGATGGTCCTGTCTTTCCAAATGGGCTTCAACCTTGTTAGGGCTGCAGTTGTTTGTGCGATCCTGGAGAGGACTTCCTGTCGGGACCCATTGTCTGATAGAATGGCTCCTAAATATTTAAAGCTATGCACTGTGTTGAGGGATTGGCCTTGGACTTTAATGTCCGTGTTAATGCCATTGGTGCTGTTGATACACATGATATAGATGTTTGTGCTGTAGATATTTCTCTCAGATTATTCTGAGGTTGAAAATCCATTCATTGGTATTTCGCCCTGTCCTGAATCCTGCTTGTTCTTCAGCTATAATGTTCAGCTTGGGGTTTCAACCTGTTGAGAATTATTTTCAGGAGGAACTTGCTGGGATGGCTGATGAGGCTGATGGTGCGGTAATTTTCACACTCCTGAAAGTTATCTTTTTTGGGAAGAGTGATGGCAAGCGACTGGGTCCCTGGTGTAAGCCATTCTCCACTCTGCCAGATCTTGTTACAGATAATGGTGAGGGTGTCAATCATCGCTTCTCTTCCTGCTTGAAGCAATTCTGCAGGTATGTTGTCCACTCCCGCTGACTTCCCTTTCCTCAGCGATTGCACTGCTGCCTCAACTTCTATGTTTTGGGGATATGCTAGAACTGATGGGTCTCCGTTTGGTGTGTGGTTGTAAAGGTTAGAGCAGAACTCTGTCCATCTATCCAAGATTTCTTGTTCTTCTGTAAGGCTTATGCCAGACATGCTTTAGATAGTGGAGCTTGATCTTCTTGTCACGCAGCGAGAAGTATTTTGTCTCAGATAGCTTGGATAAAGTACAGGTGAGAGAGTGGATGATATAGTGGAAGTGAATAGGGATGAATGAAAGGTGGAAGGTTAATTTCACAGAGGGCACATAGCTGTAGTGAAAGGTGAGCGAGGATTATAACACTCCGAGGGCAAGACAGAGTAGGGCGAAATATAAAAGATTTTCAATATGCGCATGGCAGACTAGAGTTTCAAAGAGGAAAGACCTATCTTTTTGTGTGTCTTGGATCTTTGTATGATTTTGAATTTTCTAGAGGAAGTTGAAAAGGCTGAATAGGCAGTGACAGCGTTTGTTCAGTGGCAGACAGTTGGCAGCGTTGTTAGAAGATTTAAGCCGTCTTTAAGAATAACTTTGTTGGTCTGTGAAAAAAGCAATTTTTTGGATAAGCAGTAAAGCTAAAGAAAAGTAGCCTAGCTTAAACCAATGGGCGTGTTAAAAGTCTAGTTTGTGACTATTGCCTTGTTGGCATGTGAGTTCGTGTGACATGACATCACTTGTGCTAGAAATCAGACTAGAAGTATTGCCAGGATTGATAGTGTGTTAGTACATTCATTAGTACTGCGTCTATTGCCAGGATTGATAGCGTGTTAGTACATTAGTACTGCGTCAATCTCCAACATTGTGCGGGGCAACTCAGCGATGGGTCCTGCACTCCATAAGTTGTATTGGATACGTGAAAACTTAGATTTTATTTTGTCGCCGACTCTGTGCTGTGCGCGCATGCTTGCGCGAGGTTGTGGTGTGACAGTGGTTGTAAGAATGGGGGGTGTTGAGTAGAGGCGTGAATGTGTATGACAGTTATTTAGTCATCCTTCATGCAGTACATTATTCCATTTTATCTTCACGTATTCTATTTTCATCTTGTGTTCATAATAATGTACGGATATTATATTGATGTAAATTCAAGATGTATGGTGACAATTTTGGTGGAATTTCTGTGTAGTTAGCTAGTGCCCTCACGAAGGACTATAGTTAGTGATGCACAGAGCTAAAAGGAACAACTCAGATGGAGAGAGGGGGAGGAAAGAGTGGGAACATTAGATACATCCGGGATAGACTGTGATTACCTCGGATGCATTAACTGCTGCAGGATTATCTTATACTTTTTTTTTCAATCTACTTACTTCATCTCTGCTTTTCATCGTGACGTGGTTTCTACGTGATCGCCTGTCTTCATCCAAGTCATCGTCTACCCCTTTCATCGTGATTACTAACCTGAATGGGTCTCCTCTCCTGATCATGTGCGTGTCAAGTTCCAAGCCTACCTTACCACATGGAACCGGAAAAACTCCACCTCCAACACCAGGTTCTATCATTCCCATTATCTATTCCCTTTCCTTCTCCCTCCTCCTTGTGACTTTGACTTTCGTGTTTGTACATCCTTTCTTTTCTCGTCTCAGCAACTGAAGGACGTCCAGCCGATCAGGAGCGCTTGTGTGTGGTTATATGTGGGTGCTTGCACGTGTACTTGTGTCTGATCGCTTCGCGACACTTCTATCCACCGTTCCTTTGCCATTTCGAATGCCATTGCTGATTTTTCAGTAGGCAATTTTCAAATGACTTTGTACCTGATAGCATAATTGCAACCCACCCACCCCCTGGATGAACGAAAAAAAAAAAAAACAACGCGTCAGTAAAATTTGTGTTATTCAATGTGAAAGAAACGATATTTCAGATTATACATATTTTGACAAAATCAAGAGTAAAACTATGGAGATTCTTTGACCAATTTATGGGTAAGCGCCAACAAACTTGGTGTTACTGTAATAGTGTGTTCTGTGTGAATTTTGTCCATTTATCTGTTCCATTCAGTTTCATGGCAGTTGCACTGTGTTTAACCTTTTTGAAACTATGTTGTAATTTCTCCCAAGTATTATGTTGATAACAATTCAATTTTAGATATTAATTAGTATCATTGAACCAAAACAGATCATCTTCTTACCACCAACTTGTCCAATGTTTGTCAAGGGTGATCCACCTAGACCAAGGCCCAATCCAATCGACCTTAGACCACCTGCAAATAAAAAGCAAACTTTTTTCAAAATATTGTTTGCATAAATGTCTCAGAACTTTGCTTTTGAATTTTATTTTAAAATGCTAAAATGAATTCTAAACATAAGCTGTAAATATATTACAATGAACATTTGTAAAAATAAATAAATAAATAAATAAAAATAAACAACTGCAAATGTTTCAACTCACGATTTTGTTTGGAAAATACAAAAAGAAGCTTTAAAATAGAATAGATTTTATAACCAAAACTGTTCAAATTTGTTTTGATGGATAAGCAAAAATGTATGCATGCTATTCTCAGAACAAGTTACAAACAAAAGAAGGACTACAAACATACTTGGCAGTTTGGGTCCTGCAGGCTGAGCTTCTTCAGCAAGTTTGTCAATGCGGACAAACATTCTGCGATCAAACAGCATCTGATTGTTGAACATGGCTGTTTCACAGTTAAGAGAAAATGTTACATATTTATCACTAAGGAGAAAGTAAAATCTGCATAATAAGTCTATTCCGTAAATAGGCCTTGTCCTTGCGCATTTTCTTTCTTGGTTTGTAGAAAAAAAACTTGGAGACTCAACTATATTCTGCCTTGGGCAAAAGATGCAAATAGTAAAGTGTTGTGCATGGGGAACATGAAAACTGACACCAGATATCCTGACAGATGTACAGGGATAAAGCTTATTCCATTTGTAAAGCCTGGAAAGTAAAATTATCATCTAGATCGATGCCTGAAGTGGATCAAGACATGCGGACGGCGGTCTGAACAACTGAGCGTTACAATTTGTGATTTTTATTTAATTTTCTTCTTTACAAAAATTTGGGGGGGTGGGAGCAACTGAGTTTGAAAACCATCAAATGCTGGACGTACATTAGCAGCAAGGTCAGTGTTAATCTTAAGCAAGGTATTTATGGAAGCATAAAATTAGATGGAAATGATACCTGATGTAGTTTTAAAAAAAACAAATAAATATTTAAAAGCATTTGATTCGAAATCAATTCTTCCTTGATGCATACATGCTATTAACAGTAACACAGCTCACTTCAAGTTACTCTTTCAGTTGCGAGTTTATTTTGGATTTCATCCACCTTTAATTCGGTTTAATCAAAATAAAATCAGAATAAATTACGCGATTCAGTTCTTAATTATGATCAGCTACCTTAGGGTAGGCGCTTCATAAATGCTAGTTATTATTATTATTTATTATTATTATTACCTGTTGAAACGCGTGATAGCTCATTTGGTAGAGCGGCGAAGTCGAGTTACAAAGATTGCGGGTTTGATTCCCGGAGGCCTGGACATAAACATTGGCTGTGAGCACTGGCCATCTTACTGTTGCCATTAGTGTGAGAGTTGTTTCAGTTTATTGTTTTCCCTTCTCCCCCATTCCCAGTCACCTAGAATAGTGCTCAGTTGTCTGAGCATCAGACTGTACGCCACAGGCAGCAAGTGGGAGCCTTGGGCGGGTTGAGTTAGATCCTGTATTGACCACCACCTTGAGCAGTTCTCGAGTCAAAAAAGCGCCATATAAAAATAATAAAATAAAATACATCGGAACCCCACAAAACGATTGCCAATAAGCATCATAATTGCAAGACAGGAAGCTAATTCAAAGACAAAAAGCTTCTGATTACCTGTTTTATTGTTTGAAAGGCAAACCAAGACCAAACGACCGTTAATTAAATGAGCCTGTGTTAGTGAAATCTGTAATAGAATTTGCCTTGGTAGATGAAAATGATTTAAATTTTTTTTGTTGATGTGTAAGATCACGTACGTATGAAGGAATTTTTTGAAGAAATTGAAGCATTAAGAGAATCATCAGTTGAAGACATTTCTGATTTGGATGGTGAAAAAGTTCCAGGATGAGGACGATTCGAAAGATCAGAGGTCAACAAGCCTAGCATTTGAATTTTGTACATGGGCTACTTTGTTTGGTATAACACTGCGATCTTGGTGAATGTTGGAGATTCATATACTATACTAAATTTATCTCATCGTAACTGTTGAACAGCATTTAAACTGTGCTCAATGTACCACTCTCCTTTATAAAAACGAATATTGTTATCCATTATACAGCCTATAACCCATTCTTTTGGAGGCAAATGTTAGTAAAAGGGGAGGCTATTTTCTTGTATGCCTGTGTACAGGAATCACAAAACAAAGTGCCAGTACAAATGCAATTTTCTAATACATATAATGTATTATGTGGTCAACAAATAATTCTTGCATTGTCATTTTTCAATGAAAGGATACAGACAGCTTGTATAGCTTCCAGCGGCTGTTCAAATGTGACAGTGCCCATTCCACGAGACTTTCCCTCCTTGTCTTCCTTGACCTCAGCCTTCGTAACTTGGCCCGCAAGTGCAAATACTTCCCTCAGTTTGCGTGATGTAACTTTGTAATCAAGCTGAAAAGTACAGAAAAGGAATTATCTTCACAAGAACACGTGCAAGCACACACAAAAACAGTAGCAATGGATCAAAACAGGCCAATGAGCTACTGTAACCTACCATTGTCCAAACTGAAGCCAATTAAATTGTTATCATAGTTGGACCAAGAGAAGAAGACTACTCACATTGGCCACAAAGACCGTGTTGGTGATCGGTCCCTCGATGCCAAGCTGACCCAGAATTTCTGGAGTGATGCCTGAGGCTCCCAAGCTTGCCGCCATGCCCAATCCTCCACCCAGACCAAGACCCCCTGAGACTGATCCTGGAAGACCATGTCCCATGCCCCGATCACCACGCATATCACCCATACCTCCACGGCCACCACCGCCACTACTACCTCCTCCTGGCACATGACCGATGGATGAGTACATGCGTCTATCTTTGTCCCGCTCCTGTAAAAGACAAATGCATATTAATAGAAAACCAAATCACACACTGATACATTTTGAAAAAGTTTATCTAAAACATAAAAAATGTGTCACTGTTTTAAAATTAGGATAACAATCGTAAACATTTAAACATGGTGTCCACCAAATGTAACTTTATTACTATCTTGAAGTCCTTTTAGTATGTGCCTTGTGCCACGCAAAATGTCAAACCAAAGCGCCAGTCAGTGCAACGTTTTCACTTTCTGTCTGTCGTTTCGCTATGAATAGCATCGATAGTGAAAGAATCCAATGGAGGTAACAATACTACAAATTATCTAAGTAAATATAAATTATTACCTCATTCACAACCAAATATCTGTCATGAATCTTAAACTGATGCATGATTTCAATGGCTTTCCTGGCTGTATCTTTGTCTTTGAATTCAAGAACCCTGCAAAATGAATTTAATCTTTCATTGATGAATGCTTGCATTCAATTGATATTCTACACAACTGTATTATATTTACATTCGTCACCCTTCTACGCTGCCAATTGATATCCAGACTAGTGCGTGCTATTGCACACACACACACACACATTAGGCTTGCTCTGTTAAAACTTTTCTTTCACTCCGATCTTCAAAATAAACACATATTGGAAGGAACAAAATTTTTGCAGCTCAATTTACACAGCTGAATGCCTGGCCCAAGAATATATGGAGTTGCTATGAAGACTAACTGTTTGCTTTACTTGCTATAATCCAATAACGACCAATTAACAATTTTTTTAAAATGTTAAGTAATACTCACGCCATCCCTCTTGGCTTTCCATCATTTCCTTCAATCATTTCTACGTACGACACATCACCAACTGTTAAACAAAATGAAATGGAATAATTCAAATGTATGATATGGTGTACCTTTTAGTTTCTTAAAGCTCTATTCTACAGTGATAGCAATATTTTTAACTCTTAGCATCCTGTAGTACTCTTACAACTTAAAGACTTCAGGGGATCTATGCATGAAAAAGGACTAAATGCTTAGTTCCGTACTATAGATTAGTTCGGTTCTATTGGCCATAGTCCAGTATGCAGGAAAGTGGCCTACAAAAAGTTCCTTCCTAAAGTACTGACTGAACAGCCCCAAATTTAGTTTTCCTCCAATCGGGACTACCGGCCTAAGTTGCGGACTAAAGCTGAAAACAATATGGCTGCCGACGAACTGTTATTGAATTAATACAGGTGTGCACTGTGTCGAAATCAGGTTTTTCGCGACAGAACAGCTTCCACTGGAAATTTTTAATGATGACCAAGCTATATGACTGCCGCCACGACTCATCATTTTTAAAATGGCAGAGGAACCCTAGCATTCCCCAAACTACGTAGCAGAGATGGCCGAGGTTTACGTCACATCTCAACAATGGCGAAGTAAGCCTCGGTCGTCTCTGTTACGCAGCATGACCTTGTCCTGCACTGAAAAAGGAGGGGAGAGTCCAAGTACGTTATGTCAAACCTTCATAATATGTAGGCTTGACATGGCGAAGTAGCCTCCCTTTAAGAATTTTTGAAGATAGTTTGGTACTATCAATATTTAGTTTGAGACTGAGAAGTCTCCACCTATTCCATAGTGGGGAATAACAGACTATGAAAATAATTAATACAAAACTAGGGTTCCGAACTATGACATAGTTCCGAACTAAAATAGGCCAGTTTCATGCCTTACATAGAAAGACCTGTAAGGAATTCTAGAAAAGTGCCAGAAAATTGTTTGTACTAAAATAATAAAATCTATCTTGTTTTTGCATTGATCAGCTTGAAAGTTTGCGGAAGTGTTTGTTGAATGTACTATGCAGTAAATATATTATTTTGAGTTTCTGCATATTGTGGGATTGTCAGTATTGATTTTTAAGTTTTAAAAAATCACTGGTAAATTAGTACAATTGTTAATAAAGTCATAAATTTAGTGATTATGATGGTAGTAATGCTCTGAAAAAATAATACAAGTCAAATTTAGTTCAATAAGCATGCACAACACTTATCTCATTGGGTCCAATCAATGCATCACTCAGTAATCCACAAGTAAACTAGAAGGGCAAAGCCCATATGACTCACATGCTCCTTATGGAACATGAAAATGAGTGGCCAGAAAAAACATAATGAAACGGTGGCATTAAAATGCAAAGAAATACAGACTTTGATATTTCTATGCTCTTGACCTTGAGGTGACCTTGACCTCCAGCTCCAAATATATTCATGTATTATCAAATAAAGTTAAGCAAAAGTTGTATTAAGCCAAAAAAAAGGTGACCCTGGCATGACAATCATCTTTAGTGACCTTGTCTTTAGGATGACCTTGACCCTTACATTATCTCTCATGCATGTCTGATCAAATAACCCAATATTATTGCATACTATGGGTTAAATAAACAGCCAATCCTCTGTACGATGACCTATTTTTTATGTTTTTGCAAAGCCTAAAATGACCTTGAAAAAAAAAGAACACAAATGAAAAGATCAATCTATCATCTCTAAATGCAGCATGTTTGGACTTTATATCTCTCATAGTTTAGAGTCAAGGTCACTTTAAAGTACCTATAGAAACTGACTTTGGACAGCTCCAGTGATCTTGACCTTGGAGTGAGGTTGACTCAATTTGCAGAGTATGTGTGCCTCATTAATATCTATCATGCATCAAAGAATCATCCGTTCAACAGTGCTTCAGATTGTTTTCAGACATCATGGGCCCAATGACCCATGGCCATGCAAAATGATGGGTCAATTTTGAAAAAGATGGGTCATTGACAATCGAAGGTATTCGTATCGTATGTTCACCTAGTCCTTCTTGATTTTTATGACGCGCCAGGCTGGCGCATTCACGTTGACTGTTACGCGCCATTCTGATAAAATATGCGCCAATGGCGCGGGCGCACCAACAATCTGAAGCACTGGTTCAATATATTAATAACCTACAAAAAAGTGAAATTTTTTGAAAAATTGTAATTTTTTTACTAACATTTAATGACCCTGTGACCTTGACGTGAAATAATTCATTCACTGATCATTTCTGAGGTCTCATGGGTATAGACACCATCCCACTAAGTTTGATTGTGATAGTTTCATTAGGTTCTGAGTACTGTGAAACTTTAAAGTTTTTGCACAGACAGACTGTGGACAGACGGACGAACGGACTAATTTTTTTTTTCGAAAACATTTTTTAACTATTTAGGACTTATCTCGGACAGCTTTGAAAAAATTTGAAATTTGTTTTTGTTTGGGATGAGTACATAGCCATTTACGTGAGTCAGTAAGAAGCCAGTGCACTGGGTAGTACAAGGTCCTTTAACAAATTTCACAAAGAAAGGGTGAAAAAGAGTGCAACAATGATCTTGCCTTCTTTTCGGAACAGGTCCTTTATGTCTTGCCATCTCAGTTCGTAGGGCATGTTCTTGACCAACACTCTGGTTGATCGAACATTCACAATGCGGTTTCGATCTTTTTCTCTTCTATCTCGTGATCTAGATCGTGACCGCGACCTTGACCTTGACCTCCGAGACCTGGACCTGGACCTCGATTTCTTCCTGTCTCGCCTACTGCTGAAATAGAAAAAACAAAAAAAGTTAATGCTTATAAATAGTAATAACATAAGAACAAAACAGAGAGAAGAATAAGCTAATTTGCAATGATTGCTTAACCATATTGTGAGGCACAATGTATACAATGCAGAACGTAACATACACACAGCACTGGGTGGAAACAGCAGGGAATATCATAGTGCAGTCTACATAGTCATAATAAGAACAATCAATAAACCAAATGCACAAGGTAAAATGGATGGCAACTCCTAGAGCCTTAAGATAAAGTAAAAATGGTTAAAATTCTTACACCACTTCTTCTTCTCCCCCTCCCATCCTTTGCCTGTTAGCTTCACTTCAATTACAAATTTAATTCTTTGTGGACTTGCTCATCATTATTATTACAATTTCTGCAAAATATCTGGGGATATATGCATGAAAGTGACCTTATTTAGTTCAGAACTATGTCATAATTTGAAACTCTATAGTTTGGTACTATTTATTTTCATAGTCCAGTATGTACCATGATGGAATAGGTCAAGACTTCTCAGTCCCGAACTTTAACTTTATAGTACCGAAATATCCTGAAAAATCCTCAAAGAGGATGTACCATGTAATTTGTAAAGCTTATTTACTATAACTATGCCAGGTGACATAATATACTTGGACCATTCAGCACCAATGGCTTTTGTCGGCAACTGGAAAAGACTTTTGATGGCTTTTAAAAAAGCAGTTTCTTCAAACTTTTTATGTGCTTTTGATGATATGCGATTTCGCAGTCGTTGCAACCTCCATGCGCAATGGTGAAGTCGAGTTTGCAGTTGCACAGAGTGCATCTTGCAAACTCTGGCCCTTTCAGAGATGTAGTCAGAAAAAGCCACTTTTCATTGTAGACTTTCAAAAAAGCTTTCTTTCTGGCCTGCTGCTTAGCTTTTGGTTCATCTTTACGGCTTGCATCATGACTTCGCTTCATTTTTCACGCCAATACACAGAACTTAGTAGAATGGAGGAAACAGAAACACAAGTTATGTGCGCATGTGCCACTTGGGTAAGGGAAGTAACTACACTACACATCTTTAAAAATTAAATCGGGAGAAAACAAAATAATAATAAAAACTGACAGTATTTTTTGCAACTGGCCAGATGACCGTACTCTAAGGCTAAATTGAGTACGAATATGGCGAACGATGATACGGTAGGCAAGTCTGCATAAATGGTGCGTCGTGGCAGATGAAGCCTTCTCATAACTTGATCATCATTAACCCTTTAACACGCGAAGCGACCTTGAGCAACCGATATTTTTGCTATGTGGATGATCGCGGATCGACCATCAGCGGCTGGTAATGACGTGCTCTGCTCAGAGGCTGCCATGTGGAAATCTAATTATAGCAAACATGTGAGATTCTCGCACACGTGATTGTGATTTCCTGCGGTTTCCGGCGAAGTTTTAACTGCATTTTTAGAGTGTGTAGAACGCACACAATGAATTTTCAAAGTTTTATTAAAGTTTGAAGTTTGAGAGGCGGAGAATTATGGCGTCAGATTCTTGCAGAATATTTATGAAGAAAATTATCCATTTGAAGGATATTAGGAGGCTGATTTGGTACAGGTTAATGATGGAGAGAAAAGTGATTTGGACTTTCACTTTGACGATCTTTTTCTGTCGGATTTGAATAACAGAAACGATGAACAATCGGTGCATTATTATTTGTGGCAGTGATCGTATTGCTGCATGTTGTGCAGTATGCAATGTTGACATTCAGATTTTTTTTCCCAGTTGCAACACATTGTAAAAATGTATGTGTAACATTTCATTTTGAAGAAAAATATGTGGTTGAATTATTAATAATGATAAGAGGAATGTAAATTTGGGTGGTGCATTTTTAATTAATTTTTGTATGTGCATGGTGTAGCATTTTGATGGAGTTACTTTCCTTGACCTAGGAAATAAAAGCAGATAAGGCTTAGGCTCCTGTGGGGGTTAGAGGGTTAAAGATTTCCAGTGGAAGATGTTCTGTTGTGAAAACACGATTTCAACGCAACGCCTGAGTTGTCTAAGGCAACCTTTTGCCATAAGTGAGCGCTTTTAAAATGGCACAGCACAAGTTGACTGCACAACATGTGCAATCAAAGTGCAGTTGGCTGAAAGTGAAAGTGAAAGTGAAATTTACTGTCAATCGCACCGACTACACAACAATACTACCAAATAATATTAATTTATATAGATTGCACATAAACATAATTATTCCGTCATATAACAAGTACACAAATCTTACCAGACTGTAAATGACAAGAAGTCTTCTCTTGCTATTTCACCTTTGAACACATCGCCATTCGCAAATCAAAAGCCCACCACTCTGGCTGCCATCTTTTTATCTTCACAAACAACATTTCGAGACCACTACAGAGCACTCTGTAGCACTCTCTATACATAGGGTTGCCCAGACTTCCCGCCAAAATAGTTACATAGCGCTCTACCTATGCAACTTGGCCTTGGGGCTGTATTCACACTTTTCTGCTATCCTATGCACCAACGGGAATCCCCCATGTAAGAGGGGTAACTCTTTTCGTTACCGTGAAACATACTTCCGATTTCTTTCTCCGCGTATTGTTTATACGAGTGTTTTGAGTGAGTTATTTCCAAATATTCAAGAATATGTCGAATCACCTGAGAAAGCGTTGGTTGGAGCATAACAGAGAAAGTGTTGCAGAGAATGCCTGATGGATTTGAAGTCCCAGTTGAGACAGTCAAGTGTACAGTGGGAAGACAACATGTGTCACTGGCCACCGGTATCGTACCCTCACACAGTCAACTACTTCGTGTTTTGTAAAGGTTGTGACGGCAAAGCTATGGAAAACTACAAGAGTCTTCAGGTCCTGTTTCACTTTCTGTCGATGATCGTTCTTTAATTGTTGTATCGCTAGCTCTTCCATCTGACGACTGGCGTTTTCATGGTGGCTTTTTGCCGATCTTCAGTTTGCTATCATAACCAAGAAACAGCTGGGGAGATGGATTTTGAATGGTGGGCTCTCGGTCAGTAAAACGAAAGGAACAGACAAAAATTGTCTTCGGTGGACGTTTTAAATGTAGTTTTGACAGCCACTCTCTTATCTGGTCACTATTTGAAAGGCTGTGCAGTTTGTAGGGCTCCTGACACACGCACTCTCCATGAACCATTGGGTAGTGATCAACGCACCTCCAAAGTCGCCACAAATACAGGCCTCTATGATTGTTTTTGCATCCTTTCACTGAGCATGTACTTCCTCCACCGTTTTTATACTTATCACACTCGTTTTCTGGCTCTAACAATCGTCGTTTTCGGAAATTTGCCATATAAAAGTCACGCATCAAGCTTTCAGAAAAGCAAAACAAGCCAGACCGGAATTTGGTTTCACTCTAACCTCGTTTTGATTTATAATGGCGATACCCACGAGTTTTTATGAGACAGAGAGGTGCGGGAAAGTTGTGAATTGATTCAGTAACAGTACATCGGCAACCATATAATATTGTTTTTGGCTAATTCTGAAACTCAGGTAGTCTTCATCAGAGGAGAACTGAATTCATGACGGTTTGGTCAGTACTTTAAGACATAATTTTTTGTAGGCCACTTTCCTGCATACCAGACTACAGCCAAAAGAACCGCACTTGGCTATATTACGGAACCAAGCTTTCACTTAAGTCTTTTTTATGCATAGATCCCAAGAGCACTCGTCAGTAAATGGGTCTGTCTACAAAGCTGAGCACCGCGAGGGGTGCTGCTTTTCTAGATAATATTTATCACAACAAGCTGCTTATTTGCCTTTCCTTTTGCTATTATCTTATTTAAAAATGATCGGAGAGATAGTATTAATAATTTCAAGACGAAAATGTCTATGGAACCTTTGTATTTGCTTTGTAAATGTCTGAAAGTGGCCTAAAATTTGACCTAATTTTGTGACATGAGAATGACAGGGTTTTCTTTTAAGTGTTTACATAAATAAAGATGTCATAGAACACGTAAAATTATTATAATCTAACTCATTAGTAATAGTTTAAACATGCACAATACTTACAAAAACAATTTGTTTTGTATTTTGTGTATTATAGCCGGAGTAAATTTGGCTGTCCAACGTAACGCATGGTTTCCGAAACAGGCAGAATGTTTTCAAAAATTGATCTTTGTCTTAAGCGCAAGAATACATGTTTTTTTTAGAGTTATCTTTCTTGGTGGTATGTTATGAATTAATTCCAATGTTTACAAATAACAATTTAGTCGTTATGTAAATGCTTTGATGGTCTGAAAAGCATCGGTTGACATGGTTTCCGGATTTTCGTGTTACGTTGGACTACACACAAATTTATTTTACTTATTTCAAAGCATACCTAGTAGAACTATTTTAATGACGTAAAGTAGGCCTCATTAGGGGATTGATATATACACTCGTCCCTTCTCGCGTGGTTTCATTTTACGCGGGGAATCTTTTTCATTGTGTGTGGTTTCCGAGTATCACGTAGTTGTTACGTTGGACATCGCACGCAGTGTCACCAAGAAAACTGACTCTTTACGGAAAGATTCTTCATGTTTATATAATATTTTATGTTAATTTAGTTGTTCCTATTCTATCCTATCCTGTCCCGTAACCCGGAGGTCGTAGGGGCACCACAGATGATCGTTTAACCAGCATACTCCATCTTTCTCTGTCCTCAGCAGCCCTGATGGCTTCGCTCAGTGTCAAACCAGTCCATTCTCGAATGTTGTCCTCCCACCTCTTTTTCAGTCTCCCTCTTCTTCTACCTCCTTGCACTGTGCCTTGCAGAATAGTCTTTGCAAGGCCTGATGATCTGGTGACATGGCCATACCATCGGAGTTTCCGTTTCTTCACCACTGTAAGCAGGTCATCATGTTGTCCAATGGCTTGTGTGATGGTCTGTCGGACTTCGTCGTTGGTGATGTGTTGTGTATAGGAAATGCCCAGAAGTCTTCTGTAGCACCTCATCTCCATGCTTTGTATTCTTCGTTGGAGATCTGCTGTGAGGATCCATGCTTCGCAAGCATAAAGGAAGATGGAGATGACAAGGGAGCACAGCAGTCTTACTTTGGAATGTAGACTGATGGTCCTGTCTTTCCAAATAGGCTTCAACCTTGTCAGGGCAGCAGTTGTTTGTGCGATCCTGGAGAGGACTTCCTGTCGGGACGCATTGTCTGATACAATGGCTCCTAAATATTTGAAGCTATGCACTGTGTTGAGGGATTGGCCTTGGACTTTGATGTCCGTCTTGATGCCATTGGTGTTGTTGGTCATCGTTTTGGTCTTCTCTGCACTTAATTCCATTCCATAATCTATGGAATTTAGTTGTTAGGATAAGTTTAATTCGACTGTGGTGCCTATTTTAATGAAAATAGATCTCCAGCTAGTCCAACGTAATTAGAAATAGAAGCCAAGAAACCATTATTTTTTGTCGTTCTTGTTACGATAGATGATGAGATCCGTTCAAAATTTGTTAATGAATAAATAAAAATGCTCTTTGAAACAGCAGTGACAAGTAAACTTATTTAAATTTATTATTTGACTTGATTTGGATACGCTAAGTTTGATAAATATTATTTAGCAGAATATAATTTATCGTCAAGCTTAATTTGGTTTCCGTGTTACATTGGACATTATTTTTTAAAATAAGAACCAGTTTTTTTTTAATAGAGACCTGTAAGATCTCACTTTTATTTTGTGATTATGTTATAATATTATACACAATTTGTACGCTCAGTAGCTGTTTCAGGTTGTTTCATTTTAAGTATAAAAGAACTTTTAACGATTAAAATTTGTCGAAAATTGACTGACTTGATAATGTATCAATAGATAAGCTTCTTTACTAATGTAAACATTTCTTTTTAATCTTATATCTATTTGATAGCAAATCTCTTTATAAATAAAGATTCTTTGCCAACTTTATATATATATGGGTTAGTCTCCAAAAACCTGCCCTTGGGGGGTACTTCACTTTGAGAACAAATAAAATATATAAGAAACCAATTATCTGTGTCTGTTTTGTTGTTATTGTGTTGAGTATATATTAATGTTATATTATTTAAAAGGATTTCCATTTAAAACTAAAGTGATTCTCTTTAATTTGTGTTTTTCTGCTAAAATTTATGAAATTCCACAGCGCCATTTTGTGACATGCTGACGGTCAGAATTTTTGTATCAGATTATTTGTTTATCTCGCTCAGTTTTATGGCTGAAAGTGGTACAAACTTTGAAAATGCCTATTAAGGTTTGCCGATACATGCTTCAGCGTCATGCTGAGGTGCCACTTGATAATCTATTGCGTCACCAAAACTAGTTGGACGGACGCAACGCTTCGTTACTTCACATATCACAGACACCGACAGCCTCCTCTCACTAAAGTTGTTCAAAATAATCGGGAATGAATGCTTTCTATTTTTAGCACTGCACTATTTTTTTGTTATTAAAAGATAAGTACTCTTGACAGACCCCAATTATGAATAGAATTTGGTGTTCTTTGATTGCTGGTATCCTTCGTTACTAATATCTTGAGTTGCGTCCGTCCACCTTTAAAATAGAATAACTTAGGTTTAAAAGTAAATGGAACTATATTTTAGGTATAAAAATAGTCACGGAAGTAGCGGATTAATTTTTGTTATAATTAGATGCTGTATTGATGCGCGGTATCGTCGAAATTTGAAAAAATGTTTTCGTTGCTTTGAATCCACACGAAGTTGCGTCCGTCAATATTCTGATTACCAAAGTAAAAGAATCAAACTTTAATCTTTATTTTTACAATTATTATAATGTTTCCAGTTTTAAGAATATTATTGATGTGAATATTTATTATTTGTGATTGTCGGGAGAGGGTTAGTTTTAAAAAGTAGGTCGGACGCAACGAAGTAGCCACAGCCGATAGTTACTTAGTTGCGATCGGCCTTCGGAAAATGTATTTATTTTATGACTTCTCAGAAGCACTAAAATTCTTGTTAATGTATTTTTTAAAATGTTATCTTGTTGAAATAGATACTTTTTTATAAAATGATTTTAAAATTTACATAACTGGGAGTTTTGGACACCTTTTAGCAGTTCCTTTGGTTACTATGTTGCATCCGTCCATATGCTTCTACCTATACCTTTAAGGTGTTGGTACTCGGTAACTAAAAGAACAATTTTAAAAAAAATTATAAAGGGAGAAAGGACAAATATATACTTAAATATTGTGCATGTAACAACTTTCTCTTCAAAAGTTTTTTTTTTTTACATCTATGTCACACTTTCAGCATGTTTCCAGAGAACGACCCATATATATTGTTGGTTTTTAAGTACTATTTGGTTTCCGTGTTACATTGGACATTTCGTTGAGTGTGTACACTAAAGGTCTGACTACATGCATATAAGGTCAAAACTTATCTTCTAACCTGCATGGCATGATCACACACATACATATCTTTCAAATAAACCACAAAATGTATGTATTTGACAACTTTTTTGTTTGGGCACCTATGTCACAAAACTGAAAAAGTGAACCAACTTTGTACTAGACCCAAATGACTATAATATTATAATGATAATCAAAACCCACCTTACCTTCCTAGGCTACAGGCTACGCCAGTCTTCAAACTTTACCTATCTCAGTTGGCCTTGGCTTGGAAAACTTTTACGTAAGAATAAAGAATCGACGCGCTGCAAAGTTTTTAACCACCTAAACTGTCAGTGTCAATGATTTTACAAATCAATAAACCGTTGGCATCGTTTCCCACTGCAACAGAGTGACTTCATTCTCTAAGCCTGAAAACTCTTGATACAAGCTACAATCAAATCTGGTAATGAGTGGGTAGCGAGCAGACGTCGGTAGCTCCAATAAGCATACTTTTTTCTTCTTTTTTTTAAAGGTCTAGACTATGGACGGTTAGGCTCTCGTTGTTGCCGATCACGGACTGCGGAGTGACGCCATTGTTACAAACCGGGAATTACTGCCGGCTACTAATCCTTTCTTCTTACCTTCTGCTCTTTTCGCGTTCCTTGTCTTTGCTGTCACCATTCTGGTTTTGAGAAAGAGTTGCTTCTGCTTCCTGCCCCTGTAATGCATCATCAGATTCAACCTGTATTGGCTGCGAATCAACCGGGTCTACACTTACGTCTATTTCCGCCATCTTGTGTTGTGTGGATTTCTCTCCCTTTCACGTCATCTCTACATTGCGTAGCTAAGTACGACTACTACGGAAGCCTCGGTTTCTCAGCTATTAGTTAAAATAGATTAACGTCCCCGGACACATAAGCGTATAGGCGACTATGCAGTGTGTGATCAGAGATATCTCTGGTGTGATAAACCTCAAATGCGCCTGTAGGCTTATGTAATAATTAAATTATTACTTACATTTAAATAAATCTGTGGGCATTACTATATATATACTAGTGGTTTTTGTACCCTGGCAAGCTAGGGTACACATGACATGATGCTGTTTAAAATGTAGACAGAGAGAACTTTTGTCTGCGAGTTTCATTTGGACGATGATACCTCACCATATCCCCCTTGATACCTCACCATACCCCCCCCCCTGATATCTCCCCGTCTCCCCCCCCCCCATGATGCCTCATCATACCCCCTTGATACCTCCCCGAACCCACTTGATACCTCCCCATACCTTGCCGAGGCTGTGGATGCTGGATCACTTAATGCGTTCAAAAATAGTTTGGACAAATTGTTTAAGGATAGCATCTACTCCACCAAGTTGGAGGTTAAAAAATTCTAAATTGGTAGGCACTGATGCCAGGGGGGTGGGTCGTGGACCCTCATTAAGATTGATTATGAGGGCCAAAGGCTTTTAGCCTGCACGCCGAACTATGCTATGCTATGCTATACCCCCTCATACCTTCCATACCCCCTTGGTTCCTAACTGTACCCTCCTTGATACTTCCCCTTTGATCGTTTCGCAGGTATGGATGAAAGGAATCGACCATCACCATACCCCCTTATATATGCCATATCCCCGTTATGCCTACCCATGCCCCTTTAAACCTACCCGTAGCCCCCTTTTACCTACACGTACCACCCCATCCCGATCCTTGGTAGTAGTAGTAGTAGTAATAATAATAATAATAATAATAATAATAATAATAATAATAATAATATTGAATATAGAATAATACAAATAGAAATTAGAAAAACACCAAGGTTTTAAAATAAAATTTGATATAAGAGATTATAATTGTTATTATAATAATAATAATTATTATTATTAGTTTATAAATAATAATAATAATAATAATAATAATAATATTGAATATAGAATAATACAAATAGAAATAATAAAAAAACACCAAGGTTTTAAAAGAAAATTTGATATAAAAAAAAAAGGTAAAGGTAAAGGTAGTCCCATAGCCTTGTGGCCGTAGGGGAGCGTGATGTTGGAGATCACACTTATCTTGGGCCAGCGTAATGAGGGTGATGCCCAACTCTCTCCCTCGCTGCTTTACCTTCCCCACCCTCAAGAGAGTAGGTACTCAATCACAGTTGAGTCAACTGGGGGCGTTGTTGTTTGTCGCTTCACACCTTAGCGGTCACCCATCCAAGTGCTAACCGCACCGGACGGTGCTTCACTTTCGACACAGTAGCGAGTGCTCCAACCACTGCACTATCCGTTATAAATAATAATAATAATAATAATAAGAATAATAATAATAATAATAATAATAATAATAATAATAATAATAATAATAATAATAATAATAAATTAAAGGTAAAAAGCCTAAATTAAAAAGAAAAATATCCATATTGTAGTGTAAAAAAAAACAAAAGGCCCGCGTGAGATTTGAACTTGGGTCGCCCTGGACGATAGGCGAATGTTTTACGCAGTAAGCTACCAAGGCTTCCTAGAAAGACCAGCAATTTTTTGGTCTATATGGGAAAACATGCTGAAACCTCAATTTGATTTTTAATGGAAGCGCGCGGAATGAGGCTATTGCTGTTAGTGGACATTTTGTTTATTTATTTATCTCAGAAACGGTTAAACGTTCGGTAAGGAAATGTCGGCTATAACGATTTCGCTGGTTTTGAGCACACAGCAGGCCGATCCGTAACGCCAAAGAGTTTATTATTTTTATACTAAACTCTTTGGTAACGCCCAGCACCTGCCCAGATCAGCGTCCATACCGGACAAACTTTATAGTAGAGGCGAAGGACTTCCGGCTAAGCAATTTATATATATAGATATATAAAAAAAAAAATTGGGTGTGTGTGTGTGGGGGGGGGGGGGGGGGGGCCACTTAAACATTGTATTAGTAATACATTTTGTCTTACGGCTGTGTCTCATAGTTATTAGCAATGGCTTGCATACTGTATTTTAATATTATTTATTATTATTGTAGGTACATCAAAATATTGTGTTGGTTTGTGCTTTTTTGTGCACATATTTATTTGCACACGTTATATATGAACTGTTTATGAACTATTCTAAAAAGTCACAAGGCACAAACATGAAGATGAAAGGAAATAGAATTCCATGTTCAAACACACACACAAAGAGAAAAAAACATGGGTGTGTAGTGATGCAAACGGCGAAGCCCAATCTCATATTGTTAAATACATTGCGTAGCTGATAAATAACATTTGCCTCTCCACAACCTGTGCCACTGGTTACAGAATGCAGGTTTTCTTGAAGTATTTTGTCATTGCACACTCTGTCCTGAACTGACACAGAAGGGGAGACTTAAGGGTCTAAATAAGTTACTATCCTATCCTATCCCGTAAATCAAAAGTCGGTGCACCACAGTTTCGTGTAACCACCATGCTCCATCTTTCTCTGTCCTCAGCAACCCTCATGGCTTCGCTCAGTGTCAGAGGCATTGGCATTGGCCTTTGATGTCCGTGTTGATGCCATTGGTGCTGTTGGTCATCATTTTGATTTTGTCTGCACTTGCAATACCCATTCCAAAGGCTCTGGATATGATGTCAAGCCTCTGTACCAGCTGTTCAGGTTCTTGTTCCTCTCCAGCCAATCCATCAATGTCATCAGGAAAATGGAGGTTGGAGATTGCTCTACCCCCTATGCTGACTGTGCCTTCGTGATCTGCAAGTCTAGGAAGATGTTGAAGAGTGTTGGAGAGAGTAGGCATCCTTGACCCATGCCAATTGTTATTCTGAACCCGTTAGTTATTTATTGCTTACAGGGTCCAGAGGACTGCAAAGAGCCGAATCAGGACCAGAACTTGGTTGAACGAGAACTCCCTCCTGATCCGTATAAAAGATCTGCTGAAACAACTCTAGTGGCAACGCGGAAGGCACCCCACCAGCCAGTCAATTTATAATAAAGGCATCCAATGCAGGGGACGCCGAGACTATACTATAATTTATCGAACTCCCGTTTATAAAAACTAAATAGAATATAATTAAACATTATAAAATATCAACAAAACACATACATATAAAATACCTACATTGCTAAATAATATCATAGGAAGGCTTAGTGACCATTTGGTAGAAAGCATACAATATTCCCAGTTTGACCCAACGGACCTCATACTCATATGAGGAGTTTTGGAAGAGTTTTCAAGAAAAAAGGTAGGTTATTGGTCTAGCGAAGAAGATAGTATAGTTAGATAGAACAGAGTAGGAATGAGAAAGAACAAAGGAGAAAGACAGCGACAGTGAAAATTTAAAGCACTTAATTTCCAGTCCCTATGGTGCCGTTGTAGAGGACTGCACTGGTAGCTTTGTCATACACACTTTTAATGACTTTAATAATGTTAGGGCTCATGTTATATACTCTCAAGGTTGCCCACAGAGCTGCATTCCAGTTAATTAAATTACGTCACCTGGCATAATAGGTAGACTATACAACCAGCAGAAGAGATTGGGGGAAGAGTAAAACATTAGCCTTGGCCAGTCTCAGCTACACAGTGTGATTGTTACATTGCTATTGAATTCACACAGTAAAATTTTGTCTGGTATAGAGCCAGTTAGCCTTTTTATGACAAAGTTCTAACGCTAAGCAAAAAAGAGAGATACGAACACACATTTTGACAACTAAAATTAAAAAGAGAGAGAGAGAGATGCTCATATATATAAAACTAAATACTAAGAAAGCATACTACATAAACAAGATTTAAATTTAGCAATTAAAAAACCAAACAAACAAAAGCACTTGTCCAAAATATTTTTCAACAGTTTTATTATGCATTTAAATTAAGAGGAGTGCATTGTTGTTTTCCTTGCTGTTCAACAATGACAACTCATGTGGTACTAATTATTAATGAAACAAGTGGGAGAATGACTAGTACTGAAAAGCTTCTCCCAAAATGTTTTTTGTTTATTTCATTAATCATAATTGTAGTCAAGCTGTGTTTCAACAAGGATATTCCATACCTCTGTAAAACATATCTTCCATGTCTACATCTCAATAAACAAAACTAAATGTTATCATTAATGGACATTCAAGACTTTTTATAAGTCTTAGCTGTACTTACAGTTAATAATCAATTTAAAGTCATCCTTAAGTAAGTATCTCCAAGTCGTTTAATGCATTTCTACCCAAACTGACAAAGTAACATCAAAGGGATTTTTTTTCCTATGCATTCAAAATGTTACTATATATATCTATCAAAGTGTTCATTTTTGTTAAAACTGGATTTTTTTTTCTTTCTTAGCAGTTTGTCAATGAACTCAAAATCATTCCAGTATGTTGTAGCATGCCGGGAAGCTGCATACGTTCTGCTGATTGCTGAAACGTCCTCAAGCTACAGCATCAGCATCCTGCAGGTTTCAAGTCTGCAACACAAGAGTCCCAAAAAAAAAAATCAGTCATATTAATCATGACAATGAAATGATTGATTGATTGATTTATTGTTGCTTTAGGTCCAGCGGACTCTTCCGAGCCAAATCAGGACCGGACAACCCCCGATCCGCATAAAAGATCTGCTGAAACAACCCCAGTGGGAAAATTGAATGCCCTCCACCGGCCAGTCACTTTACAATAAAGACATCCCACGCGGGGGACGGCTGAGGGTTGACCTCAACTACGCGAACACCCCGGTTACAAAAACAAAATAGAATACAAACATCATTATAAATCATCAACCAAACACATACATATAAAATGCCTATAGTGCTAAATAGTACATTCATAGGAAGCCCTAGTGACCACCCGGCAGAAAGCGTCCAACACTCCCAAGCTGATCCAACAGACCTCATACACAAACAAGGAGTCTTGTCCAGGAAGAGTTTTCAAGAAAAAAGGTAGGTCATTGATCTAGCGAAGAAGAAGATAGTATAGCAGAGTGAAGGACAGAGCAAGAATAGGAAAGAGTAAATGAGGAAGACAGCGACAGTGGGAATTTAAAGCACTAAATTTCCATAAAGTGGGGATACTATTTATACTGAAAACCCCCGGCACTCCAACGGGGGTACTGTTGCCGCAGTGAAGCGTCTTGCCTATAAAGGAAAGACAGGTTTTCAACTGTGGCTTTCACTGTTCCCTTTATAGGTTTGAACAATCTACAGTGGCAAGATTGCTCATGACCCCAAGGGGTGACAATGAAATGAACAGATAGCTGGTCCATACTGTCAAATGAAGAAAGATACACAAGACATAAGAAAACGTAAGACTAAGATATTTATTTGTCCAAAAGTATACATTTCCAAAAGCTATCACACATACATGGGAAAGCACACACACACACACACAAAAGGAAATAGCAATATTTTTAAACCATGACATATATGTAATAACAATTCAAACCAATGAACAAAACTGAAATACTCATAAGATCCCATTAAAAAATTGCAGGTAATGCTGCATTTTCATCTTTCAGAATATTTTGTACACAAAGCCGACATAAATAATGAAGAGGTTTTGGATGGAGAGTAGTGCAATGAGGCTATGGAATGATTTAGCTATGTTAATTTGACTGCTGTAAATGTACATCTAAAACAGTAAAAGAAATGGCTACCGTAAGTATGATAGTTGTCATAAAGTCTCTCCATGATAAAAAGAAAACGGTATCATACTATAACCCTCACACAATGGACAATTAGCACAATAATACCATTCTATAACACTGACATATTTTAAAATATCCAGCCACTCACGGTGCAACAGAAGATGATCTGTACTGCTGTATGCCTGTCACTGACGCAGGACAATCCTGCTCGTCAAACATGCAGCTAAGATGGGTAGAGGCACCTTAGAGCTAACTTCATCTCTTTTACCACCAAACACTAAGCAGAGGATCTTGGTTCATCCTCCGGAATAAACCAGCTTTCTGTCAACCTGATAAAAGCACAAAACACAATGAAACTCTGTTCCTTTGCATTTAAAATTACTTAAATTGGCCATATTTTGATGCCTAATGCATTTAACATAACATTTACTGCTTTAAAGATTTAGTTCCCAAACAAATTTAATCTATACACATTATACTCCAATATGAAGTAACATAATTCAAATGCTGAAAAGGCAAAAGCTACAGTTCACATCCATTACTTTGAGCAAGTACAATTTCTCAATTTCACTTACCTTCAGAAACAAATAACAAATACATAAAATAAACAAACATACAAATTACAGATAAGGATTTTATATTCAAGCAAAGTTCTATTTCCAACCACTTTTGTAGACGCAAGAGCAAATAAGGGATGATCAGTCAAAGGTAAATCTTCCTCCAAATATTTATACAATACCATCCATTGTAACAAAATAATACCAAGCCAAAGATCCTCCAATTCTCCGATTTGAAAACTGCATGGACATCAGCAATAACAGCATTATACATGTATATTATTTGCGACACGCCAATTTGTACTGCATGTTTTGTGAATAAAGATTTCTTAAATTCACTTGACTTGACATTCCTCTTGTATCGTCAGTTGATTCTCAAACATGAAAAACGTTAGAGAAACGCAATCTTTTATCACACGGAAGGGACCATTTTTCGGGTAGATATGGCGCATTGGAAGTAGACATGTTCATCGTCGCCATCATCACGTTCATCATCAACATCTCCACCATCACTATGGAAAGCTTGACTCTGGACTGATGAGTTGTATTTCTCTTCCTTTCTGTAATGTCCTCGGGGTCAATTATTTATTTGTTAATCTGACAACTCATTAAGAGCAGAGAGAGGATCCTAAAAGGCACAATGAATGCACAACATTAGAATTTAAACTAAACTGATTGAATGAACAAGAGTAAAGAACACAGATTTTAGATGATAACTGCCAATAGTTTTGACTGAACTAATTAATGAATGTGTGGGTAATGGTAACTACAAAATGTTGAACATGAAAGCTAAAACCGTCCAATGGTTTGAAACCGCAGAAAATTTCCTCTTTAAACTATCCAAATGCCTGGAAAACTGATGTCCCAATGACTAAAATAACAGCACAAATCAGCAACAGCAGCTAATATCAATGACTGACAAAAAAAAGCACCCAAATACTTACGAATTGACATTGTTGACCAAGTTTTTTAAAGAGCAGAAATTTCCATTACAACAGCAGACCTCGGATACGGCACAGTTCTTGCCTGAATCATGCTCCTCAGGTCGCCTTGTGATGTTCTTTTCACCAAATCAGCCAATTTTCCAGTGAGCCACATTCTTCCACAAAAGCATCCTCAAATACTTTCCCATAAAAAAGGAAGTTCCAACACACATCAACACCTTACGCACAACAAAGGTGAAAATTCATCTGTTAAAACAACAAAACAACACGCCTATACAGCATTGCATCGTTGACCTTCTGAAACAGATATTGTCAAGAAAATGAAGTTACGGTACATTCAAACTGCAACAGACCAAGATGGAGTAGACCATTCAACATTTGAAGAAGTTGGCTCAGTTTTACCAATATTCACCATAATGCCTTTGTCTCAGTCTTTTTCAGGATATATTTTATTATTAGTTAGATCATTCAGCATGTCCATATAAAAAATAAGGTATTCTATCTGAAGGGTAAGCGCCTTATAAATATTAATTATTATTATTATTATTTATCACATAATAATTTGCCTGACAAGGAAAGAGTTAATTATGCCCTATACCCTAGATGACCCAGCAAAAGAATGTAACATAGCAGAACTGTTTTGTTTATTAGTGATCCTAGCACTATACATTTTTGCCAAGATGTTGGTATTTCTTACCATCTCTGAATCTGTCTGCAGTCACATTCTTTAACACTAGATTCCCATGAGTCGTCAGCAAACGTATCAATGATCAGGCATTGACAGCCTTTCAATAGGTATGAAACGAGATGATCAACAATGAATAACGAATGCAGTGGAAGAGCGTTGAAGGGAAACTAAAACACTCATCTATTTCTGGACAGCTTACATGTGCCAATGTTCAAGTGAATGTTCATCGCAGGTCCTAGCAAAAGGGATTTGTGTAATTTTAGCCAAGAAAACAATCCGTAATTAATCACCCTGACCAATATCGGAAAAGTTCAAATTATTTAACATACAGTGGCAAGGAATACCTGTTTTGTCTGAACAGAGCATCCTACTAGTACTACAGAAAGGTGGCATACAAGCCACTGAAGCATCAATCAGTCAATCAGGCTGGATGGAGAGGGAATCACCATGTTCAGGACTAGGTGTAATACCCTAATTTCCTGGAATTCCACCAAGCCTTCTTACTCACATTCGCAACAATACTACATGAATGCACAAAAAGATCACATTACGTACATGTCATTTGCAAACTGCAACAGAAATTGCTTCCATTATGCAGACACAAAACAGACTTGCATACACAGCAACCAACACATATTCACGCAAGTACCCTTCCTGGAGGAATAAACTTATTTCCCAAACTCTTTGATTCAACCTTGACTGATTTAACTAGTTAGTGATAAACTGAAGTTGGTAGTATTTCTGCCATTCTCTGTCGCTGATACAATAATGCCTAATAGAGAAGTCAGCAAAACCACAACAAAATATGTCAGTAATTTTACAAAAAACTTTCAATTTCCATCATCACTTCTGGGAACTCTTTCTGAGCTTCTTGAATACAAACCAAGATCTTACTAAAGAAGCTGTGATGGGCAAATTCTTCTAATAGTTCTGGAGAAGCTAACAGCTAATATTTATTGTACCTCACACCATTTAGTGCCTTATCACAGAACCCAAAAAGTTACAAATGCAGACATCTAAATGAGCAAGGAGCTACCCTTTTCTTATGCCTCCAAGGCAATAACAAATTCTCTAAAGTTTAAGTTAAACACCAAACCACCAATCCAAGTCTTATAACCAACACACACGCACACACAAATAGAAAGAAAAACGGTCAAGGTTCAAATTCCCAATGTCAAAATATCCTCAGAAATATATATTTAAATTCCGAAGTAATTCTGAAGATTCCCCAAATGTGCCGATACCCAATCAAGATGAAAGTCCATCCCTTCCATGCCAAATGCTTTGCAGCACTAAGCCAAACAAAGAATTCATACTTACCACCAAACCAAGGGAAGAAAACATTTAACGTAGGCTGTCTGTGAAAATACTGAAATCAAGTCTGGCAAGGATAATACTTGGGAGTTATGCTGTCACTGATCACACATTTTTTCCTGAATTTTATTTTGTCAGAAGGATAACATCAACATAGCTTCCACACAGGAACTTGTTTTAATCCTTTGCCGACATTTAGCGCCACCTCTCTATGACCATGTCGAAAACACAAGAATCCAGGCTAGCTTTTCGACACCAACTTGCAGATTCAAGATTCCTTGTTGTCATTTGAAAATCAGGAAACTAGCCCAGTAACCTTATCAGTTGCATAATTCACAAATGATAATGATCAAAACAGAGCCATCACGTTATGTGCAGATGAAATGTGTATTCCCATGTGTCCCTCAGTTATAATAAAATGGTTTAGTGTTGTCCAAAATAATTGTATGGTATTCGTGCTATTTTAGTAAACCGAAGTGATCCAAGTCACCGAAGAAAATAATCAAAAACAGACTCCAAATGTGTATAGATAAAAAATAGACTATTCATGAAAAAAAGAAAAAAAGGCTGTTCACAGTTTGACAAAAATGACTACACAGCGCCTGTTTCAAACAACTGTAATCCACATACCCATGAAGCCTTATGTACCTATAACTATAAGGCATTGAGCAAATAAACCCCACAACTGAAATTGCAAGAATTCATAAAAATTTCTTTCTAAGATATACTAGTCTGTAGCTGAAATGACACCTTGGTCAGCAGTAGTATTCAAGATGTTTGAGAAGAAGAAAGATAAACAGTATGATTATTTGCCTATCTAAAAAATGAACAGTTTCCACAATCATGGAGCCAATTCTTATGAAGTTTGAAAACTGCTTATTTTCTTCAACAAGTTGGATACTTTGCTTACTGGTGCATTACTAGACATTTACTTTTCTAAAGTAACTTACTAGTCAGGTATTTTCTTTAAGTTGGGTAAATCTGGGCATTCGAAAAACCTGAAATAATGTTTGTGTATGGCAATCACAGCCAAGATGCTGATTCCTTGCTGTCGGTCTGCATTAAAAGAGTCAAGTCTCAAAGGTGTGGTGATGTCCAAAAACCAAACCGTCATGTACACTTCTACACATCAGCATGTGAATTGTTTCACAAAGCAATGTAGATGCATATATCTGTAGTTAGCCAAATGGAGTTTTCTGTAAGGCGTTTCCAAATATCTGGATCTCGCCTTCAATGAGGGTGACAGGTCTTTAAGCCACATAACCGGAAGCAGAGTTTTCCTCACAAAATTTAATTTTAACGATTTAGAAGAATGTGATCTGCTTTATTCAGTAAAAACCCTGTTCATTGATTCCTTTGTGGATAATCATGCTTGAACATTTTCTTCTAATGACATCACCAGGATATGTAGTTCCATAGCCTCAAATGTCCTATTGAGATATCCACGATATAGAGGCATGTCCAGATGATTTCCCAAGTGCTGCTTACATTTGCCAGTTCAACATGGCTAATACTTCAGAGGAAATTCCTCCAAATTATCATTAATTCAGACATGTTTTGTGACAAGTGTGGCACGTGAAAAATAAAATCGATGGCCCCCAATCCTTCACAGCCACAAGCAGTGGCCACCAGATGCCAACTAATTCTCAGTATTCAGCAAAAATTGCACAGATCTTAACCAAAAGCATGAATCGTATAGAAATACCACCATCCAAATGGCTTTTTACCGGAGGCTCTGGCAGCATAAATAAGTGAATAAATCATCATCATCTGCTGACAATCACTTCCACAAGTCAAACTATGGACAAATTTAGCATCTCGTTAGTGAAGAGATGATCATGATGAAACAAAGGAGTAGAATGTACTCAATGGCTACAAAAGGGAACAGCTCCTATCAAGTCAAACAATAATGTTCTCTGTGTAGCAAATCTGAAAATGCAGCAAACTAGGCAAGTCTGACAAGCAACATAACATTAGAAGAAAGATACACTATTCTGTAGTGCACACATGAAAATCAGAAAGAAGGAAGTATCCATATGAAGACACAACAAGAATTAAATCACCCACATTCCACAATCAAGCTTTATTTCTTAACTTCATCTTCCAAGGTGTTTCCGAAGATCTGATCAGTACAAGCAAATAAATATTGTGACAACAGCGGACAAACTAAATACGTTTCTTCTTTTTAAAAGAAAACAAACATTTTTGGCCAAGAACAAAGTCTTAGCCAGTAACAAAATAAAACAACTTTCGCCAATTTCCAATAAACACCTTAAGTCCCGGTCTTATATTTCCAAGAAGACATCCCCTCATCATGTCTTGTGAAAATATACAGGAAAACAATGCTGAACCTCATAAAATAAATCATAATTTTTTTAAAAAGTGAACAATTATCATGAGTAAAATAATATAAAATCAGTCTGAACTCGCCGTTGTGCTCAGTGTTTCACCTATAACAATGATTGCGCCTCCAAAACCGGCAATAAAAACCAACGGAGACTGTGCCAGTACAAAACCCACAGAAGCAGGCCAAAAAGGATGACTCGAAAAGACGACAGTCGTATACTGATATTTCCAAAGTTAAAAAAAATCACACAGGATGAAAGTCTAACTAAAAATCCGTTGTCCAAAAGTCTTGAATTAAAAACAACTCTTCTACTGACGACACATATGACTTCTAGACCTGACAGTTTCAAGTATATAAAACAAAGGTGGTGAAGATAAAATGATGGGTACACACCATTGGTGTGCTGTGGTGGACCTGATGATGATTGTGTAAAAACACAGACTGCCAGGCCATGAGGTTTAGTCCAGTCACACTCAGTTCTGAATCATCACACGAATCGTGCGACCTTCCAACCGTGTGCCATCAGCAAGATCTAAGAGCAGGTTAAGGAACAACGACAAACCATATTCCTCAAAGCTATAGTCTTCTTAAATGATGAACTTCCTAAACAGCGGTCAGATTTTATCACAGGAAAAATTATTTTTGTGTTCATTTGCTCAAGTTTTCCTTAATAAAAATGCATAGAAAACGCAACAAAATTGTTTGAATATTTCTCCTTCCATTTATTGTTATAAAATTATTTTCTTAACCTTTGTTGCACGTCAGTGTCAATTTGCTCCCCCAAACTAAACCTCCTTCCACAGTTCTTAGAAAGAAAATGAAGAAAAGAACATTTAAAATAAATATATTAATCAATATCTTCAATTGTGCTTTGATGGTTCTGAAACTTACTGCAATCTTCACAAACAGAAAATTTTAGTATTAACACTTGTGCGTTACAAAGTTATAGAAGAATGAATTATTAACTTAGGAAAGCTATGTAAGGCAAAGGGTAAATGTATACAGTACACAGGGCTGCTGACAGCCTGAGAGACTTGTAAAAGACATTCAAAGCGGTTACCTGCCTTAAAAAAAGCATGAATGCAACAGCGTTGCCAAATGCAGGGTAAAAAATATGTTCAATCATCTACACACAGAAAG
Source organism: Oncomelania hupensis (assembly GCA_036898135.1). NCBI lineage: Eukaryota > Metazoa > Mollusca > Gastropoda > Littorinimorpha > Pomatiopsidae > Oncomelania > Oncomelania hupensis. The sequence continues at coordinate 85,522,355 of CM072511.1, read as the reverse complement.
GATACTGACTGCTCTCAAGGCATCTTCCTCAGAGCCAAAACGGACCAGAGCATCACCAGAAGGACGACCCATGTCCGTCAAGATTTCAGCATTTTTCACATCCCCTAGAGACAAAAAGTCATCTTAGTACCGCACTGGCAGTACACATATGTCCTACTCATTCACATAGATCTCAATGTTGTCCATACCCTTAATGCTCAGAACAAACTCAAGTATGCTTCACATGCAGTTATTATTATTATTGAATGAGGTTTACCAAATCACTCACCAATATCTCTGAAGCGGTCCTTCAAAGTCTGCCAGCTGACTGCGTATGGAAGCTAGAGAGAACATAGGAAAATATTAACAGCAAATAACTTAAAATAATGGCATTACAGTACACACCATATTCAGATTCCTCATTTGCGAAAGCTTACCATACTCCAGTTCAACAATTTAAATTTAAATCACATTATACAAGTACACTGGACAGCAAAAGGTGCATTTTTTCTTCAACCACCAAGTAGCAATGAAAATAGTTTTTACAAATACTGATAAGCCAAAAAGCAAAGACTTTGATCTTGCATTTGTATAAGTTTCCTCTCGATGCATAGAATGTACGCTGACAACAAAGACATATATGACTTACATTCTTGACCAAGACAGTTGTCCTCATGAGGCGTCCACCACGCATGTCACCTCTACCCCCCATGTCTCCCCTACCCCCCATGTCACCTCTGCCACCCATGTCACCTCTGCCACCCATGTCACCTCTGCCACCCATGTCACGTCTTTGAGCAGCCACCAAATCAAAGTTAGTGGAGCCTCGAATGCCTTGGTCAAAGCCACCTCTACCTAGGTCCATACCCCCTGCACGGCCACTATCAAAACCCACTCGCAAGTCCCCTTCCATTCCAGACCGACCCATACTGTCAAAACGGCTCTGCCCGCCCATGTCAAGGCCACTTCTACCCACACCCATGCCAGTGTCAATGTTGCCTCGGCCCAAGTCAAAGCCACCCCTGCCTCCCACATCTATGCCCCCTCTTGCCTGTATGTCCATGGCGCCCCGGCCACTCATGTCCAGGCCTCTCTTGGCTTGATCATAGGCTCTGTTGTCATCAAACCGACTGATCCTTCCCCCTGGCTGATCAAAGCGGCTGTTGCCTCCCTCAAACCCCCCTCTCCCAGCTTGCACATCCAGTCCAGCGCCTAACCCTGTTCCACCCATGCCAGACATACCTACTCCTCCCATGCTAACAGCAGAGGTAACACCCCCACCCATCCCCATTCCTGAGCCAACCCCTCCCAGGCCTGACATACCCATGTTATCTCCCATTCCCAGTTTGCTTGCTCCCAGTGAATCACCGAGACCCAGGCCCAGACCACTGCCTCCCAGGCCACCCAGGCCCATGTTGGACTGACCCAGACCAACCATGCCCCCTGATTGTAGACCCAAGCCACTCAAGCCTGCTCCTACCCCTTGGAGACCCGCGATACCAGCCACCCCACCTAAACCACTGTTACCCAGACTCCCACCACCACCCATGCCTACACCTCCCATGCCTGTATCCATGCCCATTCCCCCTCCTAGGCCACCAGCACCCAGACCTACTCCGCCTCCAAGACCTCCCAGGCCTCCAGCACCCATGCCCATGTCTGCAAACATACATAACAGTTTACACACAGCATTAAAACAGAACATCTTTTCGCTGCAATTAAAGAACTAAATACATCAAATCAAAGTCAGAATAGTCCAAGCGTTGAGATTTTCAATAAACAGAACTAAAATGTCGCACCTATTCACAAAATACTGCTCAAGTTATTGTGTGTTAATAGACTTGTTCCCTAAATAGAAAGCAATTCATCTCGCAGGAATGATTTCCCTAAACCGCAGACAAACATGGAGAACTCCTTACAGAGAGTGTACGAGTTTCAAGCATTTTTGAGAGATCGTGGTGTGCTTGTGTCTGGCCAAAGGAAGACTTAACTAGTGGAACTGTGTGAGACTGCGAGAGAAATTAGCCTGGATGGTGGTGATCCCAATGGATTATTTGAAGACAAATAGGGCATCATTGTTAACAAACTGACCAACCGCAATGTCACATTACCGAATCCTTCTCTCCAATTTGTCTTACTCTTAGTCTCATGAAGCGCGGTTCGTCACGGCTCATGAAGCGCGGAAAAGCGCGCCTAGTTACCGTCTACTTTTAGCACCTCTCTCCCGCTTAACGGAAACCAGTTCCAATTGCGCATGCGCACTAGCTGATTTTAAAAGCAGTATACTTCCTTCCTGTCAACTGCAGTTGTGTCAACAACACGTTTTAATCGAAGTTTTTGTTGAGTTTTTGGTCGCGTTTTCCAGAGCGGGGATACTCTAAAAATGGCAGAATCTGATTCCGACAATGAGTCTACATGATATGAGCAGTTGTGGCAGCAATTAGTAGATGAAAGGGCTGATCAGTTAGGGAATAAAAATCAGAGTGATTTGTCAGTGTCTAGCGTGCACACTAGCGATCTTTCCGACTACAGATTGGACCTTTCATCATCCGAAGAATTGGTTGTGAAATTACCTATAATCACAGGTAAAATAGCAAGTAACACAGACAGATGACACTGACAGGACTAAAGCTTACTCAATACTTGCATAGTTACCAATTATCTACACACTGACTAAGTCCCATGAAGCTCTGACCAACCGTTCAGTAGATATAGCATTTTAAACACATGCACCTATTTTTGGCTTGTTTTTGTCAAATCCTTACATGAAGGAGAAGATCAACGTGCTGTTTTGCTATATGAGACTAAAAGCGCTGTTTTGCTATATGAGACTAAAAGCTAAGCACCGTTCCTTTTTTAAATAAATAAAATAAATTCTTATAAACAGCCTGATAGGTATGGTCATCAAAAATACAAAGCAGTTTAAATGTTTAAAATCTGTTAAAATTTGAATTTTTTTAAGATAAAAACTTTTTGTTGCCTTTTAACAGCCTGCTCAAAAAGTGGTTGTTGTTTTTTTAACCATGCCTCTATAAAAGTTTAAAATTAAAAATATTTTGGGCTATCTAGTCAGATACTTTGAGTCTGCCTTAAAGTCTGCAGTTTGGAAACCATAACTCTTGCAGGTTTATCTTCTCTTCCTTATCGGAATAGCTCCTATTGCAAGACATTTTAAGAGTGAGATAAAAATTTAATTCCAACTACAGTATTTTAAAATCAAAGATCAAAATAACTTTTCTCAATGTGTTTTATACTATTTACCCTAATTCTTCATCTTGAATAAATTGACATTCGTTCTCTATCTTTGGGTGTAATTTCTTCAGAGATAATAAAGGTGTCTTATCTTATCTTAGTTTCCCCCAAATAATAGTTTTCCTCCCACTATAATAAGAAAACCTTACTGCCACCCTGGTTGAGGCCGGTGAGAGGAATTCCTCCAGAGCCAAGACCCATTCCAATTGATTTCAGACCACCTGAAACAAATCATGAGCTCAAAGTTTTGTTTTCAGATTGTAATATTCCTGCTAATTTTTTAGTACTTGTGGTAGCAAAATGTTAAATAAAAGCTCATTGTTGGCAACCATTTCCATGTAATTATCAAATGCTTCAAAATATATACTGCAAAACAAACCTTAAACTGTGTCCATTTTTCAACAAGTTCTATTATTCAATAGACTACAATGTAAATTAATGTGTGTAAGTATGATTGTGGTGTGCTTTAAGGGCTGGTATTGTCAAATTCAAGACCAACCCGATATTACAGTTTACAAACAGTAAACAAAATCAAAGCATAACACCAGTTCACAAAGCATTACATTACATTACATAATTGTTGCTTTAGGTCCAGCGGACTCTTCCGAGCCAAATCAGGACCGGACAACCCCCAATCCGCATAAAAGATCTGCTGAAACAACCCTGGTGGGAAAACTGAATGCCTTCCACCAGCCAGTCACTTTACGATAAAGACATCCCACGCAGGGGACGGCTGAGGCTTCACCCCAACTTATCGAACCCCCGTTTACAAAAACAAAATAGAATACAAACATCATTATAAATTATCAACAAAACACATACATATAAAATGCCTACATTGCTAAATAATAACATCATAGGAAGCCCTAGTGACCACCTGGCAGAAAGCGTCCAACATTCCCAAGCTGATCCAACAGACCTCATACACAAACAAGGAGTCTTGTCCCGGAAGAGTTTTCAAGAAAAAAGGTAGGAGACTGGTCTAGCAAAGAAGACGATAGTATAGCAGATTGATAGAACAGAGCAGGAATGAGAAAGAGCAAATGAGAAAGACAGCGACAGTGGGAATTTAAAGCACTAAATTTCCAGAAAGTGGGGATACTATTTATACTGAAACCCCCGGCACCCCAACAGTGCCAGTGGTGTTCACAAAGCAAGAACTGAAAGGAAATATTTAATGGCTAAAATAGCACAATCCTTATTGCTCCTGCAATGCAAAGAAACTGAAATACAAACACAGATATTATTTTTTTGTAACAGCAACAGCCACCAAGGATGAAATGAAACTAAGAACTGACTTCTCATGGCTTAACATGAACTGTTATACCAATGTCTTTTTCAAACATCTACCAAAAATGGCAAAATCATTTCAAAATATGTAACTTCACTGCCATTTTCTGGCAGAAATTGTGTAAAATCAAGGAAATTGCTTATTGCAGAACTAACAAACTAACTAACAAAAATCTGCCTCCTTGTGCATCTACTCTATCTTTACCATCAATTTATGAAGATTGTGCATGATTTTTAGGTTTTAATTCAAACTAAAGGATCAGAAGTATGAGGAAAACACAACTTGAATTGATTGCATAAATAAATTGACATAGGAGGCTAAGGCGGGACTAAATTGCCTTGTCCACAAGCCAGAAACCAATGGCGTCTGACAGGTGAGGGTTCGAGCCAGCATATGGGCGTTATGTTTCTCCAATATTATTTACTTTCGACCCGGGCAAGGTCTCGGGGGTTTTCTCCGGGTACTCCGGTTTGCTCCCCCAGCAAAAATTTCAAAACTTCACAAATAATGTTAGGTAGGTAGGGTTTAAGCGCGCCACTGGCTGCGACTACGCCTTCCCCGGGGAAGGTGGCCCAGAGTTTCCCAATATAAAGGGATAATAAACTGCAGCAAAAAAAAAAAAAAGGATGCTTGTTTTGGAAAGCACAACACTCACCATCCATAAAACAAGAAAATGGAATGGGAAAAAATTACATGAGCATCCTTTTCACTAATATAAATGACCTATCAAAAATTAGTCAAATGAGAAAACACCTCTGGGTCAAATGAAACACAACCAGTTCTCACACTGACTTTCGAATCAGTAATTAATCTCTCTTGAAGCTGATAAACACAACTTACTGGCATGCAAAATTCCATCAACAGATTTCCCTCTGGCTACCAACAATTCGAAGTAAAGAAAAAGTATTAACAGTACAGAAATCCTTGATTGGAAATAACCAAACACAACAGACTTGTGATAAACCTCCAGAAGAAATAGAAAAAAGAAACACAACCGACTTGTGATAAACCTCCAGAAGAAACAGAAAAATGAAAGAGTAACTACCTGTGTGTGATAAACCTGCTGGAGAAGCAGAAGAGAAAAACAACTAAAGTATGATAAAACTTCCTGGAGAAATAGACAATAAAAACACAACTAACTTTTTGTGATAAACCTCCAAGAAATGCACCTATTCTTTCAAACAAGTACAACATTCGCAGATTTTTATAACTCGAAAGTTTGAAAAGGAAACATTTGTGGGTCAAAAGGGAAAAGAGCTGCACAGTATTATTAGTCAATCCTACTGTGAAATAATGTTTACTTATTCCACCTATCAGTTTTTCTCCATATTAAATATATGCTCAGGTACTTTTTCATCAGCAGTGGAAGATATAAAGGACCAAAAGACTGAAAATCCCATGTTTAATGTAGACGACTAGATAAAGAGCAGAACCATACAACATGATAAGGATGTTCACTAATGGAACGAAGGAGCAAAAATGTTTCTTAGTACTTTTCTTTGGTTACAGAAGAATCACTGAAACATTGACTGGCATAACGAACAATGACAACGAAGAATTCAGGACCAGGCAGTTAAATTTAGAAGCATGAAAACAGTTGTAACTTAATCAATAACTTAAGCAAACAGCTTCATCTTTATTCACAAATCTGTCACAGGTGAATACAACGTGCAAAACAAAATGTTAAGCGAACGCTGCAATCCTCTGCTGCCAAAACCTCTTGATTGATTATCGGTGTTCTAATACAAAACGTTGACGTGACTTCAGAGCATGCATGTCTTTATAAAAAAATGTCCTGCCATTTCCCAGGGGTGTGTGTGTTCCTGAGCTGTCTGCGACACCTATAATTAACACCCTATGTATCCAGGTAGGTTTGACAGTTCCAGGTTAAAGATTAGAGCCATAGAAACATCACAAGCAGCGACTGAAGCTTGAAACATGGCTTTGGAGATTGTATGAATGCTTGCAGTACCATCAGTAAGCTTCTGAGAAGCCAAGTACAGAGCATGAGATGCCATGTCCTGAAAGGCTGAGATAGCCGATATATCTTTTGAAAAGTGTCTGTGGCTTGAAACATGGCAGATTTCATGAAAAACTGGTGAGGCTGGTTACGGTGATTTTTGCTGAAATCGGATAAGCTGGTGCAGAAGTGTTCTTTGGTAATGAGGAACCAACTACACTTGAACTCTGCTGGCACAGACCTTTCACAAAAGAAAGTTAGAAACCATCGTGGATGAAGCTCTCCAAGTGAGCATTGAGGAGCGCCTTCAATTCCTTGATCCTGGGAGACGGAGGGAAATTACACACTTCTACTTCTTCCAAACTTTTGTCACCTTTGAAAGCTTTTACTTTCTTGGTTGAGCGACCTTGTCCTGTTCTGTCAACGTTTCTACCTCCTCTGAAGTCACATTGGGACTAGCTGACAAACTTACCTGCTTCATACAGACCCATGTACTTTGTCAAGCCCATGTTCTTTATCAAGGCTATCTTCACTTGTAAGCTCTCTGTCAACTGCAGAGGAAATTTTGTCATAAGTGCGAATAGAGATGGGAACTGGCAAAACTCAATGAAAGTTTACTACAACGAATTATTTCTCCAAAATCTCCAACAACAAACAACTGTGGATTTTGTTTGGCATCAGCGATGCGGGAACTCTGAAGAGCAGGCTGCGAGTGGGAACCTTCAGCTGACTTTGAAGGAACTATCTTCTTTCCTCCTTTTTCTGTTTGCCCATTATAATCGAGAATTTCAGTATCCGTAGAACATGAAAGGAAAGAAAGAAGAGGGGAGGTGGACCAAGTCAAAGGGGAATATAAAACATTTAATTTTTTTTTGTTCTGGGCAAGAATCTGTCTTTTTTTTTTCTGCCTTGGCAGCCTTGACACTTGGTGTCTTATGGTGCTGATATTTGAAGACAGTTCCACAAAACACTGTTCTACAACATACAGCAAATGCATGGTGCACCTGTCAACACCATGATCGCCACAGATTTCTAAGTAGCAATGAAAAACAAAAAGCAGAAAAAATATGTACCACTTTAACTTTGTACATCACAAACACGTTTCACAACAATGGTAATATACTGGTCTCATCTCTTGACACGGATGAACATGAAGGAAGTCAACCTACTTCACCCTAAAATACAAGACTTCACAGCTTCACATAAAAAATTATAGGAAGAAAATTTATTTTTGCACCTCAGCATTGTCAATTGTTATAAGTACCAAACACACACAACAAATACACAATTGATTCCCAACAATGCGCAGTGTACAATTTGACACCCCATTCACAGTTTCTCAAGTTTAAAAACATGTGCATACCTTTGCACAGTGACACGCACTTGAACACTCCACACAATGATCGTCAATGATTTAAAAGTGTGATACAAGTTGGTATCAGTAAAACAGCTGTGTGTCACTGGTATGCAAGCAAAGTTTGGTTACCAACTAATTTATGGTTACCCACAAGAGCACCAGAAAGTTTACAACAGAGTATTGTTAAATCTGAAACAAAATCACGTCGACAAACAAACAATAATCAAAAAAGAACAAAATAAAATAACAAAAAAGAAAAATCTTACTTGGCAGTTTGGAAACTGGCTTCTCATCCAACACCTTGTCGATACGGACCATCATCTTGCGATCAAACAAAACCTGACCATTGAACATAGCTACAGCGAGTCAAGGGTTAAACACACAATCAATCAGGTATGAATGGAAAAGTTTTCATCTTGACAATATCTCTTACCAGTGCAAAAAAAAACATACAAACCAAACGTTTAGTTAGAAACCACAATCCTGTTCTATTGAATTCAAACTGGTCAAGTGTTTTATATTTCCAGACTTATTTAGAAATACTTTCAAATAGTTAGGAATTTGACTGAACCAAATGTCAGTCGGTCTGTCCGTTGGAAGCCATATCTCAAGAACTACTGAACAGATTTTGTTCAAGCTTCATAGGAACATTACCAAGATCTGCGGTCTGCCTCCCATGCCATATTTTCTTTACCGCAAAAGTCAAGGTCACAGGCATCATTTTGTTGCTAAATATGTTTTGCTCAATATCTTAAAAATGTCAAGCAATTTTGTTGCGTTTTGTTATACTGTATACAGATTACTTCAAATCATGGGCTATTCTTTAGTAGCAGTCCAGTTGTTGGTCAGTCGGTCGCTCTGAATTTTACTTTTTTGGTTCATTACACACTTTTGGCCTTATTTCAAGAATAACTGAACCAAAACTCATCATTTTTACTTTGTGGATACTTGGACTACTGCTAAGCATGTCAGATCATTTGCATTTGTGCTTTCTCAAAGGTCAAGGTCATTGTGCTTCATTTTATAAACATGTTTTGTGCTGTATCTCAAAATTGGCCAATTGTCTTTTTTTTTTTTTGCTTGCCTTCAGACCTGCCAACCCCAGTAAGGACTCGATAGTACTCAAATAAAATTTTGATAGTATTTTTAATAAAACAATAGTATTTTGAAAACGACGAAAAACATAATTACAAATGCCAGACAGTTTTTCCATTCTACATTGAATGCTTTTAGCTCGGAATCCATCAATTTGAAAATATTTTCTCCAGTTGCAGATTTGTCACAGGATGGGGTGCTCAGTAACTCTGTTTTGATGTTCAAATTGCGATCAAGAGCTCTGACAACAATTGAAAAATATTTGTCTTCTCCTTCCTGACTGCCATCAGTGCCGAAAACAAAGGGACCTTGCATGCATTCACTGAGATATTTTTTGCTGGCAGCTGCACATTCGTTAATTATAGCAGTCGTATTGGTTCTAGCTGACCCATAGCTCTTTGCAATTTCACTGTCTGGGAACATTTTTTTGAAAAGTTGTCCAGCATGGTCGAATGCCGAAATAGGCACATTATTCTTCACCAGAAATGCAGTAAAATATGCCTCACTTCGAATTGTTTTCAAGTCTGCATCTTTCGTTGAGACATAGCTAGCGATTGACGAAGCATTTTTCAATGCCGAAGCCTTTGCAATATGCCTCTTTGACTGGACACGTTTTTTCACATAACCGAAACCGCCATGCGCGACTGAAAAATCGAACTCACAGACACGGCATCGAGCGTATTTGCTGTTGACTTTTGATGCGACGGTGCAATGATAATCCTTAGAGTAAGAAGGAAGAAAGTTTTGCTGCCTCCTCTGCTTTTTAGAAGCGATTTCAGCAGTAGCAGGGGAAGATTTACTAGTGCGTTTCCGCGGCCTACCTCTGCCCACCTTGTTTTTCTTTGCTTATGAAAGAATGTATACCATTGGTGGTTCAGGAAATCAACGCGACCATTGATTGGACAAAACTGTATGCAAATAGGTTTATTCTTTTTCCGGTCTTCTGATAGTATTATAGTCATCGCACACGATGCAGCCAGTTTGAATCATTAACATTAAAGTCGAAAAATAAAACAACACCAATAATTACTACTGAAAACATGTTCCGAAATTTTATAACCGCATTTTCCGTTCTTAATAGATAAAATTTAATTCAACAAATTTGTATTACCTCTTACAAGGAATCATGACAGACATTAAACATTGCTCAAGTAAATAAAAGACATTCAAACTTTAAAAACATAAGAATTTAAGATGCCCAAAAAAATTGACATCGTAAAACTAATTATGAGAACTTAATGCCATGAGTTTGATCTTCGCTGTACTGTATTCCTCTCAACAACTTTGTAACTGGAAGGGCAAGGCCTATATGACTCATGCTCCTTAACATGAAAATGAGTGCCCAGAAAAAACAATAAGAAACAGTGGCATTAAAATGCAAATACCGACTTTGATCTTTCTATGCGCTTGACCTTGAGATGACATTGACCTCCAGCTCCAAATAAGCTCTTGTACTTTCAAAAAAAAATACAGCAGAAGTTGTATTGTGCACCCAAAAAAAAGTGACCTTGAGATGAACTTGAACTAATTACCTTGACTTTGGGTTGACCTTGACCCTCATGTGACCTCTCATGCATGTCTGATCAAATAACCCAATGTTGTTGAATACTATGGGTTAAATAAACAGCCATTCCACTGTACGATGACCTAATTTTTAAATTTTGTGCAAGGCCTAAAATGACCTTAACCTTCAAGATCAACGCAAAAATAGAACATATATCAGTGTTTTAGATCTTAAAAAATATGAGGGTATTCATACCTCCTGATAAAAATGTAAAGGGCATTCAGTGGGGTATCCTCGTGGTGCAGTGGATAAGTCACTGGTTTCCTATGCCGAATGTCGCGGGTTCGATTCCCGCAAGGGGCGAACATATGTGACTTAACGAGACTATTGAGGTCACCGAGGGTTTTCTCCAGACACTCCGGTTTCCTCCCTCTCTTCAATAATGGTATTGGATGCAGTCAATTCACAATTTCCAAAAATAAAAATTCGATTTTCTTTCCGTTTTCCAATAGCAATCTCCCTGCCTTTACACCACCTGTTTGAGTGATGGATGTGTATATGTTGTGCGTGTGAGGGTGGATGAGACAGGTGAGCGTGTATGTTGGTACAGATCGCCTCGCTTTGAGCCTGATTGATTTGGGGAAAGGCGCATACATAGCATCCTGTATTATTATTATTATTATTCATACTTCCAGCTGGATTTTCAAAGGGTACAACTATTCGCAAGTACTTTGTTGTTTTTGCTTCATTGTATGCAAGTTTCTTGACATCATCAGATATGATATTGTTATTGTCTAGTGAGTTGTGAAGCAAAACAAACTGTTCTTGACTTAATAAAATTTTAAAATATCCCAGATAAAAATATCGTTTCATGCACCTACCCACTGTTTAGTAAATACAAGGGTCAGACTCGGTCGTAAATGACGACGTGGAAGTACAAGAGTCAGACTTGTTGGTAGAATTGTTTCCTTGCGTAACAGAAGCCTTCTAAGATGGATCGATATTTCAGGCAGATTTCTCTGCTGATCAGACGGTGATCCAGTTTTATCACCTTCAACTACTTTCAAAAACTTCAACATACTTATACTTTGTTGTTGATTCCCTGGCACAGCTACTTCTGCTTTCCCTTTCTTTGCTGGTTTTGACAGAGACTGCATGATTGTTGAATTGAAACAAAGCCACAGTGCAACAGAAAAAAGTCGAAACTCTGCGCCATGCACACATTGAACGAAGGGAAGTGACCGAACCCGAAGTAGAGTTTTTCCTTTGCGGGTATGTCATGATCGGTCGTCTGCTATGGAAGCGCATAGGCACTTGAACGTTGCAATTCCTGATAGTGATCGTCGAATCTCAGAACAGACAACTTCAAAAAATGCTAAACCTACTATTATTATTATTATTAATACCAAAATGTCTCGGAGAGGAAAGGTACGTTGCGCAAGTTGCGATAGCCTCCATGACCATGCCTCCGTTGATAACATTCTTTACGTTTTCAGACCTCTTCCAACAAACCATTACGGGATCAGACCCCCTCTCTGGCACTCTTTTAAGTGATTTTGGACGCCAAGAGGTATAATACCTCCAAATGTACCCGATCAGTCTATCATCTCTAAATACAACAAGTTTGGACTTTATATCTCTCATAGCTTAGGGTCAAGGTCATTTTAAAGTACCTATATAAACCAACTTTGGACAGATCCAGTGGCCTTGACCTTAAAGGTTGACCAAATTTGTATATGTGTGTCTCATTGATATATAGCATGCATCAAAGAATTATGGATTCAATATTAATAACCTAGAAAAAAAAGCGTAATTTTGTGAATTGTAATTTTTTTACTAGCATTTGTTGACCCTGTGGACTTAACCTTGAAGTGAAGTCATTCATTCACTGATCATTTATGAGCCTGAGGTTTCATGGGTATACACCACCTTATAAAGTGTGGTTGTGATAGTTGAAATAGGTTCTCAGAGGTGCCAACCCCCTAATCTTCTTGTCAGTATTTCCGGACCCGTTTGTCACTATTTTTTAACACTTGTCAGTATTTTTTTTCTCGCAAAACCCAGCCTATGACACTATAAAGTAACGACAGGCTACCCTCTGAAACAGCAGGTTATTTTCAGTCCTCTAAAATCACCATGAAAATTAGCTTGTTGAACACCACACTTGTTTTATTCTAAAATCACCATGAAAATCAGCTTGTTGAACACAGCGACGTTCAGTGAGTGCAGGAGTACTATTATGAGACCAGAAACCGGTACAGAAGCACCGCTGGCACAGATAAACGATCGGCAACTTCTCCTCCGTATTTTTATAAAAGCTATAGTATTTCCGTATTTAATTCACTTCGCTGGAATTAAATACGGTCAATCCATACTGGTTGGCACCTCTGGGTTCTGAGTCCTTAGCCGCTTTAGTTTTGCACAGAGGACAGACGGTGAACGGATGGACATCTTTTTTCTATATCATTTTAAAATATTTAAGACTCATCTCGGAAAGATTTGCAAAAATCTGGAAAAGATTTAAGGGAGAGTGGAGGGGGGGGGGGGGGAGGAGGAGGAGTAGATAACACTCACACTGCTATGGATGTGAGTCAAAAATGATGGCCCAAAGCATTCAAGAACACTTCACGGAATCATTCCAGAAATATTGCACTACGTTCATTGTAGATACGGCAAGCCATTTAGCTTCCAAACCGCTACGATGTTGACGCCGACAAATGCACACCATATAAGTAACTTCTGATAGACTTTACCAAGCAGGACTGTTCTAAGGCACACAAGGATACAGACTGCCTGTACAGCTTCCAGAGGCGTTTCAAACTCCACTGTGCCCAGGCCTCGAGACTTGCCATTCTTGTCCTCTTTCAGTTCAGCTTGGACCACCTTGCCGGCCAGAGCAAACACCTCCTTCAGCTTCTTGCGAGTCACCTTATAGTCCAGCTGAATGATAGACATAAATACTCATAGTCGTAAGTAATACTTTTAAAAGAAAAGATTTATTCTGATGAAGCTTCTTGCAAAGTTCGGTTGGAATTGTTTGTTTACACGTGTCTATTTGTAAGGGTAGCATTATGCTTTCTTTCAATTTGGTGTTAGTTTCATTGTTGTAGAGTTGTTCTAATAAATTGCTCCACCCATCAATTAAATAGTAGTGTAGTGTCTCCTATACGCCAAGGTGTTCGGGGACGTTAAACCTTACCAAATAGTAGTGTACTTTCTTTTCCTGACAGTGATAATCTAAAAATACAAAAAGTCCACGCATAAGCTTTTGTCATTATTTCTACTGCCTGTGATGTTGTTCAATGAACAAAGATTGCTTTATACATATGACAAAAACAAATATTTAAGAAGAATATTGCACTAGCTTGCCCTCATTAACGTTTTTTTTTCCATCTTCCAGATCAACAAGGCAAGCAAAATAATTGTAAAAGGAAAGAACAGCAAAGACGACAAAATTTAGATCAAAACAAACTGAATAGTACTTCTACTCACGTTGGCAACAAAGACCTGGCTGGTGACAGGACCCTCAATGCCCAGCTGTGCCAATATTTCGGGACTGATGTCTGAGTGTCCAGTACTAGCACCTTGCATCATACCCCCACCTCCCATCCCCATGCCACCACCCATCCCACCTCCCACACCCAACCCACCTATGCCAGCACCTGGTCCCAGTCCTGTCCCATGCATACCCATACCCATGCCCATGTCTCCTCTTATGCCCATATCCAGTCCACCACGCATACCCATATCCATTCCCCGCCCCATATCCATGTCTCTACCCATATCCATGCCCCCACGGCCCATGTCCATGCCTCCCCTACCCATGTCCATGCCTCCCCGCCCCATGTCCATGCCCCCACGGCCCATATCCATGCCCCTCATTCCCATGTCCATGTCACGACCCCGCATGTCCATGCCCCCTCGACCCATGTCGCCCCTATCTCTTTGATTTTCAAACAGCATCCGGTCCCTCTCTCGCTCCTGCACAAATAAAACAGACAACATACAAGCTTAATATAATAACATTTCCTTGTCCATGTGCCGAAACTGCGAAAGGTTTAGACTTTAACTTAAAGACAACAAAATCTGTTTAATTATTACTTTATATGTTGATCAATAACTGAATAAGACAGATTAACATTACCAAACCGTCTTTATTTCATTTTTATTTTTTAATATTATTTAGCACACACAAAAAAACACTATGGGAACACTTGCAAACAATGAAATTGAACAAAAGTTACATATACATTTCAAACAATATTACATTCTTCTAGACAAATGCTCATGGTGGTTATTACAAACTGAAAACATTTCTTACCTCCCTGACTACAATTTCTCTGTCTCCAACTTTGAATTTGTGCATTTTCTCAATGGCTTTCTTAGCCAGTTCCTTTGTTTTGAATTCAATCATTCTGTGCAAAGAAAGAAAATATAGTGGTGAAAATAATAAATATTAACCAAAATATTACTTTAGTTTAAAATATTTCTGTAACTTCAGGATGTTAATTCATAAATATATAGTCATATGATAGATGGCTATAAAGTCTGGATGATAATTAATAAAGTCAGACTGATTAAGTGACATCTAGTGATCCACTGAATACAGTTCAAGTATTACAAGAAACTGGGTATAAATGTATAATATAATTGTGAAACCATTTCATTTTCATAGATATAAATTCATGAATAAGGATTTGAAAGTGAATTACTCACGCAACACCTTTGGATTTCCCATCAGGTCCTTCCAAAATATCAACAAATGCCACATCACCAACTGAAAAAAAAAAGAGGTAGGAAATATAACTAGACATTACATGTCTTATTATTTCAAAATCAAAGCATGGCATTTAGAATTAGAGTTTTGTGTCTTCCATCACAATTATTTGATTTGATTTTGATTTTTTTTTTGACACTTTACTGTCCATTTTTATTGGAAAATTCTGGGCTGCCTCACCTGTGAAAAAAGTAATCGCAGCCTGTGGTGCACCCAATCCCAACCAAAAATTTGTTTTGTTTTTTAAAATTTTGCTGGGGGAGCAAACCGGAGTATCCAAAAAAAACAAACCTAGACGTTGCTAGAGTCGAAAGTAAATAATTTTCGGAGAAACATAACTCCTACATGCTGGATCAATCCCACACATGTCAGGCATCATTGGTTTCTGGCATGTTGACAAGGCAAGTTAGTCCCGCCTTAGTCCACTCGCCCACAACGCTCGCTTATTGACAAGTTTTAAAACATAACCTCATGCAACAGTCTATTAAATTATTGTTCCAATTTTTGTTACCTTCTTTTCTGAAGACATCCTTGATAATCTGCCACTTGGTCTCATACGGAAGGTTCTTCACAAGAATGCGACAAGGGTGACCTGCACCACCACCACCTCCACCTCCACCATCCCTACGCCTGTCTCCACCTCTGCTATCATCTCGGCGGACTCGGGATCTATCAATAGGGGAGCGGGATCGTCTGCGCCCTCCACTGTTTCCCCCTCTGAGGAAAATAAGAGACATATAAATAAATACTCAAATAATAGTAAGATACTGACTACTGCCAAAGCATCCATTGCACAAGCAAGAATGATGAAACACGAAGCCAGAGCAATCTTATTACAGATTTATTAATAATAATAATAATACTATAGATCTATACTTTGCACTTCAACGTTTGAAACAGCATAAAATGTGAATCTGGCAGAGAAAAGGTCGTTCTTCATTATGACGTCAAGGAGGTATCAGTAGAAGTTAGAACACATCAAAGAAGAGAAAATTGATGATGAAACTCCTGAAAGAAGTGACATTCCGCTGTTTCCGTGACACGTTTTGCAACATCGTAACCAGAGTGTTCGGTATGTGACGACTGGCATAAAATTGCTTCAGAGAATATCCATACAAATTTCATTTCCAATTTATTTACAAATGTATAAAGGGTACGAAAAAATGTTAACATTGAAAATCCCTTTGTATTCTTTGGAGTTATGCGTTGAAATTGGTGACCCTTGAGTACGTAAAGTATTTTTTCGTGATTTCAATTCAGGCGTATTAATCTGGGATGATCTTTTAATTCACTTTATTTTTTCTGCTAATCAATTATCAAACATGAGCATACAACTTTATTTACACTATACAACAATCAAAATAATGATATATATTGATAATGGAATGAAAAATATATATGTGCAAGTGCCAAAAGGTCATGTTGTATAAGCAGTTTAATAAATTGTTTTTGATTACATAATAATTTGCATTTTTTGTAAGTCTTATGTATAGGCTTCAAGGAAATGTGCATGAAAAGATAACTCATTAAAGGAATTTTCAAATAAAGCCATGTATGTGAAAAAAACTGACAACGTGACGGTTGTTACATTGACATCCTCAATCACCCATAATTTAAAAGATGGAAGAAATATGTAACTTTAAACTATTAAAATTAATAAAGCTTCCACAATTGAAAGAAAAAATAATAAAAAAACCAAAGTGAATGAAATATCAAAAAGCAGTATATGAACATGATCATGTCAGATGTAACAACCATCACGCAACTCTGGTTTAATGTTTTCATGGGTATGTTATGATTTGCTTTAATGATTTAAGATATGTTTGTTTCTAAAACATTTAGATCACATTTCAAAATAAAACACATTTAAACATTGTCAAGTAATACAAAATGTTGATATTGAAAAACATTGTGATGGTTGTTACATGAGACACTGTTGTCAGTAGTT
Organism: Oncomelania hupensis; assembly: GCA_036898135.1. Taxonomy (NCBI): domain Eukaryota; kingdom Metazoa; phylum Mollusca; class Gastropoda; order Littorinimorpha; family Pomatiopsidae; genus Oncomelania; species Oncomelania hupensis. The sequence continues at coordinate 85,505,192 of CM072511.1, read as the reverse complement.
TTGACATACATAATGAAGCAATGTGCACATTTAGGACAAAAAGACAAATCATTCATGTTATCAGCATATTTACTAATTATTATGTAGTTAAGTAAAACAGTAAAAAAAATGTATCAACTTGAAAAATGGTGAAAAAATAAAAAATAAAACAAACAATATTTAAATAAAATAATAAATGTAAACCTGATTATTTAATGAATTTAGGCCTATTTATCACATTATGATTATAGCCATCACAGATCTTGTAAGAGTCTGTCAAATTGGATAACCTAGATTATCGATCTGTAGTTAGAAAATCACTGCTAGGGACATGTTTTTTTTTCCAGCCAAAGGTAAAGAAAACCCTATGACTTGTTACTGATGAAAAGTGACGGTCGATATTAGACATCTGTCGATCTGAAAAACATCAATTGGTTGTTCTACTTTATTATGTTTACGCTTCCGATCATTTTTATTTTCACTTTCCTCCAAAAATACTGCGAAATAAAAGCATAATGTACAATCCAACTCTACACAAGTGAAGAAACGATCATATCAAACTTCTGTGTGACGGTCGTACTATTGAAAATTTTTTGATATTTTATGAAAACTTCACCCGTTTTTCCCGTAGCTTGCTCTCAGCTAAAATAGCCGCCATTTGTCTTTTCTGTTTTGGTCACGTGATCAATAAAATGTCGGAATGGGTTTCAAAACGTAAAGTAATAAATAAAAAAACGAATATGAACGGTCGTTACTTCATATACTTGTTGACATTTTTTTAAAAAGTGAGATATTCTGCCATATTTTACCTATAAGAATTTCGTTTTATCCTTTAAACAAAATATATTTGTATTTGCCATACATTTCTCCGCTTCGGTTATCCCAAAATTAGGACTGGAACTTCACTAAAGCATTGTTTTTTTGTCTGCATTGAAAATTTTTTGATATTTTATGAAAACTTCACCCGTTTTTCCCGTAGCTTGCTCTCAGCTAAAATAGCCGCCATTTGTCTTTTCTGTTTTGGTCACGTGATCAATAAAATGTCGGAATGGGTTTCAAAACGTAAAGTAATAAATAAAAAAACGAATATGAACGGTCGTTACTTCATATACTTGTTGACATTTTTTTTAAAAGTGAGATATTCTGCCATATTTTACCTATAAGAATTTCGTTTTATCTTTTAAACAAAATATATTTGTATTTGCCATACATTTCTCCGCTTCGGTTATCCCAAAATTAGGACTGGAACTTCACTAAAGCATTGTTTTTTTGTCTGCAAAGAGTAGTACGATTTTGACATTTGATGTAACGACCGTCCGTGAATAAAATTAGGCTATAATGCAATAATTTCAAAAATGGTTACAGATAAATTGTTAAGCTGTTTTAAGTGCTTAAACATCGGTAAGTCAAACTACAAAATTTTATCCAGTTGTTATTTCATTTAAATGAGTAAAGAGACTCTAATGTGAGCAACTATAACTTACAACTTTCTGGACCGCAAAAAAATCCCCTTTTTTTCACTGTTTTATTTTTTTTTATATACTAATTCTACAATTAACAGCATCAGTTTATTTTATATATCTCTCTAACATATATCCTTACAATATCACAAATTACAACAAACACATAATTTCAAATACACATTTATTTCCATTTTTAAAATGCATACTGTTTCAAAACGACCTTTTGGCACTTGCACATATATTATATGCGAACAAATTTCTGTCAACTTAACCAAATGTTACATACTTTTTTTTTTTAGGCTCCACATTTTCTGAATAATGCAGTTAGGGCCAATTTTAACGTACGGGAAACAAACAGCCTTTGTTAGCATTCAAAGTCAGACCTGATAGTGATCTAAGAGAGGTTTCCGCGGAACGTGCGACTAAGTCATGCCTTGTGACAGACATTTTGAAGTCCAATGAGTCTGATGACGTCCACAAATCCACAACTCGAACGGCGAAAATATATACACAGAAACTGTCAACGCTGCACGATATTCCAAAACAAAGTATGGCGCCGCAAAACCGGAAGCGAGTAAAGCAACTTTCGTCTTCCGATACAAAACAACAACAACAACAACAAATTTAGGTGTCCGCAGATTGTTTCGCATTTCCTATCTCTTTTTTTTTTTTTTCGTTTTCGCGGATTTCCGCGATTTTGCGGAGAACTATCAGGTCTGAAAGTGCGATTGAGGAAGAGGCAAGGACTGAGGTTGATTCGACCAAAAATCAAGGTAAGTCGAGTGTAACGAATTTTTCATAGAAGATTTGCACTCAGATTTCTGGAGGTTCCTGGTTTGGTAAATGTTTTTCACCTTTTGTAGTAAAATTATATTTATAAACCTACACATGTTTATAATTTATTCAAATAAACATGGCGCCACTAACTCTGACCCAATGCATAAGCCGTAAAATGTAAGGCAAATTATGCGGCCACTGAACTCATTAGGTGTGACCATCCGTCAAAATTCCAGTCAGAGAAAAATCTCATAACTCAATACATCCTGTTCCAGTAGGTAGCGGCAGTGAAATTTTTTTTGTCAGAATTTAAGTTATATGTTGGAATTTCCATAAAGAACTTTATAAATGATGAAAAATAAAAAATAAAGTAAGTGGATATCTCTTTTCTTTTAAAAGTTATGAGTATTTAAAGATTACACTAGTTGCGCACACGTAAAAACGCTTTAAAAAAGCCAAGTTCAGAGAGCAAAAAGAAGAATGAAGAATAGAGAGACACATCTTATTTTATAATATTTCATTTATTACAACCAGCTGATTATAATTAATAGGCAACCAAAGCACAAAAACATATCATGTCGTGGCATAAAGAGGAACAAAATACAAAAAATCACTCCAGCTATTTGTTGCAATTTGAACGAGAGGCCAACTTTGGCCCATTGCAACACAAACAGATTTCATGAATGACTATACATACTAGGCTAGTTAAAAGGTATTGAACAATGCAATAATGGAAAAAAAAAATTCTCTGCAGTAAATACTTGAAATTCCTCATAGGATGGGCCCAAACTTGGCAAAATGTTCAAAATCTCCATTCCGGAGGGCCGTGAATGCCAGAAAACGTAAAAAAAATTGTAATTCTTCATTTCTTGACCGATTGTGATAAAATTTGGAGGAAAGCTGTGAAATATCAACATCTTTCATAAGAAACCATCTGAAGTCATGAGCATGTTCCAGACTACAACAAATGTGATTTTGGGTGTTAAAAACATAACAAAACTTGACGATGCACAACATTATAACAATTTAAATCTCTGTTACTTCTTGCTTTCTTCACAGAGTTTGCTTACATTTGGAAGAACACTTCCACATGTGAATGTGTTTCATATAAAAACAGTTAAACACCGTTAGGCATTAGTATGTTTTAGATATATGTTTAATTAACTGGTTAAATAATTTATTTAAAAAAAAAGTTGAATGAAGAAATCCTCAGCATCAATCCACGTCTTGTTATGAGGTGGGCAGGAATGCTCCAGCTTTAAAACATGCATTTGGAGCATGTTTTTTTTTGGTGAGTTCAACACCAATCACTTTCTTTCTGGCTCTTGGGCCGAGGACAGCAAAAGATCCTCTGAGCACTGCATAAACATCATCATCTGCAACCAAAAAACAGTAGTATACTATTATAATATTTGGCACTATTATTTTCAGCTGGTATGTTGAAAGAAAGATGCAACAAAACTAAGTGACTGCCCTGGCAATGTCAAAATGTTATTGTAAAAGAATAACACAAATAAAAGAAATAATAATTAATATAAGACAAACACTCCAGCATTTTTTTTGGGTTGGATGGTGGCGATTGAGTATGTGCATTAATATTTAATAAAGTAGCATTTCAAATAAAAAGTTTCTAAAATTAAAACTGGCAAATTGTCCAAGTACCAAGCTGCAGTAACCTTGTCAGCTGATAATAGCCAGTGTATAACAAGTATATATTTCTTTTATAATACTATTGTTAGGCTAATTCATTTTTTTAAAAATATGCCTTCTATTTTACTTAGACACTAGAGTGTAGACAGCATTCTCATTGTTGGTCTCCAACAAATCTGTGCTAGTCCCAAACTGCCGCTGTGAAATTGCTTGCTTACACTAGAAAAAAAAGCTAAAACGATAATCTATTATCTTCTTCACATTTACGTATTTATTTATTTTATGTATTGCGTTGTTTTTTATTTACGAGTTTCCGAGGAATCATAACAGATCATGATTTGGAAGTTTGCGAGAGTTACCTTTCCTTTGTTAAACTCGACTGGAACAAGCGATTTATTTTGAGCTAATCCATTAAAAGTAAAGTATAAATCTTGCTAAAAAAATTTTTTTTTTAAGGCAGATTGGTATATATTTTTGTTAATCATGTACAAGTATGTCACAATTGAGCAGCTTTATAAGCGTATTTGTATCGACAACTCGACATGCAATGAGCTAGCACTGCCACTAGTACTAGTACAGTAACACATGATCGGCCTATTTGTATCTAGTCACTTTCAGCTCAATTGTCTCAAATTTACTTAAAATATGTAGACAAATCGTGAATCGCATGGTAAAATAAACACTTGCAAACAAAAATCACAGTTGATTAAGAATAAAACTTACCGAAATATGGTTGAAATTATGTCAAATCGTCGAGCGACGGATACCGTGCCGTAGCCATGTAAGCCATGTGACATGAACCAATCGGGTGTCGTTTTAAAAGTGAAACTGTATAAGCCCCGTATGTTTGTATGACGTCATTCATATTTCATTTGAAAGGGAATTGAACGAGGTTTCCAATGATATAACGGCAGATTTTTTTTTTTAACAAGTTCGAAGCAAAAAATCATGTCAAAGTAGAAAAATCGACTTTGTACCCATTATTTTCAGTCATATTATAAAAAAGCAAACACCATTAGAAAGCTTGTTCTCTCAGCTTTGCAATGGTGCTATTTTTAGCTTTCCTGCCTGCCTGGGGAAAAATCGTCAAGGGATTTCCCGAAGATGTCAAAAAATGGCGCACACCTCGGCGCTTAGGCGGCTGCATAGCAATCACGATTTCTTGCATTTTCGATCATCGGATTTCAGCATTCATACTCAAATTACTTACAAACAACAAACATCAATGTTTAAATCAATCTTTATTTGTTATTTTGATATAAATTTAAAGTCTGTAGGCGCATGCATCAGTGAGTTATGACAAGTTGAAGAAGGTAGGGGTAAGCAGTTTTTTAGGCTGATTGGTCAAAATTGTGCCTGCCTGCCGCTACCTAGTTCCAGGAGTGAGATTTAGCGGTCGCCCGGGGCGACTTAAAACTGGCTCGGGCGACCTCACTTTATAATTGAGCCAGCCCGCCTGGCGACCTAAAAAAAACCACAAAAACTACTTGCAGACTTTTAGAAGCTCGGTCCGAAGCGAGAACGTTTTTAGGTCACTGTTTGTCTGCTACGAGTATGAAGCATACGCGAGCATTATTTCCCTTTGCCTACTACCCTTTCGCGCCAAGCACGCTGTCTGCTTTGTTTTTTAAAAAGACAAACTCGCAACAAATTACGTGTATTGTCAAAATTTGTGTTTTATATGTGAACGATTGTCGGGCTGCCTAAAAACCATGCGGGCTACCTCACTTTACTTACTAGCTAGCCCGGCGGGCTAGTTAGTCTCCTGGGTTATTTCTCACCCCTGCTGTTCTATCCTATCCGGTAACTCAAAGGTCATTGGGGCATCACAGATGATCGTTTAACCACCATACTCCATCTTTCTGTGTCTGTCCTCATCAACCCAATGAGTTACCTTCAATCGCCCCAAATATCGCAGCAAGTATGTAATTTGTAAACACCCAGAGGCAAGACAACTTTGGGTCTTGAAAGTGAGTTTGCTTTAAATTAAAGTTTGAAGTCTTTAGCAGCCTGTCTAAACTTGCAAAGTTGGAACTTGCTTCTGGCAATGCATGCTTTAGCTTCAAACTAAATGTTTGTGCAGAATATCATGTTTTCCTTTTTGGCACACTCAGGGATTTTCTCGAGAAAACGAAAATAACTAACTACAAGTACAATTAGGCCTATACCAACACACAAAAATAATCACATAGAAGTTGAGATCGTTTTATTCTGAACCGATTGTGACTAGTATGGTTGAGGTTCATTCACACGACCGTCTTTAACATACATGTTTTTACAATAAACTGACGAAATGTGGTTTGACGCTCTACTGTCATATCTGCTTTTGTGTCGTCGGCAAATATCTTTTATCATTTATGTCACATTCTACTTTCTCTGGCATGTCATTTATTAAATTAGGTACTCCAAGCCCTTCATTGGCTCTTGTCCGCTCGGCAGTTTTGACTCAGTTTTCACTTCACTTTCAACACTTATTATTAATGTAAAACTGCATCAAAACAGTGGCTGTATTCAAATAAAAATTGAAAGCTTTGTCTTTACATCTGTGTTGTTTTTAATGCATGTTTATGCGAAAGATTCCGAGAAAACAGCTTTTGAATACGCCCCTATCCGAACGCTTAATGCCGCTGCGAAAAAATTGTCACTGTCGTTTGCTGAGAGGTGACTCGTTTCAAAGGCTAAGCGCTTTGCGATACTTCATTGGATGGCCTAAAAATAAGAACCAATGAGAAGTTCGGATACTTAGCTTCATTTACATATAAGTATGGTGGGCTCTCGTGTGTAAACGTTTTGTTACGAGCCGAACAAAGTGGATAAAGCGGTTTTGATGTAAGTTTAATTTTAACTAGAAGTTTAAAACTTAGCAAGAAATAAAGAGCAGACTTTCCTTTATAAAACTAGGGTATTTATTAATTTGTGCATTACTGTATCGCGGAGCGCTTTGCCGTAGAAAAGTCTACCCAAACGGTGTTTGGGTTTTCTTCCGGCCATGGCAAACTCATAGGCCTATTCAGCGACACGAGTGCTGAGCATAGTAGCACACCAATAGGCCTATAATTTGCCGGCGCGCACTGCGAATTTGATGATTTCCCAACTTTGAAGCACCAAAACGGCTGAACATTACATGGGATAGGCCTGAAGAAAATTGGGCTTGGAGTATAACATATGAAGGGGTTACCTGTCAAAAATCAGCTTTCTGGTATCAATATATTGGCTTCACTTTGTTTGAGACTCCAAAGTTGTCAATTTCTTCAATTCCAAAACGTTGCCAAAAAAACACCAACATTCGGCATTTTCAAACATTAATAACTTTTTACCTATTTGTCCTATGGGGAAAAAAAATATACCACTGTGTTCAGAATGAAAAGCTCTTTAAATCTATCATATTCTATGTCAGTTTTGTGATGAGGAAATCTTTTTTTTTTTAATGGCTTTTGACTACCTAATTAAATATACAAATAATGTCGACCCCAACGTGCTCCCCTGTAGAAAACCGCTAGTAACACTTATTTTGTCAGAATTATTACCGTTAACTGTCACGTACTGATGTATGAGTCTATGACGATTCGCCTTACAACGAGTCGGCAATCACAGGCTGCGAAGTCTCGTCTTTCGTAGGCCTCAATTACATACTATACATAGAAGGTATACTATGTACGAATGTAGGAGGCCCACGAGTTTACAAAGACGAAAGAAAAGACTTCAGAGCCTGTGTCGGCAATCAACGACGAACGGAACAGTCAATCGAAACATCTCAATTCAATTGCCCTACAGGCTACACGTGTTTTTGAATGCACAACTTAATCGTTGTGTTGTATTGTGTTAGCGGGTATTATACATGATAGCGGGCATTATATTATATATTATAACCCTAACCCTAACCCTTGACTTAATAGTTAATGTTCAGGCGAGTTGACTGAGGCGAATTGACAGTTAGGCGTATCGTCGTGCACCCAGTGGGCCAGTCCTGCCGCCGTTCTCGACGAAGTGAGAGCACAGTATCTAACGAATCCCTCAAATACCTTACTGATTACAAAAATATGTAGGGAAATACACAGTATTACCTTCTCATTCCATTAGCATCGCCTCTGTTTCTATCTGCCATTTCCTGTTAGTAAAAGAAGTCCAAATCCAATAATCCAAATTATCTGTTCGACGCTTCCTTTTTCAGACAATGCCGGTTCGTTTTGCTTTCAAATTAGAAATCGGAAATATATCGAAGCTCAAAAAGATTTTAAATCGAGTAAAGTGAACTTTATGTGTTCATTTTTCAGCAATAATTAAACACAAATTTAATTGCGCGATTTCTTACATTTAATTTTGAGCATTGTAAGGTAAAAAGTATTATACCTTTTAATAGTTGTAACTTGTTTCATTACAATACTGTTTTCAAAAGTTAGTCTTTTGTTTCACTTCCGGTTTCTAACTTCCTTTCATGCGAATCTACCAAAATGGTGAGTCAAATGTGCATTTTGCCGATTGCTAGATCGTGAGCATCATGGTTGTACATAGAGAATACTATACATTTATGTCTTTTATTGGCATCCAAATGCTTTCCCATTTCTATTTAACTTCATATTAAAGCTCATATTTTATTTTAGTGGTAATTAATTCTATGATTGAGGAGTTGTTATTTTGTAGTGTTTTTCTACAATACATACTACATAGTTATGATCTTACGAAAGAACGTAGCTAATGAACAGTTAACGTTCGAAATCCGATATAAATTACTATTGACTACCCAGTAATGCTGTTATTTTTGTAATTTGCAGGGGCGCGTCAGGACAAAGACAGTAAAAAAGGCCGCTCGGGTCATCATTGAGAAGTACTATACGAGGCTCACTCTCGACTTCCACACAAACAAGCGTGTGTGCGAGGAGATCGCTATCATCCCAAGCAAGAAGCTGCGCAACAAAATTGCTGGGTATGTGAGAGTACTTGTTTGTTAATATTTATAACATTTTGACAGATTGTTGTGAAATGTAGCAATAGTTTTATTCTTTCAAAATGTGTTCTACATTATAATTATGCCCCGTCGTGGAACGCTGTTCCAGATCAACCATTTCTTGTTTGTTTACAGTTTCAGTTACTCTTATGTGTTCTGACTCTAAGATCATGAACTATGTTAACATGCTATCACTGTATCAGTATTGATGCAATCAGTTCCCTGTCTGTTGGAGCTTATTCACGTAGGGTAGTGCACTTATCATCCGATGAGACCACAAGGCATAGTGGACTGGCCAAGGCTTGCGTTGCCTCGCCACCATCTGTTTTGCTGGTTACACAGACTGCAGGTTTTCTTGAAGACCACACATTCCCTTTCCCCTCTCGAACTGAAACAGAAGGGGAGACTATCAGTGTATGTCTGTTATTTCACCCGGCGTAAAAGGTAGGCTATCGAGGTCTCCCGATTGACGTCATAATTTCATGCGTATCCTCCTTTATAGGGCAAAACGTCGCTTCCGGCCTACATCCGTGTGCGACCTATTTGATAAAATTTTACTTTTTAAATTTAGAATGGTAAACTGTTGTTGTATTAAAGATTGTACCAGCAGAAGCTCATCGAAAGATGGAACCTCTTTTTATAGAATTCCAAAGGTTGTTTCTCACAAAGGTACAAAAATGAGAGAACTTAGTCAGTGAAAAGCGCCGTGCTTGTTGGTTGACTGCAATCTTCACAAAGGCGAGTTTGTGATTATTGTTTTAAATTGTAGAGTCTATTTTCCTGTCTGTCCTTGATTATGCAAGCACATTTGTAGGCTACTATTTCTCGTAACAGTTGTCCTTTCACTCGGTTCCATGATCAACAAGATGCATGATATTCAACGATCATCATCATCTGTCATCATGTAGGCCTACTAAGTAGGCTAGGCTAGCCTTTAGGCTACATTTTAGAACACCTTTAAATTCAACATTCATTGATTCATTAAGATGATTAGTTACCAATATTTTAATTATTTTCGTTTGCTTTTGGGTATAATTATTTTATATCATTTGAAGAGCTGCAAGATTTTTTGTTAGCATGTACAGGAACAAGGAAAGAGGCCTATGAGCGAGCCGCAGCGAAAACTAACTTCCGCTTCTGTTGTATAGAATTAATTTTAGCTTGTGACCGGTTGCTTCGTGTGATCAGTCCTGAGGTTAAACCGCATGGAACAAATTGTATGATTTAATCGGTAGACCTGATTGGGTTGTGAGCAGCCAGCTGTTTTCTTGCTTTAAATGCCTTTATCGTGTAAAAACTCGTTCTGTGCACGAGGTAATCAACAATGATTGTCTATTGTGCAAAGTCGGAAGATTTTTTTTATCTGTAGTCCACGATGTTGGTTCGACTTGTAAGGATCAGTACCCTTTACTGCTGCTATCTTACCTATGTACCTATTTCTTTCCGTCTCACCCAGGGTATCAACATAATTTTGAGAAACATTTGCAGAAACGAGTGCAGATTGCTTAGTCGCCATTGTTTGTTTTGCCCTGCAAGGGAGGTACGTATGTAGTCACGTGGTACACACGAATATGCAAACGGGAGACCTCCATATGACCAGCAACAGAGATGGTGAAGAGGCGAAGCAAACCTCAGCCGGTCTCTGCTCACCAACTTTCAAAGCCACCTGTATATAATACCTAAGTTCCCTGTGCATTTTAGGGAAGCATGGGGTGTACTTTTAGCTCACATTGGAGATATCGATCCTGTACGGTGTACCTTATGGACGATATTTGCCTAGTTTGGTAAAAGTTGAGAAGTCTCTAGTCTAATGCATGTGTGTGCATAAAGTCTGGTTTGAATATAAATAACTTGTCAATTTAACTCTTAGTATCCTGAACCGTGGTAATCCGTGGTTGCTTCCCTTTCCCAGACCGTGGTAAACCATGACTGACGGTGACCAAAATAGAAACTGACATCACCGGAAAAGAGAGCTCTTATGTGTGAGAAACCAGGTTTATTTACATCCGGGCAACGCTCTACTTGCGTTCTCTAATCGCGCCGGTTTCAGTTGTTGCTTTGTGGCTAAGTTTGGGCTTAGTTTCTGACGAAATAAATTGCTGCCTTCGATGGCCATTATGGCGACTTGTGACTCCGACAGTGACTCGGAATTAGGTGATTATATTGAAGGATTAATGCGTGATAGAGATAATGCTTTGGGCGTGGATGATCAAAGGGATATTTCTTAGTCTTCTGTGCACACTAGTGATCTAAGTGACTTCGATTCCCAAGTGTCATTTTCAAGTGACGACGACAAGGATTTTGTCGATTCTGACGCAGAGTGGGTTGACGTTGTTGAGGATTTTGAACATTTTGTTTTTGCTAGTGATGTAGGCCCTAGTAAACCACTCCCTCTTGATTATTTTCTTCAACTTTTTGCTGAGAGTGTCTTTGACAAAATCCGGGATGAGACCATTTTGTATGCTCACCAAAACAAAAATATTTTTGAACCATTTTATTGAAATACCTGTGTTTTTTTTAATTAATTATACAAAATACAGGTAAAACTTGTAAACAAATATGAAACAACACTTTCACTGTGCACCCCAACCATTCAACAATAATATCCCAAGTTTTCTTTTAAATTGGTTTAGGCATAATTTTTTTTATAATTTTTTAAACAGAACAACCCAAAACTAGGTTTTTTGCTCAAACTCTTCTGGGAATGAAGTCTGGAACCACAGAAACCCTTATAGGATGCTAAGAGTTAAGCTGAGATGAGGATTTGCTGTTGTATTTTGTTATATCTGAGCTGAAAGAATTGAGAGGCAGTGCATGTGGGAACTGTCTTTTGTGGCCTTGTGATTGTCTAACAAATTTTTAAAAATATATTTCAGGTTTGTGACTCATCTTATGAAACGCATCCAGCGTGGCCCTGTGCGTGGTATCTCCATCAAGTTGCAGGAAGAAGAGAGAGAGAGGAGAGATAACTATGTGCCAGAGGTGTGTCCTTTATCCACTTTGTAAAAAAATGAACTCTCTGTAAAACTTGTTTTAAAAATAAATCAGTATGGCACAATTTAGAATTTACTAGAATCTAGCATTTCCTTAACTGAATTATTTTGGATCTCAGAATATTAGCATGATGCTTCAATGCGCACATGTTTTTCTTCATGAAATAGACATCTTCAAGTAATTAAAAATAACAAATGGAAGGAACTATATTTTGACATATCTTCAATAGACTAAAACTAAGCAATCTTATTTCATTGATGCATTCCTAAAATTTATGCAATTGCTACACATTGCCAAACTGAGAATGTACACTATACTAAAGGGAAAAATATGCCTTTGGTGTTTATTGAGAGGTTAGAAGTGTCTCGTCATCATTGAACCTCCAAAGTGTCCCCACATGTGTTTGGGTGGAATTTATTTGAATGTTCTATATTTGAGGCAAGGATTTGTTCTTTTGTTCCTTATTTTTGGTTGGTTGTTTGTTTGCTGTAAAGCTCTACGAGTTCTCGTGAGAGAGGGTGCTGTGCAAATACTTATTATTTTCCCCCTGATTTTATTTTTAGGTTTCTGCCCTGGACATGGACATTATCGAGGTCGACCCAGACACCAAGGAGATGCTTAAGGCTTTGGTAAGATATGTTTTAAAAGCCAATTTCGTTAGTAAAGACTACATGGGGTTTTATTGATTGATTCATTGTTGCTTTAGGTCCAGCGGACTCTTCCGAGCCAAATCAGGACCGGACAACCCCCGATCCGCATAAAAGATCTGCTGAAACAACCCCAGTGGGAAAATTTAATGCCCTCCACCGGCCAGTCACTTTACAATAAAGACATCCCACGCGGGGGACGGCCGAGGGTTGACCTCAACTACGCGAACACCCCGGCTACAAAAACAAAATAGAATACAAACATCATTATAAATCATCAACCAAACACACACATATAAAATGCCTATAGTGCTAAATAGTACATTCATAGGAAGCCCCAGTGACCACCCGGCAGAAAGCGTCCAACACTCCCAAGCTGATCCAACAGACCTCATACACAGACAAGGAGTCCTGTCCAGGAAGAGCTTTCAAGAAAAAAGGTAGGTCATTGATCTAGCGAAGAAGAAGACAGCATAGCAGAGTGAAGGACAGAGCAGGAATAGGAAAAAGTAAATGAGGAAGACAGCGACAGTGGGAATTTAAAGCACTAAATTTCCATAAAGTGGGGATACTATTTATACTGAAAACCCCCGGCACTCCAACGGGGGTACTGTTGCCGCAGTGAAGCGTCTTGCCTATAAAGGAAAGACAGGTTTTCAACTGTGGCTTTCACTGTTCCCTTTATAGGTTTGAACAATCTACAATGGCAAGATTGCTCATGACCCCAAGGGGTACTACATGGGGTGACAAGTGTTATTGGCTCTCATGCATAGCAATGTGAGTATGTATTCACACACACACACACACACACCCTCACCCCCAAACCTCGTTCCCCTCCCCACCCAAATTTTCTGATTTTTGCAAATCTGTGAGAGATGAGACCTACGTAGTCCAAAAATGGTATCGGGGGGAAAAAAAGTCATAACGTCCGTTTGTCTGTGCAAAAAACTTGGTACTCAGAGACTCTTTCTACTCTCACAACCAATCTTGGTAAGATAGTATTTGTCCATTTGACCTAGAAAATGATCAGTGAATGAATGATGTCACGTCAAGGTCACAGGGTCCTCAAATGGTAGTCAAAAAATGAAAAATCTTTCACATTTTAATTTTTTTTAAAGTTATTAACCCTTTTTCAGGCAGACCAACCTCACATTGGAAAAAATGCAGCTCAATTACATAATGCATTACTCCTTACACACACAACCATCTATAACAACTACTGTTGAACTAAAACCAATTTGATTAAATTCAGGATGAATTTTGTTTTTTTTTAAGATAGGCATGATTTGTTGCAAGTATCTTGCACATAAATCCTTTAAAAAATAAACACACAGTGGCACAGTATTTTTGACTAGAAGTCAATGTGTCCACATCACAATCGCTCTCCAATGCTTCAAAATCAATATTCAAGTCGCTTTCCTTGCTTTGCTCAATTTGCACAATATCAACTTCATGGAATCTCTCAAAAACACTGTCCGAATTATCGCTATCCATAATTGCTGCTAGTATAACCACCTCTCTTGTTCCTTGGAACATCGTCACATTGTCGATGTTCAAAAATTCACTGTGCACATTTTTAAAGTGATCCTCCAGGTTTTGCACGTCACCGGAAAGAACATGAAATCTTGGACACGAGACAATGATTCGCAAGATCATGTTATTTATAGATACAACCGTGAAAGCGGCTTAACAGAGCATGTGTTTGGGGTGTTTTGCCGGCGGACATCTGATGACTTGACTAAAAAATAGCACCGGGCAACGTGCGTGGACTAGACAGAAAAGGTTAATATCGATCTTGTGCTTCTTTGATGTATGATAAATATCAATAAGAAACGCATACTGTGCTAATTTGGTCAACCTCACTCCAAGGTCAAGGTTACTGAAGCTGTCTAAAGTTGGTGTGTATATGTACTTTGAAGTGACCTTGACCCTAAACTATGAGAGATATAAAGTCCAAACTTGTTTTTAGAGATGATAGATTGATCTTTCATATAATGTTCCTTTTTTGCATTAATCTTGAATGTCAAGGTCATTTTAAGACGTGCAAAAATCGTACAGTGGAATATAACCCATAGTATGTAACAACATTGGGTTATTTGATCAGACATCCATGAAAGATCATGTAAGGTCAAGGTGTTACGAAAACTTCAAGGTCGTTCCAAGGTTACTGTCATTATGTACCGGCAGCCTCCGCCCACAAAATGCAACCATTTTCACTGACTTCTTTAAATACTGCTTTCTTCGATCGATATGATGTGTACCAAAATAAAGAAGAATGTTCGTGTTTACAATGCTGTGTCTGTTTTCAATGTATGATGTCTGATTTATGACCATTTTTTTAATCACTGGAGGGATACGGCCTCATGGTTGCAGCGGGAACACTTTTGTCAAAATTGGATTTTCATGTCGCCCGATAAATCGTTTTGCGAGACGCACCATGTATGCTATGCTACACAATTATAAATAGATCAGAGGTGTAGCTAGATATCTTAGCTTTCCACCACCCCCCTCCCTCTCATCTCCCGCCCTTGGTGGTGTCGGGGGTTTAATAATGATGATAATAATAATGATGATATTTATATAGCACTTTTTCCCAATGAACAATTTCAGTTCAAAGCGCAGTACTCATGCATTCATTCTAAACATCCGGCTTCATACAAAATAAAATCAGACATTTGCTAACGAATAATAGATGAGGGAGGAGGGGAGAGCTACGGATGGGTGATGGGGTGGGTGGTGACCGTGGTCTGAATCAAAACAAAAAAAAAAACAAAACAAATGAAGGAATGACGACGATGATGATGGGAGGCGAGATCAGAAACATGTAAGTTTACATGTTTTAGTATAAATAGTATCCCCACTTTCTGGAAATTTAGTGCTTTAAATTCCCATTGTCGCTGTCTTTCTTCTTAGTTTTTTTTAATTCCTACTCTGTTCTATCATTCTACTATACTAGACTTCACTAGACCGGTCACCTACCTTTTTTCTTGAAAACTCTTCCGGGACAAAACTCCTCATTGGTGTGTGAGGTCTGTTGGATCAGCTTGGAAATAATTGACACTTTCTGCCAGGTGGTCGCTGGGGCTTCCTATGATATTATTTGGCAATGTAGGCATTTTATATGTATGTGTTTTGTTGATATTTTATAATGATGTTTATATTCTATTTGGTTTTTGTAAACGGGGGTTCGAAAAATTAGAATATAGCCTCAGCGTCCCCTGCGTGGGATGTCTTTATTGTAAGGTGACCGGCTGGTGGAGTGCCTTCAGTGTTACCACTAGGGTTGTTTCAGCAGTTCTTTTATGCGGGTCCGGGGCGAGTCCTCTTTCGGCAAAGTTATGGTCTTGATTTTGTGGTCCTGATTTGGCTCGGAAGAGTCCGCTGGACCTAAAGCAATAATCTTGTAATGTAATGTCTTTGCTTTCTGCGGCTGGTTTTGATAGAAAAATATATTAGAATATACATTTTAAAATTTTCAATTCACATTTTCGGCCACTTTCCCAAAACGGGAACCCTCTATCGCTATATAATTTAGAAAGGTCTGTTTCCTCTCTTTCCATTGGTCCACAAATATAATCTGCGAAGTTGATGGGGAAATATGTGTTGCGATTAAAGATATAAATTATAAGAAATTCATGTCGTTGTGCAGTTTATCCAATTGACAGTTGTTACTTTAATTAAAAGACGATAAAAAATGAATTAATGTTGTAGTGCAATTTCTCTTACATCTCAAATTGGGACACTTTACCGTAAACTGACTTTACCTCAAGTGCCAGGTGACAGTGGTGGTGGATAATTTTAGAGAATTCCCCTTTTGGGGGTGCCGGGGGTTTCAGTATAAATATTATCCCCACTTTCTGGACATTTAGAGCTTTAAATTCCCACTGTCGCTGTCTTTCTCCTTTGTTCTTTTTCATGCCTACTCTGTTCTATCAATCTACTATTACTATCTTCTTCGCTAGACCAGTCACCTACCATTTTTCTTGAAAACTCTTCTGGGACAAAACTCCTCATTTGTGTGTGAGGTCTGTTGGATCAGCTTGGGAATATTGGACGCTTTCTGCCAGGTGGTCACTGGGGCTTCCTATGATATGATTTGGCAATGTAGACATTTTTTTATATGTATATGTTTTGTTGATATTTTATAATGATGTTTATATTCTATTTTGTTTTTGTAAACGGGGGTTCGATAAATTAGAGTATAGCCTCAGAAGCCTCTGCGTGGGGTGTCTTTTATTGTAAAGTGACCGGAGTGCCTTCAGTGTTACCACTGGGGTTGTTTCGGCAGATCTTTTATGCGGATCAGGCGCGAGTCCTCTTCGCGAAGTTGTGGTCTTGATTTTGTGGTCCTGATTCGGTACTTTGCAGTCTGCTGGACTTTGTAAGCAATGAATAACTAATTTTTAGAGAATGATATGCGAAATTACTATTATAATTATATACTAAAATTATTAATTCTCTAATATTCATGTTTGTGTGTTTCAGGACTTCGGAAACATGGCTGGCCTTCAGGTTACTCAGCCCATCAACCATGTCAGCTACAGAGGCCCTCGCGTCTAAACTTGTGTAAAAATGAAATGAAAAATAAACATTCTTTGCCTGGGAAAAATCTGGTCTTTTGTTTGTGTGTGTGCAACTGCAAATCTATTTTTATGATCGTGAACTGAGCACAAGATTCCAAAATATTGGTTATTAATGAATGATTGTTAATAGGATGGATCCAAATAAATGTAAAAATTATTTATAAACATTTATTTCTTTTTTTTTTTTTTTTTTGGCTTTGTGTGCAAGTGTTGTTGAGCTGGGAGTGGTGCATCCATTCGATGCTGTGGTAATAAAATCTAAAAAAAAATTTTTGGGAAAATTAATAATTGCTTGCATTATTCTGTGATATGCATGTCATGCAAATGCGCCTAGTTTGGAAGCTCGCAGCAGATTTTTCTCACTATACATACTACACGCTTACAGCAGACACAAATTATTTGCAACAGGGGTAATTTAAAGCAATCGGTGTGATTAATGAAAAAGTACAATATTAATTAACACTTGTTCAGACCAGTTTACTCTGGGCCGTGCATTAATCTTCACACTGAGTTGCGGCATATCCCCTTGCAGTAGTAAGAGTAGTTCATGTTGCCAAAACTCAACACTTCACTTGACACCATACTGAATCATTTGGAGATAACAAAACGCAGTAGTGTTCCATAGAAAAGATCGGTTCAACTTGAAAGAATGAATACCAGTTTTAAAATCATTGAAGAAATTCGCCCTCATGAAAAGAAAAGGGTTTTTTGGTTTTTTATTTCCATGTACTGGGCAAGCCTTGATCGTGCATTATAATTTTCGAGTTTGATTTATTGTTGGTTACGCGTCAGTACTACAGTACTGCAATTCTGCTTGGTTGAGTCGCAAGAGTGCATTGAAACATGTTTCAGTTTGTCACGCACATTGGCATTCATCTGTTGGGTGCCTGAGCATTTATTCTAAGGGAGATCAGCCTTTTACTGCTATAGCAGATAACCTTTGAATGGGCAGGCACAAAGTTTATATTCAATTTTCGGAACTATTGGGCAACAATGTATGACTAAGCAAATGGTCTTTGTGCGACACAGACGTTTTATACGTTTTTGCATAATTTTGATATTTTCCTCGGACGTTCTTTAAATTTAAATCTGTTGGACTGCATATACTTATTATTTTTTGTAACTTTCTAAAAGTCCAATTTTCAACAAGTTCTTCTTCAGGTTCCTGTGGTGATTCTGCACAGGGCAAAATATCCACTATTGGGTGGTGTGAAGCTACCAATAGGCTGTGATTACTATATTCAGGGTAGACCCAACAGATTCTGGTTCCAGGGGCAACAATGGCGTTGGTCCTGTGCCTTAATCACACTTTGTAAGCAAATTTATATTCTTGTAGACTATCTGTAGGCCCTTTAAAGTTAGTCCATACTTTCCTCTGCGCACCATGTTATAAATTTTTGGAAGCATTCTATGCAACAACAAAAAAAGCTCTCGCATCAGTCTCTCCATAGTGACCCTCGAGCGACAAGTGTAACTCGAATGTCTTCTAACAATATTTGTAAATTTTTAGGGTCTGAAATTTGATGTTACATTATGAACTTCAATCGCTATCACGCAGATGCCTAAATGTTACTCATTTTTGGCTACACCAATATGAAAAAAAAAAACATTAACAATTAATCTTTCTGACCAGTGGAAACAGCAAGTTTTATGATTTTCAATCTGCTGCACATTCATTTATCACACTAAGCAGCTCATTATTGACGACAGTTGTTGAATGATACCGGCAGATTTCCCCCATGTATCATTGCTACAGGTGCTGCTGTATATTACAACTATGCATCGCCTATCATAAGTCACCAACATCTGGAGTCTTTCTGGTTTGCTGACTTTGTTGAAACCGCTGTAGATCGGTGGGAGGGAGGGAATGGCGTTGATGACGCCGCGGGATGGCAATACAGTAACAGTTACTAATAGAACTCCGTATTGTAGTAGTTAAGTCCAGAAGGAAAACCTATTTGGAAGTAGTATACTAGTGGTTAGTTCTAGAAACAGCAGCATAGTAGTAACTATTATTGTTGACTCGCGTGAGTTTGTTTGTTTGGGTAGATTTACGTCCCCGGACACATTGCGTATAGGGGACAGACGCGTGAGTGTAGCAATGTGACTTTTAAGTCGCCCCAAAATAAAAATTTTCAAGATTTTTTTTTTAAATCTGGGCGAGATGAGTCTCAAAAATGATATTCACAACGACACAAAATATGTCTGTCAGCCGTCCATCCGTTTGTACAAAACGTTAAACTAAGTACTCGCTCGGTACCTATTTCAGAGTTTATCACAGGAAATTAAAGAATGGTGTATATTCATAAGACCTCGATCGAACGTGGTCAGTCAATGAATGATTACATTTCAAGATCACAGGAACAACAAATGTTACCTTTTTTTTTTAATCCACAAAATTTTACGAAGTTATTAATATTGAACTTATGATTCTTTTACGGATGATAGATGTCAATCACACATACTGCAACCTCGCTCCAAGGTCAAGGTCACTGGAGTTGTCCAAAGTCGGCTCGTATAGGTACTTTGAAGTTGCCTTGACCCTAAACTATGAGAGATAAAGAGTCCAAACTTGTATTTAGAGATAATAGATTGATCTTTCATATAATGTTCCGTTTTTACCTTAATATTGAGGAAAACGAAGCTTGACCTCCTATTGCATGAGCGTTAAAGTCATCTTTCAGTTTTAATGCCGCCGTTAACATTTTTTGGGGGGGTGAGGAGGGGGGGGGGATGGCACACTTATTTTCAGGTTAAATTTTACAAGTTCCACAGGGAGCATGTGGATCATATGGGCTTTGCCATTCTAATTAAATTTTATGTTAGTAGCAGCAAGGACTGCATGTGTATGATGCTGTATAAAATATAGCCTAGCCTTTGTATTGGTAGCAGTGCTAGCAGTATAGTAGCAGCACGTTTTGCCATTCTTTAGTTGTTACCACAGAGTTGTTGCTGTGCTGTTGGTTGTTCAATTTGAAGGAATTCGGTAGGCATATAATACATAGTAACGGGCGTTGATGTAAGCTTAGTTGGTGAATTTGCTGCCGCAGCCTGCATATTGTTTCGTGCAGGGCTTGACAGATAAGTTTGAGGATTTGTCGTCATTTCCATTCCCAAGTACATCATGTAGGATGTAGGCCGTTGTCATAACCAGACGAAGAGTCATCTGTTCACGTATGAATTAGTGTCAAGAAGCCTACTCTGTAATGATTGCATGTGATAGCGATTACTATGATGATGATGATAATAGTTGTGAACAGTGATGTTTGTGGTGGTGATGACTGCTGCTATACTTCTGTTTATAATGATGGCGGTGGTGATGATGACTACGAAGGCACGCGAATTTGGATGAGAGGTGGCGAGGTCCATAGCAGTTAGACAAAGGTCACAAAATAACGAAATTTGTTAACGTCCTGTGAATATAAATAAACCACACAAACTTGACTGACTAATTAAGCCTACGCGGCTTATCATGTATAAACCGTGAATTGGTTATCAATTAGCTTCTTTTCCTTCTCTTGTAAAATGTTTACATGTAGATACACTTAATTGTAAAACGCCATTCCATCGCCGCATTTTCTTACCTGGATTCACAATTACGAAAAAATTTGGAAAATGTAAAGTCTCAGTGTACCATGTCAGAATATAGTTTTTACAGGACCAGAATTCAGCTGGTCCAACGTATTGATATAAAGTGGAATTTAGAATTAAATTTATTGAAATATTCTAGTAGCACTATGCTTTTGTGATAGCTGAACACGTGTTTAGTCTATTAGTAAAAGTGGTAGTGTATCACAGCGGTGAAGAAACGATCGAAAACTCCGATGGTATGGCCATGTCACCAGAGCATCAGGCCTGGCAAAACTATCCTGCAAGGCAACGTGCAAGGAGGCAGCTGCAGAAGAAGAGGGAGACAGAAAAAGATATGGGAGGACAACAATCGAGAATGGACGGGTTTGACACTAGCTAAACGAAGCCATGAGGGTTGCTGAGAACAGAGAAAGATAGAGTACGCTGGTTGAACGATCTTAACGACCTTTGAGTTACGGGAAAGGATAGGTAGTGTAGGCTATCTAAGAAGAGAAAGGAAAATAAATATGAGTGAACAATCTTTATTAATAAGAGTTTGTTGAAATAACAAACAGAAAGCGATTTACGCTGCATCTCAGTTTACCTAGAGCAGCGTAGGCCTATGCAGCAGCAACTTCAATCTGTCTCAACTTTTAGGTCTGGAGAAACTGAAAATTTTACGTTTATAGATTGGGCACTAAAAAATAAAAATAACTTAAAAGAATCCACCGTGTGGAGTGGCTCACATTCGGCTTCAACACATCAGACTTGGCTAATGCAACGACAACATCCATTACAGCCCTAAAGCTAAAACTGGGTCACCGATTGTGATGAACGTGTTGGTCTAGCTCTGAAGAAACCAAACCGAGGTTTACCTATAAATAATTTTTAAGTCCAACTTGAAAATCTCATAGAAACTATTAACCTTCGCTACACGTTGTGGGTGGAAAACTTCACAGTGCATCACATTTTTATCTGTAAATTCCTTGTTTGTTGAAATATTTCGCTCAGACTAATATCGGAGAGATGCAAAGAGAGAGTCGAAGAGAGTTCCAAGATGAAGGACAAAGCACTGAGAGGGGTCGACAGCCTGCAGATGAAAGTTTGTAGCGGGGTATTTGTAGCATGAAGGTGTCAGAGGAAGAACGAAGATTTCTAGATGGCTTGTAGAAGTGAATGTTCTGGGTGAGGTAGGAAGGGACTAATCCATGGACACACAGTCACACTTGTAACAGGAAATACAGATTTTTTAGGTAATCCTCTGAGATACAGGAAACCAGGGGAGAGAATGCCGGAAGGGTGTGATGTGATCAGTTTATTTTTTATTTTTGAGAACAAGACAAGCAGCTGAGTTCTGGACACGTTGGAGCAGATGATGATGAAACTTATAAATGGATTTACTCGGATATTTGCTTAATTACACTGCGCAGTCTCCAGTTTATTCAGCAATTTTATTTTGGGCCATAAGAAATTAAAATAGTGTCACAACGCCGGAAATCTGGGCATTACATAAATTGCTAGATGGGTTCAAACGACTCTAGGCAAGGAAAGTAATTTCGACCTATGTTAATTACTTCCCTTCTATTGCGAGAGAGAGAGAGAGAGAGAGAGAGAGAGAGAGAGAGATTTTCAGAACAACCACAATGGGTCACACCAGTCTGTGGGTTTGGACACTGGTCTGATAACATCCATTTGCTAAAGATTCTTAAGCTCCTCTTCGACCTTGTTTTGTATGGGTAGCGCCAGTCTCCTTAGTGTAGCGACTGCATATGGATTGACCCCATCCTGTAAGTGAACCCGATAGGCATTTTCAACTTTGCCCAGTCCTCCGAATAGCTGTGGAAATTCTGCGTTTACAGTGTTGACGTTACGTTACGTTGGTAGATTAAAGTCCTCGGACACTTAGCGTATAAGGGACAGGGAAGGAGGAAGTCCGTTGTATTAAGATGACATACAGCGTTGACTTGTTTCAACAGCTATATATAGGCCTGATATTGCAGGGCGGCCCAGTGGCGGCTCCTCCAAACCTCGGATGGCGTAGGCTATATGTTGTCGACCACAGATTTCTCCTTACATTGTAGTTTGGCAGAAAACTTGCATAGTGCGTCAATTTTTGCTCGACTGGGACCATAGAGGTTCCTCTTTGCTTTCTGAAACATTACATTCTAAGGTATAGTTCTCTCAGGAACCACAGTGACATCTGCTGCTGTATCCAACTTGAAGAGGGTCTCTGTTCGGTTGACTTTCACTTTCCATTTCCATGGATCGCAGAGGGCTTCACCAAGGATCATCTCAAGGTAGGAGTTCTTATTGGCTTCTCCCTCAACATCATGGATAAGTGTCGAACGGCAACAGGATGCATAGTGCCTAATCTTAGAACACTTATGACACTTGGCGGACGCTGCTGGACACAATACTCTGTTGTGTGGATCTCTCTCACAACGAGCACACTTTTGACGGCGTGGCGCTGGACTGGAATAGTCTTTGACATTCTGCTGTATGGCGCTTTTCATGCTTAAGCCGTTGAGTTGAGCTCTCAGTGTTGCCTGCTCTGGAGGTGGTGTCAAGCCTGTGTACCAGCTGTTCAAGTTTTTGTTCCTCTCCAGCCAATCCATCAATCTCATACGCAAACGGAAATTGGAGATTGCTATACTCACTGTGCCTTCGTGGTCTGTAAGGGCATCTGACATGATGCGCTCTAGGAAGATGCTGAAGAGTGTTGGAAAGAGTATGCATCATTGACGCACACCGATT
This sequence comes from Oncomelania hupensis, assembly GCA_036898135.1. NCBI lineage: Eukaryota > Metazoa > Mollusca > Gastropoda > Littorinimorpha > Pomatiopsidae > Oncomelania > Oncomelania hupensis. The sequence continues at coordinate 85,481,830 of CM072511.1, read as the reverse complement.
GTTGGTCTGAACCAGTTTCCGATGGCGCCGTCGTGGAGGGCTGCACTGGTAGCCTTGTCATACAGGCTTTTGATTACTTCCATCATTTTATGGCTGATGTTGTAAACTCTCATGGCTGCCCATAGAGCTGCATGCCAGACTCGGTCAAACGCTTTCTTGAAGTCTACAAACACATGATATAGATGTTGGTGCTGTAGGTATTTCTCGCTGATTATTCTGAGGTTGAAAATCTGTTCAGTGGTTCTTCGTCCTGCCATGAATCCTGCTTGTTTTTCAGCAATGATTTGTTTAGCTTGGGGTTTCAACCTGTTGAGTAATATTTTCAGGAGAACCTTGCTGGGATGGCTGATGAGGCTTATGGTGCGGTAATTTTCACACTCCTGAAGGTTACACAATTTGGGTAGAGTGATGAAAAAGGACCGAGTCCATGGTGTAGGCCACTCCCACTCTGCCAAATCTTGTTACAGATAATAGTGAGGGCGTCAATCATCGCTTCTCCCCCTGCTTGATGCAATTCCGCTGGTGTGTTGTCCACTCCCGCCGACTCCCCTTCTTCAGCGATTGCACTGCTGCCTCAACTTCTCCAAGAATTGAGAGGATTTCTTCTCCTTATTCTCTATTCTGGGGACATGCTAGAACTAATGGGTCTCCGTTTGGTGTGTGGTTGTAAAGATCAGAGCAGTACTCTGTCCATCTATCCAAGACTTCTTGTTCTTTTGTAAGGCATATGCCAGTCTTACTTTGGATCTTGGAGACCTTGGGCTGTTTAACACTTGTCAGCAGCTTCACAGTCTGGTAAGCCTTCTAGCTGTTGTTCCTCTTCAGACTGTTCTCTCTTTCCTGGTATTGATCTTCTATCCAGGACCTTGTGGGTTCGGGCATTGAATAGAATAGACCCAACGTTTCTCGGCGTGTCGTAAGAGGCGACTAAAAGGGGTGATGTCAGCACGGCATCATTGGGCGAAAGTCTTCTACATAGAAGTCACCGACCAGGACGGAGGAATCTCACGTTACTACAGGTTCGACCACGTGCTCGGGGTCAAGTCGAGCCACACTTTACTCGTGGATTTCGGCTGTGGCCAACAGCCTGGAGAGGATTTGGCCCTGGCAGGTCTTTCTTGATGAAAAGAACCACTCACTCCATTCCGGATCGGTCGTCGCCCGGGTCACCAAGGACCGCGCCTTCCGTTGGCCACCAAGACGAAGGTGATAAGTGTGCTACTGATGAACAACTTAGCAAGATCCGCACGAGAGACAACATCGTCATAGGAACCTGGAATTTCATGACCCTAACTGCGGAGGTAAAATTAGAAGAACTGGCCTCTAGGAAGATGCTGACGAGCGGGACCACTATCAATGGAACATTTTAGGTCTCAGCGAACTGCGCTGGAAAGGCCTAGGAGAAACAACGACCGACAAAGGTCACAAGGTTTATTTCAGCGGAAGGGATGACAGGCACCAACACAGCGTTGGATTCTTGGTCCAGAACGACATTCTAGCCACTGTCATGGGTTGCCGCCCAGTCTCCAGTAGACTCATTACCATCCATCTGAAAAATAATTAATACAAATTTTGGATACAAAATCTTTGGAAAGACCTTGCATTTAATTATAAAAAGCAGTAAAATTATACAAACCATTTTGTTCATGTGAATTCTGGAACCCCACAAATAATGAAATTGCAGGCCCTAAACAAATTAATTGTTTACGTAAATAATGCATTATATAGGAACATCTTTTAAATATTACTTTATTTGGCACATTTTTTTAAATAATGCATTATATAAGTTAACAAATCATTATTTAGAAACATTTCTAAATAATACATTATTTAACACAATCTGCTAAATTATGCTTTATATAGGTAAATAATTCCTTATTTAGCAACAATGCCTTATTTGCCAATATCATGATTTATTTATGTAAACATTGTATTGTTTAGGAAAATATAAGTTATTTACGGAGAGAATGTATTATTTAAAATAATGCATTTAAAGACGGTTAAAGTCCAAAAGGTTAAAGTTCAAGAACACTGCTCGTGGATAAAAACAGATTATCAACGGTAACTAAAAGTAGAATAAATAATGAAATTGTATCACCATACAATAAAAAATCACGAACAACAACACCATAAACAACAACCAATACAACAGTGAACGCGGGCAGATGCACCAAAATTTCACTAGCTCTGGAGTACAGCATGGTCCGGCCCGACGGCAATTACTCTTGAGACATTGCGTTAAATAAAAACCAAAACATTACTAAGTGCTTATTTATTCATGAGTGAAAATTGACATGCTCTCTCTCTCTCTCTCTCTCTCTCTCTCTCTTTCGATTTCTCTCTCTCTCTCTAACACACACACACACACACAAACACACAAACGTACCGCATAAACATTATTTCTTAATTTTTCTATCCTCGGGTGCACTAAACTCTGTGTGTGTGTATGTGCGTGTGTGTATGTGTGTGGGTGTGGGTGTGTGTATGTGTGGGTGTGTGTGTGTGTAAGCGCTATACAAGTGAAGGTCCGCAACGTAATGATAACCACCAACGCATTATGGCCTTTCTTACTTTCTCTCCACCCCTACCAGTACCAACACAATCACCATGTCTTCACATACTGACAACAACTTAAGCTGCACATGACCCGTTATAATTTGCATATAAATTAGCTACTTAGGTTATACGGCCTATATTAGTGTGTCTCGCGTGTTTTGTGTCACCCATACTGTGAGCTACCCGTGTGTCATGGTCCCGTGTCGTGAGCAATGTTAAATGTTTTTAATTTTATCATTTAGTTTCTGGTCTAGTCCTAGAATGAGTAGTATTATATGTAGTAGTAATAATAGTTCTAATGTTGTAGACAAAGCGCACTCGCACACCACCTCTAATGCTTAGAGACACGTACAACACACACACAGGCGCGCACACAAACACGCGTTTATAATTATGGTGATCAAAGCTGTTTGACTTGTAGACTGTCTCTTAGTGAGTATGATAGCTGGTTTATCTATTAAGGCTAGATCTATTTGTCGTTCTCAACCCTCCCCCAAACCCCTACCTCCAACACCTTAACTTACTATTGCACCCATAGGCAAAAAATCCGAAATTGATAAACCCTCATATGGGTAAATTTACTTCTGTCTAAACAAGTTAGTCATCATCAAGAAAAAGAAGACCTGCAGCCCTTTGAAATTCTATGTTTTCATTATAATTCAGTGCTCTCTCTCTCTCTCTCTCTCTCTCTCTCTCTCTCTCTCTCTCTCTCTCTCTCTCTCTCTCTCTCTCTCTCTCTCTCTCTCTCTCTCTCTCTCTCTCTCTCTCTCTCTTGGGGCATCACAGATGATCGTTTAACCAGCATACTCCATCTTTCTCTGTCCTCAGCAAACCTCATGGCTTCGCTCAGTGTCAAGCCAGCCCATTCTCGAATGTGGTCCTCCCACCTCTTTTTCGGTCTCCCTCTTTTTTGCCTCCTTGCACCGTACCTTACAGGATGGTCTTTGCCAGGCCTGATGCTCTGGTGACGTGGCCATACCATCGGAGTTTAATTTTCTTCACTACTGTGAGCATTTTATCGTGTTGTCCAATGGCTTGTTTGATGGTCTGTCGGACTTCGTTGTTGGTGATGTGCTGGCTATTGGAAATGCCCAGAAGTCTTCTGTAGCACCTCATCTCCATGCTTTGTATTCTTCATTGTAGATCTGCTGTGAGGGTCCACGTTTCGCAAGCGTATAGGAAGATGGAGATGACAAGGAAGCGCAACAGCCTTACCTTGGCATGTTGACTGCTGGTCATGTATAACTATTTCCAAATTGGCTTCAACCCTGTCAGGGCCGTAGTTGTTTGTGCGATCCTGGAGAGGACTTCCTGTCAGGACCTATTGCCTGATACAATGGCTCCTAAATATTTGAAGCTATGCACTGTGTTGAGGAATTGGGCTTGGACTTTGATGTTGATGTTACACTAAATGAGGGACGCTTAAATATATATTTTGTTAAATTTAAAAAAAAACATACACACAAACATACACACACATACACACACACACACACGTTTAGCTCATAGTATGGGGGTAACACATCTGATGGTTGTCAATCACAACATTATGAGGTACTCACTTAAAGTGAAATACTGGATTAATGAGTAATCACAGCAAATTAAAAGTTAATTTGAAGAAGTATTCTAATGCTGTAGATTGTATGTATGAAGTATTATTAATTTATATATATATATATCTTGTGAGTATATACGTAAATCTTAACAGGTAAACCGGTTTGTGTGCACCAAGAACATTTAATTAGTGTTATGGAGTACCCTAGATTTGGAAAGAAAATGAACTCTGTACGCTCTCTAAAGGGTTCGCATTGTGGGGTAACAGGGGAAAAGTACCTCATAAAGAAAAGTTACTCACAAAGCTGGATTGATTACAGTGTAACCCCATAACCCCTCACCTTTCCCCCCCCCTCCCCCCACACACAGCTCAACTATTTAGGGAAACAATACTATTTATAACCCATACTTCCTTAATAAGTTACAGGTGAAGAATCAAATTCTCCAAAAATCATTGGCAGAAGTCTTATTTTTTCCAACTTGATTTAAGCGATGTAATATTTGATTTGTTAACTCCTTGACAAATGTATAGCTTGAGCTTGTCTGATATTTCCTCAGGCGTATTAACTATCGAGGGATTTGCACACTATTCGAATTAAATGGGTATGTAGTGTATAATTAATTGGGTATATGGTGCATAACCTACTAATGGCGAATTCATAAATTAGATAGCATTCGCGTCTGGCATGAGTGCATTTTCTCACGTCTGTGATTGATCGTGTGCATCCATGAATTGTCTTTCTCACTCTCACCTGTCTTTCTCTCTATTTATATGTGTGTGCTTGTGTAGGCTATCTATCTATCTGGCTATTTATCTATATATAATATCTATCTATCTATCTATCTATCTATCTATCTATCTATCTATCTATCTATCTATCTATCTATCTATCTATCTATCTATCTATCTATCTATCTATCTATCTATCTATCTATCTATCTATCTAATCTGTCTATCTATCTATCTATCAAAGTGAGAGAGAGAGAGAGAAAGAGAGAGTGCGCGCGTGCGTAGGTGTGTGTATGGGTATGTAGTGTATAATTAATTGGGTAAATGGTGCATAACCTAATAATGGCGAATTCATAAATTAGATAGCACTCGCGTCTGGCATGAGTGCATTTTCTCACGTCTGTGATTGATCGTGTGCATCCATGAATTGTCTTTCTCACTCTCACCTGTCTTTCTCTCTATTTATATGTGTGTGCTTGTGTAGGCTATCTATCTATCTGGCTATTTATCTATATATAATATCTATCTATCTATCTATCTATCTATCTATCTATCTATCTATCTATCTATCTATCTATCTATCTATCTATCTATGTGAGAGAGATTGATTGATTGATTGATTGTTGCTTTAGGTCCAGCGGACTCTTCCGAGCCAAATCAGGACCGGACAACCCCCAATCTGCATAAAAGATCTGCCGAAACAACCCTAGTGGGAAAATTGAATGCCCTCCACCGGCCAGTCACTTTACAATAAAGACGTCCCACGCAGGGGACGGCTGAGGCTTTACCCCAACTACTCGAACCCCCGGTTACAAAAACAAAATAGAATACAAACATCATTATAAATCATCAACAAAACACATACATATAAAATGCCTATAGTGCTAAATAATAACATCATAGGAAGCCCCAGTGACCACCCGGCAGAAAGCGTCCAACACTCCCAAGCTGATCCAACAGACCCCATACACAAACAAGGAGTCTTGTCCAGGAAGAGTTTTCAAGAAAAAAGGTAGGTCATTGATCTAGCGAAGAAGATAGTATAGCAGAGTGATAGGACAGATCAGGAATGGGAAAGAGCAAATGAGGAAAACAGCGACAGTGGGAATTTAAAGCACTAAATTTCCAGAAAGTGGGGATACTATTTATACTGAAACCCCCGGCACTCCAACGGGGGTACTGTTGCCGCAGTGAATCAGTCATGCCTACAAAGGCAAGACAGGTTTTCAACTGGGGCTTTCACTTTTACCTTTATAGGTTAGAACAATCTACAGTGGCAAGATTGCTCATGACCCCAAGGGGTATGTGAGAGAGAGAGAGAGAGAGAGAGAGAGAGAGAGCGTGCGTAGGTGTGTGTGTATGGGTTTGTGTGAAAATGAGAGTATGGATACTTGCATTTGGGTTGCGGTTGGAAGAGAATACATAATTATTCGACTGTGCCGGTATACTGAGCCAGCTATAAAGGAACTTTATTGACATTTTTTGCTGATAAGAACCTAGGTGGGCACCAACCTACTGTATGACTAATTTCTAGAAATAATAGCTGTATTGAAATGTTCAACATAAATAAAACACGGCGATGTATGCAATGGATATCTTTACGTTAAATTTTAAGAACACTTTCAGTCTAGCGCCTGTGCCTTCTAACACTGCGATATACGTGTTGATATTATGGTAGTGTTGCTAAGCCATTGGGAAAACCTATTCCGTAAAGTATCGATCTGCAAACGCCAAACTGGTTTATGTGTTTGACGAGAAGAATCGAAGACACACATAATCAACACATAAGGGGAGGGATGGAGATGTAAGGGTGTGGGGGTGAGAGAGAATAAGCGATTGTTCAATTATTTTGATTTCTCATTTAATAGCTTAATTTCACCTATGCTGTTTTATAATCGCCTTTTATTCATGAGTCCGCCTAGGGGTAGTAAAGCTAGCTATCTGCTGACTGAATTAATTTTTACTTGACTTGGAAGTATTTTTGACAGATGTTATGAGCTCAGGTTAAACATCCGAAAGTGGATCGATGCGAAACGGCAGTGTGTATATCGATGTGTGGGTGCATTAATCATACCGGATCCTTGTCGATATAAAAACAACTTTGACGAACAGCAATACAACAGCGAAAGCTGTGTGCGGCACAGTAGGTCTAACTACAGGACGAGTACAAGCTTTGACACACGTCATAGGTCAAAGCGAAATAGATTTAAACGTTTCCACACCCAAAAACGCGACGTCTTTTCGCAGTGCTGTTTCCAGTTCGCTCTGGTCGCCTGTCGTCGTATTAGTAGGCCTGTAGTAGGGCGCGTTTGTATGGTGTGTTTCTTTGACACAGCAACAGGCGGTGTGAGCTAGAGGAACTTCTCGAATTTCAAACACGCACACGTAATGTATAAGGCAAGGCATACTATGAGTAGCTGTAGAACTGTTGGCCCACGAGCTGCACATGCTGTGCACTTCACCGATTATCAGAAGTAGCTAGCATCGTTGCATGCAGCTCGAAGTTGTGTGATTACCGTACTCCCCCAATAGTGCAGCGGTGACTGAGTATTCAAACCTGTGACTGTCTCAGCAGCAAGAGCTTATGAGGAGGCTAAATTGTGGTTGTGGTGGGCTGAGAAAATAACAGCTTGGGGCGAGAGAGGAGCGAATGATAGGTTAACAACAAAAAGCACCGATATGTTCGTTTGGTGGCAGTCGCAGCAGCATACGACAGTTGTTGCCGGGGCTGGACAGTTGACTCGGGGATTAGTAGGAGTGAGGTGCCTGTGTGTGTTTTGTGCTGGCAGCAGACGACATTGTAGGAACAATGTTGCACCGTAAAGGGAGCCGGGCTCTAGCCAAAGTGCTGTGTTTGTGGATTTTCTTGGGAGCTTATTACTACTTCAAACGGGGTACCGGACTGTCCACTGACAAAACATGGAAGC